>OY848919.1:1927826-2572590 GCA_963693285.1 Xestospongia muta | reverse complement strand
CCTCAGGTAAGGTCTCCGGTGGAAGGACATTATATGTTTGGCCATCTCCTGTTAAGACAAAAGACAGGTAAATCATATAACAAATATAACATGTAGTGGGAGGGGCTAGTTGGATTATAACATGTACATGTAAATCAATGCATATAACATGTAGTGGGAGGGGCTAGTTGGATTATAACATGTACATGTAAATCAATGTATATAACATGTAGTGGGAGGGCAACTAATCTTAACACAATGTATAGTTTAGAAAATGACAATTATATTACTTTATATTACTTTATATTCCATTATATTACTTTGTATTCCATTATATTCTTTTATATTAGTTAATATTCCATTATATTACTTTATATTCCATTATATCACAATGCTTTACCTGCTACTGATCCATCAATGCTAACTCGTACATCATAAGAACCAGCTGATGTTGGTACCCACGTCACAGTATACGTACCATCTTTATGTGAGGTAATAGCCATACAATCTACACTCCTGTAGTAAGAGATTATATACATTAGATGTAATATAAATACATATATATACTGCTTACCCTAATACCTTAGGAGCATAGAACCTCAATTCTTCAAAGGAGTAGTCAGAATAAGGCTATAAGTGAATATAAATGTTATTATTTATCCATTTGACTTTTTAGTGATTAGTCTGTCTGTCCATTTTCCATCCATTCATCCATCCATCCATTTACCATCATCATAGAAATTGACTGATAGACGTGGTTTGTTCCTAACATAGTCGGGTTAAAAAGTCTTTTATAAGTTGGTCTACGAACACCTGTAGCTTTATCTACACCACCTTTCATACTGCCTTCCTCATCAGATGATTTTCCCTTCCATTCTGCCTTCACTTCAACCTACAATGACATCAGAGATAGTAACCATGACAACAGTAGCTATAACACTACTTTCATGTAAGTACCACTATCATGAATTAAGTTAGTTTGATAGAGAAAACCTCTTTATAATAGACACATTAGAGATCATGGAAACTGACACACCTATTTTTTTAGATTCAGGCAATTAATGTAGTATTATATTAATAAAGAAACTGTCTTCATTATAAAATAGAGTCAATCTCTTAATATATTGGTTAATACTTTAAAATATTACAACAAATGTCCCTAACATTGAGTGTGTCCTTAATATTAATGAGAACTCTAACTACATGTAGTATACATTGTACACATGTATCTAGTACAATATCTAAACTTAATTATGTACATCTTTCACTAAATAATACTTATATACTTACATTACTATATTGTATTGTACTCTATAACTATTACATGTAATGTTATCTTACATTCATGCCTTCAACAAATACCACTTGGCCATCATGATCTCGAGTGCGTACAATAAACTCAACCTGTTTACCGACAATGGGAGTATCTGTTGTTTTTAGTTCAAGATCTGAAGCATTAGGATCAACAGAACGATCTGGTTGAAGCCACCTAATAGATGAATAGATAGCTTAATGGATGAATGGATAGGTGAAAATGGATGAACAAATGGATAAATGGACAAACATATTGATAAATGGATGTCATTACCTACCTAGCTAGTCTACCACCTGGTGTTTCTGTTTTACTCTTAATAAAATCTTGTAAGAATTGTTGCTCAGCACTATTAGTAATTAGAGGGACATCCCCACGAAGGACAGTCTGAGCTGATGACAGATTGGCATATAATCCTCGGCTCAATAGATGACTATGACCAGAGAGAACCTGTAAGCGAGAGAGAGAGAGAGAGAGAGAAAGTTATACACTAAAGAATTAAGTAATATTATCACCTCTTGAGCAGCAGCTTGAACAATTCTCATATCAGCTTTTTCAGTATCATTAGGATCAAAGCTAACAGGTAATTCCTCTATAGAATAAAAAGGAAAGGCCAATCAAAGTAAAATAGTCAACGGTAGTACATGACACATGTAGACAATAATAACTGGTTTATGTATGGCTCTGTTTATTTCACTGACCAGGATATGGAAGGTTGAGATCTTCAGATAAGAGTGCGCCAGCGCACATAGCACCCAAAGTAACTAACTCTTTCTCCAACAGCGACAAACACTAAAGAAAGACAATGTCACATAAAATATGCACTATGATCACATGATTATCATATGACACATGTATTATTATCATAAGATTTTCATGACATATTACTATGATCACATGATTATCATATGACTATCACCTGTTTGCTATCAGTTGACCATTCATAGCCAACAAGTTGACAATTGATGCCATAATGATTGGACTTGTCTCTCTTCTCATATTCTGTTTCGGTATTAACTATAATATGTACTTCATTACCTAAATTAAATAAATATTGTATAGTTTAATAAATGTATGGCTAGATGGCTGGGTTGCTGAATAAACTGATAGATAGACAAATGGATGGGTGGTTGGTTATATGAATGGATGGATGATGATTGAATGAATGGATGAACAGAGGAGTGAAGAAATGTATCCTTTTCGTGCTACATGTAGTTCAGGAATCAGGATATACCTGGTATGAGAACCAGTCCAGCAGGAGTGTCTAATCCAAAGTGTTGGAAATCAGAATATAGATCATCTAAATTAATGCCAATCATTGATGATACAACGGTCTCTGTAGTGAGTGGAGCTTCACTATCACCACTTTTCTTGCGTGGAACCAACAAACTGGCCAGTTTGTCTTCTTGTTGTGCAAAACCACATTTAGGATCAAATTCCAGACTCATCCATTGAACCTGGTCTGGGAACCGGACTCTGAAGTGTGAGACTGAGGCTGGTTTGTAAGGATGATCAGTTTCAACTACAGCATAATGAGTTAATTTAGCATCTAAATAGCCATTTGTCTCCCCAAGGAGATTTTTAAGTTCTTGTACAGCTGCTGATACAACAGGAAGTGTACGTTGTACCATTTCCAATATTGCTACTGATGACTAAATATAGTGTAAGGATAAGGTATATTAGTAATGGATGAATGGATGGAGAAATGGATGGATGATGGATAGATGGATGAATGGATGGACAAATAGATGGATGAATGGATGGACAGATAGATGGATGAATGGATAGATGGATGAATGGATGGACAGATAGATGGATGAATGGATGGACAGATAGATGGATGAATGGATAGATGGAATAGATGGATGATGGATAGATGGAATAGATGGATGGACAGATGGATGAATGGATGGACAGATAGATAAATGGAGGAGAAATGGATGGATGATGGATAGATGAATGGACAGATAGATGGATGGATAAATTAAAGTGTGGATTAAAGAATTAAGGAAAGGATGAATGACAGATAAAGAGGATATATACAAAGATGGAAAGATGGGTAGATAGATATAATACCTTGGGTTGTAGCGAAGCAATAGGTCCTAAGTGAGCTAAGGTAGTTGGTAGTAAATTGGACACTAAGAATGATGATGAGAAAATTTCAACAGTTTCTACTGTTGGTCCATCTCTGAGTAGACGCTCTAAAAAACCAACTGTAAGATCTAATAACATGGACGCCATGTTGACACTGAGCTGGACAATGTTTTGAGGACTTCCAGAAGGACTATAAAATGACATGTAATTATATAATAATATACATGTACATGTCATGTGATTGTCATCTGACCTTGAATAAAGGAACTTTGTAACTGGTCCAGTTTCTGGATCAGACTCAGGAACACCGGTTGAATGGAGAGTGAAAACCACACCCCCTGGTCCTGGTATACTCATTTCTCCCTCAGAGCCAAGGGTAAAGGAAGGACCCACAAGATCAACTCTAGCTATGTAGATTACTTCTGGTTCCAGTTTTAAGGGTTCTGGAAACATTAAATTAACGAGGTCATGGTCTCCATAATAATCTGATCGATCAAATGATCCTTTGTGTGATCCTATAGCTGTACCGTCCTATAAAAGGTAACCATAGCAATGATTAATGAAAGGTATCCATAGTAACTATCATGGCTATTTGTATTTATTATAATCCCTTGCAAAAATGAATTAATAGTTGTCATGGTAACTATCACTGATTATTATTACCTTTAAAATAGATATTTCATATGTGTATGAACTATCCCCTGAGCCACCAAACACACCAAACCCGTTTAACAGGACAGGCTTGTTTACAGAAAATGTAACATCAGTCACAGGCAGATCAGGAAACCCAACATCACGAGATGAAAAGCGAGATGTTGATTCCAAAATTTTCTCTTTCTTTTTTGAAGAAGTTAATGGTAGACCAGTGAGTGCAGCTACTTCAGGGTATGAGGAACAAAGAGCTAGTTCATTGCTACGTGAAATAAGGAACTCTCCAGCTTTTTGAACAACAACTGAAAATGGCTACAAGACAGAGAAAGAGAGAGAGGGGGGGAGGAGAAAGTGAACTAAGAAACCCAGATGAAATGTACATGTACTTATGTTATCTTTACAAACACTAAATGGGAAAAATTATTACTGAAATATACTTTCAGCTAAACACTTAAGATAACGTCTACTAATTAGGAACATTAAAACCGGTAATACTACTTACCATAACTTGTTGTGCAAGTTGAGCTCGTAGTGTTCCAGAAACAAGAGCTAACAACTTTGAGGAAACAGCTGTAAAGCTTAGCAGCTCCCCTCCAGTAGAAAATTCCTCCTAAATAGAGTTAAAAAGTGACCTTATGTCAATTAACTTAAATTATTTTGTAATGAAACTTATATCAAAATTACTAAGAAATACTGAAAGATTACTGACCACTTTGCACAAGATTACTAAATAATACTAAAAGATTACTGACCATTGTTTTCTGATGCATGTATTCAGTCAAATTTGGAAATCGTTCTTCTTGTGAAGAGTTATGCATAGCTACAAAAATGGAGAGAATATAACAATTATTATTCAGCAATCATTTCACTTACCAGTTTCAAAACTGTAAGAGTTATCATAATTTAGACCAATGTAACTATATGATGGAGATGACAGAGCCTCTAAGATGGCAGAGAGAAGATTGTCTCCGGGAAAACCAACAATAATGTCCGACTGGAAAAGTAAAAGATCAATACATGTACAAGTCTTTGCCTACTCTTCTCTCCTACACACACACACACACACACACACACACACACACTCCCTCTCCAACTCACAGGATCAATCTGTTGCAGAAGATTACACAGAGCAAACCACTTCAACAAAGCTGAGGGATAGAAGGCATGAAAACAACTGGTAAATGTTTCTCTACAAATTGCCATGATATCTTTGAACTGATCCGAAGAACTCTGTTTTGAGGAGAAGATACGTTTGATCAACCATAGTGTTTTATGGACACACTCCGCTAGTTCCGGTGAGTCAGGAAGAGCTTTCTTGTTGATACCTGTAATGGATGAATAGATGGAGAGATAGTTGAATGTAATGGATGAATAGATGGAGAGATTGTTAAATGGATGGACTAATTAAAGGATAGATGGATGGATAGTTGAATGGATGGACTAATTGAAGGATAGATGGATGGGTAGTTGAATGGATGGACTAATTGAAGGATAGATGGATGGGTAGTTGAATGGATGGACTAATTGAAGGATAGATGGATGGGTAGTTGAATGGATGGACTAATTGAAGGATAGATGGATGGGTAGTTGAATGGATGGACTAATTGAAGGATAGATGGATGGGTACTTGAATGGACAGAGAGAATGATGAATAGATGTTCCTTCTTACCTTTAGCAGGATAGACTTCTTTGATATGAGAGGACAATATACCAAGAGCACTTTTAATAACTATATTTAGTTGACTAATCTGCTCTGGTTCCCGTTGCAACTGGTCCCACCCCCATTCCAAAATATTCTGAGCAGCTTGAAGTCCATCCTGCACAAGAAAGAGTCCAATGAACAAACAGTACCTAACATAACAGTTGTATCGTTACTTACAGGAGATACAGTTAGTGAGAACTCTTTCTCAAGTAATTGGATAGACACTCCTGACTCTTGTTCAAACTCAGGAATCCTACAAAGAGAGCAGAGCACATAAATTTATCTGTAACACTACATGTACATGTACATGTACACGTACATGTAGATGTACATAGCATTACTTGGAACAAAATTGAAAATACAATGCTAGAAAAAGTGAGTTTAATTGGTTGTGTGATGTATGGATTATGTGGTTTTTGGGCTTTGTGATACCATGAGTCTAATCAGTTTTGAAACGTGCCGAAAATGTATGAAATTAAACAACAAATTTGAATTCAATATCTGATAAGTCTGTGCATTGTTTCTGACAAATTTGGAATAATTACAGCAATAAATGGTTTCCTTCCAAAATGTGTAGAAATAGCTCTGTGACTGATTCTTCCACTTTTTGGTAGATAATTATTTTTCAGTAAAACTTGGCAATAATGCATGGAAATTAAACAATAGTCATTAATTAAATACCTGATAGAATTGTATATTGTTTATGACAAAATTGAAAACATAATCATACAAAGCAATTAGTTTAATTAGTTATGTAATGATTGTATAAATTGTATAAATTATGTGTTTTCAATGTTTTTGTGATTCAATAAGTCCAATTAGTTTTGAAACATGCAGACTATTTGAACAATACATGTACAAACATGTATTAATAATTACAATACAAAGAAACAGTCATTGTATTAATGTTATGTACCTATAGAGAAATTCTGGTATCTGTCCAGACCCAACATCTGTGCCATTGTTAGATTTCCGAGAGTTCTTAAATTTAAAAACAACTCTACAAGAAAAAAAATACCACACAAATAATAGCAAATGGATAATTGAATGGATCGATAAATGGTTGAATGGATAAATGGATAGATGGTTCAATAGATAAATGGATAGATGGCTCAATGAATGGACAGATAGATGGTTGTATGATTCAATAAATGGATGAATGACTAGACATATGGATTAATGGTTAATAAATGGACAAACTATTATTTACTTATCAGGTCCAGTGACTTGACTCTGACCAGATGATCCAGCATCAGTACTAGCTCCAGACGGAGAGACAATCATAACATGTGCTATGTACCAATATTCAGCCATTAATACAACAGGACGATCAAAAAGAAGACGATAAGTTTTGTTCCTTTCACAAGAGTATCCCTTCTCTTCAGCTGATGCTAATAGAGTGCCCTCTGTCTCAGGATCTGAAGATTGTCCTAGTTCCATTACCTAATCATGTTAAAGTCATGTGACTTATTACATAAGTTGAACGAAATCATGTGACATTTGCAAAACATGTGATTTATGATATTTAACTGATGAATATTATGGCCATATTATCTAAGACTTCTAGTGAAGTCATGCAACTATCACTTGACTGTCACATGACTAAATCTACAAAAAGGATACTTACCTTTATTTCAGCATTATAAGAGCCACGCCCACCATACAAACCAAACCCACCCAATAAAACATCTTGATCAGGACTGAAACGAATGGCCTCAACAGATCCAGCATTATAACCCCAACCTCCTCCGTGACCTAATAGAACAGATTATGACTTGGTTACCATGGAAATAAAGTGCTCATACATATATTATAAAAACAATGATGTCACAGATACATATGTATTTGGACCTAACTTGGTACATAATAATATTCACTTTCCCAAACTCACAAAGGGCACCCTCCCAATACCAACGTTCTATTAACAGTTCACCCTCCCAATAAAATGTCACCATCTGGTTATATTAACAATCCATCCTTCTAATAATCATCCTAACCCTCCCATTATCCACTAACTATTAAATCTAGTGAGAATGTGATAGTCATCAACAGAAAAATTCTTCATCCTCTTTCCAGTCAAAGATTGTAATGACATTGGTGGATTAATAGCTAGAGTGTGTAAAGATGAGAGCAAGTTCATTGCAGCATGAGTACGAGTAATGGTCGCCTCTTTAGACTGAGGTAAACAAAGTGACGGACTAAGGATTGTACCAGATGAATCTAGAGAGAGAGAGGGGGGAGAGAGAGAGAGAGAGAGAGAGAGAGAGAGAGAGAGAGAGAGAGAGAGAGAGGAATATTTAGATAAGATTTTATATTATTCTCTATACCTTTCACTTCAGAAGCTACAGGATTAAAACAATTAACTTCTAATGAACTAGGAGAGTATGTCCATAAGACATTGTATTCAGGATCAACACAAAGTGCTCTGTCAGCTAAATTTTGTTGTTCCTCACCATCCATCCTGTAGGAATATAGTCACATGACAGTCATGTGATTATGAGTTGAATTAAAACATTTTAAATGTAGAATCACTAAAAATGTGCGGAGTCACATGACTTGTGATTATCTTTACATCAGCCATATGATATCTAAATGATTATCATGTGACTAATAGTAACTGTCTCACTTTTTAGCAACACAAGTTGATGGATTGATAACTATCAAACTAGGTTTGAGTTGACCTGGAGCTGAAGGAGGAACAAGACCTACAAGAAAGAGAAGAGACAGAGAGTACAGAGCTAAATTACATGCCATATTGTAACATCTCGTAAACAAAAAACCCTTTAAACATATTACACACATGTCCATGTCCATGCCCACGCCCACGTATAATGGACACCATTATGATACATGGACTTATACATCCTCAATATAATATACTATATGAATAATACATACTATATACAATTGTATGTGTTATTATGTACTGTGAACTATGTACTATGAACTATAGACTATGTACTATGTACTATGAACTATAGACTATAAACCATGTACTATGAACTATGTACTATAAACTATAGACTATGAACCATGTACCAAGAACTATAGACTATGAACCATGTACTATGAACCATGTACTATGAACCATGTACTATGAACTATAGACTATGAACTTACCAAAACACTCAGGATGAGCAAATATTTGACATTTTGTTAGTGTGTTCTCTGATATGAGGGACTCATCAACAGCAATAAATGTTTGGTTACCACTAGCAGAAACCCATTTAGCTTGACACGAATCTCCCGGCAATGATATAGGTCCTGGTATCATGTTCCAACTGTTATCATCAGCATCATCTGCCTCACGGCCAAGTTGACCTTCCTGAAATGAGAGAGAAAACATAAAGGTTTCTCTATAATATAATATAATTCAAACTAGAACCTGAGCTATAACAATCAATGACTCATCACATGATAATCATATGACAGTCACATGACAGTTATAATCTATAATACTATGATCATGATATCTTAAAACATGTACATGTACTAGTAACACTGATTCTACAAGGGAACTGATGTACATACAAATATACGAGATTATGATCAAAGTGAACCTGATGTTTGCCAAAGGTATAGACTTCACCAGATGTTAATAGGACTACAGTATGGTTATCTCCACATGCTACTTGTTGAGCTGGTCCTGGTAGTGGTACTTTTACTGGATGACCACTAAAATAAAAGAGTTAAATATCATAAGATAATGTAAGTGTTCATGACATGTACTATCTATAAATGAATATATTTATATACTTTGGAGAGCCATCTGTCCACCCACAATCCATTTAACCATCAATAATATTAACAATGTGTTAACATAATTCATAGTCATAGTAAAGCATTATTTTGGTAAGTGTGAAAAAGATAATGTCTGTATTGTTAACATAATACATCTGTAGACTTTGTCCTTTAGTATACCGACAATGAATATGGTTGTGTAATATTATGTAACTCATTTAGGCAAGACATACTAGTGATAAGTTAAAATCTTAAAATAATGTAAGTGTTGATGACAGGTACTAGCTATCAATGAAAATATTTATATACTTTGGAAATCCATCTGCCCATCCATTTATCCATCATTATCTGTCCATTTATCCATACATCCATCCATACATTCATACATTGGTTTGTTATTTATTACTAACCAAGGTTTGTTATTTCCCTGTCCAAGTTGTCCATGGTTACCATTACCAAACATGTATACTTCACCAGTGTGAAGTAGTAGAGCTATAAATGGATAAATAAAAGATTGAATGGACAAATAGATGAATTGATGGATACATATTTGATAAGTGGAATGGACAGATAAAGAAATCAAATGGATGCACTATTCAATACCTGTATGAAATGTACCACAGTCGATTTGCATGACAGTCTGTTCTTCAGAAAGAGGAAGAATAGCTGGTTTCTTTGTCGAGAGAAGGTCTTCAATTTTTTCCTCTTTCTCATCTTGATCATCGCTACCTCCACCTTCACTAGCCCCACCCTCACCGCCTATGGGAGGGAGAGCAAGAAAGAACAATGATTAATCAATTAAACAAAAGAATATGTTTGAGCAGGAACGATCAGAAGAGTAAAACTCAAAACACTCCTGACAGATTGACTCATAATTAATTTAGGAAGGGTATAAGGTTAGCGAGCCATATAAACCACACCCACTTAAGGAGGATGGGCAGGGGCAAGCTAAAGCATCTGCCTTCCAAAACAAGACTAACCACATCAGAATCACATGACCAGTCAGTCACATGTAGATCACATGACTATAATAAAGCTCATGTGATTCAAGTTAAATCATGAATTAATCAAGAGCCTTTGTCAACATTATAGACACTGCCATATGACCTGATGGTCATGTGACAGTCACATGACTGACCTCCAAACAACAGTTGTAGTCCCATACCTCCTTTGTCTTCTTTCTTCTCTTTTCCTTTCTTTTCTTTACGAGATCGAGCACGACGAATTCGTTCAAACATCTCTGGTTCAACTTCCTCAAGTTCTTGAAAGGAGATACCTCCACTCCAGCTGTCTGTTTCTCCAGCACATACTTTACAACAACCACAACTGGTACAACCAGAATCACCTGAGCCACACCCACAATCCCTAACAAGGTAAACAACAAAAATAATATTTATATATATATATATAACATTATTATTGTACTATATTAAAGTACAAAATAATAAACCACTTAAATATAATCTGTAGTAATATAAATACTATATTAAAGGGTTTTCTTACATTCCAGGGTCTCTACCAGGTAGTCCCTCGTTGCAGCAAGATGGTCCATAGCCAGTACAAAATCTACAGAAATGACATATCATGCAACGTTCATGTCCCCATGTGTGTTCCCCCGGGAGACACATGCTTTCGCCTTCATCTTCATCACTACTTTCAGCATCTTCATCTGTTACTTCAATGTTTTGACCTAGAATGGATGAATAGTTGGATAAATGGATGAACAGTTGGATAAATGGATGAATAGTTGGATAAATGGATGAACAGTTGGGTAAATGGATGAATAGTTGGATAAATGGATGAATAGTTGGATAAATGGATGAACAGTTGGGTAAATGGATGAATAGTTGGATAAATGGATGAATAGTTGGATAAATGGATGAACAGTTGGGTAAATGGATGGATAGTTGGATAAATGGATGAATAGTTGGATAAATGGATAACTATATATTCCTTACCTTCACTTGGTGGTATATAATTTCGTCCACATTGTCCATATTGGTTATTACCAAATGTATAGACAGTACCAAGTTGAGTTAGAACACATGTATGAGACCGACCCAGTACAACCTGACTAGCAGGAACACCCAACATACCGGTGACCACACCTACAATAATTAAATAATTCATCATTCATCTCTCTCTCTCTCTCTCTCTCTCTCTCACCTGTACTCTTGTCAACAAGATCATCCTCAGGTAGACCAAACATAAACAGTTTACCATCTCTTGAAATAAGTGCTGATGTATGAGGTCCACAAGCACAACTAACTATTTCATGATCTTTAATTTTGTTCATCTTCTTTAACTTAACTGGCTTGGGTTGACGACCACCTGATGCTATAAAATGCACAAAACCTCATGTCACCTGGCTTCAGTTTACGTCATAATATTATTTTATACACTATTACATGTAAACATGTATATATTTACATGTTCTACTTACGATTCTCTCCAGCTTCTCCTTTTTTGTTCACACCTCCAAAATATACAGTTCCTTTATCAGTTACCAGGAGACAAAAACTACCGGAGTTATCACAGGCACAATATTCCACTTTAGACTTTGATTCAGGTAGATCTATCTCAGCCCACTGTCCTTTTGGAATATCCTTACCAGTGATACCCAATGGAACACCACTGCCTTGATAAAATACCTATGAAATGAACGAACATTGGACATAGTTCAATGACCAGTATAACCAAAGGATACATACGTATGATATAATAATGGATGACTGGTATATCAATGGACATATATGTATGATATAATGGATGACTGGTATATCAATGGACATTATTTGTATGTATAGGTTATATACCGAGGTAAAGGTTTCCATGAGATTTATCAACTGAGCAACGAAGTCGCGAGGTTGATAAATGCTATGGAAACCGTACCGAGGGTATATAACCAGCTTGTACCATGAAATGGTCTGCCATGGCAACAATATCACGCACAAACCTGCTATATAAAGGTAGTCTAGCAACGTTTTTTCTTATTCTAACGACGCAAATTCAAAATGGAAGACGAGTTGGACTATAATTATTCTTTCTCAGGTAGACGCCCATTTATTTGACCACGCCTTGACCGATATTGTCGCTCGGCAGTTCCTTCAGCCCTACCCAACGGTGAACGTTTCGCTTTTCAAAGTGACGAAAGTGTGGAAGCAGCAAAAACTAATTCCGTTCCCAAAAACACCTTTCGCAATACTAACTGGACAGTTAAGGTCTGGAAAGACTGGAGGAGTCATAGGCGAACGGCATTTCATATATATATATTTCATTCATTATTTATTTTTGAATTACCGCTACTAGTAAAAAAATTGTCAACCCCGCTAAAAAAATTGTCAACCCTGCTAAAAAAATTGTCAACCTCACTGATAACGATCAAAGGTTGATGTGAAATTTATCAACCTCATTTAAAGCAACCTGATTGGTCATTTCATAATAGTCATGGTACAAGATATAATAGATGACTGGTATATCAATGGATATATATGTATGATATAATGGATGACTGGTATATCAATGGACATATATGTATGATATAATGGATGACTGGTAAACCAATAAACATATGGGTTGAATGGATAGTTCTTTACCTTTCCAGAGGCTGTGACAACAATAGCAAAACTTTTAGTTGCCATAATACGCACTACTTCTTGAGTATTGTCTTGATCTATTAATGGATGTATGAATTGATAGATGGATGAATGAATTGATAGATGGATGAATAAATTGATAGATGGATGGATGGATGGTTAAAAGTCAAAGGCTATACAGACAGAGTATACACAGGGATGGACACACCCACTCTTACATAATGTATGCAAAGTAGATTGAGCATCATATTTTGCTCTTCCAAGACAGAGAACACTCTTCTGAGATAACTGAAGCACTTTCTGTTCAACCACAGGTATTGGTGAACAAATTGTAGTCAACTTATGTAATACAAAACTACCCTAGAGAAAATAACAAATAAAACATAATACATCTACATGTATATGTACATATAATATGTACATGTATTATGCACATGTAGATAATATAATATAAATGTATATGTACATGTACTGTCCACAGGTGTCTTACATAATATCAGGAGCGCATGAGCGTCGCGAAGCAACGCAAAGGAGCGTCAAACTCCCTTAACCAACTGTTGTCGAATCACAGCTTAGAGCATATGTCCATATATGGAGATAACTGCTAAGTGTGTTGCATTTTAATAGCTTCTGGGCTGTAACCTCTTAGTAGGTGCGCTTTAAATAGATAAATTTAAGAGAAGTCAAGAAGTCAAGAAGATGGCCAAGCGACCTTGAACAACATATATATATCATTATATTCAGACACAAGGTAACTCCCAAGTGTCCTGGAGTTCTGTGTGGACAGTGTCACAGGTTAAAGTGACTCCTTGTACCATGCAGCAAGGAAACTACCAAAACGTTTGTTACCCTTGTAACAGATGCAAAAAAGCTGGCAGGAAGTTCTTTTTAAGAACTCCAGCAACTTCCCTAGCCTGAGACTAGTTTTCATGTATTGCCAGAGAACTAGTCTTGTTGAATAAAGTGATATATGTTGTTCAACTGTTTCCACCTCTCTAATGACAAAGCCTCCATAACCTCCAAGTATAATTCTTTTAAACGTTTCTCGATGTACATAACTTCTTTCTTAGTTTCGACTTCTTCGTTTTACTCGCCATATGATTGTAATAATATTCATTGCTCCGTCACGTACTTAGCAGTACTTATGCTAAGTAAGTGTATTTCCTTATATGGAATAATCCTTGACCGTGTTTCGACAATGGTTAGAATACAAATATAATGGCAGTTTGACGCTCCTTCGCGTCGCTTCGCGACGCTCATGCGCTCCTGATAATATGTATATGTTATTAATGTTGCAATTATAATTTTGCTTTGTAGGTTTAATTTTTATAGGGTGTGGAGTTCATAAATTTAAATTGCTGCATATTCCATTATAATAATTATAAAAAGTCATCCTGGAATAATTAACCCATAAAGTTTTAATACAATTATTTTACCCACAAAGATCTATACTATATTATATTGTAATATTGGGGACATACAGTACACATGTAGTAATAGATAATACTATTGATAATGTACAAGTAGGTAATATACTTACATCTTTCTTTGCCATAATTTGTCTCAGATCAGTTCCATCAGAAAACAGACATTGTGGACCTATAGCTTCAACTAAAAAAGGAAGGAAACAAAGGACCAATTGAATAAATGGATAGATAAATGAATGGATAGATGGTTGATAAATGGATGAATAGATGGTTGATAAATGGATGGATAGATAAATGGATGGATAGATGGTTGATAAATGAATGGATGGATTAAATAATGGATAGTTGAATACACAAGTAGAGAAACGAATGGATCAATGAAAGGTCTGATGAATGAATAAATAGATGAATAGATGGTTGTACAGAGAGCATTCAGGGGGAGGGGGTGGAGTTATACCTTCTAGTTCCATTGTTTCTTCTGTTTTTAAAGTTTGAGAATCAATAACAATTATTGTGCCTTGACCAGATGTAAAATAAAGTTTGCCCTAAAAAAATAAAAGCAAGTTAGAGCATTAAACATAATGAATACACAAATTATATGTACATCAAACATAATGAATACACATATACTATATGTACATACATTATATGTACATATATTATATATACACATACTATATGTACATACATTATATATACACATATAATATATGTACACAATATATATGTACATGTATTATAACACATGTAAGCAAGGTATTTCATTTATAAAAGTGTGTGTTAAGTTAAATCAATACTATTATGAATATTGAAACTGAAAGTAATACATGTGTGTATTACGTGTTATTATATTAGTGTGCATTATGTTAAATAAATAAATACTGTGTATATTGAAATTGAAAGTAGTTATGTATATGTTAGTAGTGTATAGTACTTACTGATGCATAGAGCAGTCGTCCAGCTGTGGTGTTATGAAAATCGGAAACTGTGTTGTAGACATGTCCCTAAATAAAAAAATCACTGTTGTAAAATATACTACAAACACTGTATGATAAACTATGACAGACCCATTCCCAAACTATGACAGACTCATTCCCAAACTATGATAGACTAATTTCTAAACATTGAGAGTAATACTGCCTGTAGACTCAATTCTAAACATTTCATGTAAATAGTGACTCGTTCTCAAGTTATAACAGACCAATTCTCAAATCTAAATTAGAACAGGCTCATTCTCAAAATTAAAGCTTCTCAGACTTATTCTCAAGTTTCAATACTGACCTTTATAGTATTTCCATATCCCGAACCAATCTTCATTAATCCAAAAGCACCATGGAGATACAGGAAACGAGCATCACTAGCAATAGCAAAAGCTGGACTACTTCTGTCAATGGCTTGAACTAAAGCAGGTGTTAGCGACCATTGATCTACTAAACTCTTTACAGGAACCCCTTGATCATACCAGTCTGTCTCACATACTGACCCAACAAGAACTGCCTGCACTGAAACCTGGAGGGACCTCAATATTTCAGGAACCTATGTAAGGGAGAGGAATAAAATATCAAACATCTATTTATACAATAACTTAACTATAGGTACATGTCCATTACATAACTATAACATATACCCACCCATCAATTAATAATTAAATTAAATTAATTAACTATATCATATACCCACCCATCAATTAATAATAAACTTATACATGTAACATTAACCCATTCCATTCGTAATGATACTAACAACTACTAGTATCACTAACTGCACTATATGATCATATTACTATTGTAATACTACTCCATATAATGGCACTATATCACTATGGAAACTACCTTAGTATCAATAATACACTAAAGTATTAGTATGGGACTAGAACAAGTGTCCTCAATATAAAGGTTGTATAATACACTAAAGTATTAGTATGGGACTAGAACAAGTGTCCTCAATATAAAGGTTGTATAATACACTAAAGTATTAGTATGGGACTAGAACAAGTGTCTTAAAATGGATGGTGTCTTTAAGAGTGTACTTATCAAAGGTTCCACTATAAGTATAGCTTAAAATAAGATTTGGTATGCAAATTATTTTCTTTACCAATATCTAATCTTGTACACTACACAACAAACTCACTTTAACAATCCCATCAGAGACACCAGATGGCGCAATCAATAAAGAGGCAACAGCTGCCAACATTTTACTTGTTTCACCCAAAGCAATAACTAAACTGAGCAAACAAGAGGAGGCCATACAAGATAGATCTTTAGCAACTTTAGAGTTCTCCATTGTAGTATCAGTAACAATCTTCATCAGTAAATCAAAAAGAGCAGCTAGATAGGGAGAGAGAGGAAGGGAGGGTGGGAAAGGTGGGGGAGATAGGTTATAACACTTGGAAAGGCATCAATACCTGTTGTCTCAGGTGGTTCATTCTTCAATCCACCTGGTGACTGTCCTTGTAATATGTTCAAAAACTCGGACAAAACTCGCAAACAAAGTTCAGGTGTTGTCTGCCAAACTTCTTGTAAAATAGAGAAGACACCACGAATACCAAGATTAACAACCTAGAAGGAGAAATGGAGAAAGAAAGAGAGTAAATTAAAGTAGTATAATAGTTACTTGCACATTAAATTGTTATGGAAGTTAGTAACAACAATTCTTAACAAAATGTTATTATTACACAAGCTGTCACTACCTCATAGTATGAGACACATACCTCTGGTAATGTCTTCTGTTTGTCTTGAGTCTTTCCGTCTTCATCACCTTCCTCATCTTCACTCTCGTCACTATCCTCCAAGTTCCTAATATTGTAAGTGTCGCAGAGTTCTTGTTGGAGGACAAAGTGACGAATATGTGAAAAAACAGAATAAGCTGAGGGATTTGAGTAGGTGATGAGAGACTTGGATCCTTCACGAGTAACTGTTTTCTTCTCAGTCTCTTTTTTTTCAGGTTTCTATGGTGAACAAGTGTATGAATAAATAAATAACTAAGTGAAAGATGAATAATTGAAACTTGTATGGATAAATCAAGAAGTGGTGAGTAGATAGACTTATAAAGAAATGACTAATGGAGATATTGGATTTAAATTATTGATTAATGTGTAAACAGAACACATGTACCATTTCCTACAAAAATGTCACATTTTCAACTAATAAGAGCTATCACTTACTCATTATTATACTTCATAAACTACTAATTAATTAATATTGTGAGAATTAATGATAATAAAAAACACATACATCCTTTTTATCTTTATCCTTCTTCTTTTTGCGAGCTTTAAGTCTCTTCTCTTTCTCCTTTGTCCTACAAGGAAAGAATGTAAACAAGTAATTGCATATCTAAGTAATTGTTACTTAATTAGTTAGAGACTTACTCTTTCATAAGTTCATCATCAAAGTCTCGCTGCAGAATATTTCTAAACGACTGAGCTATACAGCCGAGGAGTACTGACCCGCTGACACTTTCTCCACCGATGTCAGCCATTTTGCAGGCGATAGCTACAAAGGCGAGAAGTCAAACTAAACCGCTGTTCGACTCACAGCAGCTGGAAAAGGGACGAAAACCACTTTAGAACACTGTAGCAATGGAAATTGAATGAGATGACGTTGTTTTTTCTCGAATATGCAAGTAGAAAAGAAAGATAACTAATCCACAGCCCTTAGCTGCTTTAAAAGGTAACGCCCCAAAATTCTGGGTCTGGAAACAAATATAATATTCTAGAAACACTAATACCCACGTGTTCAGAGGGCTGTTGAACAAAGACCTCTATTAAATGACCTGAAATATGGCGTCGGGAGAAGTTGTGGTGGAGAAAGTAACTTTAGAGCAAGTAAAAGCAGCTGAAGACAAAGTGAAAAGTTTAAGGAAAGAAGGAGCTGCTAAAGAAATAGTAAGAGGGTCTGGAATGTATTTTTAACTCCTTGTGACCAATCAGATTACTGAATTAATAGTACTCTAATTGATGTCATGTGACCAGTTCTGGTTCTGATAATTACTGTCCTAAATGGCTAAATTATTGAGAAGGGTTTCTAGACTGAGGGTGGGGTCTTAGAAATTATATAACATTTATTATATATATCTCATTTTTCTTATTCTGTAGCTTGATGAAGCTATTGAAAAATTACGTAGTTTAAAGACAAAACTTGGAAATGAGGCTCAGCTGGGTCAAAGTTTTGTACTAAAATGTCCGAAAGTATGTTTCCATATAATTGCTATCTTGTTATAAGAGAACAAATGTATTATGTAACATTATGTAATAATTAATGCTTTGTAGTCATGTGATATATAAAATTAATCTATGATATTAACCTCAAGTCTTGTATGTCATTCTGTTACTAAAAATAGTCTAACTTCTAAACTTAGTATCACTTTCTAGTGATGTCACTGTGACTAAATCTGAATCTATAGCACAAACTTTTTTAAAACATAATTCTTTTTTATATGTTATCTTTAACAGGAAGTCATTGGTTTGTAGGTGGAGCTATTACTACTTGGACAATAAATATTAATTATTGGCTTCCTGTTCTAGATAGAAAATATATAAATATAAATTCACTATTGTATGTTTAGAAGATAAAGTCTATATATAGCATCTTGTTACAAAACAAAAATTAATTGGCTTTGTGTTCTAGATAGCAACCATTTAAATGTAAACTCACTCTGGGATAAGTCTATATATATATAGCATCTTGTTACTAAATTTAGAATGGTGCTAATAGTATAATATAATTTTAAAAAGATAACAATTATTCATTATTCATTTTTATAGGGTACTCGAGATTATGACCCATTTCAAATGGCTATCAGAGAGAAGGTCTTTGATACAATAGTTGGTTGTTTTAAACGTCATGGTGCTGTTACTATAAGTACTCCAGTATTTGAATTAAAGGAGACATTGATGGGAAAATATGGAGAAGATTCTAAACTAATTTATGATCTTGCTGATCAAGGAGGAGAGCTCCTATCACTTCGTTATGATCTAACTGTATCCTATATCTGAGTAGACCAAGTAAATAATGATATTTTATTAGTAAATAATGATATATCTCTCTAAGGTAAGTTCTTTATATACAAATATAAAGTGGTGTCCTATAATATGATATATTTATACTAGTAGATTGGTAACTATAATCTACTAAACAAGAGTACACAGTACCTAATATCAACTGATGTACTCACTCACTGGTATCATATTATGAGCTCAATAAAGTTATTATATAGTTATTATAATATTGTACATAGATATAAAGATCTGATAAAACAATGACAATTTACTAGTTCCAATATTTACTATACATTATAATACATCACACATTATAGTAATTATGTTCACATATTATGACCATTTACATGTACATGTACATTATAACACAGTTATTAGACATAGTTATACACTAGTTCAGTATGTAGTCCTTGATCAACAGCTTGTTCTGCACTGCAATATAGATCATCTTCAACTTGTACAGGATTGCTATTGGTATGTTGTGCAGAATTTTGAGTATTAAATACCATCTCTGAGTGCAACCCTTGATCAACAGCTTCTACTGCATCACAATATGGACTCTCTTCAACTACACCAGAAAAAAGAGTACTTGTTAGAAATGATCTATTAATTATTAATTCTGTAAATACCTATATCATAGTACACAGAAGTCATATCTCTTTTTTGACTGCAAATTCTCTGCCCTCTAATGTTTATACAGGATAACCACAGATCAACCAAGGAGACGTTGCAGGCCACTCTAGTTCCACTCCACATATTCATAGACGTCGCAGGCCATACTAGTTCCACTCCACATATTCATATGCGGGCACACCCATTTCAGAAATATATGAATATTCATAAGGCGACAGCATGACAATATGAATATATTCATATAATGTGGTTTCCTATCTAAACATTAGAGGGCAGCTTTAGAGCAATGGAATGTTTATACCTTTACTTTGTTAAGCTTTGTTCTACATGTTATACCAATGTATTATTAGTGTTATTTATTGTACAGTATATAATATATGTTACTGTATCCTAATGATCAAATCATGTAATACTTAGTGTGTGTATTTGTCTGTTTGTTTGTTATCATATTAAGTGTTACAGGTCAAAAAATATAGACTGTATACCAATAGACTTAATATAACATGTACAGGTACCATTTGTTATATTGTAACATTGTATAGTCCTTAATATAACATGTACAGGTACCATTTGCTAGATATTTAGCTATGAACAAAATTAAACAGATGAAGAGATATCATATAGCACAGGTATATAGACGTGATCAACCAGCTATGACAAGAGGAAGATATAGAGAGTTCTATCAATGTGTAAGTTAATAATTAAAGTAAGACTAATTACATCTGTTTATTGTAATCATGTGACATATACCACACCCACTACTTTTATGATCTATTTCAATTTATTTGTACTAGTTTATTTAGTTAGTTCTATAAACATAGTTCAATAATAGATAATGTTATAATATTGTTATGTTTTGTTATTATAACAATATTTGTATCATTTAGGACTTTGATATTGCTGGTGAGTATGATCCTATGATACCTGATGCTGAGTGTGTTAAGATAATGGTAGAGATCCTCAGTGAACTACAACTAGGAGAATTTAAAGTTAAAGTGAGTTATAATATAGTGTGTTATGATCTTGTTTAACAAGACTATATAGTTATTGATATAATAGTATCTATAATAAGTGGTATTGTAAATTATCAAGTGAACTATGCAGAAACCAAGAGGAATAAAGACATCAATTATAGGGCCTGACTTACATTGCTATGGTAGACTAATATAGTGACTAATGACAGGACTATACTATACTTGTATAAACTATATTAATATGTTATGTAATAGTAAACCGGTACATTATATAACACACTATATCATACTACTGTATTATATATAATGAAATACACATAATATTAAATATAACATACATACTGTACTATAACTATACATATACTGATAATATACTAATAATATGCTGATAATATACTGATAATATACTAATAATATACAGATAATATACTGATATATTGTTACTATATATTATAGATCAATCATCGTAAAATCTTAGATGGTATGTTTGCTGCCTGTGGTGTACCACCTGATAAATTTAAACCTATCTGTTCAGCTGTTGATAAACTAGACAAAGTAAGTCACTTAGTTTAGAGGTGGGTGTGTGTAGTGATGACCTTTGACCTTTAGACTCCTTGGGAAGAAGTACGTAAAGAGATGATAGAAGAGAAAGGACTTCCTATAGATGTGACTGATTTGATTGGTGGATATGTTAAGTTACATGGCGGGAAAGATCTAGTAGATAGACTTAGTCATGATGATAAGTTATGTTCTCAGACTACATTCAAATCTGGACTGGATGAGTTGAAGTTATTACTTGAATATTGTGAAGTTATGGGAGTATTAGATAAGGTATATGGATGAATGGATGGATGGATGGATGAATGGATGGATGGATGGATGGATGGATGGATGGATGGATGGATGGATTAACAAACTTACAGACAAATGGACTGACTGATAAAGTATCTTTTTCTTTCCTATAGTTATCATTTGATCTTAGTCTAGCTAGAGGTCTAGATTATTATACTGGTATTATTTATGAGGCAGTACTTACAGGAGGTACATTTACTAACACATGATAATCATATGATCATATCTCTCTCATCAGGTGATGTTCCAGGTGCTAGTTCTAAATCTAGTGATACTCCTTCAGTAGGTTCTGTCTCAGGAGGTGGACGTTATGATGAACTAGTAGGTATGTTTGATACCAAAGGAAGAAAGGTATGTACTGTAATAAGTTATATAATATATTAATATTATTGTAATGTTAATAATATTATTATAATATAGTATGTATTATATATAATAGGTTCCTTGTGTTGGATTTAGTATTGGAGTAGAGAGAGTGTTCTCTATATTAGAAGCTAAAGCTAAGGTATAAACTGACTTCATTACACATAGTTACTTTACTAAAGAAGACTAGATAACACATAACATAAATGATAGAGCACTGATCTGTACTATGAAGTGTCATGAGTTCACTCCACATTTTACATATCATTATTTTTCTTTATCTCTCTAATGTTGTTTCTATTGTCTAGACTGGAGTTATGGGACAAGTAAGAACAATTAATACCGAAGTGATGGTAGCATCTGCTCAAAAGAACTTGTGTCAAGAGAGAATGAGAACATGTAGTTTGTTATGGGATGCTGGGATTAAAGTAAGACCCTCTTATTATAATATTTTCAATGATATATTGAGGCATATATTCTCTCTCTCTCTCTCTCTCTCTCTCTCTCTCTCTCTCTCTCTCTCTCTCTCTCTCTCTCCTCTCTCTCTCTCTCTCTCTCTCTCTCTCTCTCTCTCTCTCTCTCTCTCTCTCTCTCTCTCTCTCTCTCTCTCTCTCTCTCTCTCTCTCTCTCTCTCTCTCTCTCTCTCTCTCTCTCTCTCTCTCTCTCTCTCTCTCTCTCTCTCTCTCTCTCTCTCTCTCTCTCTCTCTCTCTCTCTCTCTCTCTCTCTCTCTCTCTCTCTCTCTCTCTCTCTCTCTGTCTCTCTCTCTGTCTCTCTCTCTGTCTCTCTCTCTCTCTCTCTCTCTCTCTAGGCTGAGATGACATACAAAATGAACCCAAAGTTTCTCAATCAAATACAATATTGTGAACGTGAGACTATTCCTATAATGGTGGTTATTGGAGAGGAGGAGAGAACACAAGGAGGAGTCAAGATAAGAGATGTTAAAACACAAGAAGAGGTAAGTTGATATCATCCATCTTGTCAATGTTCATTATAATATCTCATTGTTTGTAGGTATTTATTAAAGTGGAGAATTTAGTTGAAGAAATCAGGAGAAGATTGAATATGTTAAGTGTTTAAATACAATTAGTGTACTGTGCTATATTTAGTAACACTATCATCTTAAACTTTTGTTATTTTAGTAATGATCCAACATTAGTTAATAATTAAAAGAAACAAAACAATCCTATCCTGTAATCAATACATTGGAGGATGATTATATGTGTAATCACGTTACTGGGTGGTGTGTATATTGCGAATCTTGACTTTTGCTGAACAAAAATGGTTGTTATTTAGAATTAACTGATGATATGGTTTTACACAACAACCGAATGAACTACATATAGTGATGTTATCTTGTTATTTGTATAAGTCCTGTTAAAGATGTTAGTTAAGGTTAGTTTGGTTATGAGTTTTTAAATATATAGGTAATGTAGTTTACAAATGATCAATAGTTTACAAAATTAAAAATACATTATATATTTCTATTATGTTATTAAGACCATTTACATGTACGTGTACATTATAACACAGTTATTAGATATAGTTATACACTAGTTCAGTGTGTAGTCCTTGATCAATAGTTTGCACTGCAATATAGATCATCTTCAATTTTATAACAATACAATGCCAAAATAAATGTTCTCATTTAAAAATACCTTCTGTTAGAGATATCAACTGTTGAAGATCTTTCTGAATCACAACCATCTCTGGATCAACTTCAGTATTATAATTAATAAATTCTGATAGTGAGGACAACTATAAAATGTATTGTAACAAGGAATACTGACATCATATAGATATGGTAATTTGTAAGTTAATAGATGATCGTGTTCTCCAAAATAATATACTTACCTGGTCTTTGTAAGCCATCAGTTGAACCTTGAGTGTCTCCATCCTCTTTGGCCATTCTCAAATAATTAGAGTATATGGAGATATACAAAAACATTCTAAAATTTTGTATAGAAATAAAATGCAAAGAAAATACGTAACTTCGTATACTTTCCAACAACTGTTAGGTTGAATTTGAAAATGGAAATTCAGTAACAGAAAAAGATGAAGAACTTTTAAAAATTAAAGCAGTTTTCAAGTCACAAAAATAAACCAGTTTTATAATACATAAAAAAACAACAACATAGCATTATTAGAAATTTAAAAATTATTTTAAAATAAACATTGAAACAGAAATTAAACTGTCTCAACAGGTGAAGATCTCGAGAGTCCAGTCAAAGAAAGTCTTCAAAGAATCCATTACTAATGAGTACTACACAATTGGCCAGGACAGAAAATCATGATCATCAGCACGCGCTTAGCGGTTAACAGCAAACGCGTGACCACCATTATGGCGGGAAAATATCGACCATCAGCACACGCCTAACAAGCAAAACACTTTAATAGATTTTAAAGTAATTTTTGTAAAAAAATGATTATTAATTAAAATTAATGATATAGTTTTTTAATTTTTTTGTAAAATAAACATATTATGTGATACAAATTAAGGAATTGTATTAAAGTTTCAAAAGAAATTGAGTTCTAAACTAATTCAGTTTTTTGTTTATGAAAAAAATTAAAGTTATAATAATTATTATTAACTTAAAGTATCTTTAAAACTAAAGTTAAGATTGACTTTTGACAAATTTTAGTAAAAACATTTTTTTTCAAGACAATTAACATTTAAAATAACAAAACAAGAAATTGTGAAAAAAATAAATGAAAACAAAAAATATTTTTAAAAATAACTTAAAATAAGAACAGTCTCTGTAGTTGAACAGTCCCCAAGAAGTCCAGTGAAGGTCTCCTCCAATCCAGCAATTGTAGGAAAGAGAAGATAGAGAGTTCCCAAGAGTCCAGTGAAGGTCTCCAATCCAGCAATTGTAAGAAAGAGAAGATAGAGAGTCCCCAAGATATCCAATGAAGGTCTCCAGTCCAGCAATGGTAAGAAAGAGAAGATAGAGAGTTCCCAAGAGTCCAGTCAGTCCACAAGTTGAGAACATAGAGGGAGAAAGAGAGAATAACAACTGGATTACTAAAGAATGGATGAGAAGTGGATGGATGGATGGAGAGACAGCTCACCTTTTTCACCAGTGCTGCTCCTGCAGGGAAAGAAAAAGAGAGTAGTTATGAACTGATGATGACAATGAGTGGATAGAGAGAGAGAGTGAAGAGAGACAGAGGAAGTGAAAAAAGACCACCAACCTACACACACACAGCACACACACACGCGCCCTAGAAGATCAGAGCTCTCCCCCGCCACCTGGCGGCCTTGGATATTAAAAAAAAATTTTTTTAGGCCGCCAGGCGGCAGGGGAGAGATAATTAATAGGGTTTGTATGAGTGTGTGTATAGTGTATGGGCTGGATAGCCCAAAATAAAATAAAAATAAAAATAAAAAGAAGAGGAAAGAAGGCTTGAAGGAAGAAGACAGAAGAGACCAGGCAGGAGAGCGACTCATCTTTTACATTCAGAGAACATCAGATAATGGAGAACAGTCATCAGAGAACAGTCTTGGAACAGTCTTGGAACATCAGAGAACCCATAGTAAGAGCTTCCAAATTGAGTCCTGTAGAAACGAAGGGAAAATCAATTACAAAAATTTTTTTTAAAAATGATTAAAAAAAAGAACAGAAAAGAAAAATGAAAAGAATGATCATAACAAAATGAAAAGATGATCCAGCGAAGAACGAGAAGTGACGAACGAAGAGACGAGTCCTGAAGAGGGACGATCCAACGAAGAGATGAGTCTTGAGGAGGGACGATCCAACGAAGAGACGAGTCGTAGTGACGAAGACCCACGGGGGTTTGTGAACTAATATAAGCTTGCAAATGGAGACCTTTTATATTATCAAGTCATCTCTGCCATGCATCATTTTGACAAACATACGGCACAAACTCGTGACATTCAAATTTGGCGGGAAATACCATCACACCTCTCACATGCGTGCCAAATTAATTGATTTTTTAATTTATCTAATTAATACAGTATTCTAAATATGTAAAATATTACCTATTCCAGTTGTTACTGGGAAGTGACCAATCAGACTACAGGGGCAAAATTTGCTGTCATACTCATGAGTCATGATCACTACTTTCTACCTATTAACAAGGTTTTAATGTGTCACTAAATTTTCTTAAAGAGATTTTGTTAGTGTTGAATTAGTGATATACTTTCAGCATTAATGTATCATAAGCTAACAATCTACATAACATCTATTGCAAGACTGGATAGTGTTAAAGAATTGAGAGTGAAAAGAGCACACAATGCCTTGTTATTAAATTAAGTGGAAGGAATCAATAGGTTTAATGAATAATTCAGCTACACTAGGTTGAGTTGACTTACAAGATATTTATACTAGCACCTCCTTGTAGAAACGTTATACATTGAATCCTTAGAGGAATATAAAAATATATTTTAAAGATTAGAAATAATTTTTCTTTCACTATCTAGTTTCAGAAATTGAGCTACTCTTTAAGTTATTACTGTATTATATTCTATCATTCCACAAAATACTTCATTATCTTTAATCACAACTCGACACAAATGAGTACACAACTCTTCTTCATTACGAGAGAGACACTCATATTCATAAAATGGTGACTTGCTTACATTAAGGACAACATCTTCACCAGACAATGTCAAGGTAACTAGAGTCTCATCAGTTGCAGGAGGATAGAGATCATCATCTTTTCCAATAGCCTATTTGAAAATACATCAAACATTCAAAGTAGGCAGCTGCTATTTATCCAGTAGGAAGTCCATACTTTTTCAATTGTATTATGATATGGATCCACTAACCCTCACATAAACTATACACAACAAGTATGGACTACCTGCTGGACTGATAGTCACTACATATACTTCAGTAGCCATCAATTTAACTAAGTATTTATCACACTTAAAAATGTGTTGTACATAAACTGTGAACTTAAGAATTGTACATATTATATCCTATCACTGTTTGAAACTTACTATTGTTGTTCTGTCTTTACATAGGATTCTTAAAGAGACTTTCAGGGACAAAGACCCAATATAAGATTGATATAAGGCATAGTAGTGTATCATAGGTAGAGAACATAACCTAGATGACAATATTATCAATACGTGATATAGGTGTAATCAGGTGTAGCTATAGAAATGGTCCAATTATCTGATGTTAAGATTGCAATTAAGGGATCAACTCAGAGCCCTAGCATTTTTGTCTCTAATTATGGTACAATTATAGAAGCAATTCGATCTGATATTACTCTAGAGGGGCATATAGTCTTTCATAACAATACAGGTATTAATGGAGCAGCTGTTACGTTTATTGGAGATATTGTCGTCTACCTCACTCAAGGACTTCAAGCTAACTTTACACACAACAAAGCTCTATCTAGTGGAGGAGCTATATATGCTCTTGCAAACACATTTAGTGAAACCTATTGTACATTTCAACTTAACACTACACAGTATGATGATATAAGAGTGTTATTTGAAAACAATAGAGCAACTGTCACAAGCAACTCTATTTTTTCATCGAAATTGTATGACTGTTACATGAGTTCTGATTGGATTAACTCTACAATGGCTAGAGATATTTATAATACCATCTTCACTTTAATGCCAAATGATACCTTTGAAAATACTTCTTACTGTCAATTGTCAATTTGAAATCTCTCCAAAATCAGGAGACACATCTGGCTTCCTTTCCAGACAGCAAAGATAAAACACAGTATCGAAACGAACTGGAGAATTTCTAGGAGTTAACCAGTTAGATCATTCAATTAATGAAAAGATATTAGGAACACATCTTAATTCACTAAAGGAGAAAGAAAAAGAAAACGTTAATAATTCAGTTTAGTATGATATATTTTTATTACAAGTCTTAATAAAGTAGTAACAAGAAAAAAAATTAATTTTGATGCTTAAAAAATCCATAAGAAAACACTACCACCATTGTACAAACAGACAATGCTGAGATAGGGAGGCAAGCATTATGTCAAAATGTCTGCCAATAACATAGTTTTGAGGACACATGACAATAATACCTGTACATGTATGGACTCTGTCCCTCCATTGAAAGAGGTTTTCATGAGACAAGGACATCAAAGTTGGTGACATACTAATCTATTGTAACATGTCCTCATGTTCTCTAACTAGTAGAACTCCTGTTTCTTTAAAAAGCTCTCGTATTGCACAAATTCTGTATGTAATCTCTCCAGGAATATCTAAATGACCAATATAGAGTACACATTAGTAATAATACTAAAGTAACGTCTTTAACATTCAATGATATGAGAGATATTTGACTGACCTTTGTATAAAGAGTTGTTGTAGAGTGGATGTTTAGGTTGTAATGAAAGAGACGAGAAAATACTTGAAGTATTACAAGAGTGAGATATATTGAGTCAATCTCTACAGTAATCTGCCTCATCAAGTTGTCCACCTAGAAATGCATGTACATTAGCCTATAATTGTAATAGAAATAAAGAAAAATGTAGCCAGTAATATTCTTCATCTTCACTTACATCATTCTTACTCTTTCATAAGTTCACCACCAAAGTATTGCTGCAGAATATTTCTAAACGACTGAGCTATACAGCCGAGGAGTACTGACCCGCCGACACTTTCTCTACCAATGTCAGCCATTTTACAAGCAATAGCTACAAAGGCGAGAAGTCAAACTAAAGAGCTCTTCAATTCATAACAGCTGGAAAAGGGACGAAAAACACTTTAGAACACTGTGGCAATAAAAACTGAATGAGATGACGTTTTTTTAGCCATTAGCTGCTTTAAAGGTGAACGCCTAAAACAAAAGTCTGAGTCTGGAACAAATGTTATATTCTAGGAACACTAGTGCCGATGTGTTCATAGGGCTGTTTAAACAAAGACCTCGACCTGAAAGATGGCGTCAGAAGAAGATGTACTTGCGAGAGAAGGTTACCATCTACTGGCATCTAGATTACGTCCGCATTTTCTTGGAAATCCTTCTTAAGGAAGCCCCACCCCGTTTAATTAATAAGAATGGCATAGTCTACACAATGTAAGTTATTATTATCTTATTATTATTATAGTATTGTTAATTTTGTTTAGGTGATTCCTTATTAAGAAAAAGATCTCGATCACAATAGTAATAAAGGTATTAACTTCTTAATTATACTTTATACAAGTGTTACAAATATATGTGATGTGATGTCATTGTCGTGGTTGCCACCTTGACATGATTCATGAACCCACAGACTATAGATTTTATATTCAAACCATGACATAAGTTCGTTAGTCTCTTTGTCCTGTTCTTGCAAACATATACCATACTATCAGTTTTGTTATCTTTGATTTAGCTTCAGTTTGCTCATCGGTTGTTGGCTTAGCCCATCTCTTTCTAGTTTTTCTCTTTTTTTTGTCAGACAAAATCTTAACTGGTGTACTTGATTTTAAGTTGGGGCAATTTTTTTAGTTGGTTTAAATACGTCTTCGTTTTGAGTTGTATCAATACCACTACTACAGTTGAGATTAAAGAGAGAAATTGCTGACAGCATATGTTTTTTAACTGTTTTTAATATGTCAGCATCATGACAGGATTGTGCTAAAGACTCAACTTCATGTGCCAATTTCCTGATATCATTTCTCATAACACAGCAATCTTTACTATTGTCAGTAGAATTTAGTAATTTGAAAAAGTATTTGTAAGTGTTGTACTGTTGTTCCTCTGTCTCCATATCATCATTATCACCGACATCATCACTTTCGTTATTACTTATATCATCGTCCTTGTTGCTCTCAGTGTTACTTAAATCATCATCTTTTTTCACTTTGTGATGACGAATCATTTTGTTCAGTGTCACTGACTGTGGTTTTCTGTCTCTTTAGCATACTAAGTAAATTTATGTGTTTATATACAGTGTTATGTAATGTGGCGTCCAAACATGTACAAGACTACATATGATTACATGCAATGTTAATGACTAGTGAAGTTGTGGTGAACTTTGGAGCAAGTAAAAGCAGCTGAAGACAAAGTGAAAAGTTTAAGGAAAGAAGGAGCTGCTAAAGAAATAGTAAGAGGGTCTGGAATGTATTTTTAACTCCTTGTGACCAATCAGATTACTGAATTTATAATACTCTAATTGATGTCATGTGACCAGTTCTGGTTCTGATAATTACTGTCCTAAATGGCTAAATTATTGAGAAGGGTTTCTAAACTGAGGGTGGGGTCTTAGAAATTATATAATATTTATTATATATATATATCATTTTTCTTATTCTGTAGCTTGATGAAGCTATTGAAAAATAATTAACCACAGCAAAAGGCATGATTTGCGATTACACACCACCAAGTTTAAAGATAAAACTTGGAAATGAAGCTCAGCTGGGTCAAAGTTTTGTACTAAAATGTCTGAAAGTAAGTTTTCATGTAATCATTATCTTGTATTTTGTTACTTATAAGAGAACAAATGTATTATGTAACATTATGTAATAATTAATGCTTTGTAGTCATGTGATATATAAAATTAATCCATGATATTAACTTTAAGTCCCGTATGTCATTTTGTTACTAAAAATAATCTAACTTCTAAACTTAGTATCAGTTCTAATGATGTCATTGTGACTAATTCTGAATAATGACTCTATAGCACAAACATTTTTAAACACAATTCTCTTTTATATGTTATCTTTAACAGGAAGTCATTGGTTTGTAGGTGGAGCTATTACTACTTCGACAACAAATATTAATTAGCTTCATGTTCTAAATAGCAACCATTTAAATGTAAATTCACTCTTGTATCTTTAGGAGCTAAAGTCTATATATAGCATCTTGTTACTAAATTTAGAACAGTACTAATAGCGTAGTAATCTAATTTTTAAAAGAAATAATAATTATTTATTTTTATTATTATAGGTACTCGAGATTATGACCCATTTCAAATGGCTATCAGAGAGAAGGTCTTTGTTACAATAGTTGGTTGTTTTAAACGTCATGGTGCTGTTACTATAAGTACTCCAGTATTTGAATTAAAGGAGACATTGATGGGAAAATATGGAGAAGATTCTAAACTAATTTATGATCTTGCTGATCAAGGAGGAGAGCTCCTATCACTTCGTTATGATCTAACTGTATCCTATATCTGAGTAGACCAAGTAAATAATGATATTTTATTAGTAAATAATGATATATTTCTCTAAGGTAAGTTCTTTATATACAAATATAAAGTGGTGTCCTATAATATGATATATTTATACTAGTAGATTGTTAACTATAATCTACTAAACAAGAGTACACAGTACCTAATATCAACTGATGTACTCACTCACTGGTATCATATTATGAGCTCAATAAAGTTATTATATAGTTATTATAATATTGTACATAGATATAAAGATCTGATAAAACAATGACAATTTACTAGTTCCAATATTTACTATACATTATAATACATCACACATTATAGTAATTATGTTCACATATTATGACCATTTACATGTACATGTACATTATAACACAGTTATTAGACATAGTTATACACTAGTTCAGTATGTAGTCCTTGATCAACAGCTTGTTCTGCACTGCAATATAGATCATCTTCAACTTGTACAGGATAGTTATTGGTATGTTGTGCAAAGCTATGAGTATTAAATACCATTTCAGAGCATAATCCTTGATCAACAGCTTTTACTGCACAGCAATGTTGATTATCTTCAACTTGTACAGGATAGCTATTGGTACATTGTGTGTAACTATGAGTATTAAATACCATCTCTGAACATAATCCTTGATCAACAGCTTGCTCTCCATCACAATATGGACTGTCTTCAACTATACCAGATAAAAAGAGTACTTGTTAGAAATGATCTATTAATTATTAATTCTATAATTACCTATATCATAGTACAGTGAAGTCATCTTTTGTTTTTCACTGCAAATTCTCTGCCCTCTAATGTTTATACAGGATAACCACAGATCAACCAAGGAGATGTTGGTTATTTAGATAGGCGAGGAAGACGATTCATAAGATGTCATGGTCCACATAATCAGGAAGCCCTAAAATCAGGTTAATGCAGCAGCCCTATAGCGGTATGAACATTGCTGCTGAGCTACATGAATATTCATAAGTTGGTAACCATATGACCATATGAATACATTCACACTGGGTGGTTTCTTATCCAAACATTAGAGGGCAGCTTTAGAGCAATGGAATGTTTATGCCTTTACTTTGTTAAGCTCTACTCTACATGTTATACCAATATATTATTAGTGTGATTTATTGTATAGTATATAATATATGTTACTGTATCCTAATGATCAAATCATGTAATACTTAGTGTGTGTATTTGTCTGTTTCTTTGTTACCATAGTAAGTGTTACAGGTCAAAAAATATAGACTGTATACCAATAGACTTAATATAACATGTACAGGTACCATTTGTTATATTGTAACACTGTATAGTCCTTAATATAACATGTACAGGTACCATTTGTTATATTGTAACACTGTATAGTCCTCAATATAACATGTACAGGTACCATTTGTTATATTGTAACACTGTATAGTCCTCAATATAACATGTACAGGTACCATTTGTTATATTGTAACACTGTATAGTCCTTAATATAACATGTACAGGTACCATTTGTTATATTGTAACACTGTATAGTCCTCAATATAACATGTACAGGTACCATTTGTTATATTGTAACACTGTATAGTCCTTAATATAACATGTACAGGTACCATTTGCTAGATATTTAGCTATGAACAAAATTAAACAGATGAAGAGATATCATATAGCACAGGTATATAGACGTGATCAACCAGCTATGACAAGAGGAAGATATAGAGAGTTCTATCAATGTGTAAGTAAATAATTAAAGTAAGACTAATTACATCTGTTTATTGTAATCATGTGACATATACCACACCCACTACTTTTATGATCTAGTTCAATTTATTTGTACTAGTTTATTTGGTTAGTTCTATAAACATAGTTCAATAATAGATAATATTATAATATTGTTATGTTTTGTTATTATAACAATATTTGTATCATTTAGGACTTTGATATTGCTGGTGAGTATGATCCTATGATACCTGATGCTGAGTGTGTTAAGATAATGGTAGAGATCCTGAGTGAACTACAACTAGGAGAATTTAAAGTTAAAGTAAGTTATAATATAGTGTGTTATGATCTTGTTTAACAAGACTATACAATTATTGATATAATAGTATCTATAATAAGTGGTATTGTAAATTATCAAGTGAACTATGCAGTAACCAAGAGAGATAAAGACATCAATTAGAGGGCCTGACTTACATTACTATGGTAGACTATTATAGTAACTAATGACAGGACTATACTATACTTGTATAAACTATATTAATATGTTATGTAATAGTAAACTGGTACATTATATAACACACTATATCATACTACTGTATTATATATAATGAAATAGACATAATATTAAATATAACATTATAAATACTGTACTATAACTATACATACGTATACTAATAATATACTAATATTATGCTGATAATATACTGATAATATACTAATAATATACAGATAATATACTGATATATTGTTACTATATATAGATCAATCATCGTAAAATCTTAGATGGTATGTTTGCTGCCTGTGGTGTACCACCTGATAAATTTAAACCTATCTGTTCAGCTGTTGATAAACTAGACAAAGTAAGTCACTTGGTTTAGAGGTGGGTGTGTCTAGTGATGACCTTTGACCTTTAGACTCCTTGGGAAGAAGTACGTAAAGAGATGATAGAAGAGAAAGGACTTCCTATAGATGTGGCTGATTTGATTGGTGGATATGTTAAGTTACATGGCGGGAAAGATCTAGTAGATAGACTTAGTCATGAAGATAAGTTATGTTCTCAGACTACATTCAAATCTGGACTGGATGAGTTGAAGTTATTACTTGAATATTGTGAAGTTATGGGAGTATTAGATAAGGTATATGGATGGATGGATGGATGGATGGATGGATGGATGGATGGATGGATGGATGGATGGATGGATGGATGGATGGATGGATGGATGGATGGATGGATGGATGGATGGATGGATGGATGGATGGATGGATGGATGGATGGATGGATGGATGGATGGATGGATGGATGGATGGATGGATGGATGGATGGATGGATGGATGGATCAATAAACCTACAGACAAATAAGTATCTTTTTCTTTCCTATAGTTATCATTTGATCTTAGTCTAGCTAGAGGTCTAGATTATTATACTGGTATTATTTATGAGGCAGTACTTACAGGAGGTACATTTACTAACACATGATAATCATGTGATCATATCTCTCTCATCAGGTGATGTTCCAGGTGCTAGTTCTAAATCTAGTGATACTCCTTCAGTAGGTTCTGTCTCAGGAGGTGGACGTTATGATGAACTAGTAGGTATGTTTGATACCAAAGGAAGAAAGGTATGTACCATATCAAGTTATATAATATATTAATATATTGTAATGTTAATAATATCATTATAATATAGTATGTATTATATATAATAGGTTCCTTGTGTTGGATTTAGTATTGGAGTAGAGAGAGTGTTCTCTATATTAGAAGCTAAAGCTAAGGTATAAAGTGACTTCATTACACATAGTTACTTTACTAAAGAAGACTAGATAACAAATAACATAATATAGTTAACATAGATGATAGAACACTGATCTGTACTATGAAGTGTCATGAGTTCACTCCACATTTTACATATCATTCTTTATCTATCTAATGTTGTTTCTATTGTCTAGACTGGAGTTATGGGACAAGTAAGAACTATTAATACTGAAGTGATGGTAGCATCTGCTCAAAAGAACTTGTGTCAAGAGAGAATGAGAATATGTAGTCTGTTATGGGATGCTGGGATTAAAGTAAGACCCTGTTATTATAATATTTTCAAATATATATTGACGCATATATTCTCTCTCTCTCTCTCTCTCTCTCTCTCTCTCTCTCTCTCTCTCTCTCTCTCTCTCTCTCTCTCTCTCTCTCTCTCTCTCTCTCTCTCTCTCTCTCTCTCTCTCTCTCTCTCTCTCTCTCTCTCTCTCTCTCTCTCTCTCTCTCTCTCTCTCTCTCTCTCTCTCTCTCTCTCTCTAGGCTGAGATGACATACAAAATGAACCCAAAGTTCCTGAATCAAATACAATATTGTGAACGTGAGACTATTCCTATAATGGTGGTTATTGGAGAGGAGGAGAGAACACAAGGAGGAGTCAAGATAAGAGATGTTAAAACACAAGAAGAGGTAAGTTGATATCATCCATCTTATCAATGTTCATTATAATATCTCATTGTTTGTAGGTATTTATTAAAGTGGAGAATTTAGTTGAAGAAATCAGGAGAAGATTGAATATGTTAAGTGTTTAATACAATTAGTGTACTGTACTATATTTAGTAACACTATCATCTTAAACTTTTGCTATTTTAGTAATGATCCAACATTAGTTAATGATTAAAAGAAACAAAACAATCCTATCCTGTAATCAATACATTGAAGGATGATTATATCTGTAATCACGTGAGTGGTGGTATGTATATCACAAATCTTGACTTTTGCTGAACAAAGATGGTTGTTATTTAGAATTAACAGATGATATGGTTTTACACAACAACCGAATGAACTACATATAGTGATGTTATCTTGTTATTTGTATAAGTCCCGTTAAAGATGTTAGTTAAGGTTAGTTTGGTTATGAGTTTTTAAATATGTAGGTAATGTGGTTTACAAATGATCAATAGTTTACAAAATTAAAAACACATATATTTCTATTATGTTATTAAGACCATTTACATGTATGTGTACATTATAACACAGTTATTAGATATAGTTATACACTAGTTCAGTGTGTAGTCCTTGATCAATAGTTTGCACTGCAATATAGATCATCTTCAATTTTATAACAATACAATGCCAAAATAAATGTTCTCATTTAAAAATACCTTCTGTTAGAGATATCAACTGTTGAAGATCTTTCTGAATCACAATTATCTCTGGACCAACTTCAGTATTATCATTAATAAATTCTGATAGTGAGGACAACTATAAAATGTATTGTAACAAGGAATACTGACATCATATCGATATGGTAATTTGTAAGTTAATAGATGATTGTGTTCTCCAAAATAATATACTTACCTGGTCTTTGTAAGCCATCAGTTGAACCTTGAGTGTCTCCATCCTCTTTGGCCATTCTCAAATAATTAGAGTATATGGAGATATACAAAAACATTCTAAAATTTTGTATAGAAATAAAATGCAAAGAAAATACGTAACTTCGTATACTTTCCAACAACTGTTAGGTTGAATTTGAAAATGGAAATTCAGTAACAGAAAAAGATGAAGAACTTTTAAAAATTAAAGCAGTTTTCAAGTCACAAAAATAAACCAGTTTTATAATACATAAAAAAACAACAACATAGCATTATTAGAAATTAAAAAATTATTTTAAAATAAACATTGAAACAGAAATTAAGCTGTCTCAACAGGTGAAGATCTCGAGAGTCCAGTCAAAGAAAGTCTTCAAAGAATCCATTACTAATGAGTACTACACAATTGGCCAGGACAGAAAATCATGATCATCAGCACGCGCTTAGCGGTTAACAGCAAACGCGTGACCACCATTATGGCGGGAAAATATCGACCATCAGCACACGCCTAACAAGCAAAACACTTTAATAGATTTTAAAGTAATTTTTGTAAAAAAATGATTATTAATTAAAATTAATGATATAGTTTTTTAATTTTTTTGTAAAATAAACATATTATGTGATACAAATTAAAGAATTGTATTAAAGTTTCAAAAGAAATTGAGTTCTAAACTAATTCAGTTTTTTGTTTATGAAAAAAATTAAAGTTATAATAATTATTATTAACTTAAAGTATCTTTAAACTAAAGTTAAGATTGACTTTTGACAAATTTTAGTAAAAACATTTTTTTTCAAGACAATTAACATTTAAAATAACAAAACAAGAAATTGTGAAAAAAATAAATGAAAACAAAAAATATTTTTAAAAATAACTTAAAATAAGAACAGTCTCTGTAGTTGAACAGTCCCCAAGAAGTCCAGTGAAGGTCTCCTCCAATCCAGCAATTGTAGGAAAGAGAAGATAGAGAGTTCCCAAGAGTCCAGTGAAAGTCTCCAATCCAGCAATTGTAAGAAAGAGAAGATAGAGAGTCCCCAAGATATCCAATGAAGGTCTCCAGTCCAGCAATGGTAAGAAAGAGAAGATAGAGAGTTCCCAAGAGTCCATTCAGTCCACAAGTTGAGAACATAGAGGGAGAAAGAGAGAATAACAACTGGATTACTAAAGAATGGATGAGAAGTGGATGGATGGATGGAGAGACAGCTCACCTTTTTCACCAGTGCTGCTCCTGCAGGGAAAGAAAAAGAGAGTAGTTATGAACTGATGGTGACAATGAGTGGATAGAGAGTGAAGAGAGACAGAGGAAGTGAAAAAAGACCACCAACCTACACACACACAGCACACACACACGCGCCCTAGAAGATCAGAGCTCTCCCCCGCCACCTGGCGGCCTTGGATATTAAAAAAAAATTTTTTTAGGCCGCCAGGCGGCAGGGGAGAGATAATTAATAGGGTTTGTATGAGTGTGTGTATAGTGTATGGGCTGGATAGCCCAAAATAAAATAAAAATAAAAATAAAAAGAAGAGGAAAGAAGGCTTGAAGGAAGAAGACAGAAGAGACCAGGCAGGAGAGCGACTCATCTTTTACATTCAGAGAACATCAGATAATGGAGAACAGTCATCAGAGAACAGTCTTGGAACAGTCTTGGAACATCAGAGAACATCAGTAAGAGCTTCCAAATTGAGTCCTGTAGAAACAAAGGAAAAATCACAAATTTTTTTAAAAAAAATGATTAAATAAAAAAAGAACAGAAAAGAAAAATGAAAAGAATGATCATAACAAAATGAAAAGATGATCCAGCGAAGAACGAGAAGTGACGAACGAAGAGACGAGTCGTGAAGAGGGACGATCCAACGAAGAGACGAGTCTTGAGGAGGGACGATCCAACGAAGAGACGAGTCGTAGTGACGAAGACCCACGGGGGTTTGTGAACTAATATAAGCTTGCAAATGGAGACCTTTTATATTATCAAGTCATCTCTGCCATGCATCATTTTGACAAACATACGGCACAAACTCGTGACATTCAAATTTGGCGGGAAATACCATCACACCTCTCACATGCATGCCAAATTAATTGATTTTTTAATTTATCTAATTAATACAGTATTCTAAATGTGTAAAATATTACCTATTCGAGTTGTTACTGGGAAGTGACCAATCAGACTACAGGGGCAAAATTTGCTGTCATACTCATGAGTCGTGATCACTACTTTCTACCTATTAACAAGGTTTTAATGCGTCACTAAATTTTCTTAAAGAGATTTTGTTAGTGTTGAATTAGTGATATACTTTCAGCATTAATGTATCATAAGCTAACAATCTACATAACATCTATTGCAAGACTGGATAGTGCTAAAGAATTGAGAGTGAAAAGAGCACACAATGCCTTGTTATTAAATTAAGTGGAAGGAATCAATAGGTTTAATGAATAATTCAGCTCCACTAGGTTGAGTTGACTTACAAGATATTTATACTAGCACCTCCTTGTAGAAACGTTATACATTGAATCCTTAGAGGAATATAAAATATAATAATGATATTTAAAAATATATTTTAAAGATTAGAAATAACTTTTTTTCACTATCTAGTTTCAGAAATTGAGCTACTCTTTAAGTTATTACTGTATCATATTCTATCATTCCACAAAATACTTCATTATCTTTAACCACAACTCGACACAAATAAGTACACAACTCTTCTTCATTACGAGAGAGACACTCATATTCACAAAATGGTGACTTGCTTACATTAAGGACAACATCTTCACCAGACAATGTCACGGTAACTAGAGTCTCATCAGTTGTTGGAAACATGTGATCACCAGGAGGATAAAGATCATCATCTTTTCCAATAGCCTAATTGAAAATACATCAAACATTTAAAGTAGGCAGCTGCTATTTATCCAGTAGGAAGTCCATACTTTTTAAATTGTATTATGATATGGATCCACTAACCCTCACATAAACTATACACAACAAGTATGGACTTCCTGCTGGACTGATAGTCACTACATATACTTCAGTAGTCATCAATTTAACTAAGTACGTAGCACACTTAAAAATGTGTTGTACATAAAGTGTGAACTTAAGAATTGTACATATTATAACCTATCATTGTTTGAAACTTACTATTGTTGTTCCGTCTTTATGTAGTATTCTTAAAGAGACTTTCTGGGACAAAAACCCAATATAAGATTGGTATAAGGCATAGTAGTGTATCATAGGTAGAGAATATAACCTAGATGACAATATTATCAATATATGATATAGGTGTAATCAGGTGAAATAATAGAAATAATATTTTAAATACTTCTTACTGTCAATTGTCAATTTGAAATCTCTCCAAAATCAGGAGACACATCTGGCTTCCTTTCCAGACAGCAAAGATAAAACACAGTATCGAAATGAACTGGAAAATTTCTAGGAGTTAACCAGTTAGACCATTCAATTAATGAAAATATATCAGGAACACATCTTAATTCACTAAAGGAGAAAGAAAAAGAAAATAATTCAGTTTAGTATGATATAATTTTATTACAAGTCTTAATATAGTAGTAACAAGATAAATTTTAGTTGAAAATTAATTTTGATGCTTAAAAACCCATAACAAAACACTACCACCATTGTACAAATGGTGGTAGTGTTTGAGTCAATCTCTACAGTAATCTGCCTCATCAAGTTGTCCACCTAAAAATGCATGTACATTAGCCTATAATTGTAATAGAATTAAAGAAAAATGTAGCCAGTAATCTTCTTCATCTTCACTCTCATCATTCTTACTCTTTCATAAGTTCATCATCAAAGTATCACTGCAGAATATTTCTAAATGACTGAGCTATACAACTGAGGAGTACTGACCCGCCGACAATTTCTCCACCAATGTCAGCAATTTTACAAGCAATAGTTACAAAGGCGAGAAGTCAAACTAAAGAGCTCTTCAATTCATAACAGCTGGAAAAGGGACGAAAAACACTTTAGAACACTGTAGCAATAACAACTGAATGAGATGACGTTTTTTTAGCCATTAGCTGCTTTAAAGGTGAACGCCTAAAACAAAAGTCTGAGTCTGGAACAAATGTTATATTCTAGGAACACTAGTGCCGATGTGTTCATAGGGCTGTTTAAACAAAGACCTCGACCTGAAAGATGGCGTCAGAAGAAGATGTACTTGCAGAGAAGGTTACCATCTACTGGCATCTAGATTACGTCCGCATTTTCTTGGAAATCCATCTTAAGGAAGCCCCACCCCGTTTAATTAATAAGAATGGCATAGTCTACACAATGTAAGTTATTATTATCTTATTATTATTATAGTATTGTTAATTTTGTTTAGATGATTCTTTCTTAAGAAAAAGATCTCGATCACAGTAGTAATAAAGGTATTAACTTCTTAATTATACTTTATACAAGTGTTACAAATATATGTGATGTGACGTCATTGTCGTGGTTGCCACCTCGACATGATTCATGAACCCACAGACTATAGATTTTATATTCAAACCATGACATAAGTTCGTTAGTCTCTTTGTCCTGTTCTTGCAAACATATACCATACTATCAGTTTTGCTATCTTTGATTTAGCTTCAGTTTGCTCATCGGTTGTTGGCTTAGCCCATCTCTTTCTAGTTTTTCTCTTTTTTTGTCAGACAAAATCTTAACTGGTGTACTTGATTTTAATTTGGAGCAATTCTTTTAGTTGGTTTAAATACGTCTTCGTTTTGAGTTGTATCAATACCACTACTATAGTTGAGATTAAAGAGAGAAATTGCTGACAGCATATGTTTTTTAACTGTTTTTAATATGTCAGCATCATGACAGGATTGTGCTAAAGACTCAACTTCATGTGCCAATTTCCTGATATCATTTTTCATAACACAGCAATCTTTACTATTGTCAGTAGAATTTAGTTATTTGAAAAAGTATTTGTGAGTGTTGTACTGTTGTTCCTCTGTCTCCATATCATCATTATCACTGACATCATCACTTTCATTGTTACTTATATCGTTGTCCTTGTTGCTCTCAGTGTTACTTACATCATCATCTTTTTTCACTTTGTGATGATGAATCATTTTGTTCAGTGTCACTGACTGTGGTTTTCTGTCTCTTTAGCATACTAAGTAAATTTATGTCTTTATATACAGTGTTATGTAATGTGGTATCCAAACATGTACAAGACTACATATGAGTACATGCAATGTTAATGACTAGTGAAGTTGTGGTGAACTTTGGAACAAGTAAAGCAGCTGAAGACAAAGTGAAAAGTTTAAGGAAAGAAGGAGCTGCTAAAGAAATAGTAAGAGGGTCTGGAATATATTTTTAACTCCTTGTGACCAATCAGATTACTGAATTTATAGTACTCTAATTGATGTCATGTGACCAGTTCTGGTTCTGATAATTACTGTCCTAAATGGCTAAATTATTGAGTTTCTAGACTGAGGGTGGGGTCTTAGAAATTATATAATATTTATTATATATATATCCTTTTTCTTATTCTGTAGCTTGATGAAGCTATTGAAAAATAATTAACCACAGCAAAAGGCAAGATTCACAATTACACACCACCAAGTTTAAAGATAAAACTTAGAAATGAAGCTCAGCTGGGTCAAAGTTTTGTACTAAAATGTCCGAAAGTAAGTTTTCATGTAATCATTATCTTGTATTTTGTTACTTATAAGAGAACAAATGTATTATGTAACATTATGTAATAATTAATACTTTGTAGTCATGTGATATATAAAATTAATCCATGAGATTAACTTTAAGTCCCGTATGTCATTTTGTTACTAAAAATAATCTAACTTCTAAACTTAGTATCAGTTCTAATGATGTCATTGTGACTAATTCTGAATAATGACCTTATAGCACAAACATTTTTAAACACAATTCTCTTTTATATGTTATCTTTAACAGGAAGTCATTGGTTTGTAGGTGGAGCTATTACTACTTGGACAATAAATATTAATTAGCTTCATGTTCTAGATAGCAACCATTTAATAAAAATTCACTCTTGTATCTTTGGGAGATAAAGTCTATATATAGCATCTTGTTACTAAATTTAGAACAGTACTAATAGCGTAGTAATCTAATTTTTAAAAGAAATAATAATTATTTATTTTTATTATTATAGGTACTCGAGATTATGACCCATTTCAAATGGCTATCAGAGAGAAGGTCTTTGATACAATAGTTGGTTGTTTTAAACGTCATGGTGCTGTTACTATAAGTACTCCAGTATTTGAATTAAAGGAGACATTGATGGGAAAATATGGAGAAGATTCTAAACTAATTTATGATCTTGCTGATCAAGGAGGAGAGCTCCTATCACTTCGTTATGATCTAACTGTATCCTATATTTGAGTAGACCAAGTAAATAATGATATTTTATTAGTAAATAATGATATGTTTCTCTAAGGTAAGTTCTTTATATACAAGTATAAAGTGATGTCCTATAATATGATATATTTATACTAGTAGATTGGTAACTATAATCTACTAAACAAGAGTATATTATGTATCACTATAATTTGATTGCCAGCGATCGACTCAAATTGAATTCCACAAATTCTTTGTACACTACTTTTATATATCAGCGATATCTAGGCGACCATTAGTGTAACCTCAACCACTCAAAACACCCCCAATACAAGAGTACACAGTACCTAATATCAACTGATATACTCACTCACTGGTATCATATTATGAGCTCAATAAAGTTATTATATAGTTATTATAATATTGTACATAGATATAAAGATCTGATAAAACAATGACAATTTACTAGTTCCAATATTTACTATACATTATAATACATCACACATTATAGTAATTATGTTCACATATTATGACCATTTACATGTACATGTACATTATAACAGTTATTAGACATAGTTATACACTAGTTCAGTATGTAGTCCTTGATCAATAGCTTGTTCTGCACTGCAATATAGATCATCTTCAACTTGTACAGGATAGCTATTGGTATGTTGTGTGTAACTATGAGTATTAAATACCATTTCAGAGCACAATCCTTGATCAATAGCTTTTACTGCATAGCAATGTTGATCATCTTCAACTTGTACAGGATAGCTATTGGTATGTGATGTGTAACTATGAGTATTAAATACCATCTCAGAGCATAATCCTTGATCAACAGCTTGCTCTCCATCACAATATGGACTGTCTTCAACTATACCAGATAAAAAGAGTACTTGTTAGAAATGATCTATTAATCATTAATTGTATAATTACCTGTATCACAGTACATTGGAGTCATCTTGTTTCTTTGTTTACTGTAAATTGTCTGCTCTCTAATGTTTATATAGGACAACTATAGCTACTGAATATTCACAAGATGCTGTTAATTTACTATGCTTGGCCACATATAGTAATGGTTAGCCATGTGTTGAACATAGTAATGGTCTGCTATGTCTGGAACTTATTAGTTCTTTCTGCTCCTCGTCCTCAAAAGCTACTGAATAATCATATTTGTGGTTTCTTATCTAAACATTAGAGGGCAGCTTTAGATCAATGGAATGTTTATATCTTAACTTTACTAAGCTCTGTTTTACATGTTATACCAATGTATTATTTGTGTTATTTATTGTTATTTATTGTATAGTATATAATATATGTTACTGTTACTTTATCCAAATGATCAAATCATGTAATATCTTAGTGTGTGTGTTTGTCTGTTTCTTTGTTATCATAGTAAGTGTTACAGGTCAAAAAATATAGACTGTATACCAATAGACTTAATATAACTTGTACAGGTACCATTTGTTAAATTGTAACACTGTATCGTCCTCAATATAACATGTACAGGTACCATTTGTTATATTGTAACACTGTATAGTCCTTAATATAACATGTACAGGTACCATTTGCTAGATATTTAGCTATGAACAAAATTAAACAGATGAAGAGATATCATATAGCACAGGTATATAGACGTGATCAACCAGCTATGACAAGAGGAAGATACAGAGAGTTCTATCAATGTGTAAGTTAATAATTAAAGTAAGAGTAATTACATCTGTTTATTGTAATCATGTGACATATACCACACCCACTACTTTTATGATCTATTTCAATTTATTTGTACTAGTTTATTTGGTTAGTTCTATAAACATAGAATAGATAATGTTATAATATTGTTATGTTTTGTTATTATAACAATATTTGTATCATTTAGGACTTTGATATTGCTGGTGAGTATGATCCTATGATACCTGATGCTGAGTGTGTTAAGATAATGGTAGAGATCCTCAGTAAACTACAACTAGGAGAATTTAAAGTTAAAGTGAGTTATAATATAGTGTGTTATGATCTTGTTTAACAAGACTATATAGTTATTGATATAATAGTATCTATAATAAGTGGTATTGTAAATTATCAAGTGAACTATGCAGAAACCAAGAGAGATAAAGAGGGTCTGACTTACATTACTATGGTAGACTATTATAGTAACTAATGACAGGACTATACTATACTTGTATAAACTATATTAATATGTTATCTAATAGTAGTAAACTGGTACATTATATAACACACTATATCATACTATTGTATTATATATAATGAAATAGACATAATATTAAATATAACATTATAAATACTGTACTATAACTATACATACGTATACTAATAATATACTAATATGCTGATAATATACTGATAATATACTAATTATATACAGATAATATACTAATATATTGTTACTATATATAGATCAATCATCGTAAAATCTTAGATGGTATGTTTGCTGCCTGTGGTGTACCACTTGATAAATTTAAACCTATCTGTTACGCTGTTGATAAACTAGACAAAGTAAGTCACTTAGTTTAAAGGTGGGTGTGTCTAGTGATGACCTTTGACCTTTAGACTCCTTGGGAAGAAGTACGTAAAGAGATGATAGAAGAGAAAAGACTTCCTATAGATGTGACTGATTTGATTGGTGGATATGTTAAGTTACATGGCGGGAAAGATCTAGTAGATAGACTTAGTCATGATGATAAGTTATGTTCTCAGACTACATTCAAATCTGGACTGGATGAGTTGAAGTTATTACTTGAATATTGTGAAGTTATGGGAGTATTAGATAAGGTATATGGATGGATGGATGGATGGAGGGATAGATGGATGGATGGATGGATCAATAAACTTACAGACAAATAAGTATCTTTTTCTTTCCTATAGTTATCATTTGATCTTAGTCTAGCTAGAGGTCTAGATTATTATACTGGTATTATTTATGAGGCAGTACTTACAAGAGGTACATTTACTAACACATGATAATCATGTGATCATATCTCTCTCATCAGGTGATGTTCCAGGTGCTAGTTCTAAATCTAGTGATACTCCTTCAGTAGGTTCTGTCTCAGGAGGTGGACGTTATGATGAACTAGTAGGTATGTTTGATACTAAAGGAAGAAAGGTATGTACTATATCAAGTTATATAATATATTAATATATTGTAATGTTAATAATATCATTATAATATAGTATGTATTATATATAATAGGTTCCTTGTGTTGGATTTAGTATTGGAGTAGAGAGAGTGTTCTCTATATTAGAAGCTAAAGCTAAGGTATAAACTGACTTCATTACACATAGTTACTTTACTAAAGAAGACTAGATCACACATTACATAATATAGTTAACTTAGATGATAGAGCACTGATATGTACTATGAAGTGTTATGAGTTCACTCCACATTTTACATATCATTCTTTATCTATCTAATGTTGTTTCTAATGTTTGAAGTTATGGGAGTATTAGATAAAGATGGATGGATAAATGGACGGTTTAGTGTTTGTTAGTTATTATTAAATCTACAATGAATCCATTGTGCTAAGAGTAATACTAATATTGGAGTTAATGGTATCAACTATTAAGTTACAAATTAAATCATACCAATATGATAATATAATGTAACTCTATCCTTACAGTAAGTGGTTTGAACTGGGTGTGGCTAATTGAAGATACTGACTTCTTAGAGCAGCTACATAATACATAGTAAAAAAGGAATATTCTAACACACACAGAAAAATTCAAATAAATCCCCTGCTGAAGTTATTGGACAAGTGAGTAATCTCACACACACACCTCCGATCCCCTGTCTCTTTCACGTACTCTTGCTCATTCATCTCTCTCTCTCTCTCTCTCTCTCTCTCTCTCTCTCTCTCTCTCTCTCTCTCTCTCTCTCTCTCTCTCTCTCTCTCTCTCTCTCTCTCTCTCTCTTTCTCTCTCTCTCTCTCTCTCCTTACCATGGATGTTTTTGAACTTGTGCAACTAATTGAAGATACTGACTTCTTAGACCAGCTATTATTTATATGTGCCTTCATCTAACTCTCCTGTAAGAAAGAAAGAAAAATATTCTAGCACAGTCAGCTTTTACAAACTAATTATTGCCTGCCCACAAAAATTGTTTAATCATGTGTACAACACCATATATGGCTTCTTGTGAATGTATAACAGTAGGGCCAGCTCACATTAACTATGATACACAAAGTCTTATGACACTTAATATTATATTAGTGGATTATATATAATAATGCACATACTATTTATTATATATACATTGATATTGTCATTATAATATTAAATATAACATTATACATATTATACTATACATAACACTAATAATATACTAATTCAGTTACTATATAATTATCATTAAATCTTAGATGGTATGTTTGTTGGCATCTATCTAATGTTGTTTCTATTGTCTAGACTGGAGTTATGGGACAAGTAAGAACTATTAATACTGAAGTGATGGTAGCATCTGCTTAAAAGAACTTGTGTCAAGAGAGAATGAAAATATGTAGTCTGTTATGGGATGCTGGGATTAAGGTAAGACCCTCTTATTATAAAGTTTTTAATTATATATTGACACATATATTCTCTCTCTCTCTCTCTCTCTCTCTCTCTCTCTCTCTCTCTCTCTCTCTCTCTCTCTCTCTCTCTCTCTCTCTCTCTCTCTCTCTCTCTCTCTCTCTCTCTCTCTCTCTCTCTCTCTCTCTCTCTCTCTCTCTCTCTCTCTCTCTCTCTCTCTCTCTCTCTCTCTCTCTCTCTCTCTAGGCTGAGATGACATATAAAATGAACCCAAAGTTCCTCAATCAAATACAATATTGTGAACGTGAGACTATTCCTATAATGGTGGTTATTGGAGAGGAGGAGAGAACACAAGGAGGAGTCAAGATAAGAGATGTTTAAACACAAGAAGAGGTAAGTTGATGTCATCTATCTTGTCAATGTTCATTATAATATCTCTTTGTTTGTAGGTATTTATTAAAGTGGAGAATTTAGTTGAAGAAATCAGAAGAGGATTGAATATGTTGTGTTACAATAAGTGTAATATACTATATTTAGTAACATTATGATCTAATTAACTATGCTATTTTTAGTAATGATCCAACATAAGTTAATGATTAAAAGAAACAAAACAATCCCATCCTGTAATCAATACATTAAGGATGATTATATTTGTAATCACATGAGTGGGTGGTGTGTATATCACATATTAATAACTTATTGCGCATAATGAAATCATTAAGAGTTAATTTGTAGGTGTATTGCAGTAATGGTCAGTAATGGTTGACTAATGGTAATGATTGACACAGCAATAGAATGAATATTATGATAAAAATGCTCTTTATACAATGTTAAGTTACCATCATAGCAACCATGCTAACATGTTGTCATAATAGCATAGTAGCTGACATAGTTATCAATACTGCTGTAGTATGTTCTACAAATTGTTATCCATCATTATTAAAGTTCAAGAATTCCTAACAGTCAGGTTATTAAAATTTAATTAAATGAATATATTTAACATTAATTTTATTTAAATGAATATATTTAACATGAGCATTAGATTATTATGAATATAGAAACAGATCTCCATGAAGTTACAACAATATCTCCACATTAACATTTGTACAGATATTATTAATTATATTAAAGAGTCACTATTATGAAATGACCTTATAGTAAAACAAAAACAAAATTAGTCTTAATCACACATTGTTATAATCACATATACAATTAATATTAAAACACATGTTATAATTACTTATACATACATATATACATGTACATTATGTCACAGTTATTAGATACAGTTACACACTACTTTAGTGTGTAGTCCTTGATCAATACATTCAACAGCACAGCAGTATGGATCATCATCATCAACAATATTGATATGTGGTATGTACTTATAGGTTGAGCATACTAGTTTAGTGTGTACTCCTTGATCAATACATTCAACAGCATAGCAATATGGATCATCATCATCAATGATATTAAGATGTGGTATGTACTTATAGGTTGAGCACACTAGTTCAGAATGTCGTGTTTGATCAATACATTCAACAGCACAGCAATATAGATTATCATCATCAACGATGATATTAATATGTGGTATGTACTTATAAGTTGAACACACTAGTTTAGAATGTAGTCCTTGATCAACAGCTTGCTGTGGTTGGCAATATTGATAAAATATGATGAGTATCAATAGAAAAATTATAGCTACTGCTATAGAAAAGAGAGAAAGTAGTTGTTAGTAATTAGCTTTGCTAAGTAATATAAGTAATAACTTATATAATAACTATTTTTCACTTCATTAATATGTGAATAAAGTGAGGTATTAATATTGGTATATTTATAAAAACCTTCATATGATTATATGATCTTCCAAAATAGTAGCATTTACAACTATATAACAGAATCTCAAGAAGCACTGTCTCAATCTTACTATTAATTGTGTATGCTACTTTTTCAGTTATAACAACTAACATAACCACTAAAATTTTTGTACATGCCAAAGTAAGTTTTAAGTATAAAATTAGATCGTAGTGGCTATGGCTTGGAAATGGTTTAAATTAATACATGGAAAGTTTAGATGTTTTAAAATTACTAAATTTAATAGTTTGACCCAGTTAATCAGTCATATTCAGTGACATACACAGACATTGTGATACCAAGGTAACTAAAATTTGTTGACTTCATTGCACATTTCCAGTCAGTGTGTGTGTTGTTAAGTATTATTGTATACAATATAGGAAGGGGATGAGGCACTGAAATCTATGTAATATAAGTAAGCAATTGTTTTTTAAAGTTATTTCTAGTTATATGCATGCTACTAAAAGTCATAAGTCTATATATTATATATAGCTATTAGATATCCAAATACCATAGACTACAAACTATTATAACTGACCTGCAATATTCCACAATAGATAAGTTAGACAGTATATTGTGACAGGAACCATCCTTGGATCACAGCACTTAACTTTGTATGTGATTTTCAAGAACAGTATATAGAACTCGCGAATAAGCAGCACAACAATGAATCTTATTAACTAGTGCTATATACTTACTAGAACGGCAACACAACAATGAATCTTATTAACTAGTGCTACATACTTACTAGAACAGGCGAATAAGTACAACAATGAATCTTATTAACTAGTGCTACATACTTACTAGAACAGGCGAATAAGTACAACAATGAATCTTATTAACTTGTGCTACATACATACTAGAACAGGCGAATAAGCAGCACAAAACAATGGAATTTTATTAACTAGTGCTATTATATAGTATATACTTACTATGATGGGAGAATAGACAGTACAATCAATGAATCTTATTAACTATTGCTGTATACTATATATAACGGGAGAATAGGCAGCACAGACAATGGAATTTTATTAACCACGGCACGAGTAGGCAACACAATCAAATCAATGAATTAGTGTTGCAAGAATGACAACACAATCAATGAATCTTATTAACCATTGCTATATACTATATATAACGGGAGAATAGACAACACAATCAATGAATCTTATTAACTATTGCTGTATACTATATATAACGGGAGAATAGACAACACAATCAATGAATCTTATTAACTATTGCTGTATACTATATATAACGGGAGAATAGACAACACAATCAATGAATCTTATTAACCATTGCTATATACTATAATGGGAGATTAGGCAAGGCAATCAGTGAATCTTATTAGTCAGTGCTGTATGTGAGGGCCAAAATATTGTAAGTAGTTAAAATTTTAATTATTACAAGGATAATTATCATTATTTTAGCAAAGAATAAAACTTGTTAAATTGAGTGTGTTTATTTGATGTTAGTACAAATTCTGGTAACTCACCTATAACATTCTATAATTGGCAGGTGAGACATAATAACAGTTATAATAATTAATCATATTTGATTAGTGGTACAACAAAATGTAGAAGCCAATAACGTCATTATTTATATACAGCTGCTACTATATATATGTGTGTGTGTGTGTGTCTTGAAATGAACAATGTACACATCTATTTATATGAAGTTAACTATGCAGGAGTCATGCCATTTCGTCTAATCCCATTTTGTCTAACAAAATGGACTTTATCCCATTTTGTCTAATAGTGTAAAAGGTCTAAGATAAGTGGATTAAGGACAGTAAAGGTGATGTAATTCTAATTCCATAGAACTAATAGTGTAAAGGCTTTGATGTCTTAAAAGGTAGAGTACTTAAGAGGAGCCATTTCATACATACAACATATTGAATTGATGAAGTTTGTTACAGCAACAAGAGGAGCTAGATCACTTATACACCAGGGTTATAGGTACACACTCAATTGAAGAACAGTAGATGGGTCTTCCACCTTGCATGCTTTTAAGCATGGACAACAGTTCCTTCTTGTCTATTTTCTCCTTCCGGGTAAAACTTGACCACGAGAACAGACTGAAAACTATTAAGGAAAAGCATGAAGCAGGAGATTATATGTTACAAGAACTTCTTAGGCTATATAGCCATTGGGTATCTTTGTAATTACTGTTATTTAAATTATTTTAGTTTTTAGACAAAATGGGACAATTGTACATTTTATTAGACAAAATGGCTATAAACCACTGCATGACATCTGACATATTTCTATTTTGAAATGTGAGGCAAATATATGAACTGTTAATTTGATAGCATTGAAATTATCTCATTCTTCAGGTAGTTATAAATAACAATCATGAAGTGATTGGTATAATGGTAGCTAGTCCACAAAGTTGGTATAATGGTAGCTAGTCCACAAAGTTGGTATAATGGTAGCTAGTCCACAAAGTTGGTATAATGGTAGCTAGTCCACAAAGTTGGTATAATGGTAGCTAGTCCACAAAGTTGGTATAATGGTAGCTAGTCCACAAAGTTGGTATAATGGTAGCTAGTCCACAAAGTTGGTATAATGGTAGCTAGCCCACAAGGTTGGTATAATGGTAGCTAGTCCACAAAGTTGGTATAATGGTAGCTAGTCCACAAGGTTGTTACAATGGTTAGCTAGTTTACATGGTTAATATAATGGTAGATAGTCCACAAGGTTGATATAATATATGAATGGTAGCTACATGGTTGTTATAATGGTAGCTAGTCCACAAGGTTGATATAATATATGAATGGTAGCTACATGGCTGATATAATGGTAGATAGTCCACATGGTTGATATAAAGGTAGCTATTCCACAAGGTTGTTATAATGGTAGTTAGCTTACATGGTTGATATAATGGTAGATAGTCCACAAGATTGATATAATAGTAGATAGTCCACAAGGTTGATATAATATATGAATGGTAGCTACATGGTTGTTATAATGGTAGCTAGTCCACAAGGTTGATATAATATATGAATGGTAGCTACATAGTTGTTATAATGGTAGATAGTCCACAAGATTGATATAATGGTAGCTAGTCCACAAGGTTGATATAATATATGAATGGTAGCTACATGTTGATATAATGGTAGATAGTCCACAAGATTGATATAATGGTAGCTAGTCCACAAGGTTGATATAATATATGAATGGTAGCTACATAGTTGTTATAATGGTAGATAGTCCACAAGATTGATATAATGGTAGCTAGTCCACAAGGTTGATATAATATATGAATGGTAGCTACATGGTTGATATAATGGTAGCTAGTCCACAAAGTTGGTATAATGGTAGCTAGTCTACAAGGTTGTTACAATGGTTAGTTAGCTTACATGGTTGATATAATGGTAGATAGTCCACAAGATTGATATAATGGTAGCTAGTCCACAAGGTTGATATAATATATGAATGGTAGCTACATGGTTGTTATAATGGTAGCTAGTCCACAAAGTTGTTATAATGGTAGATAGTCCACAAGGTTGATGTAATGATACCTATTCCACAAGGTAGCTAGTCTACATGGTTGATATAATGGTAGCTAGTCTAGATGGTTGAATTCATTCTGTTCCCGTGTCACACAATCAACTCATTATTGACCATTGCCAGGTAGTAGATGTCTTATCAATTACCTCTTAATAATTTTTGACTTTTGAAGATGGAATATATTTCTTATGTGAGATTATACATGCATATATTGTTATGAAGGCTTGTGAAAAAATATTTAAAAAGTGTCGATCACTTTGTGAATGTTATCATAAAAACAATATGAATGAAGTTATGTGCAGGTATAGTAGTACAGTCTAAATTGTAAGTGTAGACTATACAGAACAATATGATTGGTTATGTTTGTAACAAATTAACAATTGCTGAAAAATTACAACATATAACATGATGTTTGTAATTGTTAATTTGTATAGTAGTTATATCAGCAGTATAATACAATGTTGCCACTATCAGCTAGACTGTGCTGACCATGATTCAGAATTCATAGTACAGTTTAGATGACCTTGTGTAAACACAACATACTTTACAGATTTGGATGACCATATATGGTAAGGAAGCTATACATTATGTATAAGCTATTCAATACACATTCTGTAGTGGTGTATATATAACAATTGTCTATATATAGAAACAATGGCATTGTTGATTATTAATATCAAATAACATAAGAGGGGAATTTTTAACAGCTGTTATTCTTTGTTAAAATTAATGATGATAATTTTTTGGAATAATTAAGATTGTTAAAATTTAACAAGACAATAAGTAAGTATTATGTTTGGTGGTATTAACCATTAACACAAACATGTAACTCCTAAGATTATTTGAACCATGTACATGTGTATATGTATCATGGTCATAGTTTGTACTGTTATGTGCCATAAATTGGCCTGTACCATATGGCATACTATTGTAAATGAACGAAGCCTTATGCTTGAACCCCCAGAAACAATTATTGCCCCTTGTCTCACGTAGCTAGCCCCTTTCCCTGAGGGAAGGGGCTAGCTACGTGAGACTAAACAAAGGTAGTATAGAATATGAAGTCAATATCATACAACCACTTCATTATGATGACTGATGATCTGTTTTGATGTGTACAATGTATAGAGTGAATGCATAAATCTTTTTAAAATCAAATTATGATCTACTGAATATATTTAGTGACTTAATTTAAATTATTATTATTTTTAATCACAATCTATTGTGAACAACAATGACTATAAACAAATATAATGATATAACATATAGCAACATATACTTCTTTGATATTTATTGTGTTAAAATGTAAATAAATAAAATATTCAATTAATAAAATCATCATTATAAATGTATATATAATGCAAGCTGATTAAGATGTATTACAAAAATTGAGACAATTAAAGACTAATTATTAATTGAAACATGATTCATGTGATAGTCATGTGACCCACAAAGTTAGAGGTGTGTGACATGTGCCTCCTCACTCTCATCAATATCTAACTTTGCTTGTGAATGTATCTCAACTTCTTCCATTGACTGCTCATCTTGTGCTAATCAATATCAGGTGTACAAAAGAGGAGAATAATTTATAGAAACTCTAATAATTTATAAATACATATTATAATTTGTCTATCTATTGTACATCAAATATAGTGATAATAATTATAATATATACATTGGACTAATAACAGGGGGCAGGGGGATAAGTGTCCCCCTCCCAATAATTATAGACAAAAGGACACACATTCTCAAGTTTAAGTATACTATAGTCACTTATTGACTATATCAACCGTTATTACCAGGGGGGAGGGGACATCAAATTATAACAGTGAAATAAGAACGTTAACAGGAAGCCAGTAATTATATATTCAAATTTGTATATACTATAGTCATTTAGTGACTATACTAAATGTTATTAATTAATTTCTTGTAAACCTAATTGCCTCCCTTCCTCCAATTTTATTAATTTTCTTAATCCGCTGATATAATTGATATCCACTGAACAGATTGCTTCTTTCATTATTAGAAGCCTCGGAAGAGGGAATCTCTACTTTAATAACTTGTGAATTTAATACTAACTAATGCTTTGAACAAATTAAAACTCTAAAATATATCAACTATATATTATAGTGTATATACTAAGTGTATAAGATTTGCCGGGTTTATTGAATCAATTGACCAATCAGAAAGGAGATAACAACCAATACAAACAACTATTATCAATTATTTATTCTGTATATGATATTGTATAATTACCTGCTAGACCAATAAATTGTGATTCATAGATGTTTTGAACGACAAAATCATCATCTTTGATATAGCGTCCAGCAAATTCATACTTCCCTTTCTTGTTATATTGTTTACTAAAAAGAAGACAAAAACAAAAAAATAAATTTATTATTAAAGATTGTTGTATGTTTAATACAATTATCAGTAATTGTTACAAATTTATTTTTTGCTTAATTTGAAGTAAAAAGCTCATTGTTAAATTTTGATCTTTCAAAAATTGAACCACCTCAAATTTAACCCCAAACTCAAATAATATAAGGTTATATATACAAGTACATATATACATGTACATAAGCTACTTACTATACAATAAAGATTGGTAAAAAGATCAAGAGGGCAATTAGTAAAGCACCAATAAATGAACCAACAACTATTCCAGCAATAACACCATCTGAAAGACCTCTATCAGTTTGAGTAGGTGAGGAGGTTAGAGACACAATGGGTGTGGTCATAAATGGACTAGAACTTGACAACGTAGATGATGATGATGATGTTGTTACTATAGCTACAGAAATATTGGATAATAAAGTGATATCATACACACAGTATCAGGACATACTCATATCAGAATATTTTATATATGTACATACCTAGACTTATTTCAAAACATATTGTCCCTTGAAGTTGTGATCCACTTGGACAAGCACAACTAAAGTTACCTGGAATATTCTGGCAAATTTGGTTGCCGTGACAAATAGATTCTTGACTTAAATAAGCTTGAAAACACTCATCAATATCTACAGAAATAGTTACCATCATATGTCACTATAGTTTCTATTATGTCACTGATGTATCTGTTATGTCACTGTTGTATAGGTTATGTCACTGTTGTATCTATTATGACAGTGATGTATCTGTTACTGACCTTTACAAGTATGTCCATCAGTATTAAGAATGTAGCCAGTATTACATTGACAAGTAAAGCTACCATCAGTATTGATACACTGTTGTTCACAGGGATTAGTGGCTGCATTACATTCATTAATATCTGAGGAGAGGAAAGTGGTATAAAGTTATTTTATGTTGAGTTTTATGTACAATTATATGAGAATAGTGAATAATTCTTTCTAGTATCTTAAATAGAACAATTTGGTATTAGTCAAATATAAACAATATATTTACTAGTACAATTATATTATTTTAAAATTACTTGTTACTCTACTAAAATTAATCTACTAAGTAATTTATAAGTAATGTTTATAATTTTAGTATTATTTGATAATAAGAGCGATTTCTGGTATATGTTCAGTGACCAAACTCAATTTAACTATTGAATTATATAGCTTGTGCAAGTAATAATATTAGAATTAAAATTAATCTACTAAGTAATTTATAAGTAATGTTTGGACTTTTCTGAGCTAAGTATTATTATTTGATAATAAGAGCGACTGAAATTTATTTCTGGTATATGTTCAATGATCAAACTCAATTTAACCAGCGAATTATATAGCTTATGTAAGTAATAGTATTAGTTTATATATATATTATGTGTGCATGTGTGTGTGCGTCTGTTAATGTTTAGGTCTTACCAGTACAATTCATATCATTAGAGTCCAAGATATAACCACTAAGACAATAACATGTTTCAATTGATGAACTGTTGTTGTTAGTATTTGATAGGACACACAGCTGCTCACATTTATTGACATCAGGACATTTTCTATCAGGATTAACTAGAGAAGAATAATGTAATGACATAATTAATAATCAAAATACAAGAGAATGAAAAGGTGTTTTATAAAAGTAGTACTCACTACCTGAATATCCAATCTGGTATTATAATAATGTAAGTGAATACCGCTATATACACAGTTATTATATTATATTATATGGTGTTTACTATATACATAGTCACTATATTATATTATATGGGGTTTACTATATACATAGTTATTATATTATATTATATGGTGTTCGCTATATACACAGTTATTATATTATATTATATGGTGTTTACTATATACACAGTCACTATATTATATTATATGGTGTTTACTATATACACAGTCATTATATTATATTATATGGTGTTTACTATATACACAGTCACTATATTATATTATATGGTGTTTACTATATACACAGTCATTATATTATATTATATGGTGTTTACTATATACATAGTCACTATATTATATTATATGGTGTTTACTATATACACAGTCATTATATTATATTATATGGTGTTTACTATATACATAGTCACTATATTATATTATACTGGAATACGATGTTCAAAATATTAGATCTTGAGTGAATGATATTATTACTGTTGAAAGCATTCTAGTTATAATGAAACAATTGTTAATTTGAAATAATAGTTAATTAAACTGTAGTTAATTAATACATGACCCTGTGTTGTGCAATGAGTGCTTGCATTATCTTACCTACACAACTTCTTGTATCATTTTGTAAAACAAATCCATCATAACATGAACAATTAAATGAACCAATTGTATTTATACAAACTTGTTGACAATCATGAAGAAATTGAGAACACTCATTGACATCTGTATAAAACAAAAATTACAAACAATCAAAGAAAATAAGAATACAGTGGGCGGAGACTAGTACATATATAAATCTTATGATCCTTACCATTACAAGTGTGGTTATCATTAGCTAGTTCAAAACCTGAATTACATTGACATTCAAAACTACCAATAGTGTTGACACATCTTTGTGAGCAAACACTTGCCAGGGTGGAGTTAGCACATTCATCAATATCTTAAAATAAAAACAACAAAGATGAAATATCAAATACACATATTAACAACTTTGTATATTAGTTTGGACATACCAATACAAGCGTTGCTATCTCCTGTGTATCCCGAGGGACAATCAGGACACGTTCCTCCAACAGCCGGATGTTTATTATCAATACATTCAGCATCATTGATACATGATATTTGACTGCAACCATCAGCATTATTCTCACAAAAGTCACCATCATAAGCTAGAAGACATAAAGAACAAAGACACAAACAATGTCAAATCATTAGTCTATGACAGTATAGTATATTATGCATGACAAAAAAAGCAAAAACAAATTAAAGTCACCATCATAAACTAAAGACCCACAAACAATATACCATTACTCTATGATATTATAGTACAATGTATATGATGTACCTTCATTACATTCACAAAACAATATAAGAGGATTACTAGACGTGTTCAGTACACCCTCTACAGTACAGTTCCCTCCATTTTGACATCCACATATATGTACCTGTAAATGATAAAATACAGGTACTATACAATTGTTTTAATAAGTGGAATTAATTTACTCTTCATTATATTTATACTAAGCAAGTACTTCAATACACATCTATATGTACTAATGTAATCATTATTTTAAACAACAATGAGAACAAAATAAGTGCTAGATATCTAAATATCTCAATAATAAAAGGAGTTATAAATATAAAGTGTATTTAATACCGAGCAGCTGTTACCTGTGGCTGGATTGCAGTAGCAGCTCCCATCGAATCTCTGGCCATTACAGTAAATGTTATGTCTTCTATCACTGATGTTATAGTGATATTTAGTGTATAGATTGTGCCTGTACTTTCAAAAATATAGCCAGCTGGTAAATTACCCTCCAATGTGACATTAACTGTATCACCAGGATCTGTTATGTTCATAATAAATATGGATGTTTTGTTAACTGTAACAATAAATTGGTCAGCTGCTTCAATATTAGGAGGAATATTGTCTGGAAAAGTAGAGAAAAAAATAATTTGAATATTGAACTGTGCATTAGAGAGGATTCTCCTCACCAGCTATTCTTTGATTTGCTTCATTCTCATCCAATGTTCTCTGTGTGTTTTGTGCTAGTTCTTTATTTTGTGTTTGACTATAATCAAATATACATTGTATATTTTGTAATCCTCCACACACAGTCTCTGCTTTTTGACGTGTGACATTATCTAATTCATCAAGGAACTGAGGTTGGTGATCTGGAACTGAGAAATTAGCAACACTCTGTCCATCTGGATAATAAAATAAACTTTCTTCTTCTGTAATTTGCCCTGTGAAAGAAATTTTCAATTATTAATTCATCACTCATCATCAACCATTCATTCATCCATCCATCCATCCACTATCATTCAGTCATCCATCCACTATCATTCATTCATCCATCCATTCATCCATCCATCCATCCATCCATTACATGATTGTCCAAAGGTATGCAGTATACGATCAGAGCTGTCATCAGGTAACATAGTGCCATTACGATAAACAAACTCATTGCTCCTATTTCCATCAATGTTACCAAGGAGACCACTGACATCAGTATTATTAAGTAAACTTTGTGGAACCAAAACCACAAAAGAGATTAAACTCATTCTTAAAGTTACATTAACAGTTACATCATTAGAAAATGCTACAGTAACAGTATCTTCAGCTAGTCTCTCCAAATACACAGTATCATATCGAACAGTGCTATTAACAGCTGTGAGATTAGAGGAAACGTTAGTGCCATTAATTAGAATGACCATCTCATTGTTTGTTCCAATCTCAACCTGTTTAATAGGAAATAGAACACAAGTAAAATCCCTCAATAAAAGAGTCAACTTTGTATTATTATAGAAAATTATCTAATGCTTCCATACCTGGACTCTTTCTTTCAATATGCTATTATTGCCATGACTACCCATCGCAACAGCTGAGAAGATAGTGGCTGTTATATTGGTTGTATTGCCAGGGGTTAAAATAGTTCTTGCTTGAAGTTCAAATTGTCCAGTAATACGTGTCATGATATATTCTCCTAGTCCATTAAATGTATAGGAACGTCCATCCAATGTTGTGATGTGTGGATCACCATAATTAAAACCTACAGTACAAATAATGTAGCAATATAATATACTACAGTATATTGTAATACAGTACAGTATAATGTAGCAATGTAATACAGTACAGTATAATGTAGCAATGTAATACACTACAGTATAATGTAGCAATGTAATACACTACAGTATAATGTAGCAATGTAATACACTACAGTATAATGTAGCAATGTAATACACTACAGTATAATGTAGCAATGTAATACACTACAGTATAATATAGCAATGTAATATACTACAGTATAATATAGCAATGTAATACACTACAGTATAATGTAGCAATGTAATACACTACAATATAATATAGCATGTTAGTTCAAAAGACCTCCTTATTCTCCCTTCTTGATACAAGTATCAATGAATGAAGAATGAAGTAACAAGATCATAAAGTAAGTCATTTGTGAACTAATTCTATTATAATAGTAGCTGATAGATATACTAGTAACATATAGTTTTGGTGTATGCATGCAATGAGCTCAAAGAAAGACTAGCTCAGCCCATAAAAGAAATATTAAATGTTAATATAATTATTATACTTCAGCTAACAATGCATACTATTGTTTCCATCTGGAATAACATACCAAAAAAGAAAGGAAATTGATTATAACAAAACAGTCTTGGACGACGTCTGTGATACACATCACACAGAGGACTCTTTATACAGCAGACATCTCTAAAAGCTAAATCATATTTATCATAAGAATTTGGAAATATAAATGGATTATGTAAAACGACTCGACTTGCTGATGGTCCTACTTCAATTCTAAACCCAAAGATCCTGTGAAGTAAAGACATAATGATAATTATGATAGTAAGACATTTGTTATATTAAAGTTAGTAAGATATAGTTATATTAAATGAAGTTATATTAAAGTTAGTAAGATATAGTTATATTAAATGAAATTATATTAAAGTTAGTGAGATATAGTTACATTAAATGAAGTTATATTAAAGTTAGTAAGATATAGTTATATTAAATGAAGTTATATTAAAGTTAGTAAGATATAGTTATATTAAATGAAGTTTTATTAAAATTAGTAAGATATAATTATATTAAGATGTGTCTAAAGGCTTGGAAGTACTTAAGTGATCAATCATAATAATCACATGACTTGTCTCTGTAGATCAATAGAAATGACTACACAACTGCTGCTGTTATTAAAACTATAAATTATTAAGTTATTATATGAATTGATAACTTAAAATTTTGTCTGGATAATGATGACAAATAAAATGCAGCAAATTTACATAATACAACAACCAATCAAATATCATATACAGATGCCCATAGCAACAGCCAATCAAATATCATATTCAGATGCCCATAGCAACAGCCAATCAAATATCATATACAGATGTCCATAACAACAACCAATCAAATTATATACTATTAACAATTTCAAGTAGGAACTAACTTCCATACCAATAGATACATCAAATTTGTTAAGACTTACGTATTATAACAGCAGATACCACTGATCCCAAATCTGTAGTTAGCGTAACATATAATATTAGATCCTTCAAAGCCTATTTTGAACCATCTAAAATCAAAGAACCGGAGAATTTCAAGTCGACAAGGACATGTTTGTGCAAATGAAAAGCGAGAAGTAAATAATGGAGTCAAAAATCTGTGAAAGCGCTTTACATCGTTGTTTCTAGCTTCTAGACATCTCTGATTAGGGTCTATAAAACAAGAATCATATTATAAATATAACCATCATTAAAATATTTCATTTATTGATAGCGTTAAGGTAGTGACTATTTATTCAGAAGGAAGTCCATTTTTTGCTGTGTAGAGTTAGTGTTTAGGATTTAGTGGGTGGGGATCATAATACACAACAAAGTACAGACTTCCTGCCAGACAAGTAGTCACTGTATGAATAATAAAGAGTAAATATGTATATAATTTATATCAATAATTATTGATAATTTATTTCAATAATTATTAATAAATAACATCGATTTTCCCACCTTTATCATTTTTGAATAAGAAGAAAATATTGTGGAAACTACAACTTGGATTAAAGCAATCCAAAAAACTAGCAATCTCATTTCTTCTTCCTGATAGCGGATGATTCTCAAAACCATAGCCGGGAACATTATAACCAATAGTTGATGTATAATAGAAGGTGTCCCATTTAAGATCTCCACATTGATATATGTAGATAACATAGGTCAATGATACCTCATCTGTAATGATGATAGCTTGAAAGGTATTCTCCTATAAGAAGAGGAACTAGAGTCATTAAAAGAAATGATTGATTTAAAAATAATTAAAATTCAGATTTTCAATTCATTGTATGTTTTATATTACCCTGTTCAATAGACTTTTAGTTGTGCTGGTATAGGAATTAGGAAAATCAGTAGCATAGCCATGTGGATATGCATGGACATTTCTCCACTCGACTACTATCATCCATACTCCATTGAAAGTGACATTGTGTTTCTTTTGAATGATACTGTTAACTTGATCGAGTGTTGGTTGATCAGCGATGTTGTCATCATGGAACACTTGGTAACACACTTCACCTTTTGAATGAAAATAAGAGAAAAACATGTCGAGAAAATAGATCACAATATTAGATAGAAATTATACAATATATAGCATTGAGTGAGAAGTATGATATGTGATGATGACTAACAGTTATAAAAGGTTACAGGTCTAGAGTCTAGAGTTCTGGTAGAGAGTACTGTGCTTTTTTGTGGAATTAATACTAAACTCTAAACCCTTAATATTTGATCTTGGAACCTTAAAATATATTAATATTTACATTGTGGAATGGCTTTTTATGTCAAAGTTTATATCAGATTAACAAACACTTTCCAATTATTGTGTTAGAAGTGTATCAATTTAGAGATTTGTGATTACACTATATTGTTCTAAAAATAGAACTGTTTCATAGCCAGTGTCAATTCTATTTTTAGTATCACAATAATTAGTATATTTCAAAAATATACTTGCCCAGGCCTGCAACACTAATGATACAGTAAAAGATAGACTACATTAGACATACTAATGATATTATGTATTATTATTCTGTGTTACCTGATGTACTAATGTCATAATAATTCCATAATGGAGCAAAGATATAAGATGTTCTAATATTTATATTGAACGAGGGAAACAGTCTCGGACGAGACAATAAAAACCTTTTACTTAAAGAGATAACACCATTGTAGTTTACCTGATAAAACAAGATAATAATAATAACAGTTAATAATAATTAATTATTCATTACTTACAAATAATGTAGAGTGTGTTTTAGTTCCTATTTTAATACTTCTCCTAGGATAAATTCTTCTTGAAGAAAAAAATTTAGATACAAAGCAAGTAGGGTTAGTCAGATTTATGTAAGGTAGAACACGTGGACATATATTTGGTGTGGGTGATGGAATTGGAGTGGATGAGAATTTGCTAAAGAGTAATGATGACGATGATAATGAATGTGAAGGTGACTCTTTAAATGACAAAAGTAAAGGAGAAGGTGATCGTAACTTGAAATGATCATAGTTAAGGTGATGGATTTTTTTCAAATGATGATAATAAAGGTGATGAAAATTCTTCAAATGACGATATTGAAGGTGATGGAGATTCTTAAAATGAAGGTAATGGTGACTCTTCAAAAGTTGATAGCGAAGTGTAGGTAAAAGTGACTCTTCAAATGACGATGGTGAAGGTGACGGAAATTCTTCGAATGACGATAGTGAAGGTGATGGAGATTCTTTAAAAAAAGGTGATGGTGACTTTTCATAGGACAATAGTGAAGGTGATGATGATTCTTCAACTGACGATGGTGAAGGCAATGGGGTTTCTTCAAATGAAGGTGATTCTTCAAAAGAAGATAGTGAAGGTGATAGTGACTTTTTTAATGATGATAGTAAAAGTGATGGAGATTCCTCAAATGAAAGTGATGGTGACTCTTGAAATGATGACGGTGAAGAAGATAGTGACACTTCAAATGAAAATTTTGAAGGAGATGGAGATTCTTTAAATAAAGGTGATGATGATTCTTGAAATGATGATAGTGAAGGAGATGGTGACTGTTCAGATGACGATATTGAGGGCAATGGAGATTTCTCAAATGAAGGTGATGGTGATTCTTCATAGGACGATAGTGAAGGTAATATTGTCTCTTTAAATGATAATAGTGAAGGTGTCGGAGATTCCTCAAATGAAGACAATGGTGACTCTTGAAATGACGATAATGAAGGAATTGGTGGCACTTCAAATGACAATATTGAAGGTGATGGGGATTTCTCAAATGAAGGTGATGGTGTCTCTTGAAATGATGATAGTGAAGGTGATGGTGATTCTTCAACTGACGATATTGAAGGGAATGGAGATTCCTCAAATGAAGGTGATGGTGACTCTTGAAATGATGATATTGAACGAGATGGTGACACTTCAAATGACGATATTAAGGGCAATGGAGATTTCTCAAATGAAGGTGATGGTGATTCTTTATAGGACGATAGTGAAGGTGATGAAGATTCCACAAATGAAGGTGATGGTGACTCGTTTAATGATGATAGTAAAAGTGATGGAGATTTCTCAAGTGAAGGTGATGGTGACTCTTGAAATGATAATAGTGAAGGAGATGGTGACACTTCAAATGACGCTATTGAGGGCAATGGAAATTTCTCAAATGAAGGTGATGGTGACTCTTTTAATGATGATAGTATAAGTGATGGAAATTCTTCAAATGAAAGTGATGGTGACTCTTTTAATGATGATAGTAAAAGTGATGGAGATTCCTCAAATGAAGGTGATGGTGACTTTTTTAATGATGGTAGTAAAAGTGATAGTGAAGGTGATGGAGATTCCTCAAATGAAGGTGATGGTGACTCTTTTAATGATAATAGTAAAGGAGATGGTGACACTTCAAATGACAGCATTGAAGGTGATAGATATTTCTCAAATGAAGGTGATGGTGATTCTTCATAGGACGATAGTGAAGGTGATGGAGATTCCACAAATGAAGGTGATGGTGACTCTTTTAATGATGATAGTAAAAGTGATGGAGATTTCTCAAGTGAAGGTGATGGTGACTCTTGAAATGATAATAGTGAAGGAGATGGTGACACTTCAAATGATGCTATTGAGGGCAATGGAAATTTCTCAAATGAAGGTGATGGTGACTCTTTTAATGATGATAGTATAAGTGATGGAGATTCTTCAAATGAAAGTGATGGTGACTCTTTTAATGATGATAGTAAAAGTGATGGAGATTCCTCAAATGAAGGTGATGGTGACTTTTTTAATGATGGTAGTAAAAGTGATAGTGAAGGTGATGGAGATTCCTCAAATGAAGGTGATGGTGACTCTTTTAATGATAATAGTAAAGGAGATGGTGACACTTCAAATGACAGCATTGAAGGTGATAGAAATTTCTCAAATGAAGGTGATGGTGATTCTTCATAGGACAATAGTGAAGACGATGGAGATTTCTCAAGTGAAGGTGATGATGACTCTTGAAATGATGATATTGAGGGAGATGGTGACACTTCAAATGATGATATTGATGGCAATGGTGATTTCTCAAATGAAGGTGATGGTGATTCTTCATAGGACGATAGTGAAGGTGATGGAGATTCCACAAATGAAGGTGATGGTGACTCTTTTGATGATGATAGTAAAAGTGATGGAGTTTCTTCAAATGAAAGTGATGGTGATTCTTCATAGGACAATAGTGAAGGTGATGATGACTCTTGAAATGATGATAGTGAAGGAGATGGTGACACTTCAAATGACAATATTGAGGGGGATGGAGATTTCTCAAATGAAGGTGATGGTGATTCTTCATAGGACAATAGTGAAGGTGATGGAGATTCCACAAATGAAGGTGATGGTGACTCTTTTGATGATGATAGTATAAGTGATGGAGATTCTTCAAATAAAGGTGATGGTGACTCTTGAAATGATGATAGTGAAGAAGATGGTGACACTTCAAATGATGATATTGAAGGGGAAGGAGATTTCTTAAATGAAGGTGATGGTGATTCTTCATAGGACAATAGTGAAGACGATGGAGATTCCACAAATGAAGGTGATGGTGACTCTTTTGATGATGATAGTAAAAGTGATGGAGTTTCTTCAAATAAAAGTGATGGTGATTCTTCATAGGACAATAGTGAAGGTGATGATGACTCTTGAAATGATGATAGTGAAGGAGATGGTGACACTTCAAATGACAATATTGAGGGGGATGGAGATTCCACAAATGAAGGTGATGGTGACTCTTGAAATGATGATATTGAAGGAGATGGTGACACTTCAAATGATGATAGTGATGGCAATGGTGATTTCTCAAATGAAGGTGATGGTGATTCTTCATAGGACAATAGTGAAGGTGATGGAGATTCCACAAATGAAGGTAATGGTGACTTTTTTAATGATGATAGTAAAAGTGATGGAGTTTCTTCAAATGAAGGTGATGGTGATTCTTCATAGGACGATAGTGAAGGTGATGGAGATTCCACAAATATAGGTGATGATGACTCTTTTAATGATGATAATAAATGTGATGGAGATTCCTCAAATGAAGGTGATGGTGACTCTTGAAATAATGATAGTGAAGGAGATGGTGACACTTCAAATGACGATATTGAGGGGGATGGAGATTTCTCAAATGAAGGTGATGTTGATTCTTCATAGGACGATAGTGAAGGTGATGGTGACTCTTGAAATGATGATATTGAAGGAGATGGTGACACTTCAAATGATGATATTGAGGGCAATGGAGATTTCTCAAATGAAGGTGATGGTGATTCTTCATAGGACGATAGTGAAGGTGATGGAGATTCGACAAATAAAGGTGATGGTGACTTTTTTGATGATGATAGTAAAAGTGATGGAGATTCCTCAAATGAAGGTGATGGTGACTCTTGAAATGATGATAGTGAAGGAGATGGTGACACTTCAAATGACGATATTGAGGGGGATGGAGATTTCTCAAATGAAGGTGATGGTGACTCTTGAAATGATGATAGTGAAGGAGATGGTGACACTTCAAATGACGATATTGAAGGTAATGGAGATTTCTCAAATGAAGGTGATGGTGATTCTTCATAGGACGATAGTGAAGGTGATGGAGATTCCACAAATGAAGGTGATGGTGACTCTTGAAATGATGATAGTAAAAGTGATGGAGATTCTTCAAATGAAAGTGATGGCGACTCTTGAAATGACAATATTGAAGGTGATGGAGATTCCTCAAATGAAGGTGATGGTGACTCTTTTAACGATGATAGTGAAGGTGATATTGTCTCTTTAAATGACATTATTGAAAGTGATGGAGATTTCTCAAATGAAGGTGACGGTGATTCTTCATAGGACGATAGTGAAGGTGATGGAGATTCCTCAAGTGAAGGTGATGATGACTCTTGAAATGATGATAGTGAAGGAGATGGTGACACTTCAAATGACAATATTGAGGGGGATGGAGATTCCACAAATGAAGGTGATGGTGAGTCTTGAAATGTTGATATTGAAGGAGATGGTGACACTTCAAATGATGATATTGATGGCAATGGTGATTTCTCAAATGAAGGTGATGGTGATTCTTCATAGGACAATAGTGAAGGTGATGGAGATTCCACAAATGAAGGTAATGGTGACTTTTTTAATGATGATAGTAAAAGTGATGGAGTTTCTTCAAATAAAGGCGATGGTGATTCTTCATAGGACGATAGTGAAGGTGATGGAGATTCCACAAATGAAGGTGATGATGACTCTTTTAATAATGATAGTAAAAGTGATGGAGATTCCTCAAATGAAGGCGATGGTGACTCTTGAAATGATGATAGTGAAGGAGATGGTGACACTTCAAATGATGATATTGAGGGCAATGGAGACTTCTCAAATGAAGGTGATGGTGATTCTTCATAGGACGATAGTGAAGGTGATGGAGATTCCACAAATGAAGCTGATGGTGACTCTTTTGATGATGAAAGTAAAAGTGATGGAGATTCCTCAAATGAAGGTGATGGTGACTCTTGAAATGATGATAGTGAAGGAGATGGTGACACTTCAAATGACGATATTGAGGGGGATGGAGATTTCTCAAATGAAGGTGATGGTGACTCTTTTGATGATGATAGTATAAGTGATGGAGATTCTTCAAACGAAGGTGATGGTGACTCTTGAAATGATGATAGTGAAGGAGATGGTGACACTTCAAATGACAATATTGAGGGCAATGGAGATTTCTCAAATGAAGGTGATGCTGATTCTTCATAGGACAATAGTGAAGGTGATGGAGATTCCGCAAGTGAAGGTGACGGTGACTCTTTTAATGATGATAGTGAAGATGATATTGTCTCTTTAAATGACAGTATTGAAGGTGATGGAGATTTCTCAAATGAAGGTGACAGTGATTCTTCATAGGACGATAGTGAAGGTGATGGAGATTCCTCAAGTGAAGGTGATGATGACTCTTGAAATGATGATAGTGAAGGAGATGGTGACACTTCAAATGACAATATTGAGGGCAATGGAGACTTCTCAAATGAAGATGATGGTGATTCTTCGTAGGATGGTAGTGAAGGTGATGGAGGTTCTTCAAATGAAGGTGATGATGACTCTTTTGATGATGATAGTAAAAGTGATGGAGATTCTACAAATGAAGGTGATGGTGACTCTTGAAATGATGATATTGAAGGAGATGGTGACACTTCAAATGATGATATTGATGGCAATGGTGATTTCTCAAATGAAGGTGATGGTGACTCTTTTAATGATGATAGTATAAGTGATGGAGATTCTTCAAATGAAGGTGATGGTGACTCTTGAAATGATGATATTGAAGGAGATGGTGACACTTCAAATGATGATATTGATGGCAATGGTGATTTCTCAAATGAAGGTGATGGTGACTCTTTTAATGATGATAGTATAAGTGATGGAGATTCTTCAAATGAAGGTGATGGTGACTCTTGAAATGATGATAGTGAAGGAGATGGTGACACTTCAAATGTCAGTATTGAAAGTAATGGAGATTTCTCAAATGAAAGTGACAATGATTCTTCATAGGACGATAGTGAAGGTGATGGAGATTCCACAAGTGAAGGTGATGATGACTCTTGAAATGATGATAGTGAAGGAGATGGTGACACTTCAAATGACAATATTGAGGGCAATGGAGATTTCTCAAATGAAGGTGATGGTGATTCTTCATAGGAGGATAGTGAAGGTGATGGAGATTCCACAAATGAAGGTGATGGTGACTTTTGAAATGATGATAGTAAAAGTGATGGAGATTCTTCAAATGAAAGTGATGGCGACTCTTGAAATGACAATATTGAAGGTGATGGAGATTCCTCAAATGAAGGTGATGGTGACTCTTTTAATGATGATAGTGAAGGTGATATTGTCTCTTTAAATGACAGTATTGAAGGTGATGGAGATTTCTCAAATGAAGGTGACGGTGATTCTTCATAGGACGATAGTGAAGGTGATGGAGATTCCTCAAGTGAAGGTGATGATGACTCTTGAAATGATGATAGTGAAGGAGATGGTGACACTTCAAATGACAATATTGAGGGCAATGGAGACTTCTCAAATGAAGATGATGGTGATTCTTCGTAGGATGGTAGTGAAGGTGATGGAGGTTCTTCAAATGAAGGTGATGATGACTCTTTTGATGATGATAGTAAAAGTGATGGAGATTCTACAAATGAAGGTGATAGTGACTCTTGAAATGATGATATTGAAGGAGATGGTGACACTTCAAATGATGATATTGATGGCAATGGTGATTTCTCAAATGAAGGTGATGGTGACTCTTTTAATGATGATAGTATAAGTGATGGAGATTCTTCAAATGAAGGTGATGGTGACTCTTGAAATGATGATATTGAAGGAGATGGTGACACTTCAAATGATGATATTGATGGCAATGGTGATTTCTCAAATGAAGGTGATGGTGACTCTTTTAATGATGATAGTATAAGTGATGGAGATTCTTCAAATGAAGGTGATGGTGACTCTTGAAATGATGATAGTGAAGGAGATGGTGACACTTCAAATGTCAGTATTGAAAGTAATGGAGATTTCTCAAATGAAAGTGACAATGATTCTTTATAGGACGAAAGTGAAGGTGATGGAGATTCCACAAGTGAAGGTGATGATGACTCTTGAAATGATGATAGTGAAGGAGATGGTGACACTTCAAATGACAATATTGAGGGCAATGGAGATTTCTCAAATGAAGGTGATGGTGATTCTTCATAGAAGGATAGTGAAGGTGATGGAGATTCCACAAATGAAGGTGATGGTGACTTTTGAAATGATGATAGTAAAAGTGATGGAGATTCTTCAAATGAAAGTGATGGCGACTCTTGAAATGACAATATTGAAGGTGATGGAGATTCCTCAAATGAAGGTGATGGTGACTCTTTTAATGATGATAGTGAAGGTGATATTGTCTCTTTAAATGACAGCATTGAAGGTGATGGAGATTTCTCAAATGAAGGTGACGGTGATTCTTCATAGGACGATAGTGAAGGTGATGGAGATTCCTCATATGATGTTGACTCTTGAAATGATGATATTGAGGGCAATGGAGATTTCTCAAATGAAGGTGACGGTGATTCTTCATAGGGCGATAGTGAAGGTGATGGAGATTCCTCAAGTGAAGGTGATGATGACTCTTGAAATGATGATAGTGAAGGAGATGGTGACACTTCAAATGACAATATTGAGGGGGATGGAGATTCCACAAATGAAGGTGATGGTGAGTCTTGAAATGTTGATATTGAAAGAGATGGTGACACTTCAAATGATGATATTGATAGCAATGGTGATTTCTCAAATGAAGGTGATGGTGATTCTTCATAGGACAATAGTGAAGGTGATGGAGATTCCACAAATGAAGGTGATGGTGACTCTTTTGATGATGATAGTAAAAATGATGGAGATTCCTCAAATGAAAGTGATGGTGACTTTTTTAATGATGATAGTAAAAGTGATGGAGTTTCTTCAAATAAAGGCGATGGTGATTCTTCATAGGACGATAGTGAAGGTGATGGAGATTCCACAAATGAAGGTGATGATGAGTCTTTTAATAATGATAGTAAAAGTGATGGAGATTTCTCAAATGAAGGTGATGGTGACTCTTGAAATGATGATATTGAAGGAGATGGTGACATTTCAAATGACGATATTGAGGGCAATGGAGACTTCTCAAATGAAGGTGATGGTGATTCTTCGTAGGACGATAGTGAAGGTGATGGAGATTCCACAAATGAAGGTGATGGTGACTCTTTTGATGATGAAAGTAAAAGTGATGGAGATTCCTCAAATGAAGGTGATGGTGACTCTTGAAATGATGATAGTGAAGGAGATGGTGACACTTCAAATGACGATATTGAGGGCAATGGAGATTTCTCAAATGAAGGTGATGGTGACTCTTTTAATGATGATAGCATAAGTGATGGAGATTCTTCAAATGAAGGTGATGGTGACTCTTGAAATGATGATAGTGAAGGTGATGGAGATTCCGCAAGTGAAGGTGACGGTGACTCTTTTAATGATGATAGTGAAGGTGATATTGTCTCTTTAAATGACATTATTGAAGGTGATGGAGATTTCTCAAATGAAGGTGACGGTGATTCTTCATAGGACGATAGTGAAGGTGATGGAGAATCCTCAAGTGAAGGTGATGATGACTCTTGAAATGATGATAGGGAAGGAGATGGTGACACTTCAAATGACAATATTGAGGGCAATGGAGATTTCTCAAATGAAGGTGATGCTGATTCTTCATAGGACAATAGTGAAGGTGATGGAGATTCCGCAAGTGAAGGTGACGGTGACTCTTTTAATGATGATAGTGAAGGTGATATTGTCTCTTTAAATGACAGCATTGAAGGTGATGGAGATTTCTCAAATGAAGGTGACGGTGATTCTTCATAGGACGATAGTGAAGGTGATGGAGATTCCTCATATGATGTTGACTCTTGAAATGATGATATTGAGGGCGATGGAGATTTCTTAAATGAAGGTGATGGTGATTCTTCATAGGATGATAGTGAAGGTGATGGAGATTCCTCAAGTGAAGGTGATGATGACTCTTGAAATGATGATAGGGAAGGAGATGGTGACACTTCAAATGATGATATTGAGGGCAATGGAGATTTCTCAAATGAAGATGATGGTGATTCTTCGTAGGATGGTAGTGAAGGTGATGGAGGTTCTTCAAATGAAGGTGATGATGACTCCTTTGATGATGATAGTAAAAGTGATGGAGATTCCACAAATGAAGGTGATGGTGACTCTTGAAATGATGATAGTGAAGGAGATGGTGACACTTCAAATGATGATATTGATGGCAATGGTGATTTCTCAAATGAAGCTGATGGTGATTTTTCATAGGACGATAGTGAAGGTGATGGAGATTCCACAAATGAAGGTGATGGTGACTCTTTTAATGATGATAGTAAAAGTGATGGAGATTCCTCAAATGAAGGTGATGGTGATTCTTCGTAGGATGGTAGTGAAGGTGATGGAGGTTCTTCAAATGAAGGTGATGATGACTCTTTTGATGATGATAGTAAAAGTGATGGAGATTCCACAAATGAAGGTGATGGTGACTCTTGAAATGATGATATTGAAGGAGATGGTGACACTTCAAATGATGATATTGATGGCAATGGTGATTTCTCAAATGAAGGTGATGGTGATTCTTCATAGGACGATAGTGAAGGTGATGGAGATTCCACAAATGAAGGTGATGGTGACTCTTTTAATGATGATAGTAAAAGTGATGGAGATTCCTCAAATGAAGGTGATGGTGACTCTTGAAATGATGATAGTGAAGGAGATGGTGACACTTCAAATGACGATATTGAGGGGGATGGAGATTTCTCAAATGAAGGTGATGGTGACTCTTTTAATGATGATAGCATAAGTGATGGAGATTCTTCAAATGAAGGTGATGGTGACTCTTGAAATGATGATAGTGAAGGAGATGGTGACACTTCAAATGACAATATTGAAGGTGATGGAGATTTCTCAAATGAAGGTGATGGTGATTCTTCATAGGACGATAGTGAAGGTGATGGAGATTCCACAAATGAAGGTGATGGTGACTCTTGAAATGATGATAGTAAAAGTGATGGAGATTCTTCAAATGAAAGTGATGGTGACTCTTTTAATGATGATAGTAAAGATGATATTGTCTCTTTAAATGACAGCATTGAAGGTGATGGAGATTTCTCAAATGAAGGTGACGGTGATTCTTCATAGGACGATAGTGAAGGTGATGGAGATTCCTCATATGATGTTGACTCTTGAAATGATGATATTGAGGGCAATGGAGATTTCTCAAATGAAGGTGACGGTGATTCTTCATAGGGCGATAGTGAAGGTGATGGAGATTCCTCAAGTGAAGGTGATGATGACTCTTGAAATGATGATAGTGAAGGAGATGGTGACACTTCAAATGACAATATTGAGGGGGATGGAGATTCCACAAATGAAGGTGATGGTGAGTCTTGAAATGTTGATATTGAAAGAGATGGTGACACTTCAAATGATGATATTGATAGCAATGGTGATTTCTCAAATGAAGGTGATGGTGATTCTTCATAGGACAATAGTGAAGGTGATGGAGATTCCACAAATGAAGGTGATGGTGACTCTTTTGATGATGATAGTAAAAATGATGGAGATTCCTCAAATGAAAGTGATGGTGACTTTTTTAATGATGATAGTAAAAGTGATGGAGTTTCTTCAAATAAAGGCGATGGTGATTCTTCATAGGACGATAGTGAAGGTGATGGAGATTCCACAAATGAAGGTGATGATGAGTCTTTTAATAATGATAGTAAAAGTGATGGAGATTTCTCAAATGAAGGTGATGGTGACTCTTGAAATGATGATATTGAAGGAGATGGTGACATTTCAAATGACGATATTGAGGGCAATGGAGACTTCTCAAATGAAGGTGATGGTGATTCTTCGTAGGACGATAGTGAAGGTGATGGAGATTCCACAAATGAAGGTGATGGTGACTCTTTTGATGATGAAAGTAAAAGTGATGGAGATTCCTCAAATGAAGGTGATGGTGACTCTTGAAATGATGATAGTGAAGGAGATGGTGACACTTCAAATGACGATATTGAGGGCAATGGAGATTTCTCAAATGAAGGTGATGGTGACTCTTTTAATGATGATAGCATAAGTGATGGAGATTCTTCAAATGAAGGTGATGGTGACTCTTGAAATGATGATAGTGAAGGTGATGGAGATTCCGCAAGTGAAGGTGACGGTGACTCTTTTAATGATGATAGTGAAGGTGATATTGTCTCTTTAAATGACATTATTGAAGGTGATGGAGATTTCTCAAATGAAGGTGACGGTGATTCTTCATAGGACGATAGTGAAGGTGATGGAGAATCCTCAAGTGAAGGTGATGATGACTCTTGAAATGATGATAGGGAAGGAGATGGTGACACTTCAAATGACAATATTGAGGGCAATGGAGATTTCTCAAATGAAGGTGATGCTGATTCTTCATAGGACAATAGTGAAGGTGATGGAGATTCCGCAAGTGAAGGTGACGGTGACTCTTTTAATGATGATAGTGAAGGTGATATTGTCTCTTTAAATGACAGCATTGAAGGTGATGGAGATTTCTCAAATGAAGGTGACGGTGATTCTTCATAGGACGATAGTGAAGGTGATGGAGATTCCTCATATGATGTTGACTCTTGAAATGATGATATTGAGGGCGATGGAGATTTCTTAAATGAAGGTGATGGTGATTCTTCATAGGATGATAGTGAAGGTGATGGAGATTCCTCAAGTGAAGGTGATAATGACTCTTGAAATGATGATAGGGAAGGAGATGGTGACACTTCAAATGATGATATTGAGGGCAATGGAGATTTCTCAAATGAAGATGATGGTGATTCTTCGTAGGATGGTAGTGAAGGTGATGGAGGTTCTTCAAATGAAGGTGATGATGACTCTTTTGATGATGATAGTAAAAGTGATGGAGATTCTACAAATGAAGGTGATAGTGACTCTTGAAATGATGATATTGAAGGAGATGGTGACACTTCAAATGACGATATTGATGGCAATGGTGATTTCTCAAATGAAGGTGATGGTGATTCTTCATAGGACGATAGTGAAGGTGATGGAGATTCCACAAATGAAGGTGATGGTGACTCTTGAAATGATGATATTGAAGGAGATGGTGACACTTCAAATGATGATATTGATGGCAATGGTGATTTCTCAAATGAAGGTGATGGTGATTCTTCATAGGACGATAGTGAAGGTGATGGAGATTCCACAAATGAAGGTGATGGTGACTCTTTTAATGATGATAGTAAAAGTGATGGAGATTCCTCAAATGAAGGTGATGGTGACTCTTGAAATGATGATAGTGAAGGAGATGGTGACACTTCAAATGACGATATTGAGGGGGATGGAGATTTCTCAAATGAAGGTGATGGTGACTCTTTTAATGATGATAGCATAAGTGATGGAGATTCTTCAAATGAAGGTGATGGTGACTCTTGAAATGATGATAGTGAAGGAGATGGTGACACTTCAAATGACAATATTGAAGGTGATGGAGATTTCTCAAATGAAGGTGATGGTGATTCTTCATAGGACGATAGTGAAGGTGATGGAGATTCCACAAATGAAGGTGATGGTGACTCTTGAAATGATGATAGTAAAAGTGATGGAGATTCTTCAAATGAAAGTGATGGCGACTCTTGAAATGACAATATTGAAGGTGATGGAGATTCCTCAAATGAAGGTGATGGTGACTCTTTTAATGATGATAGTAAAGGTGATATTGTCTCTTTAAATGACAGCATTGAAGGTGATGGAGATTTCTCAAATGAAGGTGACGGTGATTCTTCATAGGACGATAGTGAAGGTGATGGAGATTCCTCATATGATGTTGACTCTTGAAATGATGATATTGAGGGCAATGGAGATTTCTCAAATGAAGGTGACGGTGATTCTTCATAGGACGATAGTGAAGGTGATGGAGATTCCTCAAGTGAAGGTGATGATGACTCTTGAAATGATGATAGGGAAGAAGATGGTGACACTTCAAATGATGATATTGAGGGCAATGGAGATTTCTCAAATGAAGATGATGGTGATTCTTCGTAGGATGGTAGTAAAGGTGATGGAGGTTCTTCAAATGAAGGTGATGATGACTCTTTTGATGATGATAGTAAAAGTGATGGAGATTCCACAAATGAAGGTGATGGTGACTCTTGAAATGATGATAGTGAAGGAGATGGTGACACTTCAAATGATGATATTGATGGCAATGGTGATTTCTCAAATGAAGCTGATGGTGATTTTTCATAGGACGATAGTGAAGGTGATGGAGATTCCACAAATGAAGGTGATGGTGACTCTTTTAATGATGATAGTAAAAGTGATGGAGATTCCTCAAATGAAGGTGATGATGACTCTTGAAATGATGATAGTGAAGGAGATGGTGACACTTCAAATGACGATATTGAGGGGGATGGAGATTTCTCAAATGAAGGTGATGGTGACTCTTTTAATGATGATAGTATAAGTGATGGAGATTCCTCAAATGAAGGTGATGATGACTCTTGAAATGATGATAGTGAAGGAGATGGTGACACTTCAAATGACGATATTGAAGGTGATGGAGGTTTCTCAAATGAAGGTGATGGTGATTCTTCATAGGACGATAGTGAAGGTGATGGAGATTCCACAAATGAAGGTGATGGTGACTCTTGAAATGATGATATTGAAGGTGATGGAGATTCCTCAAATGAAGGTGATGGTGACTCTTTTAATGATGATAGTAAAGGTGATATTGTCTCTTTAAATGACAGCATTGAAGGTGATGGAGATTTCTCAAATGAAGGTGACGGTGATTCTCCATAGGACGATAGTGAAGGTGATGGAGATTCCTCATATGATGTTGACTCTTGAAATGATGATATTGAGGGCAATGGAGATTTCTTAAATGAAGGTGATGGTGATTCTTCATAGGACGATAGTGAAGGTGATGGAGATTCCTCAAATGAAGGTGATGATGACTCTTGAAATGATGATAGGGAAGGAGATGGTGACACTTCAAATGATGATATTGAGGGCAATGGAGATTTCTCAAATGAAGATGATGGTGATTCTTCGTAGGATGGTAGTGAAGGTGATGGAGGTTCTTCAAATGAAGGTGATGATGACTCCTTTGATGATGATAGTAAAAGTGATGGAGATTCCACAAATGAAGGTGATGGTGACTCTTGAAATGATGATAGTGAAGGAGATGGTGACACTTCAAATGATGATATTGATGGCAATGGTGATTTCTCAAATGAAGCTGATGGTGATTTTTCATAGGACGATAGTGAAGGTGATGGAGATTCCACAAATGAAGGTGATGGTGACTCTTTTAATGATGATAGTAAAAGTGATGGAGATTCCTCAAATGAAGGTGATGATGACTCTTGAAATGATGATAGTGAAGGAGATGGTGACACTTCAAATGACGATATTGAGGGGGATGGAGATTTCTCAAATGAAGGTGATGGTGACTCTTTTAATGATGATAGTATAAGTGATGGAGATTCTTCAAATGAAGGTGATGGTGACTCTTGAAATGATGATAGTGAAGGAGATGGTGACACTTCAAATGACGATATTGAGGGGGATGGAGATTTCTCAAATGAAGGTGATGCTGATTCTTTATAGGACGATAGTGAAGGTGATGGAGATTCCACAAGTGAAGGTGATGGTGACTCTTGAAATGATAATAGTAAAAGTGATGGAGATTCTTCAAATGAAAGTGATGGCGACTCTTGAAATGACAATATTGAAGGTGATGGAGATTCCTCAAATGAAGGTGATGGTGATTCTTCATAGGACGATAGTAAAGGTGATGGAGATTCCTCAAGTGAAGGTGATGATGACTCTTGAAATGATGATAGTGAAGGAGATGGTGACACTTCAAATGATGATATTGAGGGCAATGGAGATTTCTCAAATGAAGATGATGGTGATTCTTCATAGGACGATAGTAAAGGTGATGGAGATTCCTCAAGTGAAGGTGATGATGACTCTTGAAATGATGATAGTGAAGGAGATGGTGACACTTCAAATGATGATATTGAGGGCAATGGAGATTTCTCAAATGAAGATGATGGTGATTCTTCGTAGGATGGTAGTGAAGGTGATGGAGGTTCTTCAAATGAAGGTGATGGTGACTCTTTTAATGATGATAGTAAAAGTGATGGAGTTTCTTTAAATGAAGGTGATCGTGACTCTTGAAATGACAATATTGAGGGCGATGGAGATTCCTGAAATGAAGGTGATGGTGATTCTTCATAGGACGATAGTGAAGGTGATGGAGATTCCTCAAGTGAAGGTGATAATGACTCTTGAAATGATGATAGTGAAGGAGATGGTGACACTTCAAATGACGATATTGAGGGGGATGGAGATTTCTCAAATGAAGATGATGGTGATTCTTCGTAGGACAGTAGTGAAGGTGATGAAGGTTCTTCAAATGAAGGTGATGGTGACTCTTTTAATGATGATAGTAAAAGTGATGGAGATTCCTCAAATGAAGGTGATTTAAAATCTTCGAATGACGATAGTGAAGGTGATTGTGACAGTTCTTCAACTGACAATAGTGAAGTTGAAAATGATGACTCTACAACTGAAGATACTGTAAACAATGTAAAATTATAGTTAATAATAAATGAAGCATCATTAAGTAAACAACTATGAAAATTATTTTTGGTAAATCAACAATAGCTATCTCCATTACCTCTGTATATTTATTATTCAAATATAAAGAGAATCCAAACAAGCAGTAATATTTAATTATAAATACAATATTGCATTGTTATAAATGGCTCGTAGATATAGATCTGTACACCGATTATAGTTAGTAGCCAATAGACTTATCTTGTCAATTAACTATTTAATCATAGTATGATATTATTGGTTATTGCTGTTATCTTATCTCGGTTTATTTTTATTGGAGTGATTGAGTGATAAGCAGAGCCATCCCTATAATTGTTAAAATAACAGAACAACTAACTCAAAGTCACAACTTGAATCAAAACAGCTAGCAAATCTCGCCTCATGGTTCAGCTAGTCTTCTTATTAATAGATCATTAATTATAGTTAATTAAGTGTACTAAATTAACTAAATGACGTCATCAGTCAGTAAGCAGAGGAGGTCAACACACTTACTGCTTTTAAAGGCAGTAGCGAACCCGTTATGCATTGAATTACAAAAAATACAATGGCAAAGGTCCAGATAGTATGTACACTGTGTAGTCCTCAATATAACATGTACAGGTACCATTTGTTATATTGTAAGACTGTGTAGTCCTCAATATAACACCTACAGGTATCATTTGTTATATTGTAACACTGTGTAGTCCTTAATATAGCATGTAAAGATACCATTTGTTATATTGTAAGACTGTGTACATTATGAGGCAGTACTTACAGGAGGTACATACTGTCTACGCTGGAGATATGGGACAAGTAAGAACTATTAATACTGAAATGATAGTAGCATCTGCTCAAAAGAATTTGTGTCAAGAGAGAATAAGAATATGTAGTTTGTTATGGGATGCTGGGATTAAAGTAAGACCCTGTTATTATAAAGATTAATTATAAATTCTCTCTCTCTCTCTCTCTCTCTCTCTCTCTCTCTTTCCCTTGGCTGAGATGACATACAAAATGAACCCAAAGTTCCTCAATCAAATACAATATTGTGAACGTGAGACTATTCCCATAATGGTGGTTATTGGAGAGGAGGAGAGAACACAGGGAGGAGTCAAGATAAGAGATGTTAAAACACAAGAAGAGGTAAGTTGATATCATCTATCTTGTCAACGTTCATTATAATATCTCATTGTTTGTAGGTATTTATTAAAGTGGAGAATTTAGTTGAAGAAATCAGAAGATTGAATATGTTAAGTGTTTAAAACAATAGAGGTAGTGAGCTATATTTAGTAGCAGTATGATCTAATTAGCTACAGTTATTTTTAGTTATGATCAATTGTCATATTATTGACTTATTTAACATAATGAAATTATAAAGAGTTAATTGATAAAATGTCTAATTATTTAATTTAATATAATTATTTTATAGGTATGATGATTGATTGATTCCATTTGTACTATTGTGAGATCATAACGAACCAGGCAATTTTTACTATTGTGAGATCATATAAAACAACACTATAATGACACAATTGTTTTATGTGATTTCAAATGTCGGTTTACACTACATATAGTGAACAATTTGAAGTCAGTTGGCCAATGTCATCACAATAGTTTCAACTCATTAATAACAGATTCACTTACACGGAATGAACTGTTTCCAACTAATCCAAGCATGGGCCCAATGATAAAATTACACTGTGGAATGATATCTCTTACATTCAATAAAGTAGATTATCTACTGGTAGTTGGTGGACATGGTCCATGTATTACCTCTTCACAACCCAGAACTCAGTATAGCAATAAATTAGTAACTGGTAATGATGTTTGTACCAATGAGAACCAATATATCAGTTATCCAGTGGTAAAAAGATCAATATATCATGTTATCAATACATTATAGATCAAGTACAATTTTATATTAATTGTTTGTATTTCAGGTCAATGGATAATACCAGATATCAATGGAGAATGCCCACCTCTTAGTAATAACTTTACTTTTACATCACTACCAAATAACAGTGCTCTTTTATTTGGTGATTATACTCCTAATGGTCAGGATAACACTGTGTATCTGCAAAATTAAAACAAAGGAATCATAGAATATGAAGTCAATACTATATAGCCACTTTGGTATAATAATCTGTTTTTATAACTATAGAAAGAACATTTAATTATTAGATCATAGGTACAAGGTGTGGATTAAATACATACATCTTTTTAAAATTAAATTATGATCTACTAAATATATTTAGTGACTTAATTTAAATTATTGTTATTTTTAATCACACTCTATTGTGAACAACAATGACTATAAACAAATCAAATGATATAGCAACATATAGCAATATATACTTCTTTGATGTTTATTGTGTTAAAATGTAAATAAATAAAATATTCAATAATAAAATCATCGTTATAAATGTATATATAAAGTAAGCTGATTAAGATGTATTACAAAAATTGAGACAATTAAAGACTAATTATTAATTGAAACATGATTCATGTGATGGTCATGTGACCCACAAAGTTAGAGGTGTGTGACATGTGCTTCCTCGCTCTCATCAATATCTAACTTTGCTTGTGAATGTATCTCAACTTCTTCCATTGACTGCTCATCTTGTGCTAATCAATATCAGGTTTACAAAAGAGGAGAATAATTTATAGAAACTCTAATAATTTATAAAATACATATTATAATTTGTCTATCTATTGTACATCAAATATAGTGATAATAATAGTAATATATACATTGGAATAATAACAGGGGACAGGGGGATAAGTGTCCCACTAAACAGATTGCTTCTTTTATTATTAGAACCCTCGAAAGAGGAAATCCCTACTTTAATAACTTGTGAATTTAATACTAACTAATACTTTGAACAAATTAATTATAGTGCATATACTAAGTGTATAAGATTTGCCGGGTTTATTAAATCAATTGACCAATCAGAAAGAAGATAACAACCAATACAAACAACTATTATCAATTATTTATTCTGTATGTGATGTTGTATAATTACCTGCTAGACCAATAAATTGTGATTCATAGATGTTTTGAACAACAAAATCATCATCTTTGATATAACGTCCAGCAAATTCATATTTCCCTTTCTTATTATATTGTTTACTAAAAAAAAGACAAAAAACATAAAATGAATTTATTATTAAAGATTGTTGTATGTTTAATGTAATTATCAGTAATTGTTACAACTTTATTTTTTGCTTAATTTGAAGTAAAAAGCCCATTGTTAAATTTTGATCTTTCAAAAATTGAACCACCTCAACTCTAACCCCAAACTCAAATAATATAAGGTTATATATACAAGTACATATATACATGTACATAAGTTACTTACTATACAATAAAGATTGGTAAAAAGATCAAGAGGGCAATTAGTAAAGCACCAATAAATGAACCAACAACTATTCCGGCAATAACACCATCTGAAAGACCTCTATCAGTTTGAGTAGGAGAGGAGGTTAGAGACACAATGGGTGTGGTCATAAATGGACTAGAACTTGACAATGTAGGTGATGATGATGATGTTACTATAGCTACAGAAATATTAGATAATAAAGTGATATCATACACACAGTACCAGGACATACTCATATCAGAATATTTTATATACATGTACATACCTAGACTTATTTCAAAACATATTGTCCCTTGAAGTTGTGATCCGCTTGGACAAGCACAACTAAAGTTACCTGGAATATTCTGGCAAATTTGGTTGCCATGACAAATAGATTCTTCATTTAGATAAGCTTGAAAACACTCATCAATATCTACAAAAATAATTACCATCATATGTCACTGTTATATCTTTTTTGTCACTGATGTATCTTTTATGTCGCTGTTGTATCGGTTATGTCACTGAAGTGATGTATCTGTTATGTCACTGAAGTGATGTATCTGTTATGTCACTGAAGTGATGTATCTGTTATGTCACTGTTGTATCTGCTATGTCACTGTTGTATCTGTTATGTCACTGATGTATCTATTATGACAGTGATATATCTGTTACTGACCTTTACAAGTATGTCCATCAGTATTAAGAATGTAGCCAGTATTACATTGACAAGTAAAGCTACCATCAGTATTGATACACTGTTGTTCACAGGGATTAGTGGCTGCATTACATTCATTAATATCTGAGGAGAGGGAAGTGGTATAAAGTTATTTTATGTTGAGTTTTATGTACAATTATATGAGAATAGTGAATAATTCTTTCTAGTATCTTAAATATAACAATTTGGTATTAGCCAAATATAAACAATATATTTACTAGTACAATTATATTATTTTAAAATTACTCGTTACTCTACTAAAATTAATCTACTAAGTAATTTATAAGTAATGTTTATTATTTTAGTATTATTTGATAATAAGAGCGATTTCTGGTATATGTTCAGTGACCAAACTCAATTTAACTATTGAATTATATAGCTTGTGTAAGTAATAATATTAGTTAATATATATATGATAGATAGATAGATAGATAGATAGATAGATAGATAGATAGATAGATAGATAGATAGATAGATAGATGGATAGATGGATGGATGGATAGATAGATAGATAGATAGATAGATGGATAGATAGATGGATAGATGGATAGATGGATAGATGGATAGATGGATAGATAGATAGATGGATAGATAGATAGATGGATAGATAGATAGATAGATAGATAGATAGATAGATATAGATATAGATATGTTAATGTTTAGATCTTACCAGTACAATTCATATTGTTAGAGTCCAAGATATAACCACTAAGACAATAACATGTTTCAATTGATGAACTGTTGTTGTTAGTATTTGATAGGACACACAGCTGCTCACATTTATTGACATCAGGACATTTTCTATCAGGATTAACTAGAGAAAAATAATGTAATGACATACTTATTAATGAAAAATACAAGAGAATGGACGAAGTGTTTTATAAAAGTAGTAATCACTACCTGAATATCCAATCTGGTTTTATAATAATATATGTGAATACTGCTATATACATAGTCACTATATTATATTATATGGTGTTTACTATATACACAGTCACTATATTATATTATATGATGTTTACTATATACACAGTTATTATATTATATTATATGGTGTTTACTATATACACAGTCACTATAATTATTATATTATACTGAAACATGATGTTCAAAATATAAGATCTTAAGTGAATGATATTATTACTGTTGAAAGCATTCCAGTTATAATGAAACAACTGTTAATTTGAAATAATAGTTAATTAAACTGTAGTTAATTAATACATGACCCTGTGTTGTGCAATGAGTGCTTGCATTATCTTACCTACACAACTTCTTGTATCGTTTTGTAAAACAAATCCATCATAACATGAACAGTTAAATGAACCAATTGTATTTATACAAACTTGTTGACAATCATGAAGAAATAGAGAACACTCATTGACATCTGTATAAAACAAAATTACAAACAATCAAAGAAAATAAAAATACAGTGAGCGGAGACTAGTGGATATATAAATCTTATGATCCTTACCATTACAAGTGTGGTTATCATTAGCTAGTTCAAAACCTGAATTACATTGACATTCAAAACTACCGATAATGTTGACACATCTTTGTGAGCAAATACTTGCCAGGGTGGAGTTAGCGCATTCATCAATATCTTAGAATAAAAACAACAAAAATGAAATATCAAATACACATATTAACAACTTTGTATATTAGTTTGGACATACCAATACAAGCGTTACCATCTCCTGTGTATCCCGAGGGACAATCAGGACACATTCCTCCAACAGTCGGAGGTTTATTATCAATACATTCAGCATCATTGATACACGATATTTGACTGCAACCATCAGCATTATTCTCACAAAAATCACCATCATAAGCTAGAAGACATAAAGAACAAAGACACAAACAATGTCAAATCATTAGTCTATAACATTATAGTATATTATGTATGACAATGAAAGCCAAAACAAATTAAAGTCATCATCATAAGCTAAAGACCCACAAACAATATACCATTACTCTATGATATTATAGTACACTGTATATGATGTACCTTCATTACATTCACAGAACAATATAAGAGGATTACTAGACGTGTTCAGTACACCCTCTACAGTACAGTTCCCTCCATTTTGACATCCACATATATGTACCTGTAAATGATAAAATACAAGTACTATACAATTGTTTTAATAAGAGGAATTAATTTACTCTTCATTATATTTATACTAAGTAAGTACTTCAATACACATCTATATGTACTAATGTAATCATTATTTTAAACAACAATAAGAACAAAATAAGTGCTAGTTATCTAAATAGACCAATAATAAAAGGAGATATAAATATAAAGAGTATTTAATACTGAGCAGCTGTTACCTGTGGCTGGATTGCAGTAGCAGCTCCCATCGAATCTCTGGCCATTACAGTAAATGTTATGTCTTCAATCACTGATGTTATAGTGATATTTAGTGTATAGATTGTGTCTGTACTTTCAAAAATATAGCCAGCTGGTAAATTACCCTCCAATGTGACATTAACTGTATCACCAGGATCTGTTATGTTCATAATAAATAAGGATGTTTTGTTAACTGTAATAATAAATTGGTCAGCTGCTTCAATATTAGGAGCAATATTGTCTGGAAAAGTAGAGAAAACAAATAATTTGAATATTGAACTGTGTATTAGAGAGGGTTCTCCTCACCAGCTATTCTTTGATTTGCTTCATTCTCATCCAATGTCCTCTGTGTGTTTTGTGCTAGTTCTTTATTTTGTGTTTGACTATAATCAAATATACATTGTATATTTTGTAATCCTCCACACACAGTCTCTGCTTTTTGACGTGTGACATTATCTAATTCATCAAGGAACTGAGGTTGGTGATCTGGAACTGAGAAATTAGCAACACTCTGTCCATCTGGATAATAAAATAAACTTTCTTCTTCTGTAATTTGCCCTGTGAAAGAAATTTTCAATTATTAATTCATCACTTATCATCAACCATCCATTCATTCATCCATCCATCCATCCACTATCATTCAGTCATCCATCCACTATCATTCATTCATCCATCCATCCATCCATCCGTCCATTTATCCATTCATTACATGATTGTCCAAAGGTATGTAGTATACGATCAGAGCTGTCATCAGGTAACATAGTGCCATTACGATAAACAAACTCATTGCTCCTATTTCCATCAATGTTACCAAGGAGACCACTGACATCAGTATTATTAAGTAAACTTTGCGGAACCAAAACCACAAAAGAGATTAAACTCATTCTTAAAGTTACATTAACAGTTACATCATTAGAAAATGCTACAGTAACAGTATCTTCAGCTAGTCTCTCCAAATACACAGTATCATATCGAGCAGTGCTATTAACAGCTGTGAGACGAGATGAAACATTAGTACCATTTATTAGAATGACCATCTCATTGTTTGTTCCAATCTCAACCTGTTTAATAGGAAATAGAGCATGAGTAATATCCCTCAATAAAAGAGTCAACTTTGTATTATTATAGAAGATTATCTAATGCTTCCATACCTGGACTCTTTCTTTCAATATGCTATTGTTACCATGACTACCCATCGCAACAGCTGAGAAGATGGTGGCTGTTATATTGGTTGTATTGCCAGGGGTTAAAATAGTTCTTGCTTGTAGTTCAAATTGTCCTGTAATACGTGTCATGACATATTCTCCTAGTCCATTAAATGTATAGGAACGTCTATCCAATGTTGTAATGTGTGGATCACCATAGTTAAAACCTACAGTACAAATAATGTAGCAATATAATATACTACAGTATATTGTAATACAGTACAGTATAATGTAGCAATGTAATACACTACAGTATATTGTAATACAGTACAGTATAATGTAGCAATGTAATACACTACAGTATATTGTAATACAGTACAGTATAATGTAGCAATGTCATACACTACAGTATATTATAATACAGTACAGTATAATGTAGCAATATAATTATACTACAGTATATTGTAATACAGTACAGTATAATGTAGCAATGTAATACACTACAGTATATGCAATACACTACAGTATAATGTAGCAGCGTAATACACTACAGTAAAATGTGGCAATGTAATATACTATAATATAATGTAGCAACGTAATACACTACAGTATAATGTGGCAATGTAATACACTACAGTATAATGTACCAACGTAATACACTACAGTATAATGTAGCAACGTAATACACTACAGTATAATGTACCAATGTAATACACTACAGTATAATATAGCATCAGTTATTTTAAAAGACCTCCTTATTCTCCCTTCTTGGTACAAGTATCAATGAATGAAGAATGAAGTAACAAGATCATAAAGTAAGTCATTTGTGAACTAATTCTATTATAATAGTAGCTGATAGATATACTAGTAATATAGAGTTTTGGTGTATGCATGCAATGAGCTCAAAGAAAGACTAGCTCAGCCCATAAAAGAAATATTAAATGTTAATATAATTATTATACTTCAGCTAACAATGTGTACTATTGTTTCCAGCTGGAGTAACATACCAAAAAAGAAAGGAAATTGATTATAACAAAACAGTCTTGGACGACGTCTGTGATACACATCACACAGAGGACTCTTTATACAGCAGACATCTCTAAAAGCTAAATCATATTTATCATAAGAATTTGGAAATATAAATGGATTATGTAAAACAACTCGACTTGCTGATGGTCCTACTTCAATTCTAAACCCAAAGATCCTGTGAAGTAAAGACATAATGATAATTATGATAGTAAGACATTTGTTATATTAAAGTTAGTAAGATATAGTTATATTAAATGAAGTTATATTAAAGTTAGTAAGATATACTTATATTAAATGAAGTTATATTAAAGTTAGTAAGATATAGTTATATTAAATGATGTGTCTAAAGGCTTGGCAGTACTTAAGTGATCAATCATAATAATCACATGACTTGTCTCTGTAGATCAGTAGAAATGACTACACAACTGGTGCTGTTATTAAAACTATAAATTATTAAGTTATTATATGAATTGATAACTTAAAATTTTGTCTGGACGATGATGACAAATAAAATGCAGCAAACTTACATAATACAACAACCAATCAAATATCATATACAGATGCCCATAGCAACAGCCAATCAAATATCATATACAGATGCCCATACCAACAGCCAATCAAATATCATATACAGATGTCCATAACAACAGCCAATCAAATTATATTCTATTAACAATTTCAAGTAGGAACTAACTTCCAGACCAATAGATACATCAAATTTGTTAAGACTTACGTATTATAACAGCAAATACCACTGATCCCAAATCTGTAGTTAGCGTAACATATAATATTAGATCCTTCAGACCCTATTTTGAACCATCTAAAATCAAAGAACCGGAGAATTTCAAGTCGACAGGGACATGTTTGTGCAAATGAAAAGCGAGATGTAAATAATGGAGTCAAAAATCTGTGAAAGCGTTTTACATCGTTGTTTCTAGCTTCTAGACATCTCTGATTAGGATCTATAAAACAAGAAACATATTAAAAATATAACCATCATTAAAATATTTCATTTATTGATAGCGTTAAGGTAGTGACTATTTGTTCAGAAGGAAGTCCATTTTTTGCTGTGTAGAGTTAGTGTTTAGGATTTAGTGGGTGGGGATCATAATACACAACAAAGTACAGACTTCCTGCCAGACAAGTAGTCACTGTATGAATAATAAAGAGTAAATATGTATATAATTTATATCAATAATTATTGATAATTTATTTCAATAATTATTAATAAATAACATCAATTTTTCCACCTTTATCATTTTTGAATAAGAAGAAAATATTGTGGAAACTACAACTTGGATTAAAGCAATCCAAAAAACTAGCAATCTCATTTCTTCTTCCTGATAGTGGGTGATTCTCAAAACCATAGCCGGGAACATTATAACCAATAGTTGATGTATAATAGAAGGTGTCCCATTTAAGATCTCCACATTGATATATGTAGATAACATAGGTCAATGATACCTCATCTGTAATGATGATAGCTTGAAAGGTATTCTCCTATAAGAAGAGGAATAGAGTCATTAAAAGAAATGATTGATTTAAAAATAATTAAAATTCAGATTTTCAATTCATTGTATGTTTTATATTACCCTGTTCAATAGACTTTTAGTTGTGCTGGTATAGGAATTAGGAAAATCAGTAACATAGCCATGTGGATATGCATGGACATTTCTCCACTCGACTATTATCATCCATACTCCATTGAAAGTGACATTGTGTTTCTTTTGAATGATACTGTTAACTTGATCGAGTGTTGGTTGATCAGCGATGTTGTCATCATGGAACACTTGGTAACACACTTCACCTTTTGAATGAAAATAAGAGAAAAACATGTCGAGAAAATAGATCACAATATTAGATAGAAATTATACAATATATAGCATTGAGTGAGAAGTATGATATGTGATGATGACTAACAGTTATAAAAGGTTACAGGTCTAGAGTCTAGAGTTCTGGTAGAGAGTGCTGTGCTTTTTTGTGGAATTAATACTAAACTCTAAACCCTTAATATTTGATCTTGGAACCTTAAAATATATTAATATTTACATTGTGGAATGGCTTTTTATGTCAAAGTTTATATCAGATTAACAAACACTTTCCAATTATTGTGTTAGAAGTGTATCAATTTAGAGATTTGTGATTACACTATATTGTTCTAAAAATAGAACTGTTTCATAGCCAGTGTCAATTCTATTTTTAGTATCACAATAATTAGTATATTTCAAACATATACTTGCCCAGGCCTGCAACACTAATGATACAGTAAAAGATAGACTACATTAGACATACTAATGATATTATGTATTATTATTCTGTGTTACCTGATGTACTAATGTCATAATAATTCCATAATGGAGCAAAGATATAAGATGTTCTAATATTTATATTGAACGAGGGAAACAGTCTCGGACGAGACAATAAAAACCTTTTACTTAAAGAGATAACACCATTGTAGTTTACCTGATAAAACAAGATAATAATAATAACAGTTAATAATAATTAATTATTCATTACTTACAAATAATGTAGAGTGTGTTTTAGTTCCTATTTTAATACTTCTCCTAGGATAAATTCTTCTTGAAGAAAAAAATTTAGATACAAAGCAAGTAGGGTTAGTCAGATTTATGTAAGGTAGAACACGTGGACATATATTTGGTGTGGGTGATGGAATTGGAGTGGATGAGAATTTGCTAAAGAGTAATGATGACGATGATAATGAATGTGAAGGTGACTCTTTAAATGACAAAAGTAAAGGAGAAGGTGATCGTAACTTGAAATGATCATAGTTAAGGTGATGGCTTTTTTTCAAATGATGATAATAAAGGTGATGAAAATTCTTCAAATGACGATATTGAAGGTGATGGAGATTCTTAAAATGAAGGTAATGGTGACTCTTCAAAAGTTGATAGCGAAGTGTAGGTAAAAGTGACTCTTCAAATGACGATGGTGAAGGTGACGGAAATTCTTCGAATGACGATAGTGAAGGTGATGGAGATTCTTTAAAAAAAGGTGATGGTGACTTTTCATAGGACAATAGTGAAGGTGATGATGATTCTTCAACTGACGATGGTGAAGGCAATGGGGTTTCTTCAAATGAAGGTGATTCTTCAAAAGAAGATAGTGAAGGTGATAGTGACTTTTTTAATGATGATAGTAAAAGTGATGGAGATTCCTCAAATGAAAGTGAAAGTGACTCTTGAAATGATGACGGTGAAGAAGATAGTGACACTTCAAATGAAAATTTTGAAGGAGATGGAGATTCTTTAAATAAAGGTGATGATGATTCTTGAAATGATGATAGTGAAGGAGATGGTGACTGTTCAGATGACGATATTGAGGGCAATGGAGATTTCTCAAATGAAGGTGATGGTGATTCTTCATAGGACGATAGTGAAGGTGATGAAGATTCTTGAAATGATGATAGTGAAGGAGATGGTGACTGTTCAGATGACGATATTGAGGGCAATGGAGATTTCTCAAATGAAGGTGATGGTGATTCTTCATAGGACGATAGTGAAGGTAATATTGTCTCTTTAAATGATAATAGTGAAGGTGTCGGAGATTCCTCAAATGAAGACAATGGTGACTCTTGAAATGACGATAATGAAGGAATTGGTGGCACTTCAAATGACAATATTGAAGGTGATGGGGATTTCTCAAATGAAGGTGATGGTGTCTCTTGAAATGATGATAGTGAAGGTGATGGTGATTCTTCAACTGACGATATTGAAGGGAATGGAGATTCCTCAAATGAAGGTGATGGTGACTCTTGAAATGATGATATTGAACGAGATGGTGACACTTCAAATGACGATATTAAGGGCAATGGAGATTTCTCAAATGAAGGTGATGGTGATTCTTTATAGGACGATAGTGAAGGTGATGAAGATTCCACAAATGAAGGTGATGGTGACTCGTTTAATGATGATAGTAAAAGTGATGGAGATTTCTCAAGTGAAGGTGATGGTGACTCTTGAAATGATAATAGTGAAGGAGATGGTGACACTTCAAATGACGCTATTGAGGGCAATGGAAATTTCTCAAATGAAGGTGATGGTGACTCTTTTAATGATGATAGTATAAGTGATGGAGATTCTTCAAATGAAAGTGATGGTGACTCTTTTAATGATGATAGTAAAAGTGATGGAGATTCCTCAAATGAAGGTGATGGTGACTTTTTTAATGATGGTAGTAAAAGTGATAGTGAAGGTGATGGAGATTCCTCAAATGAAGGTGATGGTGACTCTTTTAATGATAATAGTAAAGGAGATGGTGACACTTCAAATGACAGCATTGAAGGTGATAGAAATTTCTCAAATGAAGGTGATGGTGATTCTTCATAGGACGATAGTGAAGGTGATGGAGATTCCACAAATGAAGGTGATGGTGACTCTTTTAATGATGATAGTAAAAGTGATGGAGATTTCTCAAGTGAAGGTGATGGTGACTCTTGAAATGATAATAGTGAAGGAGATGGTGACACTTCAAATGATGCTATTGAGGGCAATGGAAATTTCTCAAATGAAGGTGATGGTGACTCTTTTAATGATGATAGTATAAGTGATGGAGATTCTTCAAATGAAAGTGATGGTGACTCTTTTAATGATGATAGTAAAAGTGATGGAGATTCCTCAAATGAAGGTGATGGTGACTTTTTTAATGATGGTAGTAAAAGTGATAGTGAAGGTGATGGAGATTCCTCAAATGAAGGTGATGGTGACTCTTTTAATGATAATAGTAAAGGAGATGGTGACACTTCAAATGACAGCATTGAAGGTGATAGAAATTTCTCAAATGAAGGTGACAGTGATTCTTCATAGGACGATAGTAAAGACGATGGAGATTTCTCAAGTGAAGGTGATGATGACTCTTGAAATGATGATATTGAGGGCAATGGAGATTTCTTAAATGAAGGTGATGGTGATTCTTCATAGGACAATAGTGAAGACGATGGAGATTTCTCAAGTGAAGGTGATGATGACTCTTGAAATGATGATATTGAGGGAGATGGTGACACTTCAAATGATGATATTGATGGCAATGGTGATTTCTCAAATGAAGGTGATGGTGATTCTTCATAGGACGATAGTGAAGGTGATGGAGATTCCACAAATGAAGGTGATGGTGACTCTTTTGATGATGATAGTAAAAGTGATGGAGTTTCTTCAAATGAAAGTGATGGTGATTCTTCATAGGACAATAGTGAAGGTGATGATGACTCTTGAAATGATGATAGTGAAGGAGATGGTGACACTTCAAATGACAATATTGAGGGGGATGGAGATTTCTCAAATGAAGGTGATGGTGATTCTTCATAGGACAATAGTGAAGGTGATGGAGATTCCACAAATGAAGGTGATGGTGACTCTTTTGATGATGATAGTATAAGTGATGGAGATTCTTCAAATAAAGGTGATGGTGACTCTTGAAATGATGATAGTGAAGAAGATGGTGACACTTCAAATGATGATATTGAAGGGAAAGGAGATTTCTTAAATGAAGGTGATGGTGATTCTTCATAGGACAATAGTGAAGACGATGGAGATTTCTCAAGTGAAGGTGATGATGACTCTTGAAATGATGATATTGAAGGAGATGGTGACACTTCAAATGATGATATTGATGGCAATGGTGATTTCTCAAATGAAGGTGATGGTGATTCTTCATAGGACGATAGTGAAGGTGATGGAGATTCCACAAATGAAGGTGATGGTGACTCTTTTGATGATGATAGTAAAAGTGATGGAGTTTCTTCAAATAAAAGTGATGGTGATTCTTCATAGGACAATAGTGAAGGTGATGATGACTCTTGAAATGATGATAGTGAAGGAGATGGTGACACTTCAAATGACAATATTGAGGGGGATGGAGATTCCACAAATGAAGGTGATGGTGACTCTTGAAATGATGATATTGAAGGAGATGGTGACACTTCAAATGATGATATTGATGGCAATGGTGATTTCTCAAATGAAGGTGATGGTGATTCTTCATAGGACAATAGTGAAGGTGATGGAGATTCCACAAATGAAGGTAATGGTGACTTTTTTAATGATGATAGTAAAAGTGATGGAGTTTCTTCAAATGAAGGTGATGGTGATTCTTCATAGGACGATAGTGAAGGTGATGGAGATTCCACAAATATAGGTGATGATGACTCTTTTAATGATGATAGTAAATGTGATGGAGATTCCTCAAATGAAGGTGATGGTGACTCTTGAAATAATGATAGTGAAGGAGATGGTGACACTTCAAATGACGATATTGAGGGGGATGGAGATTTCTCAAATGAAGGTGATGTTGATTCTTCATAGGACGATAGTGAAGGTGATGGTGACTCTTGAAATGATGATATTGAAGGAGATGGTGACACTTCAAATGATGATATTGAGGGCAATGGAGATTTCTCAAATGAAGGTGATGGTGATTCTTCATAGGACGATAGTGAAGGTGATGGAGATTCGACAAATAAAGGTGATGGTGACTTTTTTGATGATGATAGTAAAAGTGATGGAGATTCCTCAAATGAAGGTGATGGTGACTTATGAAATGATGATAGTGAAGGAGATGGTGACACTTCAAATGACGATATTGAGGGGGATGGAGATTTCTCAAATGAAGGTGATGGTGACTCTTGAAATGATGATAGTGAAGGAGATGGTGACACTTCAAATGACGATATTGAAGGTAATGGAGATTTCTCAAATGAAGGTGATGGTGATTCTTCATACGACGATAGTGAAGGTGATGGAGATTCCACAAATGAAGGTGATGGTGACTCTTGAAATGATGATAGTAAAAGTGATGGAGATTCTTCAAATGAAAGTGATGGCGACTCTTGAAATGACAATATTGAAGGTGATGGAGATTCCTCAAATGAAGGTGATGGTGATTCTTTTAACGATGATAGTGAAGGTGATATTGTCTCTTTAAATGACATTATTGAAAGTGATGGAGATTTCTCAAATGAAGGTGACGGTGATTCTTCATAGGACGATAGTGAAGGTGATGGAGATTCCTCAAGTGAAGGTGATGATGACTCTTGAAATGATGATAGTGAAGGAGATGGTGACACTTCAAATGACAATATTGAGGGGGATGGAGATTCCACAAATGAAGGTGATGGTGAGTCTTGAAATGTTGATATTGAAGGAGATGGTGACACTTCAAATGATGATATTGATGGCAATGGTGATTTCTCAAATGAAGGTGATGGTGATTCTTCATAGGACAATAGTGAAGGTGATGGAGATTCCACAAATGAAGGTAATGGTGACTTTTTTAATGATGATAGTAAAAGTGATGGAGTTTCTTCAAATAAAGGCGATGGTGATTCTTCATAGGACGATAGTGAAGGTGATGGAGATTCCACAAATGAAGGTGATGATGACTCTTTTAATAATGATAGTAAAAGTGATGGAGATTCCTCAAATGAAGGCGATGGTGACTCTTGAAATGATGATAGTGAAGGAGATGGTGACACTTCAAATGATGATATTGAGGGCAATGGAGACTTCTCAAATGAAGGTGATGGTGATTCTTCATAGGACGATAGTGAAGGTGATGGAGATTCCACAAATAAAGCTGATGGTGACTCTTTTGATGATGAAAGTAAAAGTGATGGAGATTCCTCAAATGAAGGTGATGGTGACTCTTGAAATGATGATAGTGAAGGAGATGGTGACACTTCAAATGACGATATTGAGGGGGATGGAGATTTCTCAAATGAAGGTGATGGTGACTCTTTTGATGATGATAGTATAAGTGATGGAGATTCTTCAAACGAAGGTGATGGTGACTCTTGAAATGATGATAGTGAAGGAGATGGTGACACTTCAAATGACAATATTGAGGGCAATGGAGATTTCTCAAATGAAGGTGATGCTGATTCTTCATAGGACAATAGTGAAGGTGATGGAGATTCCGCAAGTGAAGGTGACGGTGACTCTTTTAATGATGATAGTGAAGATGATATTGTCTCTTTAAATGACAGTATTGAAGGTGATGGAGATTTCTCAAATGAAGGTGACGGTGATTCTTCATAGGACGATAGTGAAGGTGATGGAGATTCCTCAAGTGAAGGTGATGATGACTCTTGAAATGATGATAGTGAAGGAGATGGTGACACTTCAAATGACAATATTGAGGGCAATGGAGACTTCTCAAATGAAGATGATGGTGATTCTTCGTAGGATGGTAGTGAAGGTGATGGAGGTTCTTCAAATGAAGGTGATGATGACTCTTTTGATGATGATAGTAAAAGTGATGGAGATTCTACAAATGAAGGTGATGGTGACTCTTGAAATGATGATATTGAAGGAGATGGTGACACTTCAAATGATGATATTGATGGCAATGGTGATTTCTCAAATGAAGGTGATGGTGACTCTTTTAATGATGATAGTATAAGTGATGGAGATTCTTCAAATGAAGGTGATGGTGACTCTTGAAATGATGATATTGAAGGAGATGGTGACACTTCAAATGATGATATTGATGGCAATGGTGATTTCTCAAATGAAGGTGATGGTGACTCTTTTAATGATGATAGTATAAGTGATGGAGATTCTTCAAATGAAGGTGATGGTGACTCTTGAAATGATGATAGTGAAGGAGATGGTGACACTTCAAATGTCAGTATTGAAAGTAATGGAGATTTCTCAAATGAAAGTGACAATGATTCTTCATAGGACGATAGTGAAGGTGATGGAGATTCCACAAGTGAAGGTGATGATGACTCTTGAAATGATGATAGTGAAGGAGATGGTGACACTTCAAATGACAATATTGAGGGCAATGGAGATTTCTCAAATGAAGGTGATGGTGATTCTTCATAGGAGGATAGTGAAGGTGATGGAGATTCCACAAATGAAGGTGATGGTGACTTTTGAAATGATGATAGTAAAAGTGATGGAGATTCTTCAAATGAAAGTGATGGCGACTCTTGAAATGACAATATTGAAGGTGATGGAGATTCCTCAAATGAAGGTGATGGTGACTCTTTTAATGATGATAGTGAAGGTGATATTGTCTCTTTAAATGACAGTATTGAAGGTGATGGAGATTTCTCAAATGAAGGTGACGGTGATTCTTCATAGGACGATAGTGAAGGTGATGGAGATTCCTCAAGTGAAGGTGATGATGACTCTTGAAATGATGATATTGAAGGAGATGGTGACACTTCAAATGACAATATTGAGGGCAATGGAGACTTCTCAAATGAAGATGATGGTGATTCTTCGTAGGATGGTAGTGAAGGTGATGGAGGTTCTTCAAATGAAGGTGATGATGACTCTTTTGATGATGATAGTAAAAGTGATGGAGATTCTACAAATGAAGGTGATGGTGACTCTTGAAATGATGATATTGAAGGAGATGGTGACACTTCAAATGATGATATTGATGGCAATGGTGATTTCTCAAATGAAGGTGATGGTGACTCTTTTAATGATGATAGTATAAGTGATGGAGATTCTTCAAATGAAGGTGATGGTGACTCTTGAAATGATGATATTGAAGGAGATGGTGACACTTCAAATGATGATATTGATGGCAATGGTGATTTCTCAAATGAAGGTGATGGTGACTCTTTTAATGATGATAGTATAAGTGATGGAGATTCTTCAAATGAAGGTGATGGTGACTCTTGAAATGATGATATTGAAGGAGATGGTGACACTTCAAATGATGATATTGATGGCAATGGTGATTTCGCAAATGAAGGTGATGGTGACTCTTTTAATGATGATAGTATAAGTGATGGAGATTCTTCAAATGAAGGTGATGGTGACTCTTGAAATGATGATATTGAAGGAGATGGTGACACTTCAAATGATGATATTGATGGCAATGGTGATTTCTCAAATGAAGGTGATGGTGACTCTTTTAATGATGATAGTATAAGTGATGGAGATTCTTCAAATGAAGGTGATGGTGACTCTTGAAATGATGATAGTGAAGGAGATGGTGACACTTCAAATGTCAGTATTGAAAGTAATGGAGATTTCTCAAATGAAAGTGACAATGATTCTTCATAGGACGATAGTGAAGGTGATGGAGATTCCACAAGTGAAGGTGATGATGACTCTTGAAATGATGATAGTGAAGGAGATGGTGACACTTCAAATGACAATATTGAGGGCAATGGAGATTTCTCAAATGAAGGTGATGGTGATTCTTCATAGGAGGATAGTGAAGGTGATGGAGATTCCACAAATGAAGGAGATGGTGACTTTTGAAATGATGATAGTAAAAGTGATGGAGATTCTTCAAATGAAAGTGATGGCGACTCTTGAAATGACAATATTGAAGGTGATGGAGATTCCTCAAATGAAGGTGATGGTGACTCTTTTAATGATGATAGTGAAGGTGATATTGTCTCTTTAAATGACAGCATTGAAGGTGATGGAGATTTCTCAAATGAAGGTGACGGTGATTCTTCATAGGACGATAGTGAAGGTGATGGAGATTCCTCATATGATGTTGACTCTTGAAATGATGATATTGAGGGCAATGGAGATTTCTCAAATGAAGGTGACGGTGATTCTTTATAGGGCGATAGTGAAGGTGATGGAGATTCCTCAAGTGAAGGTGATGATGACTCTTGAAATGATGATAGTGAAGGAGATGGTGACACTTCAAATGACAATATTGAGGGGGATGGAGATTCCACAAATGAAGGTGATGGTGACTCTTGAAATGTTGATATTGAAAGAGATGGTGACACTTCAAATGATGATATTGATAGCAATGGTGATTTCTCAAATGAAGGTGATGGTGATTCTTCATAGGACAATAGTGAAGGTGATGGAGATTCCACAAATGAAGGTGATGGTGACTCTTTTGATGATGATAGTAAAAATGATGGAGATTCCTCAAATGAAAGTGATGGTGACTTTTTTAATGATGATAGTAAAAGTGATGGAGTTTCTTCAAATAAAGGCGATGGTGATTCTTCATAGGACGATAGTGAAGGTGATGGAGATTCCACAAATGAAGGTGATGATGAGTCTTTTAATAATGATAGTAAAAGTGATGGAGATTCCTCAAATGAAGGTGATGGTGACTCTTGAAATGATGATATTGAAGGAGATGGTGACATTTCAAATGACGATATTGAGGGCAATGGAGACTTCTCAAATGAAGGTGATGGTGATTCTTCATAGGACCATAGTGAAGGTGATGGAGATTCCACAAATGAAGGTGATGGTGACTCTTTTGATGATGAAAGTAAAAGTGATGGAGATTCCTCAAATGAAGGTGATGGTGACTCTTGAAATGATGATAGTGAAGGAGATGGTGACACTTCAAATGACGATATTGAGGGGGATGGAGATTTCTCAAATGAAGGTGATGGTGACTCTTTTAATGATGATAGCATAAGTGATGGAGATTCTTCAAATGAAGGTGATGGTGACTCTTTTAATGATGATAGTGAAGGTGATATTGTCTCTTTAAATGACATTATTGAAGGTGATGGAGATTTCTCAATTGAAGGTGACGGTGATTCTTCATAGGACGATAGTGAAGGTGATGGAGAATCCTCAAGTGAAGGTGATGATGACTCTTGAAATGATGATAGGGAAGGAGATGGTGACACTTCAAATGACAATATTGAGGGCAATGGAGATTTCTCAAATGAAGGTGATGCTGATTCTTCATAGGACAATAGTGAAGGTGATGGAGATTCCGCAAGTGAAGGTGACGGTGACTCTTTTAATGATGATAGTGAAGGTGATATTGTCTCTTTAAATGACAGCATTGAAGGTGATGGAGATTTCTCAAATGAAGGTGACGGTGATTCTTCATAGGACGATAGTGAAGGTGATGGAGATTCCTCATATGATGTTGACTCTTGAAATGATGATATTGAGGGCGATGGAGATTTCTTAAATGAAGGTGATGGTGATTCTTCATAGGATGATAGTGAAGGTGATGGAGATTCCTCAAGTGAAGGTGATGATGACTCTTGAAATGATGATAGGGAAGAAGATGGTGACACTTCAAATGACAATATTGAGGGCAATGGAGATTTCTCAAATGAAGGTGATGCTGATTCTTCATAGGACAATAGTGAAGGTGATGGAGATTCCGCAAGTGAAGGTGACGGTGACTCTTTTAATGATGATAGTGAAGGTGATATTGTCTCTTTAAATGACAGCATTGAAGGTGATGGAGATTTCTCAAATGAAGGTGACGGTGATTCTTCATAGGACGATAGTGAAGGTGATGGAGATTCCTCATATGATGTTGACTCTTGAAATGATGATATTGAGGGCGATGGAGATTTCTTAAATGAAGGTGATGGTGATTCTTCATAGGATGATAGTGAAGGTGATGGAGATTCCTCAAGTGAAGGTGATGATGACTCTTGAAATGATGATAGGGAAGGAGATGGTGACACCTCAAATGATGATATTGAGGGCAATGGAGATTTCTCAAATGAAGATGATGGTGATTCTTCGTAGGATGGTAGTGAAGGTGATGGAGGTTCTTCAAATGAAGGTGATGATGACTCTTTTGATGATGATAGTAAAAGTGATGGAGATTCCACAAATGAAGGTGATGGTGACTCTTGAAATGATGATATTGAAGGAGATGGTGACACTTCAAATGATGATATTGATGGCAATGGTGATTTCTCAAATGAAGGTGATGGTGATTCTTCATAGGACGATAGTGAAGGTGATGGAGATTCCACAAATGAAGGTGATGGTGACTCTTTTAATGATGATTGTAAAAGTGATGGAGATTCCTCAAATGAAGGTGATGGTGACTCTTGAAATGATGATAGTGAAGGAGATGGTGACACTTCAAATGACGATATTGAGGGGGATGGAGATTTCTCAAATGAAGGTGATGGTGACTCTTTTAATGATGATAGCATAAGTGATGGAGATTCTTCAAATGAAGGTGATGGTGACTCTTGAAATGATGATAGTGAAGGAGATGGTGACACTTCAAATGACAATATTGAAGGTGATGGAGATTTCTCAAATGAAGGTGATGGTGATTCTTCATAGGACGATAGTGAAGGTGATGGAGATTCCACAAATGAAGGTGATGGTGACTCTTGAAATGATGATAGTAAAAGTGATGGAGATTCTTCAAATGAAAGTGATGGTGACTCTTTTAATGATGATAGTAAAGGTGATATTGTCTCTTTAAATGACAGCATTGAAGGTGATGGAGATTTCTCAAATGAAGGTGACGGTGATTCTCCATAGGACGATAGTGAAGGTGATGGAGATTCCTCATATGATGTTGACTCTTGAAATGATGATATTGAGGGCAATGGAGATTTCTTAAATGAAGGTGATGGTGATTCTTCATAGGACGATAGTGAAGGTGATGGAGATTCCTCAAATGAAGGTGATGATGACTCTTGAAATGATGATAGGGAAGGAGATGGTGACACTTCAAATGATGATATTGAGGGCAATGGAGATTTCTCAAATGAAGATGATGGTGATTCTTCGTAGGATGGTAGTGAAGGTGATGGAGGTTCTTCAAATGAAGGTGATGATGACTCCTTTGATGATGATAGTAAAAGTGATGGAGATTCCACAAATGAAGGTGATGGTGACTCTTGAAATGATGATAGTGAAGGAGATGGTGACACTTCAAATGATGATATTGATGGCAATGGTGATTTCTCAAATGAAGCTGATGGTGATTTTTCATAGGACGATAGTGAAGGTGATGGAGATTCCACAAATGAAGGTGATGGTGACTCTTTTAATGATGATAGTAAAAGTGATGGAGATTCCTCAAATGAAGGTGATGATGACTCTTGAAATGATGATAGTGAAGGAGATGGTGACACTTCAAATGACGATATTGAGGGGGATGGAGATTTCTCAAATGAAGGTGATGGTGACTCTTTTAATGATGATAGTATAAGTGATGGAGATTCTTCAAATGAAGGTGATGGTGACTCTTGAAATGATGATAGTGAAGGAGATGGTGACACTTCAAATGACGATATTGAGGGGGATGGAGATTTCTCAAATGAAGGTGATGCTGATTCTTTATAGGACGATAGTGAAGGTGATGGAGATTCCACAAGTGAAGGTGATGGTGACTCTTGAAATGATAATAGTAAAAGTGATGGAGATTCTTCAAATGAAAGTGATGGCGACTCTTGAAATGACAATATTGAAGGTGATGGAGATTTCTCAAATGAAGGTGATGGTGATTCTTCATAGGACGATAGTAAAGGTGATGGAGATTCCTCAAGTGAAGGTGATGATGACTCTTGAAATGATGATAGTGAAGGAGATGGTGACACTTCAAATGATGATATTGAGGGCAATGGAGATTTCTCAAATGAAGATGATGGTGATTCTTCGTAGGATGGTAGTGAAGGTGATGGAGGTTCTTCAAATGAAGGTGATGGTGACTCTTTTAATGATGATAGTAAAAGTGATGGAGTTTCTTTAAATGAAGGTGATTTAAAATCTTCGAATGACGATAGTGAAGGTGATTGTGACAGTTCTTCAACTGACAATAGTGAAGTTGAAAATGATGACTCTACAACTGAAGATACTGTAAACAATGTAAAATTATAGTTAATAATAAATGAAGCATCATTAAGTAAACAACTATGAAAATTATTTTTGGTAAATCAACAATAGCTATCTCCATTACCTCTGTATATTTATTATTCAAATATAAAGAGAATCCAAACAAGCAGTAATATTTAATTATAAATACAATATTGCATTGTTATAAATGGCTCGTAGATATAGATCTGTACGCCGATTATAGTTAGTAGCAAATAGACTTATCTTGTCAATTAACTATTTAATCATAGTATGATATTGTTGGTTATTACTGTTATCTTATCTCGGTTTATTTTTATTGGAGTGATTGAGTGATAAGCAGAGTCATCCCTATAATTGTTAAAATAACAGAAAAACTAACTCAAAGTCACAACTTGAATCAAAACAGCTAGCAAATCTCGCCTCATGGTTCAGCTAGTCTTCTTATTAATAGATCATTAATTATAGTTAATTAAGTGTACTAAATTAACTAAATGACGTCATCAGTCAGTAAGCAGAGGAGGTCAACACACTTACTGCTTTTAAAGGTAGTAGCGAACCCGTTATGCATTGAATTACAAAAAATACAATGGCAAAGGTCCAGATAGTATGTACACTGTGTAGTCCTCAATATAACATGTACAGGTACCATTTGTTATATTGTAAGACTGTGTAGTCCTCAATATAACACCTACAGGTATCATTTGTTATATTGTAACACTGTGTAGTCCTTAATATAGCATGTAAAGATACCATTTGTTATATTGTAAGACTGTGTACATTATGAGGCAGTACTTACAGGAGGTACATACTGTCTACGCTGGAGATATGGGACAAGTAAGAACTATTAATACAGAAGTGATGGTAGCATCTGCTCAAACGAATTTGTGTCAAGAGAGAATAAGAATATGTAGTTTGTTATGGGATGCTGGGATTAAGGTAAGACCCTGTTATTATAAAGATTAATTATAAATTCTCTCTCTCTCTCTCTCTCTCTCTCTCTCTCTCTCTCTCTCTCTCTCCCTTGGCTGAGATGACATACAAAATGAACCCAAAGTTCCTCAATCAAATACAATATTGTGAACGTGAGACTATTCCCATAATGGTGGTTATTGGAGAGGAGGAGAGAACACAAGGAGGAGTCAAGATAAGAGATGTTAAAACACAAGAAGAGGTAAGTTGATATCATCTATCTTGTCAACGTTCATTATAATATCTCATTGTTTGTAGGTATTTATTAAAGTGGAGAATTTAGTTGAAGAAATCAGAAGATTGAATATGTTAAGTGTTTAAAACAATAGAGGTAGTGAGCTATATTTAGTAACACTATGATCTAATTAGCTACAGTTATTTTTAGTTATGATCAATTGTCATATTATTGACTTATTTAACATAATGAAATTATAAAGAGTTAATTGATAAAATGTCTACTACTCCAGCAATGCTTGGTAATGAGTTGACTGTTAGACACAGCAACAGAATGAATTCTATGATTACAGTGATATTATTATAATTAATCTAGTTGTCATAACAATGTTAACTACCATCATAACAACCATGGAGACTAACTGTCATCATAACAACCATGATGACTTAATGAATAACTGTATTATAACCAAACTACCATTATAAACCATTTAGACTAGTTACCATTATAAAAACACTCATTCTGTTAAACTGCATCAATATATAATTAAGCTTATAACACTGAATAAAAATTTTTGTCACAGTGAATGCATCATATCTTGCTTGAAAAGTAAATGCTTAACATTTTTTGCTACATTGTAGTATATAATAATGGAGATTTGGATAGTTACCACACAGCTGTAGTAATGTCAAGCAATCTATACAAATGTTATGTCACTATTTAAAAGCTCAAGAGTTGAAATAGTTAGTAACATTTTGTTAAATGGATATGTTTAAAATGAGCATTAAAATATTTATGGATAAACTTGATCTTCATGAAATCACAACAATAACTCCACATTAATATTTATAGACTTACAGTAGATATATTATTAATTATATCAAAGAGTCACTATCATGAACTGATCCTACAGATCTGGTAAAACAAAGACAAAATTAAGAGAACCAGTCTTTACCCCACATTGTTATAATCACATATACAATTAACATTGAAACACGTTATAATTACTTATACATACATGTATACTTGTAGATTATGACACAGTTATTAGATACAGTTACACACTAGTTCAGAATGTTGTCCTTGATCAATGCATTCAACAGCACAGCAAAATGTATCATCATCGTCAATGATATTAATATGTGGTATGTACTTATAGGTCCAGACTAGAAATATCATACTTTATAAGTAAGACAGTTAACTACCTGTAACATTCCATAGTTGACCTTGATTAGCAAGATAACCCAACTGCCTAAAAATGGAAAATAGAATGTGATTATTTATATAGACAGCTGTTATATATACCATTATAATATATAATAGAATGTGAACCTAATGTAATGGTTTAAATACACAATATTATATGATGCGAAATACACCATGTACAACATCAATTAAAATATGAAGTTAATTTTGATATGACATATTTCTATATTAGAATGTGAGGCAAATATATTAACTATTAATTTGATAACATTGAAATTCTCTCATTCTTCAGTTCTTATAATAACATATATGAAGTAATTAGCATTTTTTGTTGATAATACGGATAATACCAGATATCAATGGAGAATGCCCACCTCTTAGTAATAACTTTACTTTTACATCACTACCAAATAACAGTGCTCTTTTATTTTGTGATTATACTCCTAATGGTCAGGATAACACTGTGTATCTGCAAAATTAAAACAAAGGAATTATAGAATATGAAGTCAATACTATATAGCCACTTTGGTATAATAATCTGTTTTTATAACTATAGAAAGAACACTTATTAGATCATAGGTACAAGGTGTGGATTAAATACATACATCTTTTTAAAATTAAATTATGATCTACTAAATATATTTAGTGACTTAATTTAAATTATTGTTATTTTTAATCACAATCTATTGTGAACAACAATGACTATAAACAAATCCAATGATGTAACATATAGCAACATATACTTCTTTGATGTTTATTGTGTTAAAATGTAAATAAATAAAATATTCAATTAATAAAATCATTGTTATAAATGTATATATAATGTAAGCTGATTAAGATGTATTACAAAAATTGAGACAATTAAAGACTAATTATTAATTGAAACATGATTCATGTGATAGTCATGTGACCCACAAAGTTAGAGGTGTGTGACATGTGCCTCCTCACTCTCATCAATATCTAACTTTGCTTGTGAATGTATCTCAACTTCTTCCATTGACTGCTCATCTTGTGCTAATCAATATCAGGTTTACAAAAGAGGAGAATAATTTATAGAAACTCTAATAATTTATAAAATACATATTATAATTTGTCTATCTATTGTACATCAAATATAGTGATAATAATTATAATATATACATTGGAATAATAACAGGGGACAGGGGGATAAGTGTCCCCCTCCCAATAATTATAGACAAAAGGACACACATTCTCAAGTTTAAGTATACTATAGTCACTTATTGACTATATCAACCATTATTACCAGGGGGGAGGAGACATCAAATTATAACAGTGAAATAAGAACGTTAACAGGAAGCCAGTAATTATATACTCAAGTTTGTATATACTATAGTCATTTAATGACTATACTAAATGTTATTAATTCATTTCTTGTAAACCTAATTGCCTCCCTTCCTCCAATTTTATTAATTTTCTTAATCCGCTGATATAATTGATATCCACTGAACAGATTGCTTCTTTCATTATTAGAACCCTCGGAAGAGGGAATCTCTACTTTAATAACTTGTGAATTTAATACTAACTAATGCTTTGAACAAATTAAAACTCTAAAATATATCAACTATATATTATAGTGTATATACTAAGTGTATAAGATTTGCCGGGTTTATTGAATCAATTGACCAATCAGAAAGGAGATAACCAATACAAACAACTATTATCAATTATTTATTCTGTATGTAATATTGTATAATTACCTGCTAGACCAACAAATTGTGATTCATAGATGTTTTGAACAACAAAATCATCATCTTTGATATAGCGTCCAGCAAATTCATACTTCCCTTTCTTGTTATATTGTTTACTAAAAAGAAGACAAAAACAAAAAAATAAATTTATTATTAAAGATTGTTGTATGTTTAATACAATTATCAGTAATTGTTACAAATTTAATTTTTGCTTAATTTGAAGTAAAAAGCCCATTGTTGAATTTTGATCTTTCAACAATTGAACCACCTCAACTCTAACCCCAAACTCAAATAATATAAGGTTATATATACAAGTACATATATACATGTACATAAGCTACTTACTATACAATAAAGATTGGTAAAAAGATTAAGAGGGCAATTAGTAAAGCACCAATAAATGAACCAACAACTATTCCAGCAATAACACCATCTGAAAGACCTCTATCAGTTTGAGTAGGTGAGGAGGTTAGAGACACAATGGGTGTGGTCATAAATGGACTAGAACTTGACAACATAGATGATGATGATGATGTTGTTACTATAGCTACAGAAATATTGGATAATAAAGTGATATCATACACACAGTACCAGGACATACTCATATCAGAATATTTTATATATGTACATACCTAGACTTATTTCAAAACATATTGTCCCTTGAAGTTGTGATCCACTTGGACAAGCACAACTAAAGTTACCCGGAATATTCTGGCAAATTTGGTTGCCGTGACAAATAGATTCTTGACTTAAATAAGCTTGAAAACACTCATCAATATCTACAGAAATAGTTACCATCATATGTCACTGTAGTTTCTATTATGTCACTGATGTATCTGTTATGTCACTGTTGTATAGGTTATGTCACTGTTGTATCTATTATGACAGTGATGTATCTGTTACTGACCTTTACAAGTATGTCCATCAGTATTAAGAATGTAGCCAGTATTACATTGACAAGTAAAGCTACCATCAGTATTGATACACTGTTGTTCACAGGGATTAGTGGCTGCATTACATTCATTAATATCTGAAGAAAGGGAAGTGGTATAAAGTTATTTTATGTTGAGTTTTATGTAGAATTATATGGAAATATTGAATAATTCTTTCTAGTATCTTAAATAGAAGAATTTAGTATTAGTCAAATATAAACAATATATTTACTAGTACAATTATATTATTTTAAAATTACTTGTTACTCTACTAAAATTAATCTACTAAGTAATTTATAAGTAATGTTTGGACTTTTCTGAGCTAAATATTATTATTTGATAATAAAAGCGACCGAAATTTATTTCTGGTATATGTTCAGTGATCAAACTCAATTTAACCAGCGAATTATATAGCTTATGTAAGTAATAGTATTAGTTTATATATATATTATGTGTGCATGTGTGTGTGCGTCTGTTAATGTTTAGGTCTTACCAGTACAATTCATATTATTAGAGTCCAAGATATAACCACTAAGACAATAACATGTTTCATTTGATGAACTGTTGTTGTTAGTATTTGATAGGACACACAGCTGCTCACATTTATTGACATCAGGACATTTTCTATCAGGATTAACTAGAGAAGAATAATGTAATGACATAATTAATAATCAAAATACAAGAGAATGAAAAGGTGTTTTATAAAAGTAGTACTCACTACCTGAATATCCAATCTGGTATTATAATAATATAAGTGAATACTGCTATATACACAGTTATTATATTATATTATATGGTGTTTACTATATACATAGTCACTATATTATATTATATGGTGTTTACTATATACATAGTCACTATATTATATTATATGGTGTTTACTATATACATAGTCACTATATTATATTATATGGTGTTTACTATATACACAGTCACTATATTATATTATATGGTGTTTACTATATACATAGTCACTATATTATATTATATGGTGTTTACTATATACATAGTCACTATATTATATTATATGGTGTTTACTATATACATAGTCACTATATTATATTATATTATATATAAATACGAATACGATGTTCAAAATATAACATCTTGAGTGAATTATATTATTACTGTTGAAAGCATTCCAGTTATAATGAAACAACTGTTAATTTGAAATAATAGTTAAGTAAACTGTAGTTAATAAATACATGACCCTGTGTTGTGCAATGAGTGCTTGCATTATCTTACCTACACAACTTCTTGTATCATTTTGTAAAACAAATCCATCATAACATGAACAATTAAATGAACCAATTGTATTTATACAAACTTGTTGACAATCATGAAGAAATTGAGAACACTCATTGACATCTGTATAAAACAAAAATTACAAACCATCAAAGAAAATAAAAATACAGTGGGCGGAGACTAGTGGATATATAAATCTTATGATCCTTACCGTTACAAGTGTGGTTATCATTAGCTAGTTCAAAACCTGAATTACATTGACATTCAAAACTACCAATAGTGTTGACACATCTTTGTGAGCAAACACTTGCCAGGGTGGAGTTAACGCATTCATCAATATCTTAAAATAAAAACAACAAAGATGAAATATCAAATACACATATTAACAACTTTGTATATTAGTTTGGACATACCAATACAAGCATTGCCATCTCCTGTGTATCCCAAGGGACAATCAGGACACGTCCCTCCAACAGCCGGAGGTTTATTATCAATACATTCAGCATCATTGATACACGATATTTGACTGCAACCATCAGCATTATTCTCACAAAAGTCACCATCATAAGCTAGAAGACATAAAGAACAAAGACACAAACAATATCAAATCATTAGTCTATGACATTATAGTATATTATGTATGACAAAGAAAGCCAAAACAAATTAAAGTTATCATCATAAGCTAGAAGACATAAAGAACTATTACTCTATGATATTATAGTACACTGAATATGACGTACCTTCATTACATTCACAAAACAATATAAGAGGATTACTAGACGTGTTCAGTACACCCTCTACAGTACAGTTCCCTCCATTTTGACACCCACATATATGTATCTGTAAATGATAAAATACAAGTACTATACAATTGTTTTAATAAGTGGAATTAATTTACTCTTCATTATATTTATACTAAGCAAGTACTTCAATACACATCTATATGTACTAATGTAATCATTATTTTAAACAATAATAAGAACAAAATAAGTGCTAGTTATCTAAATAGATCAATAATAAAAGGAGATATAAATATAAAGAGTATTTAATACTGAGCAGCTGTTACCTGTGGCTGAATTGCAGTAGCAGCTCCCATCGAATCTCTGGCCATTACAGTAAATGTTATGTCTTCTATCACTGATGTTATAGTGATATTTAGTGTATAGATTGTGCCTGTACTTTCAAAAATATAGCCAGCTGGTAAATTACCCTCCAATGTGACATTAACTGTATCACCAGGATCTGTTATGTTCATAATAAATAAGGATGTTTTGTTAACTGTAATAATAAATTGGTCAGCTGCTTCAATATTAGGAGCAATATTGTCTGGAAAAGTAGAGAAAACAAATAATTTGAATATTGAACTGTGTATTAGAGAGGGTTCTCCTCACCAGCTATTCTTTGATTTGCTTCATTCTCATCCAATGTCCTCTGTGTGTTTTGTGCTAGTTCTTTATTTTGTGTTTGACTATAATCAAATATACATTGTATATTTTGTAATCCTCCACACACAGTCTCTGCTTTTTGACGTGTGACATTATCTAATTCATCAAGGAACTGAGGTTGGTGATCTGGAACTGAGAAATTAGCAACACTCTGTCCATCTGGATAATAAAATAAACTTTCTTCTTCTGTAATTTGCCCTGTGAAAGAAATTTTCAATTATTAATTCATCACTTATCATCAACCATCCATTCATTCATCCATCCATCCATCCACTATCATTCATTCATCCATCCATCCATCCATCCGTCCATTTATCCATCCATTACATGATTGTCCAAAGGTATGCAGTATACGATCAGAGCTGTCATCAGGTAACATAGTGCCATTACGATAAACAAACTCATTGCTCCTATTTCCATCAATGTTACCAAGGAGACCACTGACATCAGTATTATTAAGTAAACTTTGTGGAACCAAAACCACAAAAGACATTAAACTCATTCTTAAAGTTACATTAACAGTTATATCATTAGAAAATGCTACAGTAACAGTATCTTCAGCTAGTCTCTCCAAATACACAGTATCATATCGAATAGTGCTATTAACAGCTATGAGACGAGATGAAACATTAGTACCGTTTATTAGAATGACCATCTCATTGTTTGTTCCAATCTCAACCTGTTTATATAATAGGAAGTAGAACACAAGTAAAATCCCTCAATAAAAAAGTCAACTTTGTATTATTATAAAAAATTATCTAATGCTTCAATACCTGGACTCTTTCTTTCAATATGCTATTATTACCATGACTACCCATCGCAACAGCTGAGAAGATGGTGGCTGTTATATTGGTTGTATTGCCAGGGGTTAAAATAGTTCTTGCTTGTAGTTCAAATTGTCCTGTAATACGTGTCATGACATATTCTCCTAGTCCATTAAATGTATAGGAACGTCTATCCAATGTTGTAATGTGTGGATCACCATAGTTAAAACCTACAGTATATATAATGTAGCATTATAATACACTACAGTATATTGTAATACAGTACAGTATAATGTAGCAATGTAATACACTACAGTATATTGTAATACAGTACAGTATAATGTAGCAATGTAATACACTACAGTATATGCAATACACTACAGTATAATGTAGCAATGTAATACACTACAGTATAATTATTGTAATACACTACAGTATAATGTACCAATGTAATACACTACAGTATAATGTAGCAATGTAATACACTACAGTATAATGTACCAATGTAATACACTACAGTATAATGTACCAATGTAATACACTACAGTATAATGTACCAATGTAATACACTACAGTATAATGTAGCAACGTAATACACTACAGTATAATGTACCAATGTAATACACTACAGTATAATGTAGCAATGTAATACACTACAGTATAATGTAGCAACGTAATACACTACAGTATAATGTACCAATGTAATACACTACAATATAATGTAGCATCAGTTATTTTAAAATACCTCCTTATTCTTCCTTTCTAATGCAAATATCAATGAATGAAGAATTCACAGAAGTAACAAGATCATTAAGTAAGTCGTTTGTGAACTAATTCTGTTATAATAGTAGCTGATAGATATACTAGTAATATATAGTTTTGGTGTATGCATGCAATGAGCTCAATGAAAGACTAGCTCAGCCCATAAAAGAAATATTAAATGTTAATATAATTATTATACTTCAGCTAACAATGCGTACTATTGTTTCCAGCTGGAATAACATACCAAAAAAGAAAGGAAATTCATTATAACAAAACAGTCTTGGACGACGTCTGTGATACACATCACACAGAGGACTCTTTATACAGCAGACATCTCTAAAAGCTAAATCATATTTATCATAAGAATTTGGAAATATAAATGGATTATGTAAAACGACTCGACTTGCTGATGGTCCTACTTCAATTCTAAACCCAAAGAGCCTGTGAAGTAAAGACATAATGATAATTATGATAGTAAGACATTTGTTATATTAAAGTTAGTAAGATATAGTTATATTAAATGAAGTTATATTAAAGTTAGTAAGATATAGTTTTATTAAATGAAGTTATATTAAAGTTAGTAAGATATAGTTATATTAAATGATCTGTCTAAAGGCTTGGCAGTACTTAAGTGATCAATCATAATAATCACATGACTTGTCTCTGTAGATCAATAGAAACGACTACACAACTGCTGCTGTTATTAAAACTATAAATTATTAAGTTATTATATGAATTGATAACTTAAAATTTTGTTTGGATAATGATGACAAATAAAATGCAGCAAATTTACATAATACAACAACCAATCAAATATCATATACAGATGCCCATAGCAACAGCAAATCAAATATCATATTCAGATGCCCATAGCAACAGCCAATCAAATATCATATACAGATGTCCATAACAACAGCCAATCAAATTATATACTATTAACAATTTCAAGTAGGAACTAACTTCCAGACCAATAGATACATCAAATTTGTTAAGACTTACGTATTATAACAGCAGATACCACTGATTCCAAATCTGTAGTTAGCGTAACATATAATATTAGATCCTTCAGAGCCTATTTTGAACCATCTAAAATCAAAGAACCGGAGAATTTCAAGTCGACAGGGACATGTTTGTGCAAATGAAAAGCGAGAAGTAAATAATGGAGTCAAAAATCTGTGAAAGCGTTTTACATCATTGTTTCTAGCTTCTAGACATCTCTGATTAGGATCTATAAAACAAGAAACATATTAAAAATATAACCATCATTAAAATATTTCATTTATTGATAGCGTTAAGGTAGTGACTATTTGTTCAGAAGGAAGTCCATTTTTTGCTGTGTAGAGTGTGTTTAGGATTTAGTGGGTGAGGATGATAATACACAACAAAGTACAGACTTCCTGCCATACAAGTAGTCACTGTATGAATAATAAAGAGTAAATATGTATATAATTTATATCAATAATTATTAATAAGTAACATTGATTTTCCCACCTTTATTATTTTTGAATAAGAAGAAAATATTGTGGAAACTACAACTTGGATTAAAGCAATCCAAAAAACTAGCAATCTCATTTCTTCTTCCTGATAGTGGGTGATTCTCAAAACCATAGCCGGGAACATTATAACCAATAGTTGATGTATAATAGAAGGTGTCCCATTTAAGATCTCCGCATTGATATATGTAGATAACATAGGTCAATGATACCTCATCTGTAATGATGATAGCTTGAAAAGTATTCTCCTATAAGAAGAGAAACTAGAGTCATTAAAAGAAATGACTGATTTAAAAATAATTAAAATTCAGATTTTCAATTCATTGTATGTTTTATATTACCCTGTTCAATAGACTTTTAGTTGTGCTGGTATAGGAATTAGGAAAATCAGTAGCATAGCCATGTGGATATGCATGGACATTTCTCCATTCGACTACTATCATCCATACTCCATTGAAAGTGACGTTGTGTTTCTTTTGAATGATACTGTTAACTTGATCGAGTGTTGGTTGATCAGCGATGTTGTCATCATGGAACACTTGGTAACACACTTCACCTTTTGAATGAAAAAGAGAAAAACATGTCGAGAGAATAGGTCACAATATTAGATAGAAATTATACAATATATAGCATTGAGTGAGAAGTATGATATGTGATGATGACTAACACTTATAAAAGGTTACAGGTCTAGAGTCTAGAGTTCTGGTAGAGAGTGCTCTACTTTGTTGAGGAATTAATTTTAAACTCTAAATTCTTAATATTTGATCTTGAAACCTTAAAACATATTAATATTTACATTGTGGAATGGTTTGTTATGTCAGAGTTTATATCAGATTAACAAAAACATTCTAATTATTGTGTTAGAAGTGTATCAATTTAGAGATTTGTGATTACACTATAGTTGTTCTAAAAATAGAATTGTTTCATAGCCAGTGTCAATTCTATTTTTAGTATCACAATAATTAGGTCACTATATAGCAAGTTAGGCCAGTTACTAAACTTGTATGATCTCGTTATTGGTCTACTTATTGTTTGAAATAAATTTTAGTAAAACATAATCCACAAACATTTCAAAAATATACTTGTCCAGGCCTGCAACACTAATGATACAGTAAAAGATAAACTGCATTAGACATACTAATGATATTACGTATTATTATTCTGTGTTACCTGATGTACTAATGTCATAATAATTCCATAATGGAGCAAAGATATAAGATGTTCTAATATTTATATTGAACGAAGGAAACAGTCTCGGACGAGACAATAAAAACCTTTTACTTAAAGAGATAACACCATTGTAGTTTACCTGATAAAACAAGATAATAATAATAACAGTTAATAATAATTAATTATTCATTACTTACAAATAATGTAGAGTGTGTTTTAGTTCCTATTTTAATACCTCTCCTAGGATAAATTCTTCTTGAAGAAAAAAATTTAGATACAAAGCAAGTAGGGTTAGTCAGATTTATGTAAGGTAGAACACGTGGACATATATTTGGTGTGGGTGATGGAGTTGGAGTGGATGAGAATTCGCTAAAGAGTGATGATGATGATGATAATGAAGGTGATGGTGACTCTTCAAAAGATGATAGTGAAGGTGATGGAGATTCTTCAAATGAAGGTGATGGTGACTCTTCAAAAGATGATAGTGAAGGTGATGGAGATTCTTCAAATGAAGGAGATGGTGACTCTTCAAATAAAGGTGATGATGACTCTTCAAATGATGACAGGGAAGGAGAAGGTGATAGCAACTCTTCAAATGAAGGTGATGGTGACTCTTCAAATGATGATAGAGAAGGAGAAGGTGATGGTGACTCTGAAGATGGGAATGAAGGTGATGGTGACTCTGAAGATGGTAGTGAAGGTGATGGTGATTCTGAAGATGATAGTGAAGGTGATGGTGATTCTTCAAATGAAGGGGATGGTGACTCTGAAGATGATAGTGAAGGGGATGGTGACTCTGAAGAAGATAGCGAAGGTGATGGTGACTCTGAAGAAGATAGCGAAGGTGATGGTGATTCTTTAAATGAAGGGGATGGTGTCTCTGAAGATGATAGTGAAGGTGATGGTGACTCTGAAGAAGATAGCGAAGGTGATGGTGACTCTGAAGACAATAGTGAAGGTGATGGTGATTCTTTAAATGAAGGGGATGGTGTCTCTGAAGATGATAGTGAAGGGGATGGTGACTCTGAAGACGATAGTGAAGGTGATGGTGATTCTTTAAATGAAGGGGATGGTGTCTCTGAAGATGATAGTGAAGGTGATGGTGACTCTAAAGATGATAGTGAAAATGATGGTGACTCTGAAGAAAATAGTGAAGGTGATGGTGACTCTGAAGACGATAGTGAAGGGGATGGTGATTCTGAAGATGATAGTGAAGGTGATGGTGACTCTGAAGAAGATAGCGAAGGTGATGGTGACTCTGAAGACGATAGTGAAGGTGATGGTGATTCTTTAAATGAAGGGGATGGTGTCTCTGAAGATGATAGTGAAGGTGATGGTGATTCTTTAAATGAAGGGGATGGTGTCTCTGAAGATGATAGTGAAGGGGATGGTGACTCTGAAGAAAATAGTGAAGGTGATGGTGATTCTTTAAATGAAGGGGATGGTGTCTCTGAAGATGATAGTGAAGGGGATGGTGACTCTGAAGAAAATAGTGAAGGTGATGGTGATTCTTTAAATGAAGGGGATGGTGTCTCTGAAGATGATAGTGAAGGTGATGGTGACTCTGAAGACGATAGTGAAGGGGATGGTGATTCTGAAGATGATAGTGAAGGTGATGGTGACTCTGAAGATGATAGTGAAGGTGATGGTGACTCTGCAAGTGATGAGAGTGAAGGTGATGGAGATTCTTCAAATGAAAATGATGGTGATTCTTCAAATGATGACAGTGAAGGAGATGGAGATTCTTCAAATGAAAACGATGGTGACTCTTCAAATGACGATAGCGAAGGTGAAAATGATGACTCCACTACTGAAGATACTGTAAACAATGTATAATTATAGTCTATAACAAATGATGTATTATTAAGTAAACAACTATACAAATTAGTTTTGTGAAGTCAACAATAATTATCATCACTGACTCTGTATAATCATTCCAATATATAAAAAAAGGAACCCAAACAAGCAGTAATATCAAAAGTATCTAATTATAAATGCAATATTGTATTGTTAAAAACGGCTTATAGATCTGTACGCCGATTATAGTTATTAGCAAATAGACTTATCTTGTCAATTTACTATTTCATTGTAGTATGATATTATTATTATTATTACTGTTATCTTATCTCAGTTTATTTTTATTGGAGTGATTGAGTGATAAGCAGAGTCATCCCTATAATTATTAAAATAACAGAAAAACTAACTCAGAGTCACAACTTGAATAACAGCCAGCAAATCTTGCCTCATGGTTAGCTAGTTTCCTCATTAATAGTTCATTAATTATAATTAATTAAACTTATTAAATTAATTAAATGACGTCACCATGCATAAAATGAATCGAAGCAAGTCAGTAAGCAGAGGAGGACAACACACTTACTGCTTTTAAAGGTATTTGTGAGCTCTATTCAGGGACTGTCCAGCATGCTAGTGATAACATGAAGCTTTTTCAAGTCTAAGCAGTTCTAATATCATTTGTGTAAATTTTAGTTTTTATCAAGTTCTAATACTCTCATAGATTGGTTATGCATTGTACGTGATGTAATATTGAGTTACCTTGTGTGATTGTTATGTCCAACGAGGTAGGCAGGGAAAGAGTGCGTGTAATTGAAAATACTTTAACAGAGCTCTTTTTTTTGGGAAAACAACCGATACTAATAATATCACTACAACAATCACCAAATATGTGACAGGCACGATCACAATAGCAATTTTTATTGCAACATTTTGATGACAGATAGGACATACAACAACCATCATAGCCAAGATTCAATGCCAAGCAAGAGCCTAATATAATATAAAATTGCATAAATGAGAATTATAATATTTAATAGTTACTAACCTTGAGTAACAGTTGGACTAAGTGCAAGGGGTGTTAAGGCAGTCTGTGAAGGAGTGGGTGTTGGTGTCGACAATGTTGTGATGCTGACACTGGGAGGAAAACAGCCAATACTAGTGATATCATCACAACAGTCATCATACAAATAGCAGGAGAAATCACAGTAGCAGGTATGACTAATACATGATTGAAATGGAGTAATTTTGCAACATCCAGAATACTTGAGATTCAACGAAAGACATGAACCTGTTTTTTCCCTACTGCCTGAAACTTTGGTAAATAAAGCATTTAAAAGCACTACTACCAGCAAAAGAAATGTGCTATATATCTTCATACTTAAAACTGTATAGAGAAAGACAATAGCAACAATAATAAAATATTAAAAAGTTACCTTAATGTTCTGCCTTTCTTCCTTTCTACACAAGGACAGATCTATCAAATAATTCCTATCAGAATTTATTAGAGACTTCGACCTTCCACTAGCATTCCTTGACTCAAATTTGGACATTTAATGAGACAGAGTCCCAAAAATATATAATGGTATGATATATAACCATGTCTAAAACCAGACTTTTAAAGTAACCACACACATATAATATCATTAGTGGAGAACTAAGTAAATTAGCAACCCCCTTATGGTGAGAATGAGAAACCACACAATAGTTAATTGTATTAACTAATTGTTGACATCCTGTTTAGATTGGCTGTGTTACATCAGTCTTATAAATATATATATATATATATATATATATATATTGTTTTTACTAGTCATAGTTATAAAGAACTGGCATATTGAAGAGAGTGATTGAGAATAATTTGCTACAAGTGATGTTAAATTAGGTTTTTAACTGTGTATAAAAAAATATTATAATTACAGAATATTGTTTGTATTTGTAATACAATTATTAATATAGTCACCACAATAGTAGATATGTGTCCAGTAGTGTTCATTCAGTCAATAAAGTAGGCTCACAGTAAACAGAACCTGTAAGCTACATTTCATTTACAAAAGCTTTTCCTTAAGAAGACCCTTCATTATTTAATTAAATCCATTAATCAATTTCAGTGTTGCTTCTAAATTGGTATCATTTATCACAGGGAATGCACCACAGCTTTTGTACACCACAAACATTATATAACAACGGAATCTTAATATAAAGTATTAATATAAAATAGAGTCCTTTTCAAATAAACCTATCACTGTATTTGTATACTATCTTGAGACTTTAAATTATCATCTAAAGACGAGGACACCGGAGACCTCTTGGTGAAGTTAATGTACTCGGTTTCATTGTCTAAGTAATGGTATTTGTCCATAACTTCTATCTGTGCTTGTCGGATTAAATTTCTTTGTAATAAATATGAAGTCACATGACCACCATCAATATACCGAACCTCACAACCTGAAATGATAATGATCATAAACAGACACACCCACCAAAACAAATGGATGAACAGATGGGAGGATGTATCAATGAGGAAGTGAGTAGAAGTAATGTAAGCTAATAACAATAAGATACACTCCTTTCTCCTTACCTGGCCAAAGATCTCTCACATCAGCAACATTATCTCTAGGTATGTAAAGATCTTCTTTAGCTGTCAAAAAAGTGGCTAGTTCAGGAGCAACAGGTCGGGGATAATTATTAAAGTGAGTACTATAGTCTAACACATACTGCATCATTTGAACTGTCTCGGCTTTTGGAAGAAATTTTTTCTCTTTTTTGTCATCTTTCAATTTGACATTTGGTAATTTAAGCCATGAACTTTGACCTTTAACCTCTTTATTGTTAACATTTCTATCGTTTGTTACGTCTTGTGGAATACTGAAGTGATTGAGAAGTGATTTCATGTCAGGATAACCGTAGCGTTGTGAAATAATGTTGAATTGATGTCTTCTCCGTTCATCCAGACCTAATTTACAATAAAACAATTCCTCTTCCAATTTCTTCCAGCAAACTGCTGATTTAAGAGCACCCTATAATGGACGAATAGACGAACAAATGGACAGAGAAATGGATGGACAGTCCACCTACCTCTGTAAAAACACAAGAAGCTGTAGCCCATGACAAACAAGGGACCACTGGTACCGGCTTTGACCAGAGACTAGCCGCTAGAGCACAGTTCTAAAGAGGTTAATAGTTTAGCCAGCTATGGTAAGTTCGTTAGTCTAGAGCTTACTAATGGTAGCTATCCTAGGTTACTATGATAAGTACTGTTGTTCACTAGTTTAGAGCTTACTAATGGTAGATATCCTAGGTCACTGTGGTAAGTACTGCCGTTTACTAGTCAAATGGTAGTTATCCTATGTCATTGTGATAAGTACTAATATTTACTTGTCCAAAGCTTACTAATGGTAGATATGGTAGATCACTGTGATAAGTACTGATGTTCACTAGTCTAGAACTTACTAATGTTAGGTATCCTAGGTCACAGAGGTTAGCTTACTAACAGTAAAATTTACTCCTAGTTGCTATGGTAACTGTTAACTCACATGTCCACCCATAGAGACTCCAGTCAGACCCACAGGACCCAATCCTTGATCCTCCAACCACTGTCCAATGACCATACTTTCATGTATCAATGCTAGACCCATCACAAGAAGGTCTGAGACATAATGTAACTGGGACCGTCTGTAGGAAGAGAAATTGAATATAAACACAGGAACCCACAGATCGGAATCACTCACGATTGATCTCTGGGCTTACGATTGCCATCTGCAGTACAAGAGTTAAGGATAACATGACTACTAGTTTATGAATGAACTGTGGAGTAAGTTAATCTTCTATTGACATTTACAAGAACCACTTACAATTAAGACCACCACTTTTTAACTTTTTTATTATTCAAGATAAGTTGTGTTTACAGTTCTGGCAGGAAATCACAGCTGCTATATATAGTTACTGTTTAAAGGTTTAAGATTGGGAATCAGGTTAATGCATAAAATAGGCTTCCTACCAGACCATTAGGCAGTGGCCTTTAAGTTAACACCTTAAACAGGATAAACATGTTTGTCATGAGGTACCTAGTACAGTAAGATTGAATAACTACGCTCTTAAAATGACATGACTATGTAATAAGTTTATCCCATGAAAGGTTGAATACAAGTCAAATAGAGTAATAACTGCCATCACTGTCAATAACTTTGTTTTTACATGTACTAATTACATGTAATTGTACGTTATTAATTTTACATTATTTCATATACAAGACTACATGAGCACATTATCACATGTACATGTACGTTATTTACATGTACATTACATGTATAGGATACAGTAGGGGTTCTCCAATATGACCGAACCTATGCCTCCAGTTTTAAGAAGCGGGAAAGCAAACAAGTACCTCCTTCTCCAGTAATACTAGTACGATAAATGATAGTCATGAGATAATCATGTGATGCTCACATGATCTCCTGTGCCAGCCATGTGAATGTATAAAGGTTTTGTTTGACCTCTCCACTTCTTGGGAATTAACAACTCAAATCTAAAATTAAAATGAGTACACATAAAGTACATAGGTTATACAAAACAGATCAAAGATACAACACCCTTTCATAGGTTCAAAGCACTTATTCTAACCTTATACAAATACTTTAGGAGACACCTCTATACAATGCAGCCTCAAAAAACCAGTGCTCAATATAGACAATGTTGCTTGTTATTATGTTACCATGGCAACAATAAATTAAACTCTAATACCATTAAAATGCCATTAACTCAGTTATAATTACATAACTATTGCTGTGGTAACAAACTAAGTTGTGTTGGAACAAAGAGATAACAAGATTATTCAATGACCTTGCTGTTTCTGCCTCTTTTGGTAGAACACCAGGTAACATAGTGGCAACAGGTGAAAGAAACGTCCCTTCATATAATGTCCCATCTGAATTATCAGCTACCTAATATAATATATGTATGTTAACTGTTGCATAGCAACCACAGTAATGAACTATATTACATAATATAATAGGACGACAGTAAAAACAATATACAACTTATTATAGAAATAAATAACAAATAATATGGTACTTTTTTTAATTTTATTGGGTGAGTATGTTCAGCTATGTTCTCTGCACATGATGCTTGATTAAGAGATGGCTTAATGGTATTTAAACTTGAGAGAGATAGAGAGATAACACAAAAGTTACAATCAGATAACAGACATTACCTCCCTCTACTACACTAACCTTTCCAATGTTGTAGTAGGTCCCCATCCTTTGGAAAAGAACTTGATGGAGGAGAAAACAGACCTGTAAATACGGTCACCAGCAGCCATTCATAGCTACCTAAAAGAGAAGATTTAAACCTCCTTATTGTGATGACACGCCTTGGATACACCCTTCCAGATAAACTATTAATAACTAGACAAATATAAAGACCACGCCTACCTTTTAAATTAAAAATTGATTCAGCCCCACCCTTTTTAGTAGTTTGCACAATGTCTGATACATCTAAGAAAGAGAGCTATGCTGGAATGAGAGACTTGAAGAATCCCACTCAGATTCAGGAAGAAGATATCATCTCCTCAGATGGCACTGTGATGGGAAAACAGAATAGAGTACGAGCAGGAATTGCTACCTTTCAAAATCCAAAGGCTCTAGAATGGGTATGTTGAGAAGAAACCTTCCCATCTAGATGTTTTTTGTCTCTCTATCTCTCTTTGTTTGTCTATATGCCTATCTGTATGTACACCGCCCTGCTACATGTGTGTCATCTCAATGTTTGTTTATCTGTCTGTCTGTCAGTTTGTCTGTCTGTCTATCTAGCTGTTTTTCTGTCTGTCTGTCAGTTTGTCTGTCTGTCTGTCTGTCCATCTGCCTATCTGTATGCATATCACCCTGCTGCATATGTGTCATGTCAATGTTTGTTTGTCTGTTTTTCTGTGTATCCATCCACAATTAACTTTTTTTAAGATGATGGTATAGTTCTTTCTTCTTACCTTTTGAACAGAGGTTTTCAGATGTTATAGTTCTTTCTTCTTACCTTTTGAACAGAGGTTTTCAGATGTTATAGTTCTTTCTTCTTACCTTTTGAACAGAGGTTTTCAGATGTTATAGTTCTTTCTTCTTACCTTTTGAACAGAGGTTTTCAGATGTTATAGTTCTTTCTTCTTACCTTTTGAACAGAGGTTTTCAGATGTTATAGTTCTTTCTTCTTACCTTTTGAACAGAGGTTTTCAGATGTTATATATGTTCTTTCTTCTTACCTTTTGAACAGAGGTTTTCAGAAGAGAACAAAATTGTTATTTACACAACCACTTTCAGAGGAGTTAGAACTACATTTGAAGAGTGCAAGTATCTACTTGGTCTTTTTCACAATCATCGTGTCAAAGTTGAAGAAAGAGATGTCTACATGCATCAACACTTCTATCGTGAACTTGAACAGCGGTTGGAAGGAAAAGCTGTTGTCCCTCAAGTGTTCATCAATGGACAGCACATTGGGGTCAGAACATGTATAAATAGTGGTATTGTATTAGTCTCATACCCAGATTTCTTTGGCATTGAAATCTTGATATGAAACTTGATATCAATGAGCGCAAACCCCATACATAAACTCACTAATCCATGAAAGGACTGTGTACTAAAGGTACCACCTTTAGTGCATGTGATTTTATATAATATGATCTCCTTTGTAGTGCTTTCAACACTTAGTAATGAGCACAAGGAATTAGTGTCACTAATTAAAATTAACTAATTAATTAGAAACTAATCAAAAAATAGAATGCCAACTGTCACTACAGATTATGTAATAGAGAATATACATGAGCTTTTTTAATGATATATCCTTCCATATAATTATAGTAAATTGCCTTTACATAATTAATCTTTAATTTAGGGAAAGGAGAAGGTAGAAGAACTAAATGAGCTTGGAGAGTTACGGAAACTATTAGAGAATTTCCCTGTAAGTAAAACATATATACTCTGTTCATGTTGAGAATCACTGCCAACTAAGTGTTATATATATATATATATATATACTGGCTAGGAATGAGTTAGAGAGAAATACTTTTCATCATTCAATAGCCTTACAAGTCCACAAATTTTATGAAAAAAAACTAAACCAATAGACTATATCAATTAAACTGTATATTGCGATAACTATACCAAATTTGCTGGAAACATTATATTGATATAATGTTTGTACAATCATATACATAATCCAATCTATCAATACATTATATTCCATCAATTATTGATAGATCAATTTATATGCTATGCTTATGGTTAAATCTGTATATGACTACAGAAAATTGATACCTTAAAGAAATGCTCAATGTGTGCTGGATATGAATTTGTTCCTTGTTTGAAATGTGGTGGAAGTAAGAATAGTGTTGCCAATAATTTCACTTCAGAGTTTAGAGCACTCAAGTGTACCTCTTGCAATGAGAATGGTCTACAGCTTTGTCCTCAATGTACTTCCAACAAGTCTGACTGACAACACCAATGATTATACATCTTTATAGGATATACAAATATTACTGAGTATTGAAGATTATACATATAATTATATATTTATCAAGTTCCTAAATTACTTTGAATTATGTCTCAAAGAAAAATTATATGAAAAAGTTTTTTAAAAAATATGTTAAAACAAACAAATCTCAAACTCAAAAATAATGACATCATGTATAAACCAGACAAAAAAGAAACATATACAAGAAAATATTTATACCAAAAAGATTCATACAAAAACAGGTAGTATTCATAGTTTTCCGATTGTACTTTTTTAATGTGCTTATAATTTTAAAAAGTATTCTTTTGTTTATTTAAATATTAAAGGTAAAATACATGAAGACACTAAAACTAAATCTACTGATTAACACACACACACACACACACACACACACTCACACATGAAAACACAGACAAACATACTGTTCAAGTACTGATCTTTACATTAGGCAAGAAAACATGATTTATGTTGAACTGAGAAGTGGTTCTCTTGTTTCATCATAAGTATCAAAAAAAGATCCTTCGAGGTCAGGTGTCTTCAACTGTCTAGGCTTTGGGTTATGATGTGTTTTGGAAAAAAAGAGAAACATTACTTTCATTTGAAGTATGTACAATTTTGGTTTTATTTTCTTTATTGTTCCAGTGACCCACAGAATATGAAAAATAATAACAGTAACTAATGTCAAGAATACAGTAGTAGTTGTTGTTGTTAAAATAATGGAGACTTGATTGGTATTATTGATTTTAAAAAAGTACCATGACATACCAACAATTATGATATAGTTCCACATAATAAAGAGATCAAGTAAGTTAACCCACATCTTATGAAATGGACTGCAATATGCTTCAATTGTCATGTAAATGGTAACAGTAGGAATACCTATGACAAATGCCTTATAAATGTCACCAGTCCTGAATGAAATGTATAATGTATAAAGAAACACAAGTAGTAATAGACGTGTTGTAAAAAAGAATTCTTTGTTGTGTTTATAAGGACCATGAATGGCTTCATAAACAGGTCGAATATACTCTCTAAGTTTACCTACTCTCATAAGTGGTTGACCAGCAACAAGGATGGTCATATAAGATAGTAGGATAGGACCAACCACTACTAGAGTTAGTATCATTAATATCAAATGACCACCTTTTCCATACTCAACTGTACCATCTCCGTACCAAACTTTAAGTATTGGGTTACTAGTATCATTGGTATATATATTAATTGGTGTAACTATATTTGATATTGCAGTAAACATACTTGTGAAAGAGAGGTGTACAACAGTAACTAGTACTTGAACTGAAGAGTGAGCTATTCTGTTGGAAAGCCTTAAAGAATAACGACTGAGGATAATGAGGACAACAACTATTGTCAGTAAATAAAGTGGAAATAGTAAACTGAGACCGGCTTTCCATAACTCTGTCATTCCACTGTAAAAACAAAGAGGAAAACCAAGATTCAAATTCAACATAGAGAGAAAAACATGGGCTAATGAATACATTGAAGAAATCACCTGCTGTGATGCTAACATGTTGATATTTAAAATGCCAATAGCCTGAGCATAGAATATAATTCCATTGAGTGTACCAGTTGTTAATGTTAGTTTAAGAGCAAATAACAGGTAAATAAGGAGGGGACCAGCTACTGCATAGAGGATTAGTGTCAATAACCACCAATTACTACATTGTTTACATTCTGAAGAACCAAATACCACACTATACTTGATACCATTAACAGTAGTACAAGTAGAACATAAAGGTCCTGTTTTAGTTGGTGGACAAAGTGGAAGATAATTTACAAGGTAATTGTTAGGATCAGCTATTAAAACATCAGAGCCATTTATCAAAAATGTGGTATAATCCTGATTGAGGTTACAAGATTCGTGACAGGTAAGTGCTACACCAAATACTGTAGTCTGATTTGTACCATTTGTAATATTCATTAGTCCAGCCCATGCAGCAGAGTCTGGTGGTCTTGTGATGGTAGCAAGAGGATGTTGTAAATATGAATAGTTTGAGACAACTCGACAAGTAGGTTGATAATCTCCAGCTATACCAAGTTTATCAATAACTGGTGAACATTTACATGTACCCGTGTCTGTATTCAGTTCAAAACCTAATGGACAATCTAGTAAATTAAGCTTTATCTTTAATAATGATGAGTCATCAGGAGATGATATGACTAGGACAGTATCATTTATCCTCTTTGAATTACTATCCCTTCTATAAAGAGTGAAGTTAACTAAAGTACACTGATGTGATTCTAAAAGGGCTTGATTCTCATCATGAGGTGAGATATACCATGATGAAAGTGGTTTTAATGGCAGGTTTCCAGAACTATCTTTTGATTTAGCTAGTGCAAGAGAAACTATGGCATACACAAAATTGCCTATCTCATCTTTGGCTGCCATAGGTATATGTAACGTTTGTCCAGGATATGCAGATATTTTGGGTAAAACCACTTCAGTGTCACTATCACAGTAACTGCATTTGTTTTTGGAACATATGCAACGACTCTTAGACAATGTGGAGAGGTTTAATGGACTGTGTCCTGAAGGCTCAATATAGAAAATTGAATCATAATAATATTTTGTATTTTGAGGTCTGATGATGTATGTTCTGTTCATATAGCAATTGTACAGGTTAGTGGTGTATATTGAGCTACCAGAGAGACCAGCTGTATTATTAATGAATATCATACTGATATTTAATACTGTCATGTTTTGTAAGGGAGAAGACATTTGAAATGTACATTGCTTTATGGTCTTATAAATATCATCTTGTGCATAAATAGCTCCTCCCTTTGTATGAGCAATATTATTGATAAAGACAGCCCTGAGTCCATTGTTTAAGTGGAATGTACTACTGCCATATAACTTGAATACAGCTCCTCTCTCTCCTCTGTTTCCTTCAAACAACATATTACCATCCAATATAATGTTAGTGTTAATTAACTCAAAAACTGACCCTGAATTGTCATAATAATAACTGTTAGATCCATTAATATAAAGAGTCTTGATATTAATCATTGTAAACATACCAGCTTTTGAAATTGATGTTGACAAACCGCCTTGAGAGTTCTTGGAAGCCACAACGTTTTCTAGAACAATTATCAGAGGCTTCAATCCACTATCTTCATATGAATAGGTAGTTGCGTACAGACATGATCCTGTTGTTTTGATAAGGTTTTTGATAAATGTCACATTACTAAATGTTACTGTGACATTGAGTTCCATCTTTTTGGGTGGATTCTGTATAACAACAGAGACTGCTCCTGCATTAGCTTTTTCGGAATAATCAGTCAAATCTTTTTGTGAACTAAAACTACTGTTAGATACAATAAGTGGGTATATATTTGATTTGATAGTGTTATGGCTTACGTAGAATGTTATCAGAAATGAGAGAGCAGCACCATGGCAACTTAAAAGGTTGTAGTTCTTACTAAAAACATTACCATTATCAATTAAAGTCTGAGAGTTAGTTACACTGTTGATATGGAGTACTAACATAGCACCTGAAAATGAACCAGTATTTCGAGTAAATATTGTTGAAGATATTTGGACATTGGCTGAGAAGTTCTGTTGAGTATAGAGTATTGTCAAAGCTGCAGCATTAATAACAGGAATTGAAGTAACTGTCTGTTCATGTACTAAATTACTGAGATCAGTGAGACACTCAATATTATTGATATAATCATAGTTATGCAAAAATCTTGCTTTCTTTATCAACACCATTGAATTCCTTAGTGAATCTGAAGATGGTTTATTGTCTTCATCAATGAATAAGAGTAATACTCCATTACCTAAACTCATGTTAGTCTGATTATAAAACTCAATACTTTTTGAAGAGGAAATATTGAGATTTTCTATAGAAGCATTTATTGGATTAATAGTTAGAATTGCAAACCCATAATTTGATGACATATTAACTTCTTTGATCAGTAATGTCTCAATGTGGAGGAACAGTAGTAGAGAAGAATGATACTCTGTGAAATATACTGGAGATGTTGTAGAGTTGATAGATGACAGAATGCTCTCATCCAGATCTCTCAAGAAAGCACCACATCCTTGGAATAATAATTTCTGTAGAGTAAGGTTGTAAAGATTTACAAAAACAAATCCACTAGTAGGATATGAAGGTTGGGAGACAACAGCTGTAGGACATCTTATGTGAGCAAGTGAGTTTGTAGCACTTTTTATAGTTAGTGAGTGACTAGTATTAACAAGACAAAATGATATGTTTGTAATCTCATGAGTAATATTTGTGGACAAGACTATAATAGTGTCATTATTGAATGGACCAGAATGACATAAGACTGTCTCCAGTTCATTGCTATGAGTTATATTGATCTCATGAGCAGTAGCTCCTTGAGTGTTAATTATCAAAGAGATAACAACCAATTGTAGTAACAGCAACATCACCTCAGATAACCACTTTGTAGTTGAGAAAATGCACTAATGTGTAGATACCAACTTGTCTGATAACAGAGAGGTTTTATATAATAATTAAAATATTTATTTTGAAACTGAAATTAAAGTGAAGTAATTCTCAACTGATCTATCAACAACCAAACTGAAATTTTCTTAAATAGTATGTTATCTATACAATTTTATTGAATATATATATTCTAAGAGATGATATACTCAAAGGAATAATATTCTATAATATCAATAGACTTACAAAAACATTCAAATTAATTTGGCATGGAAAGAATAAATCTGTCACAATGGGACAATTGACATATGTATAACACTTATAAAATGTTGATACATTAACGTAATACATGAAAGACTCACTCAACATCATATTATCATTATAGAAGATATTATATTTAATATAATACACGTCATATTTCTATTACTAATACATAACTGATAACACTATACAGAGAATGTTACTGTTAATATGGTCTATACCTTTAAAATAACAGTGTTGTATGTAATCCATTAGTTGTAAGTATCAAATAATACTAATGAACATTTTGTTAATGCAGTTGAATATTAATTAATTACTGATAACTGATATGTCTGTAATAACAGCTGTGCACAGTTTTTAGAACAGATATTTTAAAATTGAACTGCTTTTAAAAAAGCTATTTTGAAACTGAACTATTAATAAGTAGTCTCCAACTAATATACTGAAGTAGTAGTATTTTATACCAGTATAGATCATATAATACTTGGTTGTCTTAACTAGTACTAGTACAGACAAGTAATGTATTCTATTAAGAAAATATCTATGATATGTTGAATTTAGCAATACAAAAACATTAACAGTTATTTTATATATATGTAAAGGATACATTGACACTGACACTATTGATTTTTCAAAAATCTGAGTGTTATTCACAAATATCATGACATTAAAAAGATATAGAGTATAATTTACAAATATGACTGTATTTTATAAGTATGAAACACTATATAACAACAAACAAAAAAACAACAACAAAGCACACAAACCAAAATGGTCAGAGTATGCATACAAATTATCATTATTATACAAATGTCTTATGTAATATTTACTAGAAACACTAGTTGTAAGTACACTTACATTAAATAAAGAGATATCTTGATTAAATCAATGAAATTATAAACTTGATACACACACTGTAATATATTAATTGTTGATAAACACACACATGTTTTATGTTGGACTGAGAAGTGGTTCTCTTGTTTCATCATAGGTATCAAAAAATGACCCTTCAAGATCTGCAATTTTCGGCTCTGGAGATCGTGGATTACGATGTGTTTTAGAATAAAAGAGAAGCATTAATTTCATTTGAAGTATGTACAATTTTGGTTTTATTTTCTTTAATGTTCCAGTGACCCACAGAAAATGAAATATAATAACAATAACTAATGTCAAGAATACAGTAGTAGTTGTTATTGTTAAAATAATAGAGACTTGATTGGTACTATTAATTTTAAAAAAGTACCATGACATACCAACGATTATGATATAGTTCCACATAATAAAGAGATCAAGTAAGTTAACCCACATCTTACGAAATGGCCTGCAATATGCTTCAATTGTGATGTAAATGGTAACAGTAGGAATACCTATGACAAATGCCTTATAAATGTCACCAGTCCTAAACAAAATGTATAAAGTATAAACAAACACAAGTAGTAGTAGACGAGTTGTAAAAAAGAATTCTTTGTTGTGTTTATAAGGACCATGAATGGCTTCATAAACAGGTCGAATATACTCTCTCAGTTTGCCTACTCTCATAAGCGGTCGACCAGCAACAAGGATGGTCATATAAGATAGTAGGATGGGACCAACCACTACTAGAGTTAGTATCATCAATATCAAATGATCTTCTTTTCCATACTCAACAGTACCATCTCTGTACCAAACTTTAAGTATTGGGTTACTAGTATCATTGGTATATATATTAATTGGTGTAACTACGTTTGATATTGCAGTAAACATACTTGTGAAAGAGAGGTGTACAACAGTAACTAGTACTTGAACTGAGGAGTGAGCTATTCTGTTGGAAAGTCTTAAAGAATAACGACTAAAGATAATGAGGACAACAACTATTGTCAGTAAATAAAGTGGGAATAGTAAACTGAGACCAGCTTTCCATAACTCTGTCATCCCATTGTAAAAACAAAGAGGAAAGCCAAGTTTCAGATTCAAAATAGAGAGAAAAACACGAGCAGAAAAATACATTGAAGAAATCAGTTGCTGTGATGCTAACATGTTGATATTTAAAATACCAATAGCTTGAGCATAGAATATAATTCCATTGAGTGTACCAGTTGTTAATGTGAGTTTGAGAGCAAATAACAGGTAAATAAAGAGGGGACCAGCTATTGCATAGAGGATTAGTGTCAATAACCACCAATTACTACACTGTTTACATTGTGAAGAACCAAATACCACACTATACTTGATACCATTAACAGTAGTACAAGTAGAACATAAAGGTCCTGTTTTAGTTGGTGGACAAAGTGAAAGATTATTTACAAGGTAATTATTGGGATCAGCTATTAAAACATCAGAACCATTTATCAAGAACGTAGTAAAATCTTGATTGATGTTACAAGATTCATGACAGGTAAGTGCCCCACCAAATACTGTAGTTTGATTAATACCATTTGTAATATTCATTAGTCCAGCCCATGCAGCAGAATCTGGTGGTCTAGTGATGGTAGCAAGAGGATATTGTAAATATGAATTGTCTGAAACAACTAGACAAGTAGGTTGATAATCTCCAGCTATACCAAGTTTATCAATAACTGGTGAACATTGACATGTACTTGTGTCTGTATTCAGTTCAAAACCTAGTGGACAATCTAGTAAGTTAAGCTTTATCTTTAATAATGATGAGTCATCAGGAGATGATATGACTAGGACAGCATTATTAATCCTCTTTGAATTACTATCCCTTTTATAAAGAGTGAAGTTAACTAAAGTACACTGCTGTGATTCTAAAAGAGCTTGATTCTCATCATGAGGTGAGATATACCATGATGAAAGTGGTTTTAATGGCAGGTTTCCAGAACTATCTTTTGATTTAGCTAGTGCAAGGGAAACTATGGCATACACAAAATTTCCTATCTCATCTTTAGCTGCCATAGGTATATGTAACGTTTGTCCAGGATATGCAGATATTTTGGGTAAAACCACGTCAGTGTCACCATCACAGTAACTGCATTTGTTTTTGGAACATATGCAATTAATCTTAGACAATGTGGAGAGGTTTAATGGACTGTGTCCTGAAGAATCAATATAGAAAATTGAATCATAATAATATTTTGCATTATGAGGTCTGATGATGTATGTTCTGTTCATGTAACAATTGTACAAGTTAGTAGTAAATATTGAGCTACCAGAGAGACCAGCTGTATTATTGATAAATATCATACTGATATTTAATACTGTTGTGTTTTGTAAGGGAGAAGACATTTCAAATGTACATTGTTTTATAGTCTTATAAATATCATCTTGTGCATAAATAGCTCCTCCCTTTGTATGAGCAATGTTATTGATAAAGGTAGCCCTAAGTCCATTGTTTAAGTGAAATGTACTACTGCCATATAACTTGAATACTGCTCCTCTCTCTCCTCTGTTTTCTTCAAACCACATTTTACCATCCAATATAATGTTAGTGTTAATTAACTCAAAAACTGACCCTGAATTGTCACAATAATGACTGTTAGTTCCATTAATATAAAGAGTCTTGATATTAATCATTGTAAACATACCAGCTTTTGAAATTGATGTTGACAAACCGCCTTGAGAGTTCTTGGAAGCCACAACGTTTTCTAGAACAATTATCAGAGGCTTCAATCCACTATCTTCATATGAATAGGTAGTTGCATAAAGACATGATCCTGTTGTCTTGATAAGGTTTTTGATAAAGGTCACATTACTAAATGTTACTGTGACATTGAGTTCCATCTTTTTGGGTGGATTCTGTATAACAACAGAGACTGCTCCTGCATTAGCTTTTTTGGAATAATCAGTCAAATCTTTTTGTGAACTAAAACTGCTGTTAGATACAATAAGTGGGTATATATTTGATTTGTTAGTGTTATGGCTTACATAGAATGTTATCAGAAATGAGAGAGCAGCACCATGGCAACTTAAAAGGTTGTAGTTCTTGCTAAAAACATTACCATTATCAATTAAAGTCTGAGAGTTAGTTGCACTGTTGATATGGAGTACTAACATAGCACCTGAAAATGAACCAGTATTTCGAGTAAATATTGTTGAAGATATTTGGACATTGGCTGAGAAGTTCTGTTGAGTATAGAGTATTGTCAAAGCTGCAGCATTAACAACAGGAAATGAAGCAAATGTCTGTTCATGTACTAAATTACTGAGATCAGTGAGACACTCAATATTATTGATATAATCATAGTTATGCAAAAATCTTGCTTTCTTTATCAACACCATTGAATTCCTTATTGAATGTGAAGGTGGCTTGTTGTGTTCATCAGTGAACAATAACAACATTCCATTACCTAAACTCATGTTAGTCTGCTGATAAAACTCAAAACTTTTTGTAGAGGTGACATTGATATTTTCTATAGTAGCATTTGATGGATTAATAGCTAGAATTGCAAACCCATAATTTGATAACATATTAACTTCTTTGATGAGTAATTTCCCAATATGGAGGAACAGTAGTAGAGAAGAATGATACTCTGTAAAATATACTGGAGATGTTGTAGAGTTGATAGATGACAGGATGCTCTCATCCAGATCTCTCAAAAAACCACCACATCCTTGGAATGATAATTTTTGTAGAGTAAGGTTATAAAGATTTACAAAAACAAATCCACTAGTAGAATATGAAAGTTGAGAGACAGCAGCTGTAGGACATCTTATATGAGCAAGTGAGTTTGTAGCACTTTTTATAGTCAGTGAGTGACTAGTATTAACAAGACAAAATGATATCTTTGTAATCTCATGAGTAATATTTGTGGACAAGACTATAATAGTGTCATTATTGAATGGACCAGAATGACATAAAGCTGTCTCCAGCTCATTGCTATGAGTTATATTGATCTCATGAGCAGTAGCTCCTCGAGTGTTAATTATCAAAGAGAAAACAACCAATTGTAGTAACAGCAACATCACCTCAGATAACCTTCTTTGTAGTTGAGAAAATGCACTAATGTGTAGATACCAACTTGTCTGATAACAGAGAGGTTTTATATAATACTTAAAACATTTATTTTGAAACTGAAACTAAAGTGAAGTAATTCTCAACTGATCTATCAAAAATCAAACTGAAATTTTGATGTTATGAATACAATGTATCCTAAGAAGTGATGTATTTATATTCCATATTGTGAATAGATATACAAAACATTCAAATTAAGTTTTATGTTGTGATATAGAAAGAATAATTCTGTCACAGATATTGGACATGTGTACAACGTACACTTATGTCACAATAGAGGTATTATATTTTATATAATACATTCAAATTAAACTTTATGTCATGTTATGGAAAGAATATTTCTGTCACAGGTAGTGAACATCATTGTGTACAACACATATAAAATGTTGATACATTAACTTCATGCATGAAAGACTTACTCAATATCATATTATCATTATAGAAGGTATTATATTTAATATAATACACTTCATATTTCTATTAATTATAAAAAGTAATCAACTGATACATAACTGATAGCACTATACAGAGAGAGAATGTTATTGTTAATATGGTCTATACCTTTAAAATAACAGTTTATGTAATCCATTAGTTCTAAGTATCAAATAATACTAATGAACACATTGTTAATACAGTTTGATATTAAATGGGATGTGTTTCATATTGGACTGAGAGGTGGTTCTCTGGTATGTTTGTAATCTCATTAATAATGTTAGTGGACAGTGTGCTATGATAGTGATATTACTCAATAAACATATGACTGTCTCCAGTTTATTGCTGTGAGCCATTATTGTCTGGATTTCATCTATTTCTCAAACGTTGACTAATACTTACACAAAGACCAGTTAGCAACATAGCCACTATGTATTTGGCCAAACACAGATACTAATTTGTCTGTAAAAATAGCTGCGCACTGTTTTATAGAACAGCTATTTTAAAACTAAACTATTAATAAGTAGTCTCCAACTGATCTAACTGAATTAATATGTTATACCGGTATAGATCCTATAATACTTGATGTCTTAACTAGTACTACTACAGACAAGTAATGTATTCTATTAAGGAAATATCTATGGTATATTGAAATTAGCAATACAAAAACATTGACAGTTATTTTATATATAAAGGGTACATTGATGTTTTGATGTCATTAGTTATTGTATAACAAGTATGTTATTCTTAGTATATTTCATGAAGACTATGATATTCCAATCATGTTATTATAAGACATCACCTGTTTATTATAGTACTGGATTTTCAAATTCATTATTTATTTTACTTCATCTTTATTTAATGACCTAACTTTGTCCATATATACAACAATAAGTTACCATAGATATGATAATAGCATCATAGATTAAATGTTTTCATAAAATACACTGAGAATAACATAGATGTAGATATCATAGATTGAGAGGTTTACAAATGTGGCTATAGTTGATGAGACTTATACTAAGGACACAGGACATTTACTGGATACATGTAATAACAATCACTATATTAACAAAACATACCACTTGTTTATGTAAAGTTTGTTTTAGATCTTTTGTTACTTTCAGTTTCAAAAAGCTATTTATGGAATCAAAGTCTAACTGTTCCTTGCCTATGTAATGTTTTCTACATAAAATTAATGTCCATTGCAGTACAAGTATGTTATATTTCCTTTGAGTACATCATGTTTGTTAAAATAAATAAGTTGGAGGCTACCAGGTTCGTGTTACTGGACAGTGTAATATAATACAAATTGTGTTTATATTTTTATAATAGTTTCAGTTTCAAAGTAGCTGTTTATAGAATAACAAAACCAACATGTTATATTCAAAACAACATCTTTCACAGATAGTTAAACTTGGGTATCCATAGCAACTACATATATCTACAAAGTGGTCACAACCTTATTACCTTCATTAGTCAATATTCAAGGAGTTCTTTATATCAATATAATAACACATAAAATGATCTTTAGAGAGACTTGTGTCATTGAGTTAAGATAATTTCAATGACTGTGTGTTGCTCACGAGAATTACGACATTGCAAGAGATATTGAATGTATTTTATAAGTACGAAATACAATATAACAACAACAACAAACAAAAACAAATGTACACAAACTAAAAATGATCAGAGAATGCATACAAATTATCATTATTAAACAGATGACATATGTAATATTTACTAGAGACACTAGTTGCAAGTAGACCTACATTAAATAAAGAGACATCTTGATTAAATCAATGAAATGTTAAACTTGATACACACAATGTGATTTATTAATTGTTTATAAATACACACATGTTTTATGTTGGACTGAGAAGTGGTTCTCTTGTTTCATCATAGGTATCAAAGAATGACCCTTGAAGATCTGCAATTTCCGGCCTGTGAGATTGTGGATTATGATGTGTTTTAGAATAAAAGAGCAGCATTAATTTCATTTGAAGTATGTACAATTTTGGTTTTATTTTCTTTATTGTTCCAGTCACCCACAGAATATGAAATATAATAACAATAACTAATGTCAAAAATACAATAGTAGTTGTTGTTGTTAAAGTAATGGAGACTTGATTGATACTATTGATTTTTAAAAAGTACCATGACATACCAATGATTATGAAGTAGTTCCACATAATAAAGAGATCAAGTAAGTTAACCCACATCTTACGAAATGGCCTACAATATGCTTCAATTGTCATGTAAATGGTAGCCATATGAATACTTATGACAAATCCCTTATAAATGTCACCAGTTCTGAACAAAATGTATAATGTATAAAGAAACAAAAGTATTAATAGGCGAAATGTGAAGAAAAACTCTTTGTTGTGTTTATAAGGACCATGAATGGCTTCATAAACAGGTCGAATATATTCTCTCAGTTTACCTACTCTCATCAGTGGTCGACCAGCAACAAGAATGGTCATATAAGATAGTAGGATAGGACCAACCACTACTATAGTTAGTATCATTAATATTAAATGACCACCTTTTCCATACTCAATTGTACCATCTTTGTACCAAACTTTAAGTATTGGGTTATTAGTATCATTGGTATATATATTAATTGGTGTAACTATATTTGATATTGCAGTAAGCATACTTGTGAAGGAGAGGTGTACAACAGTAACCAGTACTTGAACTGACGAGTGAGTTATTCTGTTGGCAAGTCTTAAAGAATAACGACTGAGGATAATGAGGACAACAACTATTGTCAGTAAATAAAGTGGGTATAGTAAACTGAGACCAGCTTTCCATAACTCTGTCATCCCATTGTAAAAACAAAGAGGAAAGCCAAGATTCAAATTCAACATGGAGAGAAAAACATGAGCTGATGAATACATTAAAGAAATAATATGCTGCAATGAAGAAATTTTGACATCTATAATGCCAATAACCTGAGCGTAGAATATAATTCCATTGAGTGTACCAGTTGTTAATGTGAGTTTGAGAGCAAATAGCAGGTAAATGAAGAGAGGACCAGCTATTGCATAGAGGATTAGTGTTAACAACCACCAATTACTACACTGCTTACATTCTGAAGAACCAAATACCACACTATACTTGATACCATTAACAGTAGTACAAGTAGAACATAAAGGTCCTGTTTTAGTTGGTGGACAAAATGGAAGATGATTTACAAGGTAATTATTGGGATCAGCTATTAAAATATCAGAACCATTTATCAAAAATGTGGTGTAATCTTGATTGAGGTTACATGATTCATGACAGGTTAGTGCCACACCAAATACTGTAGTTTGACTAGTACCATTTGTAATATTCATTAGTCCAGCCCATGCAGCAGAGTCAGGTGGTCTAGTGATGGTAGCAAGAGGATATTGTAAATATGAATAGTTTGAAACAACTAGACAAGTAGGTTGATAATCTCCAGCCATACCAAGTTTATCAATAACTGGTGAACATTGACATGTACCTGTGTCTGTGTTCAGTTCAAAACCTAGTGGACAATCTAGTAAATTCAACTTTACCTTTAATAATGATGAGTCATCAGGAGATGATATGACTAGGACAGCATCATTTATCCTCTTTGAATTACTATCCCTTTTATAAAGAGTGAAGTTAACTAAAGTACACTGTTGAGATTCTAAGAGGACTTGATTCTCATCATGAGGTGAGATATACCATGATGAAAGTGGTGTTAATGGCAGGTTTCCAGAACTATGCTTTGATTTAGCTAGTGCAAGGGAAACTATGGCATACACAAAATTGCCTATCTCATCTTTAGCTGCCATAGGTATATGTAATGTTTGTCCAGGATATACTGATATTCTGATATTGGGTAAAATCATTTCAGTGTCACTATCACAGTAACTGCATTTGTTTTTGGAACATATGCAACGACTCTTAGACAATGTGGAGAGGTTTAATGGACTGTGTCCTGAAGAATCAATATAGAAAATTGAATCATAATAATATTTTGTATTTTGAGGTCTGATGATGTATGTTCTGTTCATATAGCAATTGTACAGGTTAGTGGTGTATATTGAGCTACCAGAGAGACCAGCTGTGTTATTGATGAATGTCATACTGATATTTAATAATGATATGTTTTGAAAGGGGAAAGATAATTGAAATGTACATTGCTTTATGGTCTTATAAATATCATCTTGTGCATAAATAGCTCCTCCCTTTGTATGAGCAATGTTGTTGATAAAGGTAGCCCTGAGTCCATTGTTTAAGTGGAATGTACTACTGCCATATAACTTGAATACTGCTCCTCTCTCTCCTCTGTTTCTTTTAAACCACATTTTACCATCCAATATAATGTTAGTGTTAATTAACTCAAAAACTGACCCTGAATTGTCATAATAATGACTGTTAGATCCATTAATATAAAGAGTCTTGATATTAATCATTGTAAACATACCAGCTTTTGAAATTGATGTTGACAAACCGCCTTGAGAGTTCTTGGAAGCCACAACGTTTTCTAGAACAATTATCAGAGGTTTCAATGGACTATCTTCATATGAATATGTAGTTGAATAAAGACATGTTCCTGTTGTGTTGATAAGGTTTTTGATAAATGTCACATTACTAAATGTTACAATGACATTGAAATTCTTATTTGATGGTGGATTCTGTATAACAACAGAGACTGCTCCCGCATTTGATTGATAGGCAATATCAGCAATATTTTGTGAACTAAAACTACTGTTAGATACAATAAGTGGGTATACATTTGATTTGTAAGTGTTATGGCTTACGTAGAATGTTATCAGAAATGAGAGAGCAGCTCCATGGCAACTAAAAAAGTTGGAGTTCTTCCTAAAAACATTGCCATTATCAATTACAGTCTGAGAGTTGGTTACACTGTTGAAGTGTAGCACTAACATAGCACCTGAAAATGAGCCGGTATTTTGAATAAATATTGTTGAAGATATTTGGACATTGGCTGAGAAGTTCTGTTGAGTATAGAGTATTGTCAAAGCTGCAGCATTAACAACAGGAAATGAAGTAAATGTCTGTTCGTGTACTAAATTATTAAGATCAGAAAGACACTCAATGTTATTGATATAATCAATATTATATTCAAATATTGCTTCTTTTATTAAAACATTATTTTGTAAAATTTTCACTTTGTTTTCATCAGTGAACAATAATAACACTCCATTACCTAAACTCATATTAGTCTGCCGATAAAACTCAACACTTTTTGTAGAGGTAACATTGATATTTTCTATAATAGCATTTGATGGATTAATAGATAGAATTGCAAAACCATAATTTGATAACATATTAACCTCTTTGATCAGTAATGTCTCAATATGGAGGAACAGTAGTAGAGAAGAATGATACTCTGTGAAATATACTGGAGATGTTGTAGAGTTGATAGATGACAGGATGCTCTCATCCAGATCTCTCAAGAAAGCACCACATCTTTGGAATGATAATTTCTGTAGAGTAAGGTTATAAAGATTTACAAAAACAAAACCACTAGTGGGATATGAAGGTTGAGAGACAACAGCTGTAGGACATCTTATGTGAGCAAGTGAGTTTGTAGCACTTTTTATAGTCAGTGAGTGACTAGTATTAATAAGACAAAATGATATGTTTGTAATCTCATGAGTAATATTTGTGGACAACACTATAATAGTGTCATTATTGAATGGACCAGAATGACATAAGACTGTCTCCAGTTCATTGCTGTAAGTTATATTAATCTCATGAGAAGTAGCTCCTTGAGTATTGACTAACAAGCAGACAACAAGAAGTTGCAGTAACATGACCTCAGATAACCACTTCGTAGTTGATACAATATATTTCTGTGGATACCAATTTGGCTGTAAAAATCTGTTCATTTGATAAAAGAGAGGCTTTATATAATAATTAAAACATTTATTTTGAAACTGAAACTAAAGTGAAGTAATTCTCAACTGATCTATCAAAAATCAAACTGAAATTTTGATGTTATGAATACAATGTATCCTAGGAAGTGATGTATTTATATTCCATATTGTGAATAGATATACGAAAACGTTCAAAATAAGTTTTATGTTGTGATATAGAAAGAATAATTCTGTACACAAACTAAAAATGATCAGAGAATGCATACAAATTATCATTATTAAACAGATGACATATGTAATATTTACTAGAGACACTAGTTGCAAGTAGACCTACATTAAATAAAGAGACATCTTGATTAAATCAATGAAATGTTAAACTTGATACACACAATGTGATTTATTAATTGTTTATAAATACACACATGTTTTATGTTGGACTGAGAAGTGGTTCTCTTGTTTCATCATAGGTATCAAAGAATGACCCTTGAAGATCTGCAATTTCCGGCCTGTGAGATTGTGGATTATGATGTGTTTTAGAATAAAAGAGCAGCATTAATTTCATTTTAAGTATGTACAATTTTGGTTTTATTTTCTTTATTGTTCCAGTTACCCACAGAATATGAAATATAATAACAGTAACTAATGTCAAGAATACAGTAGTAGTTGTTATTATTAAAATAATGGAGACTTGATTGGTACTATTGATTTTAAAGAAGTATCATGACATACCAAAGACTATGATGTAGTTCCACATAATAAAAAGATCAAGTAAGTTAACCCACATCTTACAAAATGGCCTACAATATGCTTCAATTGTCATGTAAATGGCAACAGTAGGAATACCTATAACAAATGCCTTATAAATGTCACCAGTCCTGAATGAAATGTATAATGTATAAACAAACACAAGTAGCAGTAGACGAGTTGTAAAAAAGAATTCTCTGTCATGTTTATAAGGACCATGAATGGCTTCATAAACAGGTCAAATATACTCTCTCAGTTTACCTACTCTCATAAGTGGTCGACCAGCAACAAGGTAGGTCATATAAGATAGTATAACAGGACCAACTATTACTATAGTTAATATCATCAATATCAAATGACCACCTTTTCCATATTCAACGACTGAGGATAATGAGAACAACAACTATTGTCAGTAAATAAAGTGGAAATAGTAAACTGAGACCAGCTTTCCATAATTCTGTCATACCATTGTAAAAACAAAGAGGAAAGCCAAGTTTCAGATTCAAAATAAAGAGAAAAACACGAGCAGAAAAATACATTGAAGAAATCAGCTGCTGTGATGATAGGATGTTGATATTTAAAATACCAATAGCTTGAGCATAGAATATAATTCCATTGAGTGTACCAGTTGTTAATGTAAGTCTGAGAGCAAATAACAGGTAAATAAAGAGGGGACCAGCTATTGCATAGAGGATCAGTGTCAATAACCACCAATTATTACACTGTTTACAATCTGAAGAACCAAATACCACGCTATACTTGATACCATTAACAGTAGTACTAGTAGAACATAAAGGTCCTGTTTTAGTTGGTGGACAAAGTGGAAGATAATTTACAAGGTAAATATTGGGATCACGTATTAAAATATCAGAACCATTTATCAAAAATGTGGTATAATCTTGATTGAGGTTACATGATTCATGACAGGTTAGTGCCACACCAAATACTGTAGTTTGATTAGTACCATTTGTAATATTCATTAGTCCAGCCCATGAAGCAGAGTCTGGTGGTTTTGTGATGGTAGCAAGAGGATATTGTAAATATGAATTGTCTGAAACAATTAGACAAGTAGGTTGATAATCTCCAGCTATACCAAGTTTATCAATAACTGGTGAACATTGACATGTACTTGTGTCTGTATTCAGTTCAAAACCTAGTGGACAATCTAGTAAGTTAAGCTTTATCTTTAATAATGATGTGTCATCAGGAGATGATATGACTAGGACAGCATTATTAATCCTCTTTGAATTACTATCCCATTTATAAAGAGTGAAGTTAACTAAAGTACACTGATGTGATTCCAAAAAAACTTGATTCTCATCATGAGGTGATATATACCATGATGAAAATGGTAATAATGATATAGTTCCAGATTTATCTCTTGTCCTAGCCAATGTAAGAGAAACTGTAGTATACACATAATTACCTACTACATCTTTAGCTGCCATAGGTATATGTAATGTTTGTCCAGGATATACTGATATGATGTTGGGAAACACTACTTCATTGTTATTACCAGTAATACATTTGGTTAGATCTTTGGAACATATGCAATGACTATTAGATAAAGTGGAGATGTTTAAAGGATTGGGTTTTAAAGAATTGAAATGAAAAATTGAGTCATAATATTCTTTTTTATTTTGATGACCTGTGTAGTATAATTCATTCATATAGCAATTGTACAAGTTAGTACTGAATATGGAGCTACCAGAGAGACCAGCTGTGTTATTGATGAATATCATACTGATATTTAATACTGATGCGTTTTGATAATTGAAATGTGCATTGTTTTATGGTGTTATAAATATCATCTTGTGCATAAATAGCTCCTCCCTTTGTATGAGCAGTGTTATTGATAAAGGTAGCCTTGAGTCCATTGTTTAAGTGGAATGTACTACTGCCATATAACTTGAATACAGCTCCTCTCTCTCCTCTGTTTCTTTTAAATGACATTTTACCATCCAATATGATTTTAGTATTAATTAACTCAATAACTGACCCTAATTAACAACAGGAATTGAAGCAAATGTTTCTTGATGTACTAAATTATCAAGATAAGAGAGACACTTAATACTGTTGATATAGTCAGCATTATTTACAAATCTTGCCTCTTTTATTAAAACATTCTTTTGTAAATTTTTCACATTGCTTTCATCAGTGAACAATAACAACACTCCATTACCTAAACTGACATTGGTATGTTGATGAAACTCAAAACCTTTTGTAGATGTGACATTGATATTTTCTATAGATGCCTCTGATGGATTAATAGCTAGAACAAAAAACCCATAATTTGATAACATATTAACCTCTTTGATCAGTAATGTCTCAATGTGGAGGAACAGTAGTAGAGAAGAATGATACTCTGTGAAATATACTGGAGATGTTGTAGAGTTGATAGATGACAGGATGCTCTCATCCAGATCTCTCAAAAAAGCACCACATCCTTGGAATGATAATTTCTGTAGAGTAAGGTTGTAAAGATTTACAAAAACAAATCCACTAGTGGGATATGAAGGTTGAGAGACATTAGCTGTAGGACATCTTATGTGAGCAAATGAGTTTGTAGCATTTTTTATAGTCAGTGAGTGACTAGTATTAACAAGACAAAACGATATGTTTGTAATCTCATGAGTAATATTTGTGGACAAAACTATAATAGTGTCATTATTGAATGGACTAGAGTGACATAAGACTGTCTCCAGTTCATTCCTGTGAGTTACTACGATCTCATGTCCTTGAGTGTTGACTAACAAACAAACAACAAGTTCCAGCAATAGCAACATCACCTCACTTTTAGTTTGTAATTGACATGGTATATTTTTGTAGATACTAAATTTGTCTGTAGAACGTGTTTTTTTTGAGGCTTTATATAATAATTAAGATAATTATTTTGAAATTGAAACTAAAATGGGTATTTCTGAACTGATATATCAACAGTTAAATTGACATTTTGTTGTTATGCAATCACTCAATATTATATTATTATTATTATAGAAGGTATTATATTTTATATAACTAATCAACTCATACATAACTGATAACACTATACAGAGAATGTTACTGTTAATATGGTCTACTGGTTTAAATAACAGTGTTGTATGTAATACATTAGTTGTAAGCGTCAAATAATACTAGTGAACACATTGTTAATGCAGTTGGATATTAAATGTTGGGTAATGCTTTTAAAAGAGCTATTTTGAAACTGAACTATTAATAAGTAGTCTCCAGCTGATCTAACTGAAGTAGTATGTTATACCAGTATAGATCATATAATACTTGGATGTCTTAACTAGTACTAGTACAGACAAGTAATGTATTCTATTAAGGAAATATCTATGATATGTTGAATTTAGCAATACAAAAACATTGACAGTTATTTTATATAGAAAGGATACATTGATGTTTTGATGTTATTGGTTATGGTATAACAAGTATTTTATTTTAAGTATATTTCATAAGACTATGATATTCCAATCATGTTATTATAAGACATCACCTGTTTATTATAGTACTGGATTTTCAAATTCACTATTTATTTTACTTCATCCTTTATTAATGACCTATATGCAGCAATAAGTTAACACTGACATAATAATAGCATCATAGAATGAGAGAGGTCTACAAGTGTGGCTATAGTAGATGACACATATATTGTGAAATATGCTGAGAACAATTGTATAACAACTAATTTTATGAAAGTATTGATTTGTCCTTTCTATATCAAATTAAATAATTCAGACATATTGTTTAGTATTGGCTAAATAGAGGTAGACTATTCACCATATGCTTCATCAACCAGCAACTACTTTTGTCAGTAATCATGTTTTTGTAGTACAAACAAGAATATCTATCCCCTTAGTAACATCACGTATATATTATGGGACCATATTACTGGACACGTGTAATAACAACCACTATATTAACAAAACATACCACTTGTTCATGTAATGTTTTGTTTGAGATCTTTTTACTTTCAGTTTCAAATAATTGAATAACAAAGTCTAACTGAACAGGTTATTGGCATTCACAACAGCAAATTAAACTACAATGTGGTAGGTTATGTGAGATATCAGAGTTCATAAAATCAACATAACTTAGTCTTGCTAGACAAACCTAATCCTATGACCAAAATATGTCCATTGTTCAATCTAGGGATTTGGCTGGTTCATGAGACTAAATATAACTCCTATAACAATGATATTCAAAATTAAAGCTTGACGTCTATCAACTAATGAAACTAACCATAGAGTCAAAATGATACACTAGTAATCTCATGAGTAGCACTTGTGGGCAACACTATAATAGCATCATACTCAATGGACCAGAATGACATAGTGGAAATTTAAGAACTGGTATAATTATTTTATAATATGAACATTTATTAATCCAATTTAATGATGTTTTACATTAATTTTAAACTTTATAACTATGACTGTATGTACAAGCAAGAAACAGACATGCATGCAAATCAAAGCTTGTAAAAAAGCATACAGAATATAAATACCAAGAAACAAAATATAGAGTGTCGGAATTAAGCAGATATCAATAAAAGATCAAACTGACTATAGTTAGTTATAATTAATACAAAATACTAATTATGAGAATATCTATATGAGAAGACAGACAATTCCTTTAATATACACACACACACACACACTGGTTCTTGAGATGTATGTCTCATGTTGGACTTAGAAGTGGTTCTCTGGTTTCGTCATAGGTATCAAAAAATGACCCTTCGAGATCTGAAGTTTTCAAATTTGGAGGTTGTGGACTGTGACATGTTTTGAAACAAAAAAGAAGACTGAGTTTCATTTGAAGTATGTACAATTTTGGTTTTATTTTCTTTAATGTTCCAGTGACCAAAAGAATATGAAATATAATAACAGTAACTAATGTCAAGAATAGAATGGTGTTTGTTATTGATAAAATAATGGGGACTTGATTTGAGCTGTTGACTTTTAAAAAGTACCATGTTATACCAAAAACAATGACACAGTCCCACATAACGAAAAGATCCAACATGTTCAACCACAACTTACAGAAAGGCCTGCAGAATGCTTCAATTGTCATGTAAGTGGCAATGACAGGGATAGCTATTGCATATCCTTTGTATGTGTCACCAGTTCTGTACAGAACATATAACATGTAAAAAAACACAAGTAGTAGTAGACGTGTTGTGAAAAAGAATTCTTTGTTGTGTTGATAAGGTGCATGGATAGCTTCATAAACAGGTCGAATATACTCTCTAAGTTTACCTACTCTCATAAGCGGTCGACCAGCAGTAATAATGGTGAAATAAGATAGTAGGACAGGAATAACCACTACTGTAGTTAGTATCATCAATATCAAATGATCACCTCTTCCATACTCAACTGTACCATCTCTGTACCAAACGTTAAGAACTGACTTGCTTGAATCTTTGATGTATATATTAATTGGTGTAACTATGCTTAATATTGCAGTGAACATACTTGTGAAAGAAAGGTGAACAACAGTTACCAATACTTGAATTGAGGAGTGAGCTATTCTATTGGAAATCCTAAGAGAGAAACGACTTAGAATAATGAGGACAACAACAATTGTCAGTAGATAAAGTGGAAATAGTAAACTGAGACCAGCTTTCCATAACTCTGTCATCCCATTGTAAAAACATAGAGGAAAGCCAAGATTAAGATTCAATATAGAGAGGAAAGCATGTGTTATTGAATATAGTAAAGTTCTAATATCCTGTGATGATGATATTTTAATATCTATAATACCAATAGTCTGAGCATAGAATATAATTCCATTGAGTGTACCAGTTGTTAATGTTAGTTTGAGAGCAAATAACAGGTAAATAAAGAGGGGACCAGCTATTGCATAGAGGATCAGTGTCAATAACCACCAATTACTACATTGTTTACATTCTGTAGAACCAAATACCACACTATACTTGATACCATTAACAGTAGTACAAGTAGAACATAAAGGTCCTGTTTTAGTTGGTGGACAAAGTGGAAGATGGTTTACAAGGTAATTATTGGGATCAGCTATTAAAACATCAGAACCATTTATCAAGAAAGTGGTATAATCCTGATTGAGGTTACAGAATTCATAACAAGTTTGTGCCACACCAAATACTGTAGTTTGATTAGTACCATTTGTAATGTTCATTAGTCCAGCCCATGCAGAAGAGTCGGGTTTGGTAATTGTAGCAAGCGGATATTGTAAATATGAATTGTCTGACACAACTAGACAAGTAGGTTGATAATCTCCAGCAATACCAAGTTTATCAATAACTGGTGAACATTGACATGTACTTGTGTCTGTATTCAGTTCAAAACCTAGTGGACAATCTAGTAAGTTAAGCTTTATCTTTAATAATGATGAGTCATCAGGAGATGATATGACTAGGACAGCATCATTAATCCTCTTTGAATTACTATCCCTTCTATAAAGAGTGAAGTTAACTAAAGTACACTGATGTGATTCCAGAAGGACTTGATTCTCATCATGAGGTGATATATACCATGATGAGAATGGTGATAACGATATAGTTCCAGATTTATCTCTTGTTTTAGCCAATGCAAGAGACACTGTAGTGTACACATAATTACCTACTACATCTTTAGCTGCCATAGGTATATGTAATGTTTGTCCAGGATATACTGATATGATGTTGGGAAACACTACTTCATTGTTATTACCAGTAATACATTTGGTTAGATCTTTGGAACATATGCAACGACTATTAGATAAAGTGGAGATGTTTAAAGGATTGGGTTTTAAAGAATTGAAATGAAAAATCTTATCATAATAGTTTTTTCTATTATGATGACCAGTGTAGTATACTTCCTTCATATAGCAATTGTACAAGTTAGTACTGAATATGGAGCTACCAGAGAGACCGGCGGTGTTATTGATGAATTTCATACTGATATTTAATAATGATATGTTTCGAAAGGGGTAAGATAACTGAAATGTACATTGTTTTATGGCCTTATAAATATCATCTTGTGCATAAATAGCTCCTCCCTTTGTATGAGCAATGTTATTGATAAAGGTAGCCCTGAGTCCATTGTTTAAGTGGAATGTACTACTGCCATATAACTTGAATACTGATCCTCTCTCTCCTCTGTTTCTTTCGAACAACATATTACCATCCAATATAGTATTAGTATTAGTTAACTCAAAAACTGACCCTGAATTGTCATGGTAGTGACTGTTAGATCCAGTTATATGAAGAGTCTTGACATTAACCATTGTAAAGATACCAGCTTTTGAAATTGATGTTGATGAACCATCTTGTGTATTGCTGTATGCTATAACATCTTCTAGAACTATTATCAAAGGTTTCAATCCACTATCTTTATTAGAATACGTATTAGCATACAGACATGCTCCTGTGGTTTCAATAACATTTTTACTAAAGGTAACATTAGTAAATGTTACAGTGACATTGAAGTCTATGTTTTGTGGTGGATTATGTATAACAACAGAGACTGCTCCAACATTTGCTTTGTAAGCAATAACAGCCTTTGCATTTCTAGATTTAAAAACACTGTTAGATACATTAAGTGGGTATATATTTGATAGGTAAGTGTGATAGATTTTGTTAAACATCATGAAGAATGTGAGAGAAACTCCATGGCAACTCAAAATGTTGTAGTTCTCTACAAAACTACTATTATTTATTATAGTTTGGGAGTTTGTTATACTGTAGAAATGTAATACCAATACAGTACCTGAGAATGAGCCAATATTATAAGCAAACATAGTTGAAGATATTTGGACATTAGCTGAGAAGTTCTGTTGAGTATAGATTATTGTCAAACCTGCAGCATTAATAACAGGAATTGAAGCAAATGCTTCTTGATGTAATAAATTATCAAGATAAGAGAGACACTTAATACTGTTGATATAGTCAGCATTATTTACAAATCTTGCCTCTTTTATTAAAACATTCTTTTGTAAAGTTTTCACATTGCTTTCATCAGTGAACAATAACAACACTCCATTACCTAAACTGACGTTGGTATGTTGATGAAACTCGAAACCTTTTGTAGATGTGACATTGACATTTTCTATAATAGCATTTATTGGATTAATAGCTAGAATTGAAAACCCATAATTTTGATAAATATTAACTTCTTTGATGAATAATGTCTCAATATGGAGGAACAGTAGTAGAGAAGAATGATACTCTGTGAAATATACTGGAGATGTTGTAGAGTTGATAGATGACAGGATGCTCTCATCTAGATCTCTCAAGAAAGCACCACATCCTTGGAATGATAATTTCTGTAGAGTAAGGTTATAATGATTAACAAAAACAAATCCACTAGTGGGATATGAAGGTTGAGAGACAACAGCTGTAGGACATTTTATGTGAGCAAGTGAGTTTGAAGCACTTTTTATAGTCAGTGAGTGACTATTATTAACAAGACAAAATAACATGTTTGTAATCTCATGAGTAACATTTGTGGACAACATTAAAATAGTGTCATTATTGAATGGACCAGAATGACATAAGACTGTCTCCAGTTCATTGCTATGAGTTATATTAATCTCATGAGAAGTAGCTCCTTGAGTGTTGAGTAACAAGCAGACAACAAGAAGTTGCAGTAACATGACTTCAGATAACCACTTTGTAGTTGATACGATATATTTCTGTGGATACCAATTTGGCTGTAAAAATCTGTTCATTTGATGAAAGAGAGGCTTTATATAATAATTAAAACATTTATTTTAAAACTGAAAGTAAAGTGAAGTAATTCTCAACTGATCTATCAAAAATCAAACTAAAATTTTAATGTTATGAATACAATGTATCCTAAGAAGTGATGTACTTATATTCCATATTGTGAATAGATATACGAAAATGTTCAAAATGAGTTTTATGTTGTGATATAGAAAGAATAATTCTGTCACAGATATTGGACATGTGTACAACGTACACTTATGTCACAATAGAGGTATTATATTTTATATAATACATTCAAATTAAGCTTTATTATGTCATGTTATGGAAAGAATATTTCTGTCACAGATAGTGAACATCATTGTGTACAACACATATAAAATGTTGATACATTAACTTGATGCATGAAAGACTTACTCAATATCATATTATCATTATAGAAGGTATTATATTTAATATAATAGACTTCATAATTCTATTAATTATAATAGACATATAACTAATCAACTGATACATAACTGATAACACTCTACAGAGAAAGTTACTGATAATATGGTCTATACCTTTAAAATTACAGTGTTGTATGTAATACATTAGTTATAAGCATAGATGTAGATATCATAGATTGAGAGGTTTACAAATGTGGCTATAGTTGATGATACTTATACTAAGAACACAGGGCATTTACTGGATACATGTAATAACAATTACTATATTAACAAAACATACCACTTGTTTATGTAAAGTTTGTTTTAGATATCTTCTGTTACTTTCAGTTTCAAAAAGCTATTTATGGAATCAAAGTCTAACTGTTCCTTGCCTATGTAATGTTTTCTATATTATACAATTAATGTCCATTGAAGTACAAGTATGTTATATTTCCTTTGAGTACATCATGTTTGTTAAAATAAATAAGTTGGAGGCTACCAGGTTCGTGTTACTGGACAGTGTAATATAATACAAATTGTGTTTATATTTTTATAATAGTTTCAGTTTCAAAGTAGCTGTTTATAGAATAACAAAACCAATATGTTATATTCAAACAACATCTTTCACAGATAGTTAAACTTGCGTATCCATAGCAACTACATATATCTACAAAGTGGTCACAACCTTATTACCTTTGTTAGTAAGTACTCAAGGAGTTCTTTACATCAATATAACAACATATAGAATGATCTTTGGAGAGACTTGTGTCATTGAGTGAAGATAATTTCAATGACTGTGTGTTGCTCATGAGTATTATGACATTACAAGAGATATTGAATGTAAATAACAAATATGACTGTATTTTATAAGTATGAAATACTATATAACAACAACAGCAAAGAAAAACAAATGTACACAAACTAAAAATGATCAGAAAATGCATACAAATTATCATTATTAAACAGATTACATATGTAATATTTACTAGAGACACTAGTTGTAAGTAGAGCTACATTAAATAAAGAGACATCTTGATTAAATCAATGAAATTATAAACTTGATACACACACTGTGATTTCTAATTGTTTTATAAACATGCACATGTTTTATGTTGGACTGAGAAGTGGTTCTCTTGTTTCATCAAAGGTATCAAAGAATGACCCTTCAAGATCTGCAATTTTCAGCTCTGGAGTTTGTGGATTACGATGTATTTTAGAATGAAAAAGAAATGTTAATTTCATTTGAAGTATGTACAATTTTGGTTTTATTTTCTTTAATGTTCCAGTTACCCACAGAATATGAAATATAACAATGGTAACTAATGTCAAGAATACAGTAGTAGTTGTTATTGTTAATATAATAGAGACTTGATTGGTACTACTGAATTTTAAAAAGTACCATGATGTACCTAAAGGTACAAAGTAGTTCCACATAATAAAGAAATCAAGTAAGTTAACCCACATCTTATGAAATGGTCTGCAATATGCTTCAATTGTCATGTAAATGGTAGCCATAGGAATACCTATGACAAATCCCTTATAAATGTCACCAGTCCTGAACAAAATGTATAATGTATAAAGAAACAAAAGTAGTAGTAGACGAATCGTGAAGAAGAATTCTTTGTTGTGTTTATAAGGACCATGAATGGCTTCATAAACAGGTCGAATATACTCTCTCAGTTTACCTACTCTCATAAGTGGTCGACCAACAACAAGTATGGTCATATAAGATAGTAGAACAGGACCAACCACTGCTATAGTTAGTATCATTAATATCAAATGACCACCTTTTCCATATTCAACTGTACCATCTTTGTACCAAACTTTAAGTATTGGGTTACTAGTATCATTGGTATATATATTAATTGGTGTAACTATATTTGATATTGCAGTAAGCATACTTGTAAAAGAGAGGTGTACAACAGTAACCAATACTTGAACTGAGGAGTGAGTTATTCTGTTAGAAAGTCTTAAAGAATAACGACTGAGGATAGTGAGGACAACAACTATTGTCAGTAAATAAAGTGGAAATAGTAAACTGAGACCAGCTTTCCATAACTCTGTCATACCATTATAAAAACAAAGAGGAAAACCAAGATTAAAATTTAACATGGAGAGAAAAACATGAGCTGATGAATACATTGAAGAAATAACATGGTGTGATGAAGAAATTTTGACATCTATAATGCCAATAACCTGAGCATAGAATATAATTCCATTGAGTGTACCAGTTGTTAATGTGAGTTTGAGAGCAAATAGCAGGTAAATGAGAAGGGGACCAGCTACTGCATAGAGGATTAGTGTCAATAACCACCAATTACTACACTGCTTACATTCTGAAGAACCAAATACCACACTATACTTGATACCATTAACAGTAGTACAAGTAGAACATAAAGGTCCTGTTTTAGTTGGTGGACAAAGTGGAAGATGATTTACAAGGTAATTGTTGGGATCAGCTATTAAAATATCAGAGTCATTTATCAAGAACGTGGTATAATCTTGATTGAGGTTACATGATTCATGACAGGTTAGTGCCACACCAAATACTGTAGTTTGATTTGTACCATTTGTAATGTTCATTAGTCCAGCCCATGCAGCAGAGTCAGGTGGTCTAGTGATGGTAGCAAAAGGATATTGTAAATACGAATAGTTTGAGACAACTAGACAAGTAGGTTGATAATCTCCAGCCATACCAAGTTTATCAATAACTGGTGAACATTGACATGTACTTGTGTCTGCATTCTGTTCAAAACCTAATGGACAATCTAGTAAGTTCAACTTTACCTTTAATAACGATGAGTCATCAGGAGATGATATGACTAGGACAGCATCATTAATCCTCTTTGAATTACTATCCCTTTTATATAGAGTGAAGTTAACTAAAGTACACTGCTGTGATTCTAAAAGGACTTGATTCTCATCATGAGGTGAGATATACCATGATGAAAGTGGTTTTAATGGCAGGTTTCCAGAACTATTTTTTGATTTAGCTAGTGCAAGAGAAACTATGGCATACACAAAATTGCCTATCTCATCTTTGGCTGCCATAGGTATATGTAATGTTTGTCCAGGATATACTGATATTCTGATATTGGGTAAAACCATTTCAGCGTCACTATCACAGTAACTGCATTTGTTTTTGGAACATATGCAACGACTCTTAGACAATGTGGAGAGGTTTAATGGACTGTGTCCTGAAGGCTCAATATAGAAAATTGAATCATAATAATATTTTGTATTTTGAGGTCTGATGATGTATGTTCTGTTCATATAGCAATTGTACAGGTTAGTGGTGTATATTGAGCTACCAGAGAGACCAGCTGTATTATTAATGAATATCATACTGATATTTAATACTGTCATGTTTTGTAAGGGAGAAGACATTTGAAATGTACATTGCTTTATGGTCTTATAAATATCATCTTGTGCATAAATAGCTCCTCCCTTTGTATGAGCAATATTATTGATAAAGACAGCCCTGAGTCCATTGTTTAAGTGGAATGTACTACTGCCATATAACTTGAATACAGCTCCTCTCTCTCCTCTGTTTCCTTCAAACAACATATTACCATCCAATATAATGTTAGTGTTAATTAACTCAAAAACTGACCCTGAATTGTCATAATAATAACTGTTAGATCCATTAATATAGAGAGTCTTGATATTAATCATTGTAAACATACCAGCTTTTGAAATTGATGTTGACAAACCACCTTGAGAGTTCTTGGAAGCCACAACGTTTTCTAGAACAATTATCAGAGGCTTCAATGGACTATCTTCATATGAATATGTAGTTGAATAAAGACATGATCCTGTTGTCTTGATAAGGTTTTTGATAAAGGTCACATTACTAAATGTTACAATGACATTGAAATTCTTATTTGATGGTGGATTCTGTATAACAACAGAGACTGCTCCTGCATTTGATTTATAGCCAATATCAGCTAAATCTTTTTGTGAACTAAAACTACTGTTAGATACAATAAGTGGGTATATATTTGATTTGTTAGTGTTATGGCTTATGTAGAATGTTATCAGAAATGAGAGAGCAGCTCCATGGCAACTAAAAAAGTTGGAGTTCTTCCTAAAAACATTGCCATTACCAATTACAGTCTGAGATTTTGTTACACTGTTGATATGGAGTACTAACATAGCACCTGAAAATGAACCAGTATTTCGAGTAAAGTTTGTTGAAGATATTTGGACATTGGCTGAGAAGTTCTGTTGAGTATAGAGTATTGTCAAAGCTGCAGCATTAACAACAGGAAATGAAGCAAATGTCTGTTCATGTACTAAATTATTAAAATCAGAAAGACACTCAATATTATTGATATAATCAATATTATATTCAAATATTGCTTCTTTTATTAAAACATTATTTTGTAAAATTTTCACTTTGTTTTCATCAGTGAACAATAACAACACTCCATTACCTAAACTCATATTAGTCTGCTGATAAAAATTAATACTTTTTGCAGAGGTAATACTGATATTTTCTATAATAGCATTTGATGGATTAATAGCTAGAACAGAAAACCCATAATTTGATAACATATTAACCTCTTTGATCAGTAATGTCTCAATATGGTGGAACAGTAGTAGAGAAGAATGATACTCTGTGAAATATACTGGAGATGTTGTAGAGTTAATAGATGACAGGATGCTCTCATCTAGATCTCTCAAGAAAGCACCACATCCTTGGAATGATAATTTCTGTAGAGTAAGGTTATAAAGATTTACAAAGACAAATCCACTAGTGGGATATGAAGGTTGAGAGACAACAGCTGTAGGACATCTTATGTGAGCAAGTGAGTTTGTAGCACTTTTTATAGTCAGTGAGTGACTAGTATTTACAAGACAAAATGATATGTTTGTAATCTCATGAGTAATATTTGTGGACAACACTATAATAGTGTAATTATTGAATGGACCAGAATGACATAAGACTGTCTCCAGTTCATTGCTATGAGTTATATTGATCTCATGAGAAGTAGCTCCTTGAGTGTTGAGTAACAAGCAGACAACAAGAAGTTGCAGTAACATGACTTCAGATAACCACTTCGTAGTTGATACAATATATTTCTGTGGATACCAATTTGGCTATAAAAATCTGTTCATTTGATAAAAGAGAGGCTTTATATAATAATTAAAACATTTATTTTGAAACTGAAAGTAAAGTGAAGTAATTCTCAACTTATCTATCAAAAATCAAACTAAAATTTTGATGTTATGAATACAATCTATCCTAAGAAGTGATGTACTTATATTCTATATTGTGAATAGATAAACGAAAACATTCAAAATGAGTTTTATGTTGTGATATAGAAAGAATAATTCTGTCACAGATAGTGGACATGTGTACAACGTACACTTATGTCACAATAGAGGTATTATATTTTATATAATACATTCAAATTAAACTTTATGTCATGTTATGGAAAGAATATTTCTGTCACAGGTAGTGAACATCATTGTGTACAACACTTATGAAATGTTGATACATTAACTTCATGCATGAAAGACTTACTCAATATCATATTATCATTATAGAAGGTATTATATTTTATATAATACACTTCATATTTCTATGAATTATAATAGACATATAACTAATCAACTGATACATAACTGATAACACTATACAGAGAAAGTTACTGTTAATATGGTCTATACCTTTAAAATTACAATGTGTATGTAATCCATTAGTTGTAAGTATCAAATAATACTAATGAACACATTGTTAATGCAGTTGGGTATTAAATGTTGGGTAATGCTTTTAAAAGAGCTATTTTGAAACTGAACTATTAATAAGTAGTCTCCAACTAATATACTGAAGTAGTAGTATTTTATACCAGTATAGATCATATAATACTTGATATCTTAACTAGTACTAGTACAGACAAGTAATGTATTCTATTAAGGAAAGATCTATGATATGTTGAATTTAGCAATACAAAAACATCGACAGTCATTTTATATAGAAAGGATACATTGACGTTTTGATGTCATTGGTTATGGTATAACAAGTGAGTTATTTTCAGTACATTTCATGAGAAATGTGATATTCCAATCATGTTATTATAAGACATCACCTGTTTATTATAGTACTGGATTTTCAAATTCATTATTTATTTTACTTCATCTTTATTTAATGACCTAACTTTTTCTATATATATACAACAATAAGTTACCATAGATATGATAATAGCATCATAGATTAAAAGTTTTTATAAAATACACTGAGAATAACATAGATGTAGATATCATAGATTGAGAGGTTTACAAATGTGGCTATAGTTGATGAGACTTATACTAAGGACACAGGACATTTACTGGATACATGTAATAACAATTAATATATTAACAAAACATACCACTTGTTTATGTAAAGTTTGATTTAGATCTTTTTATACAAATTGTGTTTATATTTTTATAATAGTTTCAGTTTCAAAGTAGCTGTTTATAGAATAACAAAACCAACATGTTATATTCAAACAACATCTTTCACAGATAGTTAAACTTGGGTATCCATAGCAACTACATATATCTACAAAGTGGTCACAACCTTATTACCTTCATTAGTCAATACTCAAGAAGTTTTTTACATCAATATAACAACATATAGAATGATCTTTGGAGAGACTTGTGTCATTGAGTGAAGATAATTTCAATGACTGTGTGTTGCTCATGAGTATTATGACATTACAAGAGATATTGAATGTAAATAACAAATATGACTGTATTTTATAAGTATGAAATACTATATAACAACAACAGCAAAGAAAAACAAATGTACACAAACTAAAAATGATCAGAAAATGCATACAAATTATCATTATTAAACAGATGACATATGTAATATTTACTAGAGACACTAGTTGTAAGTAGAGCTACATTAAATAAAGAGACATCTTGATTAAATCAATGAAATGTTAAACTTGATACACACACTGTAATATATTAATTCTTGATAAACACACACATGTTTTATGTTGGACTGAGAAGTGGTTCTCTTGTTTCATCAAAGGTATCAAAGAATGACCCTTCAAAATCTGCAATTTTCAAATTTGGAGATCGTGGATTATGGTGTGTTTTGGAATAAAAGAGCAGCATTAATTTCATTTGAAGTATGTACAATTTTGGTTTTATTTTCTTTATTTTTCCAGTCACCCACAGAACATGAAATATAATAACAGTAACTAATGTCAAGAATACAGTAGTAGTAGTTGTTGTTAAAATAATAGAGACTTGATTGGTATTATTGATTTTAAAAAAGTACCATGACATACCAAAGATTATGATGTAGTTCCACATAATAAAGAGATCAAGTAAGTTAACCCACATCTTACGAAATGGCCTACAATATGCTTCAATTGTCATGTAAATGGCAACAGTAGGAATACCTATGACAAATCCTTTATAAATGTCACCAGTCCTAAACAAAATGTATAATGTATAAACAAACACAAGTAGTAGTAGACGTGTTGTAAAAAAGAATTCTCTGTTATGTTTATAAGGACCATGAATGGCTTCATAAACAGGTCGAATATACTCTCTCAGTTTACCTACTCTCATTAGTGGTCGACCAGCAACAAGGATGGTCATATAAGATAGTAGGATAGGACCAACCACTACTATAGTTAGTATCATTAACATCAAATGACCACCTTTTCCATATTCAACTGTACCATCTTTGTACCAAACTTTAAGTATTGGGTTACTAGTATCATTGGTATATATATTAATTGGTGTAACTATATTTGATATTGCAGTAAACATACTTGTGAAAGAGAGGTGTACAACAGTAACTAGTACTTGAACTGAGGAGTGAGATATTCTGTTGGAAAGCCTTAAAGAATAACGACTGAGGATAACAAGGACAACAACTATTGTCAGTAAATAAAGTGGAAATAGTAAACTGAGACCAGCTTTCCATAACTCTGTCATACCATTGTAAAAACAAAGAGGAAAGCCAAGTTTCAGATTCAAAATAGAGAGAAAAACATGAGAACAAGAATACATTGAAGAAGTCAGCTGCTGTGATGATAGGATGTTGATATTTAAAATGCCAATAGCTTGAGCATAGAATATAATTCCATTGAGTGTACCAGTTGTTAATGTGAGTTTGAGAGCAAATAGCAGGTAAATGAGAAGGGGACCAGCTACTGCATAGAGGATTAGTGTCAATAACCACCAATTACTACACTGCTTACATTCTGAAGAACCAAATACCACGCTATACTTGATACCATTAACAGTAGTACAAGTAGAACATAAAGGTCCTGTTTTAGTTGGTGGACAAAGTGGAAGATGATTTACAAGGTAATTATTGGGATCAGCTATTAAAACATCAGAACCATTTATCAAAAATGTGGTATAATCTTGATTGAGGTTACATGATTCGTGACAGGTAAGTGCCGCACCAAATACTGTAATTTGATTAGTACCATTTGTAATATTCATTAGTCCAGCCCATGCCGTAGAGTCTGGTGGTCTAGTGATGGTAGCAAGAGGATATTGTAAATATGAATTGTCTGAAACAATTAAACAAGTAGGTTGATAATCTCCAGCCATACCAAGTTTATCAATAACTGGTGAACATTGACATGTACTTGTGTCTGTATTCAGTTCAAAACCTAGTGGACAATCTAGTAAATTAAGCTTTACCCTTAATAATGATGAGTCATCAGGAGATGATATGACTAGGACAGCATTATTAATCCTCTTCGAATTACTATCCCTTCTATAAAGAGTGAAGTTAACTAAAGTACACTGATGTGATTCCAGAAGTACTTGATTCTCATCATGAGGTGATATATACCATGATGAAAATGGTGATAACGATATAGTTCCAGATTTATCGCTTGTTCTAGCAAATGTAAGAGACACTGTAGTGTACACATTATTACCTACTACATCTTTAGCTGCCATAGGTATATGTAATGTTTGTCCAGGATATACTGATATGATGTTGGGAAACACTAATTCATTGCTACTATCATAAATACATTTGGTTAGATTTTTGGAACATATGCAACGACTATTAGATAAAGTGGAGATACTTAAAGGATTATTTTTCAAAGAATTGAAATGAAAAATTGTGTCATAATATTCTTTTTCAGTATGATGACCAGTATAGTATAATTCATTCATATAGCAATTGTACAAGTTAGTACTGAATATGGAGCTACCAGAGAGACCAGCTGTGTTATTGATAAATATCATAGTGATATTTAATACTAATGCGTTTTGAAAGGGGTAAGACATTTGAAATGTACATTCCTTTATGGCCTTATAAATATCATCTTGTGCATAAATAGCTCCTCCCTTTGTATGAGCAATGTTATTGATAAAGGTAGCCCTGAGTCCATTGTTTAAGTGAAATGTACTACTGCCATATAACTTGAACACAGCTCCTCTCTCTCCTCTGTTTCCTTCAAACAACATATTACCATCCAATATAATGTTAGTGTTAATTAACTCAAAAACTGACCCTGAATTGTCATAATAATAACTGTTAGATCCATTAATATAGAGAGTCTTGATATTAATCATTGTAAACATACCAGCTTTTGAAATTGATGTTGATAAACCATCTTGTTTATTTCTGTATGCGATTACATTTTCTAAAACTATTATCAAAGACTTTAATCCACTATTTTTATTGGAATACGTATTAGCATACATACATGCTCCTGTAGTATCAATAACATTTCCACTAAAGGTAACATTACTAAGTGTTACAGTGACATTGAAGTCTTTGTTTTGTGGTGGATTATGTATAACAACAGAGACTGCTCCAACATTTGCTTTGTAAGCAATAACAGCCTTTACATTTCTGGATTTAAAAACACTGTTAGATACAATAAGTGGGTATATATTTGATAGGTGAGTGCCATAGTTTTTGTTAAACATCATGAAGAATGTGAGAGAAACTCCACGGTAACTCAAAATATTGTAGTTCTCTACAAAACTACTATTATTTATTATAGTTTGGGAGTTTGTTATACTGTGGAAATGTAATACCAATACAGTACCTGAGAATGAGCCAATATTATAAGCGAACATAGTTGAAGATATTTGGACATTAGCTGAGAAGTTCTGTTGAGTATAGATTATTGTCAAACCTGCAGCATTAATAACAGGAATTGAAGCAAATGTTTCTTGATGTACTAAATTATCAAGATAAGAGAGACACTTAATACTGTTGATATAGTCAGCATTATTTACAAATCTTGCCTCTTTTATTAAAACATTCTTTTGTAAATTTTTCACATTGCTTTCATCAGTGAACAATAACAACAATCCATTACCTAAACTGACATTGGTATATTGATGAAACTCAAAACCTTTTGTAGATGTGACATTGAAATTTTCTATAGATGCCTCTGATGGATTAATAGCTAGAACTGCAAACCCATAATTTTGATAAATATTAACTTTTTTGATGAGTAATGTCTCAATATGGAGGAACAGTAGTAGAGAAGAATGATACTCTGTAAAATATACTGGAGATGTTGTAGAATTGATAGATGACAGGATGCTCTCATCCAGATCTCTCAAGAAAGCACCACATCCTTGGAATGATAATTTCTGTAGAGTAAGGCTATAAAGATTTACAAAAACAAATCCACTAGTGGGATATGAAGGTTGAGAGACAACAGCTGTAGGACATCTTATGTGAGCAAGTGAGTTTGTAGCACTTTTTATTGTCAGTGAATGACTAGTATTAACAAGACAAAATGATATGGTTGTAATCTCATGAGTAATATTTGTGGACAACACTATAATAGTGTCATTATTGAATGGACTAGAGTGACATAAGACTGTCTCCAGTTCATTCCTGTGAGTTACAACGATCTCATGTCCTTGACTGTTGACTAACAAACAAACAACAAGTTCCAGCAATAGCAACATTACCTCACTTTTAGTTTGTAATTGAGATGGTATATTTTTGTAGATACTAATTTGTCTGTGGAACTTGTTCTTTTGATAACAGAGAGGCTTTATATAATAATTAAGATAATTATTTTGAAACTGAAACTAAAATGGGTATTTCTGAACTAATGTATCAACAGTCAAATTGAAATTTTGTTGTTATGCAATCACTCAATATCATATTATTATCATTATAGAAGGTATTATATTTAATATAATACACTTCATATTTCTATCAATTATAATAGACATATAACTAATCAACTGATAGATAACTGATAACACTATACAGAGAATGTTACTGTTAATATGGTCTACTAGTTTAAATAACAGCATGTAATAATGAATGTAATACATTAGTAGTAAATATCAAATAATACTAGTGAACACATTATTAATGCGGTTGGATATTAAGTGTTGGGTAATGCTTTTAAAAGAGCTATTTTGAAACTAAACTATTAATAAGTAGTCTCCAACTAATATACTGAAGTAGTAGTATTTTATACCAGTATAGATCATATAATACTTGATATCTTAACTAGTACTAGTACAGACAAGTAATGTATTCTATTAAGGAAATATCTATGATATGTTGAATTTAGCAATACAAAAACATTGACAGTTATTTTATATAGAAAGGATACATTGATGTTTTGATGTTATTGGTTATGGTATAACAAGTATGTTATTCTCAGTATATTTCATGAAGACTATGATATTCCAATCATGTTATTATAAGACATCACCTGTTTATTATAGTACTGGATTTTCAAATTCACTATTTATTTTACTTCATCCTTTATTAATGACCTATATGCAGCAATAAGTTAACACTGACATAATAATAGCATCATAGAATGAGAGAGGTCTACAAGTGTGGCTATAGTAGATGACACATATATTGTGAAATATGCTGAGAACAATTGTATAACAACTAATTTTATGAAAGTATTGATTTGTCCTTTCTATATCAAATTAAATAATTCAGACATATTGTTTAGTATTGGCTAAATAGAGGTAGACTATTCACCATATGCTTCATCAACCAGCAACTACTTTTGTCAGTAATCATGCTTTTGTAGTACAAACAAGAATATCTATCCCTTTAGTGACATCACATATATATTATGGGACCATATTACTGGACACGTGTAATAACAACTACTATATTAACAAAACATACCACTTGTTCATGTAATGTTCAGTTTCAAAATAATTGAATAACAAAGTCTAACTGAACAGGTTACTGGCATTCACAACAGCAAATTAAACTACAATGTGGTAGGTTATGTGAGATATCAAAGAGTTCATAAAATCAACATAACTTAGTCTTGCTAGACAAACCTAATCCTATGACCAAAATATGTCCATTGTTCAATCTAGGGATTTGGCTGGTTCGTGAGACTAAATATAACTCCTATAACAATGATATTCAAAATTAAAGCTTGATGTCTATCAAGTAATGAAACTAACCATAGAGTCAAAATGATACACTAGTAATCTCATGAGTAGCACTTGTGGGCAACACTATAATAGCATCATACTCAATGGACCAGAATGACATAGTGGAAATTTAAGAACTGGTATAATTATTTTATAATATGAACATTTATTAATCCAATTTAATGATGTTTTACATTAATTTTAAACTTTATAACTATGACTGTATGTACAAGCAAGAAACAGACATGTATGCAAATCAAAGCTTGTAAAAAAGCATACAGAATATAAATACCAAGAAACAAAATATAGAGTGTCGGAATTAAGCAGATATCAATAAAAGATCAAACTGACTATAGTTAGTTATAATTAATACAAAATACTAATTATGAGAATATCTATATGAGAAGACAGACAATTCCTTTAATACACACACACACACACACACACTGGTTCTTGAGATGTATGTCTCATGTTGGACTTAGAAGTGGTTCTCTGGTTTCGTCATAGGTATCAAAAAATGACCCTTCGAGATCTGAAGTTTTCAAATTTGGAGGTTGCAGACTGTGACATGTTTTGAAACAAAAAAGAAGACTGAGTTTCATTTGAAGTATGTACAATTTTGGTTTTATTTTCTTTAATGTTCCAGTGACCAAATGAATATGAAATATAATAACAGCAACTAATGTCAATAATACAGTAGTACTTGTTATTGATAAAATAATGGGGACTTGATTTGAGCTGTTGACTTTTACAAAGTACCACGTTATACCAAAAACAATGACACAGTCCCACATAACGAAAAGATCCAACATGTTCAACCACAACTTACAGAAAGGCCTGCAGAATGCTTCTATTGTCATGTAAATGGCAATGACAGGGATAGCTATTGCATATCCTTTGTATATGTCACCAGTTCTGTACAAAATGGATAAAATGTAGAGAAACACAAGTAGCAGTAAACGAATTGTGAAAAAAAATTCTTTGTTATGTTTATAAGGACCATGAATGGCTTCATAAACAGGTCGAATATACTCTCTTAGTTTACGTACTCTCATAAGTGGTCGACCAACAACAAGAATGGTCATATAAGATAGTAGAACAGGACCAACCACTGCTATAGTTAGTATCATTAATATCAAATGATCACCTCTTCCATACTCAACTGTACCATCTCTATACCAAACTTTAAGTATTGGGTTACTAGTATCATTGGTATATATATTAATTGGTGTAACTATATTTGATATTGCAGTAAACATACTTGTGAAAGAGATGTGTACAACAGTAACCAATACTTGAACTGAGGAGTGAGTTATTCTGTTAGAAAGTCTTAAAGAATAACGACTGATGATAATAAGGACAAGAACTATTGTCAGTAAATAAAGTGGAAATAGTAAACTGAGACCAGCTTTCCATAATTCTGTCATACCATTATAAAAACAAAGAGGAAAGCCAAGATTCAGATTCAATATAGAGAGGAAAGCATGCGTTATTGAATATAGTAATGTTCCAATATCCTGTGATGATGATATTTTAATATCTATAATACCAATAGTCTGAGCGTAGAATATAATTCCATTGAGTGTACCAGTTGTTAATGTTAGTTTAAGAGCAAATAACAGGTAAATAAAGAGGGGACCAGCTACTGCATAGAGAACTAGTGTCAATAACCACCAATTACTACACTGCTTACATTCTGAAGAACCAAATACCACACTATACTTGATACCATTAACAGTAGTACAAGTAGAACATAAAGGTCCTGTTTTAATTGGTGGACAAAGTGGAAGATGATTTACAAGGTAATTATTGGGATCAACTATTAAAACATCAGAGTCATTTATCAAGAACATGGTATAATCTTGATTGATGTTACAAGATTCATGACAGGTAAGTGCCGCACCAAATACTGTAGTTTGATTAGTACCATTTGTAATATTCATTAGTCCAGCCCATGCAGCAGAATCTGGTGGTCTGGTAATTGTAGCAAGTGGAAATTGTGAAGTAGAATAGTTTGAGACAATTTGACAAGTAGGTTGATAGTCTCCAACCAGACCAAGATTATTAATAACAGATGAACATTGACAAGTACCTTTTATTTTATTAAGTTCAAAACCGAGAGGACACTGTAGCAATTCAAGGCTTATTCTCAACAATGATGAGTCATCAGGAGATGATACAACAAAGACAGCATTGTTAATTGTTTGGGAATTACTATCTTTCTTATAAAGAGTGAAGTTAACTAAAGTACACTGCTGTGATTCCAAGAGGAATTGATTTTCATCATAAGGTGAAATGTACCATGATAAAAATGGTGACAGTGGTTTACCTCCAAATTTATCATTTGTTCTAGCCAGTGCAAGAGACACTGTACTATACACATGATTGCCTAATGCATCTATGGCTGCCATTGGTATGTTTAATGTTTGTCCAGGATAAGCTTTTTTGTGAGAACTATAACTATTGGAGCAATTTTGTTTAATACATACACAACGACTGATAGACAAAGTGGAAATACTTAAAGGATTGAGTTTTGAAGAATTTAAGTGGAATATTGTGTCGTAATAGTTTTTTTCATTATGATGACCAGTGTAGTAAAATCCATTCATATAGCAATTGTACAGGTTAGTGCTGTATATTGAGCTACCAGAGAGACCAGCTGTATTATTGATAAATATCATAGTGATATTTAATTCTGTAATGTTTTGAAAGGGGGAAGACATCTGAAATGTACATTGCTTTATGGTCTTATAAATATCATCTTGTGCATAAATAGCTCCTCCCTTTGTATGAGCAATGTTATTGATAAAGGTAGCCCTGAGTCCATTGTTTAAATGAAATGTACTACTGCCATATAACTTGAATACAGCTCCTCTCTCTCCTCTGTTTCCTTCAAACCACATATTACCATCCAATATAACATTAGTATCAATTACTTCAAAGACTGACCCTGAATTGTTATAATAATGATTGTTAGATCCAGTTATATGAAGAGCTTTGATATTATTTACTGTAAACATACCAGCTTTTGAAACGGATGTTGATGCAGCATATTGAGAGTTGCTGTATGTTGTAATATTTTCCAAGACTACTATGAGTGTGGTATGATCTTCATAAGAATAAGTAGTGGCAAACACACATGCTCCTGTGGTCTCAACAAGGTTATTGAAAAAGGTCACATTACTGAACCTCACTGTGACATTGAATTCCATCTTTTTATGTGGATTTTGAATAGCAACAGAAACTGCTCCTGAATTTGCTTTTTCAGGATAATCAGAAAAATCATTTTGTGACTCAAAAGTACTGTTTGATACAGTGAGCACAAACTGATACACACGTGTTATGTAAATATCATGGTTAATTGTTATTAAAAATGAAAGAGCAGCTCCATGGCAACTTAAAAGGTTGGAGTTCTTCCTAAAAACATTGCCATTATCAATTACAGTCTGAGAGTTGGTTACACTGTTGAAGTGTAGCACTAACATAGCACCTGAAAATGAGCCGGTATTTTGAATAAATATTGTTGAAGATATTTGGACATTGGCTGAGAAGTTCTGTTGAGTATAGAGTATTGTCAAACCTGCAGCATTAATAACAGGAATTGGAGTAAATGTTTCTTGATGAACTAAATTATAAAGGTCAGAGGGACACTTGATACTGTCAATATATTCAAAGTTATTGGAAAATCTTGCTCCTTCTATTAAAGCATTCTTCTTTAAACTTTTCACATTACTTTCATCAGTGAACAATAATAAGACTCCATTACCTAAACTCATATTAGTCTGCCGATAAAACTCAAAACTTTTTGTAGAGGTGATATTTACATTTTCTATAGTTGTCTTTATTGGATTAATAGCTAGAATTGCAAACCCATAATTTGATAACATATTAACCTCTTTGATGAGTAATGTCTCAATATGGAAGAACAGTAGTAGAGAAGAATGATACTCTGTGAAATATACTGGAGATGTCGTAGAATTGATAGATGACAGGATGCTCTCATCCAGATCTCTCAAAAAAGCACCACATCCTTGGAATGATAATTCCTGTAGAGTAAGGTTATAAAGATTTACAAAAACAAATCCTCTAGTAGGATATGAAGGTTGAGAGACAGCAGCTGCAGGACATCTTATGTGAGCAAGTGAGTTTGTAGCACTTTTTATAGTCAGTGAGTGACTAGTATTAACAAGACAAAATGATATGTTTGTAATCTCATGAGTAATATTTGTGGACAACACTATAATAGTGTCATTATTGAATGGACCAGAATGACATAAGACTGTCTCCAGTTCATTTCTATGAGTTATATTGATCTCATGAGCAGTAGCTCCTTGAGTGTTGACTAACAAGCAGACAACAACCAGCTGTAGTATTAACAACATCACCTCAGATAAACACTTTGTAATTAGAATCACTACTGTGAATACCAGTTTGTCTACAAAGTCTGTTCTTTTAACAACAGAGAGCCTTTAAATTAACAGTTATTTTGAAACCAAAAATAAAACAAAGTAATTCCCTACTGATCATGATCTATCAACAATAAAACTGAAATTACATTAAATAGCAGGTTATCTAGATATTGTCATTATTATAATCTCAATGTATTTAAATATACTCAAGGGAATTATATTTTATACTATGAAATGAAAAGAATAAATCTGTCACAATGGTATATTATAGTGGACATATGTGTAACACTTATGAAAGACTCACTCAATGTTATATTATTGTTATAGATATCATAGTCTTCATCATATATTGAAATGTTTACAAGTGTGGCTATAGTTCATGACATTTATTCCATGAAATATACAGAGACGAATATGGTATATCACAACTAATGTTATGAAAGTATTAATTTGTCCTTTCTATATTAAAACAAACAGTTCAGACATATTGTTTAGTATTGGCTAAGTAGAAGTAGGTTATTCACCTTGTGGTTTATCAACAAGTACAACTACTTTTATCAATAATCATGTTTTTGCAGTACAACAAGATATACTCCATTAGTGACATCATTTATTATGGGACTATATTACTGGACAAGTGCAATAACAATTAGTATATTAACAAATCATACCACTTGTTTGTTTATGTAATGTTTGTCTGAGATCATTTGTTACTTACAGTTTCAAAATAGCTTTTTGGGATTAAAGTCTAATTGTTATCAATTAATGGAACATATTAGACCTATTCATAAACTAAATAAACTAAAAGATGGTTGGTAATGTGAGTATATAATATATATATTAAAATCAATACATTTAGGCCATGTTTATTTGTTAACAACACTATGATAGTTTTATCACTCAATGGACCAGAATAGGATATAAGACTCTCTAATAATCATTACTATGAGCTATGTTGATCTCATGAACTCTTGAGTGTTGACTAACAAAGAGACAAAGACCATTAGTAGCAATCTTAGTTCAGATAAGACTACATTGTAGTTGCCTCTAAACGTTTAAAATTAAGTACCAATGTATATAACTTGAGGTTTGAACAGTCTCACAGTCCAATGCTGTAACTGTCTAATTGGGCTTTTGTAAAGAAATGATATAGTTAATTATGATCATGATCATGATATTTTAATATAATTTTTCAAGAAGTATATACTGATATTGAATATGTTATGATTGTCATTACAACAACTAATGACATAAAAGTATCAATGTTCTTTCTCTATATAAAAATTAATGTCTCAGTGCAATACAAGTATGTTATATTTCCTTTAAGTACATCATATTTATTAAAATGAATAAGTTGGAGATTACTGGACAGTGTAATATAATCTAATTTGTGTTTACATCACATGCTATTTTAGTTTGTTTGGGAAATATTTTATAATAGTTTCAGTTTCAAAATAGCTGTTTATAGAATAACAAAGTCTTAATATATGTATTAAGATTAATATAAATATAGTACACTTTTATTTGTTAACAATACTGTGATAGTGTTATCACTCCATGGACTATAATGACATATACAACTCTCTAAAGATCATTGCTAAGAGCAATATTGATCTATGAATTCATTGAGTGTTGACTAACAGTAGCAATCACATGCTACTTTAGTTTGTTTGGGAAATATTTTATAATAGTTTCAGTTTCAAAATAGCTGTTTATAGAATAACAAAGTCTTAATATTATATTCAAAACAACATCTTTCAGAGATGATTAAGCTTGGGTATCCATAGCAACTACATATAACTACAAAGTGTCACAGTTGTGCTATCCTTTTTAGTCAGTGCTCAAGGAGTTCTTTACATCAATATAACAATATACAGAATGATCCTTGGAGAGAATTGTGTCATTGAGTGAAGATAAGTTTAAAAACTAAGTGTTGATTACGAATATTATGACATTACAAAAGATATTGTAAATAATGTAATTAACAAATATGACTGTATTTTATAAGTATGAAGCACACTATGACAACAAACACAAAGAAAAACAAATGTACACAAACCCAATGGTCAGTAAGGATGTACACAAGATCAGTATTTACTAGAGACACCAGTTGTAAGTAGAGCTACATTAAATAGAGACATCAGTATTAAATCGATAAAAATAAAAAAAACTTGATACGCACACTATTATTTATTAATTCTTGATAAATACATATAATTTATTATATTGAACTGAGAAGTGGTTCTCTTGTTTCATCGTAAGTATCAAAAAATGACCCTTCAAGGTCAGAAGTCTTCAACTGTCTAGGTTGTGGTTCATGATGTATTTTCGAATGAAAAAGAAAAGTGAATTTCATTTGAAGTATGTACAATTTTGGTTTTAATTTCTTTAATGTTCCAGTTACCCACAGAATATGAAATATAACAACACCAACTAATGTCAAGAATACAATAGTGGTTGTTATTGTTAAAATAATGGAGACTTGATTGGTACTATTGATTTTAACAAGATACCACAATGTACCAGAAACTATGACACAGTTACACATAACAAAAAGATCAAGAATCTTCACCCACATTTTACGGAAAGGCCTACAAAATGCTTCAATTGTCACATAGATGGTAAAGACAGGAATACCTATCACATATGCCATATATGTGTCCTTAGTTCTGTACAGAACATATAACATGTAGAGAAACACAAGTAGTAGTAGACGAGTTGTAAAAAAGAATTCTTTGTTGTGTTGATAAGGTGCATGGATAGCTTCATAAACAGGTCGAATATACTCTCTTAGTTTACCTACTCTCATAAGTGGTCGACCAGCAGCAATGATGGTTAAATAAGATAGTAGGACAGGAATAACCACTACTATAATTAGTACCATTAATATTAAATGAGTACCCCTTCCATACTCAACTGTACCATCTCTGTACCAAACATTAAGAACTGGGTTACTAGTATCATTGGTATATATATTAATTGATGTAACAATGTTTGATATTGCAGTAAACATACTTATGAAAGAAAGGTGAACAACAGTTACTAGTACTTGAATTGAGGAGCTAGCTATTCTGTTGGAAATCCTAAGAGAGAAACGACTTAGGATAATGAGGACAACAACTATTGTCAGTAAATAAAGTGGAAATAGTAAACTGAGACCAGCTTTCCATAACTCTGTCATTCCATTATAAAAACACAGAGGAAAACTAAGATTAAAATTTAACATCAACAGAAAACCACGTGTTAATGAATATAGTGAAGTTACCACATGCTGTGATGAAGAAGATTTAACATCTATAACACCAATAGTCTGAGCATAGAATATAATTCCATTGAGTGTACCAGTTGTTAATGTGAGTTTGAGAACAAATAACAGGTAAATGAGGAGTGGACCAGCTACTGCATAGAGGATTAATGTTAACAACCACCAATTACTACACTGCTTACATTGTGAAGAACCAAATACCACACTATACTTGATACCATTAACAGTAGTACAAGTAGAACATAAAGGTCCTGTTTTAGTTGGTGGACAAAGTGGAAGATGATTTACAAGGTAATTATTGGAATCAGCTATTAAAACATCAGAACCATTTATCAAAAATGTGGTATAATGTTGATTGAGGTTACATGATTCATGACAGGTAAGTGCCACACCAAATACTGTAGTTTGATTAGTACTATTTGTAATATTCATTAGTCCAGCCCATGCAGCAGAGTCAACTCTGGTAATTGTAGCAAGAGGATATTGTAAATATGAATTGTCTGAAACAATTAGACAAGTAGGTTGATAATCTCCAGCTATACCAAGTTTATCAATAACTGGTGAACATTGACATGTACTTGTGTCTGTATTCAGTTCAAAACCTAGTGGACAATCTAGTAAGTTAAGCTTTATTTTTAATAATGATGAGTCATCAGGAGATGATATGACTAGGACAGCATTATTAATCCCTTTTGGATTACTATTCCTTTTATAAAGAGTGAAGTTAACTAAAGTACACTGATGAGATTCCAGAAGGACTTGATTCTCATCATGAGGTGATATATACCATGATGAAAATGGTGTTAACGACATAGTTCCAGAATTATCGTTTGTTCTAGCCAATGCAAGAGACACTGTAGTGTACACATTATTACCTACTACATCTTTAGCTACCATAGGTATATGTAATGTTTGTCCAGGATATACTGATATGATGTTGGGAAACACTAATTCATTGTTATTACAAGTAATACATTTGGTTAGATCTTTGGAACATATGCAATGACTATTAGATGAAGTGGAGATGTTTAAAGGATTGGGTTTTAAAGAATTGAAATGAAAAATTGTGTCAAAATAGTCTTTTTTATTTTGATGACCAGTATAGTATGATTCATTCATATAGCAATTGTACAAGTTAGTACTGAATATGGAGCTACCAGAGAGACCAGCTGTGTTATTGATAAATATCATGCTGATATTTAATACTGATGTGTTTTGAAAGGGGTAAGATAATTGAAATGTACATTGTTTTATGGTGTTATAAATATCATCTTGTGTATAAATAGCTCCTCCCTTTGTATGAGCAATGTTATTGGTAAAGGTAGCCCTGAGTCCATTGTTTAAGTGAAATGTACTACTGCCATATAACTTAAACACAGCTCCTCTCTCTCCTCTGTTTTCTTCAAACAACATATTACCATCCAATATAATGTTAGCGTTAATTAACTCAAAAACTGACCCTGAATTGTCATAATAACGACTGTTAGATCCAGTTACATGAAGAGCTTTGATATTAACCATTGTAAACATACCAGCTTTTGAAATTGATGTTGATGAACCATCTTGTTTATTTCTGTATGCGATTACATTTTCTAAAACTATTATCAAAGGCTTCAATCCACTATCGTTATTGGAATATGTGTTAGCATACATACATGCTCCTGTAGTATCAATAACATTTCCACTAAAGGTAACATTACTAAGTGTTACAGTGACATTGAAGTCTTTGTTTTGTGGTGGATTATGTATAACAACAGAGACTGCTCCAGCATTTGCTTTGTAAGCAACGACAGCCTTTACATTTCTGGATTTAAAAACACTGTTAAATACAATAAGTGGGTACATATTTGATAAGTGAGTGTCATAGTTTTTGTTAAACATCATGAAGAATGTGAGAGAAACTCCACGGCAACTCAAAATGTTGTAGTTCTCTACAAAACTACTATTATTTATTATAGTTTGGGAGTTTGTTATACTGTGGAAATGTAATACCAATGCAGTACCTGAGAATGAGCCAATATTATAAGCGAACATAGTTAAAGATATTTGGACATTAGCTGAGAAGTTCTGTTGAGTATAGATTATTGTCAAACCTGCAGCATTAACAACAGGAATTGAAGCAAATGTTTGTTCATGTACTAAATTATCAAGATAAGAGAGACACTTAATACTGTTGATATAGTCAACATTATTTACAAATCTTGCCTCTTTTATTAAAACATTCTTTTGTAAGTTTTTCACATTACTTTCATCAGTGAACAATAATAACACTCCATTACCTACACTTGTGTTGGTATGAGTATGAAACTCAACACTTTTTGTAGAGGTGACATTGACATTTTCTATAATAGCATTTAATGGATTAATAGCTAGAATTGAAAACCCATAATTTGATAACATATTAGCCTCTTTGATGAATAATGTCTCGATATGGAAGAACAGTAGTAGAGAAGAATGATACTCTGTGAAGTATACTGGAGATGTTGTAGAGTTTATAGATGACAGGATGCTCTCATCCAGATCTTTTAAGAAAGCACCACATCCTTGGAAAGATAATTTCTGTAGAGAAAGGTTATAAAGATTTACAAAAACAAATCCACTAGTGGGATATGAAGGTTGAGAGACATTAGCTGTAGGACATTTTATGTGAGCAAGTGAGTTTGTAGCACTTTTTATAGTCAGTGAGTGACTAGTATTAACAAGACAAAATGATATGTTTGTAATCTCATGAGTAATATTTGTGAACAACACTATAATAGTGTCATTATTGAATGGACCAGAATGACATAAGACTGTCACCAGTTCATTGTTGTGAGTTATATTGATCTCATGAGCAGTAGCTCCTTGAGTGTTGACTAACAAACAGACAACAACCAGTTGTAGTAATAACTACATCACCTTAATAAACACTTTGCAGCTGAGATTACTATTGTGGATACCAGTTTAACTGCAAAGTCTGTTGTTTTAACAACAGAGAGCCTTTAAATTAATAGTTATTTTGAAACCAAAAACAAAACAAAATAATTCCCTACTGATCATGATCTATCAACAATAAAACTGAAATTACATCAAATAGCAGGTTATCTATATATTGTCATTATTATAATCTCAATGTATTTAAATATACTCAAGGGAATTATATTTTATACTATGAAATGGAAAGAATAAATCTGTCACAATGGTATATTATAGTGGACATATGTGCAACAATTATAAAAAGGTTGATATATGTATGAAAGACTCACTCAATGTTATATTATTGTTATAGATATTATAGTCTTCATCATATATTGAAATGTTTACAAGTGTGGCTATAGTTGATGACATTTATTCCATGAAATATACGGAGACGAATATGGTATATCACAACTAATGTTATGAAAGTATTAATTTGTCCTTTCTATATTAAAACAAACAGTTCAGACATATTGTTTAGTATTGGCTAAGTAGAAGTAGGTTATTCACCTTGTGGTTTATCAACAAGTACAACTACTTTTATCAATAATCATGTTTTTGTAACAACATCTAATGTCATAAAAGTATCAATGTTCTTTCTCTATATAAAAATTAATATCTCGTTGTAGTAACAGTATGTTATATTTCCTTTAAAAAATATATTATGTTTATTAAAACAAATAAGTTGGAGATTACTGGACAGTGTAATACAATACAAATTATGTTTACATCATATGCTATTTTAGTTTGTTTTGGGAAATATTTTATAATAGTTTCAGTTTCAAAATAGCTGTTTATAGAATAACAAAGCCTACCTGTTATATTTTAACAAGATACTTCACAGATAATTAAACTTGGGTATCTATAGCAATTACATACTTGGTGATCAGAGTCCTGCTATCCTTTGAGTTCTTTACATCAATATAACAACACACAGAATGATTTTTGAAGAGAATTATGTTATGTCATTGAGTAATTCAAATCTGTGTGTTGCTCACAAGTATTATGACATTACAAAAGATATTGAATGTAAATAACAAAATGTGACTGTATTTTATAAGTATGAAATACTCTGTGACAACAAACAACAAAAAATTCACACAAACCAAAATGTTCAGAGAATGCATACAAATTATCATTATTAAACAGATGGGACATGTACTATTTACTAGAGACACCAGTTGTAAGTACACCTATATTAAATAAAGAGGCATCTTGATTAAATCAATGAAATTATAAACTTGATACACACACTGTGATTATTAATTGTTTTATTGTTTTATAAACACACACATGTTTTATGTTGGACTGAGAAGTGGTTCTCTTGTTTCATCATAGGTATCAAAGAATGATCCTTCAAGATCTGCAATTTTCAGCTCTGGAGTTTGTGGATTACGATGTATTTTAGAATGAAAAAGAAATGTTAATTTCATTTGAAGTATGTACAATTTTGGTTTTATTTTCTTTAATGTTCCAGTTACCCACAGAATATGAAATATAACAACACCAATTAATGTCAAGAATACAATAGTGGTTGTTATTGTTAAAATAATGGAGACTTGATTGGTACTATTGACTTTAACAAGATACCACAATGTACCAGAAACTATGACACAATTACAAATCACAAAAAGATCAAGAATCTTCACCCACATTTTACGGAAAGGCCTACAAAATGTTTCAATTGTCACATAGATGGTAAAGACAGGAATACCTATCACATATGCCTTGTATATGTCCTTAGTTCTGTACAGAACATATAACATGTAAAAAAACACAAGTAGTAGTAGACGTGTTGTGAAAAAGAATTCTTTGTTGTGTTGATAAGGTGCATGGATAGCTTCATAAACAGGTCGAATATACTCTCTAAGTTTACCTACTCTCATAAGCGGTCGACCAGCAGTAATAATGGTGAAATAAGATAGTAGGACAGGAATAACCACTACTGTAGTTAGTATCATCAATATCAAATGATCACCTCTTCCATACTCAACTGTACCATCTCTGTACCAAACGTTGAGAACTGACTTGCTTGAATCTTTGATGTATATATTAATTGGTGTAACTATCCTTAATATTGCAGTAAACATACTTGTGAAAGAAAGGTGAACTACAGTTACAAGTACTTGAATTGAGGAGTCACTAATTCTGTTGGAAATCCTAAGAGAGAAACGACTTAGGATAACGAGGACAACAACTATTGTCAGTAGATAAAGTGGAAATAGTAAACCGAGACCGGCTTTCCATAGCTCTGTCATTCCATTGTAAAAACATAGAGGAAAACCAAGATTAAAATTTAGCATCAACAGAAAAGAACGTGTTAATGAATACAGTGAAGTTACAACATGCTGTGATGAAGAAATTTTAACATCTAAAATACAAAAAGCCTGAGCGTAGAATATAATTCCATTGAGTGTACCAGTTGTTAATGTGAGTTTGAGAGCAAATAACAGGTAGATAAAGAGGGGACCAGCTATTGCATAGAGGATTAGTGTCAATAACCACCAATTATTACACTGTTTACATTCCGCAGAACCAAATACCACACTATACTTGATACCATTAACAGTAGTACAAGTAGAACATAAAGGTCCTGTTTTAGTTGGTGGACATAGTGGAAGATTATTTACAAGGTAGTAATTGGGATCAGCTATTAAAACATCAGAACGATTTATCAAGAACGTGGTATAATCCTGATTGAGGTTACAGAATTCATAACAAGTTTGTGCCACACCAAATACTGTAGTTTGATTAGTACCATTTGTAATGTTCATTAGTCCAGCCCATGCAGCAGAGTCGGGTTTGGTAATTGTAGCAAGAGGATATTGTAAATATGAATTGTCTGAAACAATTAGACAAGTAGGTTGATAATCTCCAGCTATACCAAGTTTATCAATAACTGGTGAACATTGACATGTACTTGTGTCTGTATTCAGTTCAAAACCTAGTGGACAATCTAGTAAGTTAAGCTTTATCTTTAATAATGATGAGTCATCAGGAGATGATATGACTAGGACAGCATTATTAATTCCCTGTGGATTACTATTCCTTTTATAAAGTGTGAAGTTAACTAAAGTACACTGATGTGATTCCAGAAGGACTTGATTCTCATCATGAGGTGATATATACCATGATGAAAATGGTGATAACGATATAGTTCCAGATTTATCGCTTGTTCTAGCCAATGCAAGAGACACTGTAGTGTACACATTATTACCTACTACATCTTTAGCTGCCATAGGTATATGTAATGTTTGTCCAGGATATACTGATATGATGTTGGGAAACACTACTTCATTGTTATTACCAGTAATACATTTGGTTAGATTTTTGGAACATATGCAACGACTATTAGATAAAGTGGAGATACTCAAAGGATTATTTTTCAAAGAATTGAAATGAAAAATTGTGTCATAATATTCTTTTTCATTATGATGACCAGTATAGTATAATTCATTCATATAGCAATTGTACAAGTTAGTACTGAATATGGAGCTACCAGAGAGACCAGCTGTGTTATTGATGAATATCATACTGATATTTAATACTGATGCGTTTTGAAAGGGGTAAGATAATTGAAATGTACATTGTTTTATAGCCTTATAAATATCATCTTGTGTATAAATAGCTCCTCCCTTTGTATGAGCAATGTTATTGATAAAGGTAGCCCTGAGTCCATTGTTTAAGTGAAATGTACTACTGCCATATAACTTAAATACTGCTCCTCTCTCTCCTCTGTTTCCTTCAAACAACACATTACCATCCAATATAATTTTAGTATTAGTTAACTCGAAGACTGACCCTGAATTGTCATGGTAGTGACTGTTAGATCCAGTTATATGAAGAGCTTTGATATTATCCATTGTAAACATACCAGCTTTTGAAATTGATGTTGATGAACCATCTTGTGTATTGCTGTATGCTATAATATCTTCTAGAACTATTATCAAAGGCTTAAATCCACTATCTTTATTAGAATATGTGTTAGCGTATAGACATGATCCTGTAGTTTTAATAACATTTTTACTAAAAGTAACATTAGTAAATGCTACAGTGACATTGAAGTCTTTATTTTGTGGTGAATTATGTATAACAACAGAGACTGCTCCAGCATTTGTTTTGTAACCAATAACAGCCTTTACATTTCTGGATTTAAAAACACTGTTAGATACAATAAGTGGGTATATATTTGATAGGTGAGTGCCACAGTTTTTGTTAAATATCATGAAGAATGTGAGAGAAACTCCACGACAACTCAAAATGTTGTAGTTCTCTACAAAACTACTATTATTTATTATAGTCTGTGAATTTGTTATACTGTGGAAATGTAATACCAATACAGTACCTGAGAATGAGCCAATATTATAAGCAAACATAGTTGAAGATATTTGGACATTAGCTGAGAAGTTCTGTTGAGTATAGAGTATTGTCAAACCTGCAGCATTAACAACAGGAATTGAAGTAAATGTTTCTTGATGTAATAAATTATCAAGATAAGAAAGACACTTAATACTGTTGATATAGTCAACATTATTTACAAATCTTGCCTCTTTTATTAAAACATTCTTTTGTAAATTTTTCACATTACTTTCATCAGTGAACAATAATAACACTCCATTGCCTAAACTTGTGTTGGTATGAGTATGGAGCTCAACACTTTTTGTAGAGGTGACATTGACATTTTCTATAGTAGCATTTAATGGATTAATAGCTAGAATTGCAAACCCATAATTTGATAACATATTAACCTCTTTGATCAGTAATGTCTCAATATGAAGGAACAATAGTAGAGAAGAATGATACTCTGTGAAATATACTGGAGATGTTGTAGAGTTGAAAGATGACAGGATGCTCTCATCCAGATCTCTCAAGAAAGCACCACATCCTTGGAATGATAATTTCTGTAGAGTAAGGTTATAAAGATTTACAAAAACAAATCCACTAGTGGGATATGAAAGTTGAGAGACAGCAGCTGTAGGACATCTTATGTGAGCAAGTGAGTTTGTAGCACTTTTTATAGTCAATGAGTGACTAGTATTAATAAGACAAAATGATATGTTTGTAATCTCATGAGTAATATTTGTGAACAACACTATAATAGTGTCATTATTGAATGGACCAGAATGACATAAGACTGTCTCCAGTTCACTCCTGTTGATTATGTTGATCTGATGAGAAGTAGCTCCTTGAGTGTTGACTAACAAACAGATAAAGACTAATTCCAGTAACAGCATTACTTCACATATAACCGACTTTTATTTTACTTGTTAAAAACTGCTATTTTTGAATAACTGGCTGGAGCTGACATTTATAGGAATCAAAACAGTTATTTTGAAACTGAAAGTAAACTAATTCTTTGTCAACAATCAAACTAAAATCACCTTAATGGGTATGTTATGTTTACATTGTCGTTTAATACTCAAACAGTACTATATGATCCCTGCTATCTCTCAGTAAGCAACAAAATATGTAATGGGATCTAGACTGCTGATGTTCCTATTGTCATTACTAATTATTGTAAGTAGATGTAGTCATGCAGGAATTATATATAATAACATAATTATACATAACATAATTCCATATACAAATACATTTACATTTTAAATTTATAAACTGAAGACTACTTTATTGGACAGGTGTAATAAAAACAAATAACAATGTTAACAAAACAAGGTATCTCTTATTACTTTCAATTTCAAAGTAATCTGTTTATTGAATAATCATATTTAACTGTTATTAATAGTACAGATTAATGGTATCCACAACAACAAACTATACAAGGAGGTTGTTATATGAGGTATTAAAGAGTTCATGACATCAATACAATTTAGTATTACAAGCCAGACCCTATCCCTATGACTAAATTGTCTCTGTTGTTTACTCTGAGTCTGGCTTGTGAGATTAAATATAACTTGTACTATATCAGTAATGATCTTGAAAGTTGTAATTAGTAAACTCTAGATATCATGTATGCATAACAATACATATAACTACTTTCAATTTGATTGTTGATACAGATTAGTTAGGATTAGTAGTACAAGAAGTATGTACAGTTAGTGCCAATTTATTTTAATTGAAATACCGCATAAACATATGTAATTATTTACTCTTGTGTTTAAATAATGGTTCCAGACCTCTAGTCAAATCATCACATTTGTACTTGTACTTGGCCACTTTGTACTTGGTCACAGATATCATTTTGTCCTTTATAACAAGTGAGTACAACTTTATAAAACAGCTATTTTGGAACTGAACTATTGACAGGTAGTCTCCAACTGATCTAACTGTAGTAGTATGTTATACCAGTATAGATCATATAATACTTGATGTTATAACTAGTACTAGTACAGACAAGTAATGTATTCTATTAAGAAAATATCTATGGTATATTGAAATTAGCAATACAAAAACATTGACAGTTATTTTATATAGAAAGGGTACATTGATGTTTTGATGTCATTAGTTATAGTATAACAAGTATGTTATTTTCAGTATATTTCATGAAGACTATGATATTCCAATCATGTTAATATAAGACATCACCTGTTTATTATAGTACTGGATTTTCAAATTCATTATTTATTTTACTTTATCTTTAATTAATGACCTAACTTTTTCCATATATATTATGTAGAAACAAGTCACCATATGCTTCATCAACCAGTGCAGCTACCCATTGTCAGTAATCATGTTTTTGTACCACAAACAAGAATTATTCCCTTAGTGACATCATTTATTATGGGACTATATTACTGGACATGTGTAATAACAATTACTATATTAACAAAACATACCATTTGTTCATGTAATGTATCTTTCTTACTTTCAACTTCGAAATAATTGAATAACAAAGTCTAACCAAACAGGTTACTAGTATTCACACCAACAAATTAAACTACAATGTGGTAGGTTATGTGAGGCTCAAGGAGTTCATAAAATCAACGTAACTTAAGTTTTAGTATTGACTAAAACAGACAAAGACAACTCCATGTAATAGCCACGTTACACTTGTAGTTGAGGTAGTATATGTATACTGCTGTAGGTCTTGATTGGTTGATTTAACTAATACATGGTTATATAGGTTACATATTCAAAATTAAACATAATACTATTTTGATTACTGATGTATTATGAGATTGATGGTTATGTAGCTACATAAGCAGTAATACATTAGTAATGAAAGCAGTATTATGCTTACTTTTTGACAAAAAAGAGTTTGCAATTGCAACCTGTATAACCAAGTAATGGTTAAATCAACAATTGATTTTTGCAGTGTTTAGTCTGTGAAATATGTCTGTTTCATATAAGATTTGTTACTGTTATTCTTTAACATAAACAAATAAATCTACTCAATATACAATGTATGCAAAATTGTTATTAGACCTGTCCTTTCAATTAAGTATTAAAAGTGATATACTTAGGGAATTAGTATGTGTAGTCATGCCAAAATATGCAAACTACATATTTAATATGTTTTCATAGTATAGAACATTATTCCCTTGTTGTTTTATTTGTTTATGTTAAAGAATAACAGTAACAAATCTTATATGAAACTGAAATATTTTACAGACTAAACACTGTAAAAATTGGTATATATTTATGAAGTTAATGTATCAATATTTTATAAGTGTTGTAGACATGTTCACTACTTATTACAGGTTCCATATCATGATATAAAGCTTAATTTGAGTATTTTTTGTACGTCTATTCACAATATTAAATATGTCATAATGGATTGTCTTTAGAGACTCATTATATTTTAAATGATTTTAAAAACATAACCCTCTATATTGTATTGTACACTATATGTATATTGATAGATGAGTTGTTATAAAGAATAGAATTAGAACACTGTATCAAAATATTGAATATGAGTACATCACTTCTTAGAATACATTGTATACATAACATACTATATTCATAGTATTCATAGTATAGAAGTAATATTTAAAACAAGAGTCTATAAATCTATTTTAGAGTCATTTTTGTAATTAGTATAGTTTAATAGTCTGTATGTGACCCAATGATGTATGTTCTGTTCATATAGCAATTGTACAGGCTAGTGGTGTATATGGAGCTAACAGAGAGACCAGCTGTATTATTGATGAATATCATACTGATATTTAATAATGATGTATTTTTAAAGGAGGAAGGTATTTGAAATGCACATAGTAATATGGCCTTAAAATATCATCGTGTGCATAAATAGCTTCTCCTTTTGTACGAACAGTGTTATTAATAAAGGTAGCCCTGTGTCCATTGTTTAAGTGAAATGTACTTCTTCCATATAACTTGAATACAGGTCCTCTCTCTCCTCTGTTTCCTTCAAGCAACATATTACCATCCAATACAATGTTAGTGAGTGTCAATTACTTCAAAGACTAACCCTGAATTGTCATGGTAATGACTGCTAGATCCAGTTACATGAAGAGCTTTGATATTATCCATTGTAAACATACCAGCTTTTGAAATTGATGTTGATGAACCATCTTGTTTATTTCTGTATGCTATAACATCTTTTAGAACTATTATCAAAGGCTTCAATCCACTATCTTTATTTGAATATGTGTTAGCATACAGACATGATCCTATAGTTTCAATAACATTTCCACTAAAGGCAACATTACTAAATGTTACAGTGACATTGAAGTTTATGTTTTGTGGTGGATTATGCATAACAACAGAAATAGTCAGTATGAAACTGAAATTGAATCAGGTAATACTCAACTGATCTATCAACAAACAAATTGAAATTTTATTAAATAGTATGTTATGTATACAATGTCATTAAGTAGTCTCAATGGATTCTAAGAGATGATGTACTCAAAGGAATAATGTTCCATACTATGAATACTATGAATGCAGTATGTTATGTATACAATGTATTCTAATGTAATGTACTACAAAAATTATTCAAATTACTTTGACATGGAAAAGTAAATCTGTCATAATGTCATGTTGTTATCAGTATGTATATTTAATGAGGATTTTGTCACACACAACATGTTCTGTTCCTAACTAAAATGTTTCCATAATGATATCTCTGTGAGCTAGAAAGTATAATATAATATAAATATCTAGCTGTTTTTGTAAGGGGCTGAATAAGTTGACTATTGTTGTTGAATCTTATCAGTTTTATGATCCAAATGATATTATCATAAGAAGGTTTAGACACCATCTTATTTACTTCACTTCATCTCTAACTAATAATGTAACTTTTTCTATATAAGCAACAATAAGCTCACAATGATATGAATAATAGGATCATAGAATGAGTAATGTGACCATAATAGATGACAGCTACACAAGTAATTAGATAGATGGCTTGAGATTTTTTGGTGCTTTTAGTTTCAAAATAGTTGTTTATAGAACTGGTTGATATATTCAAAACAACATCTTCACAGACAGTTAAACTTGAGTTCCATAGCAACTATCTACAACAAGGTCACTAGTCACAGTCTTGCTATCCTATGTTAGTCTATAGTCTAGGAGTTCTGTACAACACACAGAATGATCTTTGATTATTATTAAATAAACTTGAGTATCCATAGCAACTAACTACAACAAGGTCACTAGTCACAGTCTTGCTATCCTATGTTAGTCTAGGAGTTCTTTACAACACACAGAATGATCTTTGATTATTATTAAATAAACTTGAGTATCCATAGCAACTAACTACAACAAGGTCACTAGTCACAGTCTTGCTATCCTATGTTAGTCTATAGTCTAGGAGTTCTTTACAACACACAGAATGATCTTTGATTATTATTAAATAAACTTGAGTATCCATAGCAACTAACTACAACAAGGTCACTAGTCACAGTCTTGCTATCCTATGTTAGTCTAGGAGTTCTTTACAACACACAGAATGATCTTTGATTATTATTAAATAAAAATAATTTCAAAACCTGAGTGTTGTTCACGAATGTTATGACATTGCAAAAGATATTGAATGTAATTAACAAATATAACTGTATTTTATAAGTATGAAGCACTACATGTCAACAAACAACAAATAAACACAAATATGCATAAACAAAAATGGCCAGAGAGCACATGCAGATATCAGCATTAAGTCATATGTATTATTTACTAGAGACATCAATGGTAGAGCTACATTAAAAAGAGATATTTGTAAAGAGATATCTGTATTAAATCAAAGAAATTCAAAAGTTAATATACTCACTATGATTATTAATTCTTAATAAATGCATGCATTTTACGTTGGACTGAGAAGTGGTTCTCTTGTTTCATCATAGGTATCAAAAAATGATCCTTCAAGGTCAGGTGTCTTCAACTGTCTAGGTCGTGGATTGCGATGAATTTTGGAACAAAAAAGAAGAGTAAATTTCATTTGAAGTATGTACAATTTTGGTTTTATTTTCTTTAATGTTCTAGTCACCCACAGAATATGAAATATAATAACAGTAACTAATGTCAAGAATACAGTAGTAGTTGTTGTTGTTAAAATAATAAAGACTTTATTTAAGTTGTTGATTTTAACAGCATACCACATTGTACCAGAAAGTATGACACAGTTACACATAACAAAAAGATCAAGAATGTTCACCCACATTTTACGAAAAGGCCTACAAAATGCTTCAATTGTCACATAGATGGTAAAGACAGGAATACCTATCACATATGCCTTGTATATGTCCTTAGTACTGTACAGAACATATAACATGTAGACAAACACAAGTAGTAGTAGACGAGTTGTAAAAAAAATTCTTTATTGTGTTGATAAGGTGCATGGATAGCTTCATAAACAGGTCGAATATACTCTCTAAGTTTACCTACTCTCATAAGTGGTCGACCAGCAGTAATGATGGTGAAATAAGATAGTAGAACAGGAATAACCACTACTATAATTAGTATCATTAATATTAAATGAGTACCTTTTCCATACTCAACTGTACCATCTCTGTACCAAACTTTAAGTATTGGGTTACTAGTATCATTGGTATATATATTAATTGGTATAACGATATTTGATATTGCAGTAAACATACTTATGAAAGAAAGGTGAACAACAGTAACCAGTACTTGAACTGAAGAGTGAGCTATTCTGTTGGAAATCCTAAGAGAGAAACGACTTAAGATAATGAGGACAACAACTATTGTCAGTAAATAAAGTGGAAATAGTAAACTGAGACCAGCTTTCCATAACTCCGTCATTCCATTGTAAAAACATAGAGGAAAACCAAGTTTAAAATTTAAGATCAACAGAAAACCACGTGTTAATGAATACAGTGAAGTTACAACATGCTGTGAGGAAGAAATTTTAACATCTGAAATTCCAATAGCTTGAGCATAGAATATAATTCCATTGAGTGTACCAGTTGTTAATGTTAGTTTGAGAGCAAATAGCAGGTAAATGAGGAGGGGACCAGCTATTGCATAGAGGATCAGTGTCAATAACCACCAATTACTACACTGCTTGCATTCTGAAGAACCAAATACCACACTATACTTGATACCATTAACAGTAGTACAAGTAGAACATAAAGGTCCTGTTTTAGTTGGTGGACAAAGTGGAAGATGGTTTACAAGGTAATTATTGGGATCAGCTATTAAAACATCAAAACCATTTATCAAGAACATGGTATAAACTTGATTGAGGTTACAGAATTCATAACAAGTTTGTGCCACACTAAATACTGTAGTCATATTTGTACCATTTGTAATGTTCATTAGTCCAGCCCATGCAGCAGAGTCAGGTGGTCTAGTGATGGTAGCAAGAGGATATTGTAAATATGAATTGTCTGAAACAATTAAACAAGTAGGTTGATAATCTCCAGCAATACCAAGTTTATCAATAACTGGTGAACATTGACATGTACTTGTGTTTGTATTCAGTTCAAAACCTAGTGGACAATCTAGTAAGTTAAGCTTTACCTTTAATAATGATGAGTCATCAGGAGATGATATGACTAGGACAGTATTATTAATACTCTTTGAATTACTATCCCTTCTATAAAGAGTAAAGTTAACTAAAGTACACTGCTGTGATTCCAGAAGGACTTGATTCTCATCATGAGGTGATATATACCATGATGAGAATGGTGATAATGATATAGTTCCAGATTTATCTCTTGTTTTAGCCAATGCAAGAGACACTGTAGTGTACACATAATTACCTACTACATCTTTAGCTGCCATAGGTATATGTAATGTTTGTCCAGGATATACTGATATGATGTTGGGAAACACTTCTTTATTGTTACTATCATAAACACATTTGGTTAGATTTTTGAAACATATGCAACGACTACTAGACAAAGTGGAGATGTTTAAAGGATTGGGTTTTAAAGAATTGAAATGAAAAATTGTGTCATAATATTCTTTTTCATTATGATGACCAGTGTAGTATAATTCGTTCATATAGCAATTGTACAAGTTAGTACTGAATATGGAGCTACCAGAGAGACCAGCTGTGTTATTGATGAATATCATACTGATATTTAATACTGCTGCATTTTGAAATGGGTAAGATAATTGAAATGTACATTGCTTTATAGCCTTATAAATATCATCTTGTGCATAAATAGCTCCTCCCTTTGTATGAGCAATGTTATTGATAAAGGTAGCCCTGAGTCCATTGTTTAAGTGAAATGTACTACTGCCATATAACTTGAATATAGCTCCTCTTTCTCCTCTGTTTCCTTCAAACAACATATTACCATCCAATATAATATTAGTGTTAGTTAACTCAAAGACTGACCCTGAATTGTCATGGTAGTGACTGTTAGATCCAGTTATATGAAGAGCTTTAATATTATCCATTGTAAACATACCAGCTTTTGAAATTGATGTTGATGAACCATCTTGTGTATTGCTGTATGTGATTATATCTTCTAGAATTATTATCAAAGGCTTAAATCCACTATCTTTATTAGAATATGTGTTAGCATACATACATGCTCCTGTAGTATCAATAACATTTCCACTAAAGGTAACATTACTAAATGTTACAGTGACATTGAAGTCTTTGTTTTGTGGTGGATTATGTATAACAACAGAGACTGCTCCAACATTTGCTTTGTAAGCAATAACAGCCTTTGAATTTTTGGATTTAAAAACACTGTTAGATACAATAAGTGGGTATATATTTGATAGGTGAGTGTCATAGTTTTTGTTAAACATCATGAAGAATGTGAGAGAAACTCCACGGCAACTCAAAATGTTGTAGTTCTCTACAAAACTACTATTATTTATTATAGTCTGGGAATTTGTTATACTGTGGAAATGTAATACCAATACAGTACCTGAGAATGAGCCAATATTATAAGCGAACATAGTTGAAGATATTTGGACGTTGGCTGAGAAGTTCTGTTGAGTATAGAGTATTGTCAAACCTGCAGCATTAACAACAGGAACTGTAGTAAATGTTTCTTCATGTACTAAGTTACCAAGATAAGAGAGACACTTAATACTGTTGATATATTCAATGTTATATACAAATCTTGCCTTTTTTATTAAAACATTCTTTTGTAAATTTTTCTCATTGCTTTCATCAGTGAACAATAATAACACTCCATTTCCTAAACTGACGTTGGTATGAGAATGAAAGTCAGCACTTTTTGCAGAGGTAATACTGACATTTTCTATAATAGCATTTAATGGATTAATAGCTAGAATTGCAAACCCATAATTTGATAACATGTTAACTTCTTTGATCAGTAATTTCCCAATATGGAGGAACAGTAGTAGAGAAGAATGATACTCTGTGAAATATACTGGAGATGTTGTAGAGTTGATAGATGACAGGATGCTCTCATCCAGATCTCTCAAGAAAGCACCACATCCTTGGAATGATAATTTCTGTAGAGTAAGATTATGAAGATTTACAAAGACAAATCCACTAGTGGAATATAAAGGTTGAGAGTCATTAGCTGTAGGACATTGGATGTGAGCATGTGAGTTTGTAGCACTTTTTATAGTCAGTGAGTGACTAGTATTAATAAGACAAAATGATATGTTTGTAATCTCATGAATAATATTAGTGGACAACACTAAAATAGTGTCATTATTGAATGGACTAGAATGACATAAGACTGTCTCCAGTTCATTCCTGTGGATTATCTTGATCTCATGAGAATTAGCTTCTTGAGTGTTGACTAACAAACAGATAAAGACTAATTCCAGTAACAGCATTACTTCACATATAACCAACTTTTATTTTACTTGTTAAAAAACTGCTATTTTTGAATAACTGGCTTTGGTGACATTTATAGGAATCAAAACAGCTATTTTGAAACTGAAAGTAAACTGGTTCTTTGTCAACAATCAAACTAAAATCACCTTAATTGGTATGTTATGTTTACATTGTCATTTAGTACTCAACAGTACTATAGTATATGTTAGAAGTAATGAAGTGTTATGGAAAAAAATGTTTGTGGTCCAATGCTTGTTTAAATTTGATGGGAATATGATGTAAACATTGAAACATGTTTTCAAAACTATAGGTAGTTAAAATTCCTATGATATGCAAATAGTCATTTGTTTAATAGCTGTCTTTTGAGTTGTATTCAATAGATTTTCTATTTATTTTCCATCAACTTTACCTGATTTTTTGAAATATTTTTTTGCATCATCATTATTATTAGTATATCTTGATGATCCCTGCTATCTCTCAGTAAGCAACAAAATATGTAATGGGATCTAGACTGCTGATGTTCCTATTGTCATTACTAATTATTGTAAGTTAGTAGATGTAGTCATTCAAGAATTATATATACTCCTGTCATTACAACAACTTCAATAGTAGGGAGGTGTGTTTGTATGTGTAATTAGTGGGTTGAAGCTTAGGGAGGTTTGATCTGTATGAGGTTGAAGCCTCCAACAGTATGGGTGCTTCTTGGTGTAACTTGACTGATGATGTAACAACATGTCCTATGATGACATCACTATGTGAATTAATAATGTTAGGTTTGGTTTAGGGTTTAGGTGATGTCATCAATATGATAACATCACTACGTGTCATTTCATTATGATGTCATCATAGTCAAGTTACACCAAGAACCACCCAATAGTAGGGAAATGTGTCTGCTTGTTATAGTTAGAACAATTGACTGAAATTATAGTAAACACATACAACCTGATAGAGGTGTATATAACCAGACCCAACTGATCCTGTCTCAACTAAACTAAGATAGCATGTTGTGTGGTTCTACAGAATGACATAAAACTGTCTCCAGTTGAGATTATATAGTACTGTGGATACCAATTTGTCTGTGGAAATTTGTTCATTTGATAACAGACACTCTTTGAATAATAATTTAAATAGTTATTTGAAACTGAAACTAAAACAAAGTAATTCTCAACTGATCTATCAAAAAACAAACTGACATTTTATTAAATATTCTAAGAAGTGATGTACTCATATTCCATATTGTGAATAGATATATGAAACCATTCAAATTAAGTTTTATATTATGATATTGAAAGAATAAATCTGTCATTGATAGTGGACATGTGTACAACACTTATCTCAGAATGGTATATTATAGTGGACATCATTATGTACAACACTTATAAAATGTTGATACATTAACTTCATTCATGAAAGACTTACTCAATATCATATTATCATTATAGAAGGTATTATATTTTATATAATACACTTCATATTTCTATTAATTATAATAGACATATAACTAATCAACTGATACATAACTGATAACACTATACAGAGAATGTTACTGTTAATATGGTCTATACCTTTAAAATAACAACATGTATGCAATCCATTAGTTGTAAGTATCAAATAATACTAATAAACATATTGTTAATACAGTGGATATTAACTGGGATATGCTTCATATTGGACCGAGAGGTGGTTCTCTGGTATATTTGTAACCTCATTAGTAACATTAGTGGACAGTGCTATGATTGTGTTATTAATCAATATAAATGACTGTCTCCAGTTTATTGCTGTGAGCCATTATTGTTTGGATCTTATCAACTTCTAAAATATTGACTAATAATTGTAGCCTGATTAGCAACAAGGGACTACTTAAAAAGAAACTATTTAAAAGTATTTGCATGTCCGTAAGCAATTTAGAATGTTTACTAAATTTTGTATTCAAGTTATCTACTGTTTTTAAACTGAGATATAACATAGTAAACATCCATCGAAAAATGTATGGTTGTGTACATAACAACTGTATGTTTTCAAGATGTTTAATGGAGGTGGTCCCCTTTCGTAAATCAGGTCACAAAGACCAGTTCTAGTAGCAAGATAGCACTTTGTACTTGGCCACAGATCCAGTTTATCTGTGATAACAGTTAGGCACTAGTTTTAGAACAGCTATTTTGAAACTGAACTATTAATAATTAGGTCCCAACTGATCTAACTGAAGTAGTATTTTATACCAGTATAGATCATATAATACTTGAATGTCTTAACTAGTACTAGTACAAACAAGTAATGTTTTCTATTAAGGAAATATCTATGATATGTTGAAATTAGCAATACAAAAACATTGACAGTTATTTTATATATAAAGAATACATTCATGTTTTGATGTCATTGGTTATGGTATAACAAGTATGTTATTTTCAGTATATTTTATGAGAAATGTGATATTCCAATCATGTTATTATAAGACATCTCCTGTTTATTATAGTACTGGATTTTCAAATTCATTGTTTATTTTACTTTATCGTTAATTAATGACCTAACTTTTCCATATATACAACAATAAGTAAACATTGATATTATAATAGGATCATAGATTGAGAGGTTTACATGTCTTCATGGTTACAAGGTGCACATAACTGGACAGTGTAATATAACACAAATTGTGTTCATATATTTATAATAGTTTCAGTTTCAAAATAACTGTTTATAGAATAACAAAACTAACATGTTATATTCAAAACAACATATTTCGCAGATAATTAAACTTTGGTATCCATAGCAACTACATATAATTCATAGTGATTTAGTGGATACAGTCTTGCTATACTTAGTTAGTCAGTACTCAAGGAGTTCTTTACATCAATATAACAGACAGAATTCATCTATAAGTCACTTAATCTCAAATTGCTAAATAATTTCAAAAATTGAGAGTGTTTTTCTCAAATATTATGACATTAGAAAAGATACTGAATGTAATTATGTATAGTATACTTATACTGTTAAATATACTGAGATCAATAATGTATATCACAACTAATTTTATGAAAGTATTGATTTGTCCTTTCTATATCAAATTTAATAATTCAGACATATTGTTTAGTGTTTATTAAATAGAGTTAGACTATTCACTATATGCTTCATCAACCAGTGCACCTACCTTTGTCAGTTATCATGTTTTTGCAGCACAAACAAGAATTGCTCCCTTAGTGACATCACATATTATGGGACTATATTACTGGACACGTGTAATAACAATTACTGTATTAACAAAACATACCACTTGTTCATGTAAAGTTTGTTTTAGATCTATACTCTAGTTAACTATGATATAGATCATGATAATGATCATGATCATTATCGTAATATAATTTTAAGGAAATACATGTTGATATGAGCATGTTTTATTGTTGTTAAAACAACTAAGAAATAAAAATGCTGCTGCTCCTTCTCTATTGCAGTAGAAACATAATATATTTCCTTTAAATACATCGTGTTTGTTAAAATTAAACACAATGGAGGTTACATGGTGCATATGTCTGGACAGTGTAATATGCAAATTGTGTTTATATCACATGCTATTTTAATGGTGTTTTAGGAAGTATTTTTATAATAGTTTCAGTTTGAAAATAGCTGGTTATAGAATGACAAAACAATATGTTATATTAAAATAGCATCTTTCACAGATCATTAAACTTGAGTATCAATCCATAGGAACTGTATATCACTATGACGTGGTATAGTGGTCACAGTCCTGCTTTCCTTTGTTAGTCAGTACTCAGGTAGTTGATTACATCAATATAACAACACACAGAATATCTATATCTATAGTATATTGAATTTAGCAATATAAAAACATTGACAGTTATTTTATATAGAAAGGATACATTGATGTTTTGATGTTATTGGTTATGGTATAACAAGTATGTTATTTTTAGTATATTTCATGAAGACTATGATATTCCAATCATGTTATTATAAGACATCACCTGTTTATTATAGTACTGGATTTTCAAATTCATTATTTATTTTATTTTATCTTTGATTAATGATCTACTATTTTCCATATATTCTGCAATAAGTAAACATTAATATTATAATAGGACCATAGATTGAGAAGTTTACTAGTCGTCATCGTTACAAGATGCATATTATTGGACTATTATAAATATGCTAATTGTTTTTATATATTTATAATAGTTTCATTTTCAAAATAACTGTTTATAGAATAACAAAACTAACATGTTATATTCAAAACAACATATTTCACAGATAATTGAACTTTGGTATCCATAGCAACTACATATAGCTACATAGTGATTTAGTGGATACAGTCTTACTATCCTTTGTTCATCAGTACTCAAGGAGTTCTTTACATCAATATAACAGACAGAATTCATCTATGAGTGACTTCATTTTTTAAAATTTTAAATAATTTCAAAAATTGAGAGTGTTTTTCTCAAATATTATGACATTACAAAAGATATTGAATGTAATTAACAAATATGACTGTATTTTATAAGTATGAAGCACTACATGTCAACAGTAACAAACAAAAACAAACGTACATAACCCCCCCCCCCACACACACACACTATGATTGACTAATTCTTGATAAACACACATGTTTTATGTTGCAAGTAGATCTACATTATGTAGGGACATCTTTATTAAATCAAAGAAATTTAAAATGTGATACACACACTGTGAAATATTAATTCTTTATACACATGGTTTATGTTGGACTTAGAAGTGGTTCTCTTGTTTCATCATAGGTATCAAAAAATGACCCTTCAAGATCTGCAATTTTTAGATTTGGGGTCTGCGGATTATGATGTGTTTTAGAATAAAAGAGAAGCATTAATTTCATTTGAAGTATGTACAATTTTGGTTTTATTTTCTTTATTGTTCCAGTGACCCACAAAACATGAAATATAATAACAGTAACTAATGTCAAGAATACAGTAGTAGTTGTTGTTGTTAAAATAATGGAGACTTGATTGGTACTATTGATTTTAAAAAAGAACCATGATGTACCAAAAATTATGAAAAAGTTCCACATAATAAAGAGATCAAGTAAGTTAACCCACATCTTACGAAATGGCCTGCAAAATACTTCAATTGTAATATAAATGGTAGCTGTAGGAATACCTATGACAAATCCCTTATAAATGTCACCAGTTGTGAACAAAATGTATAGAGTATAAACAAACACAAGTAGCAGTAGGCGAGTTGTGAAAAAGAATTCTTTGTTATGTTTATAAGGTGCATGGATAGCTTCATAAACAGGTCGAATATACTCTCTCAGTTTACCTACTCTCATTAGTGGTCGACCAGCAGCAATGATGGTGAAATAAGATAGTAGGATAGGACCAACCACTACTAGAGTTAGTATCATCAATATCAAATGACTACCTTTTCCATACTCAACTGTACCATCTCCATACCAAACTTTTAAGTATTGGGTTACTAGTATCATTGGTATATATATTAATTGGTGCAACTATGTTTGATATTGCAGTAAACATACTTGTGAAAGAAAGGTGTACAACAGTAACCAGTACTTGAACAGACGAGTGAGCTATTCTGTTGGAAAGATTTACAGAGTAACGACTGAGGATAATGAGGACAACAACTATTGTCAGTAAATAAAGTGGAAATAGTAAACTGAGACCAGCTTTCCATAACTCTGTCATACCATTATAAAAACAAAGAGAAAAACCAAGATTCAAATTTAACATGGAGAGAAAAACATGAGCTGATGAATACATTGAAGAAATAACATGATGTGATGAAGAAAGTTTAAGGTCTATAACACCAATAGCTTGAGCATAGAATATAATTCCATTGAGTGTACCAGTTGTTAATGTGAGTTTGAGACCAAATAACAGATAAATGAGGAGGGGACCAGCTACTGCATAGACGATCAGTGTCAATAACCACCAATTACTACATTGTTTACATTCTAAAGAACCAAATACCACACTATACTTGATACCATTAACAGTTGTACAAGTAGAACATAAAGGTCCTGTTTTAGTTGGTGGACAAAGTGGAAGATTATTTACACGGTAATTGTTAGGATCAGCTATTAAAACATCAGAGTCATTTATCAAGAACATGGTATAATCTTGGTTGAGGTTACAGGATTCATGACAGGTTAGTGCCACACCAAACACTGTAGCCTTATCTTTATCATTTGAAATGTTCATTAGTCCAGCCCAAGCAGCAGAGTCAGGTGGTCTAGTGATGGTAGCAAGAGAATATGAAATGATTTGACAAATTGGTGTATAATCTCCAACTAAACCAAGTTCTTTAATAGCTGAGGAACATTGACAAGTACCAGTAGTTGTATTTAGTTCAAAACCCAGAGGACAATAATCTAATAATTTGATATTTACATTTAATAACATTGAATTGTCTGCAGATGATACAACCAAGATAGAGTCATCAATTGTTTTTGAATGAGTATCTCTTTTATAAACAGTGAAGTTAACTAAAGTACATTGATATGATTCTAATAAGGCTTGATTCTTATCATGAGGTAAGATATACCATGATGAAAGTGGTGACAATGTTTTACTTTCAGCCAGTGTAAGAGATACTAAGGTGTATGCAGGATTATTCATTAGATCACGAGCAGCCATGGATATATGTAATGTTTGCCCAGGATAGACAAGTGAGAAGTTGGGAACAAGTAAACAATTATTGTCAAAACATCTGCAATGCCTGCTAGACAAAGTGGAGAGGTTTAATGGAATAATTTCAGAAGATCTAAAACTGAAGATTTTGTTGTAATAGTCCCCTGCACTTGGTGGAGTGATATATGATTTGTTCATATAGCAATTGTACAGGTTAGTACTGAATATGGAGCTACCAGAAAGACCAGCTGTGTTATTGATGAATACCATACTAATATTATATTCTGAGATATTTGGAAAAGGAGACAAAACTTGAAATGTACATTGTTTTATGGTTTTATAAATATAGTCTTCATCTTGTGCATAAATAGCTCCTCCCTTTGTATGAGCAATGTTATTGATAAAGGTAGCCCTGAGTCCATTGTTTAAGTGAAATGTACTACTGCCATATAACTTGAATACAGCTCCTCTCTCTCCTCTATTTCCTTCAAATAACATATTACCATCCAATATAATGTTACTGTCAATTACTTCAAAGACTGACCCCGAATTATTATAATAATGACTTTTAGATCCAGTTATACGAAGTGCTTTGATATCAACCATTGTGAACAAACCAGCTTTTGAAATGGATGTTAACAAGCCAGTTTGTGTGTTCTTGTATGCTATGACATCTTCCAAAATTACTGTCAGAGGAAAATAATTTTCATAAAAATATGAATATGAATATGAAGTTGCATACAGACATGATCCTGTGGTATTGATATGGTTTTTACTAAAATTCATGTTTCTAAATGTCACTGTGACATCAAAGTCTTTAGTTGGTTGAGGATTATGTATAATAACAGAAACTGCTCCTGTATTTGTTTTTGTGGCATGTTCATGAAAATCATCATGAGACACAAAATCACTGTTAGATACAATGAGTGGGTGCAAATGAGTGTCATGATAGCTCTGGTTAAATATCATTAAAAACAAAAGAGCAGCTCCGTGGCAACTATGAAGATTATAGTTCTTCCAAAAAGTACTACCATTATCAATTATTGTCTGAGAGTTAGTTAAAGTATTGACATGTAGTACTAACATAGCACCTGAAATTGAACCAGTATTTTGAGTAAAGTTTGTTGATGATATTTGGACATTGGCTGGGAATTTCTGTTGAGTATAAAGTATTGTCAAACATACAGCATTAACAACAGGAATTGAATTCAAGTTTTGTTGATGTACTAAATTACTAAGATCAGAAAGACACTTGATTCCAACAATATAATCAATGTTATGTTCAAAATTTACTTCTTTTATTAAAACATTTGTTTGCAAACTTTCCACATTCCTTTCATCGGTGAACAATAATAGCACTCCATTACCTGAACTCATATTAGTCAACTTATAAAACTCAACACTTTTTGTAGAGGTAATACTGACATTTTCTATAATAGCATTTGATGGATTAATAGCTAGAACAGAAAACCCATAATTTGATAACATATTAACCTCTTTGATCAGTAATATTTCAATATGGAGGAACAGTAGTAGAGAAGAATGATATTCTGTGAAATATAGTGGAGATGATGTAGAGTTGATAGATGACAGGATGCTCTCATCCAGAACTCTCAAGAAAGCACCACATCCTTGGAATGATAATTTCTGTAGAGTAAGGTTATAAAGATTTACAAAGACAAATCCACTAGTGGGATATGAAGGTTGAGAGACAACAGCTGTAGGACATCTTATGTGAGCAAGTGAGTTTGTAGCACTTTTTATAGTCAGTGAGTGACTAGTATTAACAAGACAAAATGATATGGTTGTAATCTCATGAGTAATATTTGTGGACAAGACTATAATAGTGTCATTATTGAATGGACCAGAATGACATAAGACTGTCTCCAGTTCATTGTTGTGAGTTATATTGATCTCATGGTCTCCTTGAGTGTTGACTAACAAACAGACAAAAACAACTCCAAGTAATAGCCACATTACACTTGTCGTGGAGATAGTATCTATATACTGCTGTGGATTTAGTCTGTGAAATATGTCTGTTTTATAACAGTTAGCTTTTGTTAACCCTCACCGCAGCATGTGGGTAAGGGTTACAGTATTTACTTTGTTATAATTATTTTTTCATCTCTAAATAATCTACAGCTAATCTATCTTAACAAAAAGTAAAATTATTTAAAATAGGAAACACATACACAATTGTTATCACTCCTGTCTTATCAAAACTTGTATCAAAAGTGAAAATGTTGACACTTTTATGACATGTTGATAGTATATAAACTATGTTTATGTTGTGTCACTGTGTCTAAACAGTGCTATTATATGCTGCTGTGAGTACATACTGGTCATAAATCTGTCTGTTTGTAATAGCTAGGCTTTTAACTAATGAAAATCTCTTTCGACAAAACTGAAGATACTTAAAATACCACTGTATGCTAAATATATTATTATTATCACCAAAATTGGTTTACTCATTGAAATAGTATTTGATCATTCAAAACAATCCCAGTTAACGTTAATTTTATAGAGAGAGAAAACATTGCTACATTAGTTATAATAACAACAATTAGGACATGTCTATATTAGTAAATATGTCACATCATCATTAGTAGGATCTGGAAAATATTGCTTTATTTTGTATTTTCTTTATAATTTCAAAATTCATTCATGAATTATTTCATTTTTGTAACAAGAAGTTAACAGTGTTATGATGATAGTATCACTTATACTCTTTACTAAAGTATTCAAGGAAAGTAACAGATGTCTTACTGTTCTTATAAAGAACACATTGAAAACAATGGCTAACTCTAGACACAAATTACTTTGTAATAACAAAGCATGATGTTACAAAACTTCAGATTGATTACCATATTGACCATTAGTTCCATAATTAAACATATCTAGATATTGTCTGTAATTACATACAGTCTGTCATGACATATACTATCAGTACGTCATATTTACAGTTATCACAACTAATAGAATGAAAGTGTCAATAGTGAAATAATATTTATTTTCCATATAAAAATAAACATGTGTTTTTGTAGTACAAACATCTTATTATTCCCTAAATAACATCACTTGGTAAATAAGCTTGAGACATTATTACTAAATGGTCTGTAACATTTGTATTGTTATTTGACACACAATCATAAAGTTAATGGGATCAACACAACACAAACTAGCAATAGAGCAAAAGACCAATCAATATAAATATTAATGAAAACTAGAATTATAGTTTGTCAGGAAATATACTAAAATCAACATAACTATTTACAGTTATCACAACTATGACATGACAGTGTCTATATATACTTTCCATATCAAAATAAATGTTTGTTTTGCAGTGCAAACATACTGTGGTTCCCCTAAATGACATCACTTTTTAAAATAAACTTGAGACTGCATTAATAGATTACCTATACAAGGTGGTTGTCATAATGTGTTGTTACTATTAGTTATTGTTATTCAATACTTATATGAAGTTCATGAGATCAACAACAATAGAACTAAAATTAACAAAATGTGTAAACACTGTTAATATATTAACTCAGCTAGTACTTAATGTTTGGAATTGTGTTGCATAAATCAATATTCTGATACACAACATAATGACATAATATACAAAACATATAGTGATGATAATGCTGTAATTGCAACTTACTCTTAACAACCTCAAACTGAACTGTTAAATAGACCACTAAAAGGACGCATTGTCTTATACTAGAAGTTTCTACTTGTAATGACAATAATTGTTTATATTAGCAATTATTATAATAATATGATCTCATCTTAAGAAAGTTATTATAATTTGATTCCTTATCAAGTATTTCATTTTGTAACATGAAAACATAATGATATAACAGTGATATAATAGTGATATGATAATATGACTTATACTTCAACTAGAGCAGTCAATGAAAGTAACATGTTTTCATACTGTTCTTATAATGAACTATAGACTGTGACATATAGACACACCTATAGGTGAATTCTAGCAAAAAAATCCCTCCATAATTACAATGTGCAATGTTATTTAAATATTTTAAGTTCAATTGCCTAGAGCACAAGACAGTTAGGTTTAATTAATGGCATGTTATATACTGTGCATTAACTTTGCAACTAATTCAACCTATACAGATAATGTTAAGAATAAGATACAGTTTGTCATGACATATACTATCAATATGTCATATTTACAGTTATCATAACTAATGGAATAAAGGTATCAATGTTTATTTTCTATATCTAAATAGGTTTGTGTTTTTCAGTACAAACATATTATAGTTCCCTTATATGACATCACTTTTAAAAAATGAAATTGAGACTACATTAGTAGATTAACTTTACAAGAAGGTCTGTTGTAATCTTGTTGTTACTATTTATTGTTATCCAATACTCATTATGAAATTCATCAGGTCAACAACAACAGAACTAATCTAGAAAATGTGTTAATTCAACTGGTAACTGATGTTACATAAATATCTGGATACTCTGATATAAATATTCACAATTTGTTTCCAGCCAGCCACTTCTCTACAGATCAAGAACATTATATGATTTTATAGTCACTGTTCTAATTGCAATAGTTTTTGATAGTTGTAAATGAGCAGCTGTAAGATGTACATATAAATAGTGTGCATTGCCAATAAGCTTAAATACTACTTGAAAATGTGCAACATGTGGGTGTCTAAACGTATTTGAGTGCCACTGTATAACTCTTTATAATATTATACACAAAATGTTATATTGGGATTATAATGGCATTATATAAAATTTTAAATGTTACATAACAACCTCAAATGAGAGCTTTAGTATTAAAAATAAACAGAACCTTTAAAGGGTACATTCAATTTTACTAGAAACACACACCTATTTTTCCGACTGAGGTTGTATCTTTACTATAATTGATCCCAAATTACAAAGCAATCATGTGTATAGTACAGTGTCTCTTGCACTGGCTAGAACAAATGATAAATTTGGAGGTAAACCACTGTCACCATTTTTATCATGGTACATTTCACCTTATGATGAAAATCAATTCCTCTTGGAATCACAGCAGTGTACTTTAGTTAACTTCACTCTTTATAAGAAAGATAGTAATTCCCAAACAATTAACAATGCTGTCTTTGTTGTATCATCTCCTGATGACTCATCATTGTTGAGAATAAGCCTTGAATTGCTACAGTGTCCTCTCGGTTTTGAACTTAATAAAATAAAAGGTACTTGTCAATGTTCATCTGTTATTAATAATCTTGGTCTGGTTGGAGACTATCAACCTACTTGTCAAATTGTCTCAAACTATTCTACTTCACAATTTCCACTTGCTACAATTACCAGACCACCAGATTCTGCTGCATGGGCTGGACTAATGAATATTACAAATGGTACTAATCAAACTACAGTATTTGGTGCGGCACTTACCTGTCATGAATCTTGTAACATCAATCAAGATTATACCATGTTCTTGATAAATGACTCTGATGTTTTAATAGTTGATCCCAATAATTACCTTGTAAATCATCTTCCACTTTGTCCACCAACTAAAACAGGACCTTTATGTTCTACTTGTACTACTGTTAATGGTATCAAGTATAGTGTGGTATTTGGTTCTTCAGAATGTAAGCAGTGTAGTAATTGGTGGTTATTGACACTAGTTCTCTATGCAGTAGCTGGTCCCCTCTTTATTTACCTGTTATTTGCTCTTAAACTAACATTAACAACTGGTACACTCAATGGAATTATATTCTACGCTCAGACTATTGGTATTATAGATATTAAAATATCATCATCACAGGATATTGGAACATTACTATATTCAATAACGCATGCTTTCCTCTCTATATTGAATCTTAATCTTGGCTTTCCTCTTTGTTTTTATAATGGTATGACAGAGTTATGGAAAGCTGGTCTCAGTTTACTATTTCCACTTTATTTACTGACAATAGTTCTTGTCCTTATTATCATCAGTCGTTATTCTTTAAGACTTTCTAACAGAATAACTCACTCCTCAGTTCAAGTATTGGTTACTGTTGTACACATCTCTTTCACAAGTATGTTTACTGCAATATCAAATATAGTTACACCAATTAATATATATACCAATGATACTAGTAACCCAATACTTAAAGTTTGGTACAGAGATGGTACAGTTGAGTATGGAAGAGGTGATCATTTGATATTAATGATACTAACTATAGCAGTGGTTGGTCCTGTTCTACTATCTTATATGACCATTCTTGTTGTTGGTCGACCACTTATGAGAGTACGTAAACTAAGAGAGTATATTCGACCTGTTTATGAAGCCATTCATGGTCCTTATAAACATAACAAAGAATTTTTTTTCACAATTCGTTTACTGCTACTTGTGTTTCTCTACATTTTATCCATTTTGTACAGAACTGGTGACATATACAAAGGATATGCAATAGCTATCCCTGTCATTGCCATTTACATGACAATAGAAGCATTCTGCAGGCCTTTCTGTAAGTTGTGGTTGAACATGTTGGATCTTTTCGTTATGTGGGACTGTGTCATTGTTTTTGGTATAACGTGGTACTTTGTAAAAGTCAACAGCTCAAATCAAGTCCCCATTATTTTATCAATAACAAGTACTACTGTATTATTGACATTAGTTACTGTTATTATATTTCATATTCATTTGGTCACTGGAACATTAAAGAAAATAAAACCAAAATTGTACATACTTCAAATGAAACTCAGTCTTCTTTTTTGTTTCAAAACATGTCACAGTCTGCAACCTCCAAATTTGAAAACTTCAGATCTCGAAGGGTCATTTTTTGATACCTATGACGAAACCAGAGAACCACTTCTAAGTCCAACATGAGACATACATCTCAAGAACCAGTGTGTGTGTGTGTGTGTGTGTATTAAAGGAATTGTCTGTCTTCTCATATAGATATTCTCATAATTAGTATTTTGTATTAATTATAACTAACTATAGTCAGTTTGATCTTTTATTGATATCTGCTTAATTCCGACACTCTATATTTTGTTTCTTGGTATTTATATTCTGTATGCTTTTTTACAAGCTTTGATTTGCATACATGTCTGTTTCTTGCTTGTACATACAGTCATAGTTATAAAGTTTAAAATTAATGTAAAACATCATTAAATTGGATTAATAAATGTTCATATTATAAAATAATTATACCAGTTCTTAAATTTCCACTATGTCATTCTGGTCCATTGAGTATGATGCTATTATAGTGTTGCCCACAAGTGCTACTCATGAGATTACTAGTGTATCATTTTGACTCTATGGTTAGTTTCATTAGTTGATAGACATCAAGCTTTAATTTTGAATATCATTGTTATAGGAGTTATATTTAGTCTCACGAACCAGCCAAATCCCTAGATTGAACAATGGACATATTTTGGTCATGGGATTAGGTTTGTCTAGCAAGACTAAGTTATGTTGATTTTATGAACTCTTTGATATCTCACATAACCTACCACATTGTAGTTTAATTTGCTGTTGTGAATGCCAGTAACCTGTTCAGTTAGACTTTGTTATTCAATTATTTTGAAACTGAACATTACATGAACAAGTGGTATGTTTTGTTAATATAGTAGTTGTTATTACATGTGTCCAGTAATATGGTCCCATAATATATACGTGATGTTACTAAGGGGATAGATATTCTTGTTTGTACTACAAAAACATGATTACTGACAAAAGTAGTTGCTGGTTGATGAAGCATATGGTGAATAGTCTACCTCTATTTAGCCAATACTAAACAATATGTCTGAATTATTTAATTTGATATAGAAAGGACAAATCAATACTTTCATAAAATTAGTTGTTATACAATTGTTCTCAGCATATTTCACAATATATGTGTCATCTACTATAGCCACACTTGTAGACCTCTCTCATTCTATGATGCTATTATTATGTCAGTGTTAACTTATTGCTGCATATAGGTCATTAATAAAGGATGAAGTAAAATAAATAGTGAATTTGAAAATCCAGTACTATAATAAACAGGTAATGTCTTATAATAACATGATTGGAAGAAACTATTTAAAAGTATTTGCATGTCCGTAAGCAATTTAGAATGTTTACTAAATTTTGTATTCAAGTTATCTACTGTTTTTAAACTGAGATATAACATAGTAAACATCCATCGAAAAATGTATGGTTGTGTACATAACAACTGTATGTTTTCAAGATGTTTAATGGAGGTGGTCCCCTTTCGTAAATCAGGTCACAAAGACCAGTTCTAGTAGCAAGATAGCACTTTGTACTTGGCCACAGATCCAGTTTATCTGTGATAACAGTTAGGCACTAGTTTTAGAACAGCTATTTTGAAACTGAACTATTAATAATTAGGTCCCAACTGATCTAACTGAAGTAGTATTTTATACCAGTATAGATCATATAATACTTGAATGTCTTAACTAGTACTAGTACAAACAAGTAATGTTTTCTATTAAGGAAATATCTATGATATGTTGAAATTAGCAATACAAAAACATTGACAGTTATTTTATATATAAAAAATACATTCATGTTTTGATGTCATTGGTTATGGTATAACAAGTATGTTATTTTCAGTATATTTTATGAGAAATGTGATATTTCAATCATGTTATTATAAGACATCTCCTGTTTATTATAGTACTGGATTTTCAAATTCATTGTTTATTTTACTTTATCGTTAATTAATGACCTAACTTTTCCATATATACAACAATAAGTAAACATTGATATTATAATAGGATCATAGATTGAGAGGTTTACATGTCTTCATGGTTACAAGGTGCACATAACTGGACAGTGTAATATAACACAAATTGTGTTCATATATTTATAATAGTTTCAGTTTCAAAATAACTGTTTATAGAATAACAAAACTAACATGTTATATTCAAAACAACATATTTCGCAGATAATTAAACTTTGGTATCCATAGCAACTACATATAATTCATAGTGATTTAGTGGATACAGTCTTGCTATACTTAGTTAGTCAGTACTCAAGGAGTTCTTTACATCAATATAACAGACAGAATTCATCTATAAGTCACTTAATCTCAAATTGCTAAATAATTTCAAAAATTGAGAGTGTTTTTCTCAAATATTATGACATTAGAAAAGATACTGAATGTAATTATGTATAGTATACTTATACTGTTAAATATACTGAGATCAATAATGTATATCACAACTAATTTTATGAAAGTATTGATTTGTCCTTTCTATATCAAATTTAATAATTCAGACATATTGTTTAGTGTTTATTAAATAGAGTTAGACTATTCACTATATGCTTCATCAACCAGTGCACCTACCTTTGTCAGTTATCATGTTTTTGCAGCACAAACAAGAATTATTCCCTTAGTGACATCACATATTATGGGACTATATTACTGGACATGTGTAATAACAATTACTGTATTAACAAAACATACCACTTGTTCATGTAAAGTTTGTTTTAGATCTATACTCTAGTTAACTATGATATAGATCATGATAATGATCATGATCATTATCGTAATATAATTTTAAGGAAATACATGTTGATATGAGCATGTTTTATTGTTGTTAAAACAACTAAGAAATAAAAATGCTGCTGCTCCTTCTCTATTGCAGTAGAAACATAATATATTTCCTTTAAATACATCGTGTTTATTAAAATTAAACACAATGGAGGTTACATGGTGCATATGTCTGGACAGTATAATATGCAAATTATGTTTATATCACAAGATATTTTAATGGTGTTTTAGGAAGTATTTTTATAATAGTTTCAGTTTGAAAATAGCTGGTTATAGAATGACAAAACAATATGTTATATTAAAATAGCATCTTTCACAGATAATTAAACTTGAGTATCAATCCATAGGAACTGTATATAACTATGACGTGGTATAGTGGTCACAGTCCTGCTTTCCTTTGTTAGTCAGTACTCAGGTAGTTGATTACATCAATATAACAACACACAGAATATCTATATCTATGGTATATTGAATTTAGCAATACAAAAACATTGACAGTTATTTTATATAGAAAGGATACATTGATGTTTTGATGTTATTGGTTATGGTATAACAAGTATGTTATTATCAGTATATTTCATGAAGACTATGATATTCCAATCATGTTATTATAAGACATCGACTGTTTATTATAGTACTGGATTTTCAAATTCATTATTTATTTTACTTTATCTTTGATTAATGATCTACTATTTTCCATATATTCTGCAATAAGTAAACATTGATATTATAATAGGACCATAGATTGAGAAGTTTACTAGTCGTCATGGTTACAAGATGCATATTACTGGACTATTATAAATATGCTAATTGTTTTTATATATTTATAATAGTTCATTTTCAAAACAACTGTTTATAGAATAACAAAACTAACATGTTATATTCAAAACAACATATTTTACAGATAATTGAACTTTGGTATCCATAGCAACTACATATAGCTACATAGTGATTTAGTGGATACAGTCTTACTATCCTTTGTTCATCAGTACTCAAGGAGTTCTTTACATCAATATACCAGACAGAATTCATCTATGAGTGACTTCATTTTTTAAAATTTTAAATAATTTCAAAAATTGAGAGTGTTTTTCTCAAATATTATGACATTACAAAAGATATTGAATGTAATTAACAAATATGACTGTATTTTAAAAGTATGAAGCACTACATGTCAACAGTAACAAACAAAAACAAATGTACACAACCCCCCCCCCCCCCCACACACACACTATGATTGACTAATTCTTGATAAACACACATGTTTTATGTTGCAAGTAGATCTACATTATGTAGGGACATCTTTATTAAATCAAAGAAATTTAAAATGTGATACACACACTGTGAAATATTAATTCTTTATACACATGGTTTATGTTGGACTTAGAAGTGGTTCTCTTGTTTCATCATAGGTATCAAAAAATGACCCTTCAAGATCTGCAATTTTTAGATTTGGGGTCTGCGGATTATGATGTGTTTTAGAATAAAAGAGAAGCATTAATTTCATTTGAAGTATGTACAATTTTGGTTTTATTTTCTTTATTGTTCCAGTGACCCACAAAACATGAAATATAATAACAGTAACTAATGTCAAGAATACAGTAGTAGTTGTTGTTGTTAAAATAATGGAGACTTGATTGGTACTATTGATTTTAAAAAAGTACCATGATGTACCAAAAACTATGAAAAAGTTCCACATAATAAAGAGATCAAGTAAGTTAACCCACATCTTACGAAATGGCCTACAATATGCTTCAATTGTCATGTAAATGGTAGCTGTAGGAATACCTATGACAAATCCCTTATAAATGTCACCAGTTGTGAACAAAATGTATAGAGTATAAAGAAACACAAGTAGCAGTAGACGAGTTGTGAAAAAGAATTCTTTGTTGTGTTGATAAGGTGCATGGATAGCTTCATAAACAGGTCGAATATACTCTCTCAGTTTACCTACTCTCATTAGTGGTCGACCAGCAGCAATGATGGTGAAATAAGATAGTAGGATAGGACCAACCACTACTAGAGTTAGTATCATCAATATCAAATGACTACCTTTTCCATACTCAACTGTACCATCTCCATACCAAACTTTAAGTATTGGGTTACTAGTATCATTGGTATATATATTAATTGGTGTAACTATGTTTGATATTGCAGTAAACATACTTGTGAAAGAAAGGTGTACAACAGTAACCAGTACTTGAACAGACGAGTGAGCTATTCTGTTGGAAAGATTTACAGAATAACGACTGAGGATAATGAGGACAACAACTATTGTCAGTAAATAAAGTGGAAATAGTAAACTGAGACCAGCTTTCCATAACTCTGTCATACCATTATAAAAACAAAGAGAAAAACCAAGATTCAAATTTAACATGGAGAGAAAAACATGAGCTGATGAATACATTGAAGAAATAACATGATGTGATGAAGAAATTTTAAGGTCTATAACACCAATAGCTTGAGCATAGAATATAATTCCATTGAGTGTACCAGTTGTTAATGTGAGTTTGAGACCAAATAACAGATAAATGAGGAGGGGACCAGCTACTGCATAGACGATCAGTGTCAATAACCACCAATTACTACATTGTTTACATTCTAAAGAACCAAATACCACACTATACTTGATACCATTAACAGTTGTACAAGTAGAACATAAAGGTCCTGTTTTAGTTGGTGGACAAAGTGGAAGATTATTTACACGGTAATTGTTAGGATCAGCTATTAAAACATCAGAGTCATTTATCAAGAACATGGTATAATCTTGGTTGAGGTTACAGGATTCATGACAGGTTAGTGCCACACCAAACACTGTAGCCTTATCTTTATCATTTGAAATGTTCATTAGTCCAGCCCAAGCAGCAGAGTCAGGTGGTCTAGTGATGGTAGCAAGAGAATATGAAATGATTTGACAAATTGGTGTATAATCTCCAACTAAACCAAGTTCTTTAATAGCTGAGGAACATTGACAAGTACCAGTAGTTGTATTTAGTTCAAAACCCAGAGGACAATAATCTAATAATTTGATATTTACATTTAATAACATTGAATTGTCTGCAGATGATACAACCAAGATAGAGTCATCAATTGTTTTTGAATGAGTATCTCTTTTATAAACAGTGAAGTTAACTAAAGTACATTGATATGATTCTAATAAGGCTTGATTCTTATCATGAGGTAAGATATACCATGATGAAAGTGGTGACAATGTTTTACTTTCAGCCAGTGTAAGAGATACTAAGGTGTATGCAGGATTATTCATTAGATCACGAGCAGCCATGGATATATGTAATGTTTGCCCAGGATAGACAAGTGAGAAGTTGGGAACAAGTAAACAATTATTGTCAAAACATCTGCAATGCCTGCTAGACAAAGTGGAGAGGTTTAATGGAATAATTTCAGAAGATCTAAAACTGAAGATTTTGTTGTAATAGTCCCCTGCACTTGGTGGAGTGATATATGATTTGTTCATATAGCAATTGTACAGGTTAGTACTGAATATGGAGCTACCAGAAAGACCAGCTGTGTTATTGATGAATACCATACTAATATTATATTCTGAGATATTTGGAAAAGGAGACAAAACTTGAAATGTACATTGTTTTATGGTTTTATAAATATAGTCTTCATCTTGTGCATAAATAGCTCCTCCCTTTGTATGAGCAATGTTATTGATAAAGGTAGCCCTGAGTCCATTGTTTAAGTGAAATGTACTACTGCCATATAACTTGAATACAGCTCCTCTCTCTCCTCTATTTCCTTCAAATAACATATTACCATCCAATATAATGTTACTGTCAATTACTTCAAAGACTGACCCCGAATTATTATAATAATGACTTTTAGATCCAGTTATACGAAGTGCTTTGATATCAACCATTGTGAACAAACCAGCTTTTGAAATGGATGTTAACAAGCCAGTTTGTGTGTTCTTGTATGCTATGACATCTTCCAAAATTACTGTCAGAGGAAAATAATTTTCATAAAAATATGAATATGAATATGAAGTTGCATACAGACATGATCCTGTGGTATTGATATGGTTTTTACTAAAATTCATGTTTCTAAATGTCACTGTGACATCAAAGTCTTTAGTTGGTTGAGGATTATGTATAATAACAGAAACTGCTCCTGTATTTGTTTTTGTGGCATGTTCATGAAAATCATCATGAGACACAAAATCACTGTTAGATACAATGAGTGGGTGCAAATGAGTGTCATGATAGCTCTGGTTAAATATCATTAAAAACAAAAGAGCAGCTCCGTGGCAACTATGAAGATTATAGTTCTTCCAAAAAGTACTACCATTATCAATTATTGTCTGAGAGTTAGTTAAAGTATTGACATGTAGTACTAACATAGCACCTGAAATTGAACCAGTATTTTGAGTAAAGTTTGTTGATGATATTTGGACATTGGCTGGGAATTTCTGTTGAGTATAAAGTATTGTCAAACATACAGCATTAACAACAGGAATTGAATTCAAGTTTTGTTGATGTACTAAATTACTAAGATCAGAAAGACACTTGATTCCAACAATATAATCAATGTTATGTTCAAAATTTACTTCTTTTATTAAAACATTTGTTTGCAAACTTTCCACATTCCTTTCATCGGTGAACAATAATAGCACTCCATTACCTGAACTCATATTAGTCAACTTATAAAACTCAACACTTTTTGTAGAGGTAATACTGACATTTTCTATAATAGCATTTGATGGATTAATAGCTAGAACAGAAAACCCATAATTTGATAACATATTAACCTCTTTGATCAGTAATATTTCAATATGGAGGAACAGTAGTAGAGAAGAATGATATTCTGTGAAATATAGTGGAGATGATGTAGAGTTGATAGATGACAGGATGCTCTCATCCAGAACTCTCAAGAAAGCACCACATCCTTGGAATGATAATTTCTGTAGAGTAAGGTTATAAAGATTTACAAAGACAAATCCACTAGTGGGATATGAAGGTTGAGAGACAACAGCTGTAGGACATCTTATGTGAGCAAGTGAGTTTGTAGCACTTTTTATAGTCAGTGAGTGACTAGTATTAACAAGACAAAATGATATGGTTGTAATCTCATGAGTAATATTTGTGGACAAGACTATAATAGTGTCATTATTGAATGGACCAGAATGACATAAGACTGTCTCCAGTTCATTGTTGTGAGTTATATTGATCTCATGGTCTCCTTGAGTGTTGACTAACAAACAGACAAAAACAACTCCAAGTAATAGCCACATTACACTTGTCGTGGAGATAGTATCTATATACTGCTGTGGATTTAGTCTGTGAAATATGTCTGTTTTATAACAGTTAGCTTTTGTTAACCCTCACCGCAGCATGTGGGTAAGGGTTACAGTATTTACTTTGTTATAATTATTTTTTCATCTCTAAATAATCTACAGCTAATCTATCTTAACAAAAAGTAAAATTATTTAAAATAGGAAACACATACACAATTGTTATCACTCCTGTCTTATCAAAACTTGTATCAAAAGTGAAAATGTTGACACTTTTATGACATGTTGATAGTATATAAACTATGTTTATGTTGTGTCACTGTGTCTAAACAGTGCTATTATATGCTGCTGTGAGTACATACTGGTCATAAATCTGTCTGTTTGTAATAGCTAGGCTTTTAACTAATGAAAATCTCTTTCGACAAAACTGAAGATACTTAAAATACCACTGTATGCTAAATATATTATTATTATCACCAAAATTGGTTTACTCATTGAAATAGTATTTGATCATTCAAAACAATCCCAGTTAACGTTAATTTTATAGAGAGAGAAAACATTGCTACATTAGTTATAATAACAACAATTAGGACATGTCTATATTAGTAAATATGTCACATCATCATTAGTAGGATCTGGAAAATATTGCTTTATTTTGTATTTTCTTTATAATTTCAAAATTCATTCATGAATTATTTCATTTTTGTAACAAGAAGTTAACAGTGTTATGATGATAGTATCACTTATACTCTTTACTAAAGTATTCAAGGAAAGTAACAGATGTCTTACTGTTCTTATAAAGAACACATTGAAAACAATGGCTAACTCTAGACACAAATTACTTTGTAATAACAAAGCATGATGTTACAAAACTTCAGATTGATTACCATATTGACCATTAGTTCCATAATTAAACATATCTAGATATTGTCTGTAATTACATACAGTCTGTCATGACATATACTATCAGTACGTCATATTTACAGTTATCACAACTAATAGAATGAAAGTGTCAATAGTGAAATAATATTTATTTTCCATATAAAAATAAACATGTGTTTTTGTAGTACAAACATCTTATTATTCCCTAAATAACATCACTTGGTAAATAAGCTTGAGACATTATTACTAAATGGTCTGTAACATTTGTATTGTTATTTGACACACAATCATAAAGTTAATGGGATCAACACAACACAAACTAGCAATAGAGCAAAAGACCAATCAATATAAATATTAATGAAAACTAGAATTATAGTTTGTCAGGAAATATACTAAAATCAACATAACTATTTACAGTTATCACAACTATGACATGACAGTGTCTATATATACTTTCCATATCAAAATAAATGTTTGTTTTGCAGTGCAAACATACTGTGGTTCCCCTAAATGACATCACTTTTTAAAATAAACTTGAGACTGCATTAATAGATTACCTATACAAGGTGGTTGTCATAATGTGTTGTTACTATTAGTTATTGTTATTCAATACTTATATGAAGTTCATGAGATCAACAACAATAGAACTAAAATTAACAAAATGTGTAAACACTGTTAATATATTAACTCAGCTAGTACTTAATGTTTGGAATTGTGTTGCATAAATCAATATTCTGATACACAACATAATGACATAATATACAAAACATATAGTGATGATAATGCTGTAATTGCAACTTACTCTTAACAACCTCAAACTGAACTGTTAAATAGACCACTAAAAGGACGCATTGTCTTATACTAGAAGTTTCTACTTGTAATGACAATAATTGTTTATATTAGCAATTATTATAATAATATGATCTCATCTTAAGAAAGTTATTATAATTTGATTCCTTATCAAGTATTTCATTTTGTAACATGAAAACATAATGATATAACAGTGATATAATAGTGATATGATAATATGACTTATACTTCAACTAGAGCAGTCAATGAAAGTAACATGTTTTCATACTGTTCTTATAATGAACTATAGACTGTGACATATAGACACACCTATAGGTGAATTCTAGCAAAAAAATCCCTCCATAATTACAATGTGCAATGTTATTTAAATATTTTAAGTTCAATTGCCTAGAGCACAAGACAGTTAGGTTTAATTAATGGCATGTTATATACTGTGCATTAACTTTGCAACTAATTCAACCTATACAGATAATGTTAAGAATAAGATACAGTTTGTCATGACATATACTATCAATATGTCATATTTACAGTTATCATAACTAATGGAATAAAGGTATCAATGTTTATTTTCTATATCTAAATAGGTTTGTGTTTTTCAGTACAAACATATTATAGTTCCCTTATATGACATCACTTTTAAAAAATGAAATTGAGACTACATTAGTAGATTAACTTTACAAGAAGGTCTGTTGTAATCTTGTTGTTACTATTTATTGTTATCCAATACTCATTATGAAATTCATCAGGTCAACAACAACAGAACTAATCTAGAAAATGTGTTAATTCAACTGGTAACTGATGTTACATAAATATCTGGATACTCTGATATAAATATTCACAATTTGTTTCCAGCCAGCCACTTCTCTACAGATCAAGAACATTATATGATTTTATAGTCACTGTTCTAATTGCAATAGTTTTTGATAGTTGTAAATGAGCAGCTGTAAGATGTACATATAAATAGTGTGCATTGCCAATAAGCTTAAATACTACTTGAAAATGTGCAACATGTGGGTGTCTAAACGTATTTGAGTGCCACTGTATAACTCTTTATAATATTATACACAAAATGTTATATTGGGATTATAATGGCATTATATAAAATTTTAAATGTTACATAACAACCTCAAATGAGAGCTTTAGTATTAAAAATAAACAGAACCTTTAAAGGGTACATTCAATTTTACTAGAAACACACACCTATTTTTCCGACTGAGGTTGTATCTTTACTATAATTGATCCCAAATTACAAAGCAATCATGTGTATAGTACAGTGTCTCTTGCACTGGCTAGAACAAATGATAAATTTGGAGGTAAACCACTGTCACCATTTTTATCATGGTACATTTCACCTTATGATGAAAATCAATTCCTCTTGGAATCACAGCAGTGTACTTTAGTTAACTTCACTCTTTATAAGAAAGATAGTAATTCCCAAACAATTAACAATGCTGTCTTTGTTGTATCATCTCCTGATGACTCATCATTGTTGAGAATAAGCCTTGAATTGCTACAGTGTCCTCTCGGTTTTGAACTTAATAAAATAAAAGGTACTTGTCAATGTTCATCTGTTATTAATAATCTTGGTCTGGTTGGAGACTATCAACCTACTTGTCAAATTGTCTCAAACTATTCTACTTCACAATTTCCACTTGCTACAATTACCAGACCACCAGATTCTGCTGCATGGGCTGGACTAATGAATATTACAAATGGTACTAATCAAACTACAGTATTTGGTGCGGCACTTACCTGTCATGAATCTTGTAACATCAATCAAGATTATACCATGTTCTTGATAAATGACTCTGATGTTTTAATAGTTGATCCCAATAATTACCTTGTAAATCATCTTCCACTTTGTCCACCAACTAAAACAGGACCTTTATGTTCTACTTGTACTACTGTTAATGGTATCAAGTATAGTGTGGTATTTGGTTCTTCAGAATGTAAGCAGTGTAGTAATTGGTGGTTATTGACACTAGTTCTCTATGCAGTAGCTGGTCCCCTCTTTATTTACCTGTTATTTGCTCTTAAACTAACATTAACAACTGGTACACTCAATGGAATTATATTCTACGCTCAGACTATTGGTATTATAGATATTAAAATATCATCATCACAGGATATTGGAACATTACTATATTCAATAACGCATGCTTTCCTCTCTATATTGAATCTTAATCTTGGCTTTCCTCTTTGTTTTTATAATGGTATGACAGAGTTATGGAAAGCTGGTCTCAGTTTACTATTTCCACTTTATTTACTGACAATAGTTCTTGTCCTTATTATCATCAGTCGTTATTCTTTAAGACTTTCTAACAGAATAACTCACTCCTCAGTTCAAGTATTGGTTACTGTTGTACACATCTCTTTCACAAGTATGTTTACTGCAATATCAAATATAGTTACACCAATTAATATATATACCAATGATACTAGTAACCCAATACTTAAAGTTTGGTACAGAGATGGTACAGTTGAGTATGGAAGAGGTGATCATTTGATATTAATGATACTAACTATAGCAGTGGTTGGTCCTGTTCTACTATCTTATATGACCATTCTTGTTGTTGGTCGACCACTTATGAGAGTACGTAAACTAAGAGAGTATATTCGACCTGTTTATGAAGCCATTCATGGTCCTTATAAACATAACAAAGAATTTTTTTTCACAATTCGTTTACTGCTACTTGTGTTTCTCTACATTTTATCCATTTTGTACAGAACTGGTGACATATACAAAGGATATGCAATAGCTATCCCTGTCATTGCCATTTACATGACAATAGAAGCATTCTGCAGGCCTTTCTGTAAGTTGTGGTTGAACATGTTGGATCTTTTCGTTATGTGGGACTGTGTCATTGTTTTTGGTATAACGTGGTACTTTGTAAAAGTCAACAGCTCAAATCAAGTCCCCATTATTTTATCAATAACAAGTACTACTGTATTATTGACATTAGTTACTGTTATTATATTTCATATTCATTTGGTCACTGGAACATTAAAGAAAATAAAACCAAAATTGTACATACTTCAAATGAAACTCAGTCTTCTTTTTTGTTTCAAAACATGTCACAGTCTGCAACCTCCAAATTTGAAAACTTCAGATCTCGAAGGGTCATTTTTTGATACCTATGACGAAACCAGAGAACCACTTCTAAGTCCAACATGAGACATACATCTCAAGAACCAGTGTGTGTGTGTGTGTGTGTGTATTAAAGGAATTGTCTGTCTTCTCATATAGATATTCTCATAATTAGTATTTTGTATTAATTATAACTAACTATAGTCAGTTTGATCTTTTATTGATATCTGCTTAATTCCGACACTCTATATTTTGTTTCTTGGTATTTATATTCTGTATGCTTTTTTACAAGCTTTGATTTGCATACATGTCTGTTTCTTGCTTGTACATACAGTCATAGTTATAAAGTTTAAAATTAATGTAAAACATCATTAAATTGGATTAATAAATGTTCATATTATAAAATAATTATACCAGTTCTTAAATTTCCACTATGTCATTCTGGTCCATTGAGTATGATGCTATTATAGTGTTGCCCACAAGTGCTACTCATGAGATTACTAGTGTATCATTTTGACTCTATGGTTAGTTTCATTAGTTGATAGACATCAAGCTTTAATTTTGAATATCATTGTTATAGGAGTTATATTTAGTCTCACGAACCAGCCAAATCCCTAGATTGAACAATGGACATATTTTGGTCATGGGATTAGGTTTGTCTAGCAAGACTAAGTTATGTTGATTTTATGAACTCTTTGATATCTCACATAACCTACCACATTGTAGTTTAATTTGCTGTTGTGAATGCCAGTAACCTGTTCAGTTAGACTTTGTTATTCAATTATTTTGAAACTGAACATTACATGAACAAGTGGTATGTTTTGTTAATATAGTAGTTGTTATTACATGTGTCCAGTAATATGGTCCCATAATATATACGTGATGTTACTAAGGGGATAGATATTCTTGTTTGTACTACAAAAACATGATTACTGACAAAAGTAGTTGCTGGTTGATGAAGCATATGGTGAATAGTCTACCTCTATTTAGCCAATACTAAACAATATGTCTGAATTATTTAATTTGATATAGAAAGGACAAATCAATACTTTCATAAAATTAGTTGTTATACAATTGTTCTCAGCATATTTCACAATATATGTGTCATCTACTATAGCCACACTTGTAGACCTCTCTCATTCTATGATGCTATTATTATGTCAGTGTTAACTTATTGCTGCATATAGGTCATTAATAAAGGATGAAGTAAAATAAATAGTGAATTTGAAAATCCAGTACTATAATAAACAGGTAATGTCTTATAATAACATGATTGGAAGAAACTATTTAAAAGTATTTGCATGTCCGTAAGCAATTTAGAATGTTTACTAAATTTTGTATTCAAGTTATCTACTGTTTTTAAACTGAGATATAACATAGTAAACATCCATCGAAAAATGTATGGTTGTGTACATAACAACTGTATGTTTTCAAGATGTTTAATGGAGGTGGTCCCCTTTCGTAAATCAGGTCACAAAGACCAGTTCTAGTAGCAAGATAGCACTTTGTACTTGGCCACAGATCCAGTTTATCTGTGATAACAGTTAGGCACTAGTTTTAGAACAGCTATTTTGAAACTGAACTATTAATAATTAGGTCCCAACTGATCTAACTGAAGTAGTATTTTATACCAGTATAGATCATATAATACTTGAATGTCTTAACTAGTACTAGTACAAACAAGTAATGTTTTCTATTAAGGAAATATCTATGATATGTTGAAATTAGCAATACAAAAACATTGACAGTTATTTTATATATAAAAAATACATTCATGTTTTGATGTCATTGGTTATGGTATAACAAGTATGTTATTTTCAGTATATTTTATGAGAAATGTGATATTTCAATCATGTTATTATAAGACATCTCCTGTTTATTATAGTACTGGATTTTCAAATTCATTGTTTATTTTACTTTATCGTTAATTAATGACCTAACTTTTCCATATATACAACAATAAGTAAACATTGATATTATAATAGGATCATAGATTGAGAGGTTTACATGTCTTCATGGTTACAAGGTGCACATAACTGGACAGTGTAATATAACACAAATTGTGTTCATATATTTATAATAGTTTCAGTTTCAAAATAACTGTTTATAGAATAACAAAACTAACATGTTATATTCAAAACAACATATTTCGCAGATAATTAAACTTTGGTATCCATAGCAACTACATATAATTCATAGTGATTTAGTGGATACAGTCTTGCTATACTTAGTTAGTCAGTACTCAAGGAGTTCTTTACATCAATATAACAGACAGAATTCATCTATAAGTCACTTAATCTCAAATTGCTAAATAATTTCAAAAATTGAGAGTGTTTTTCTCAAATATTATGACATTAGAAAAGATACTGAATGTAATTATGTATAGTATACTTATACTGTTAAATATACTGAGATCAATAATGTATATCACAACTAATTTTATGAAAGTATTGATTTGTCCTTTCTATATCAAATTTAATAATTCAGACATATTGTTTAGTGTTTATTAAATAGAGTTAGACTATTCACTATATGCTTCATCAACCAGTGCACCTACCTTTGTCAGTTATCATGTTTTTGCAGCACAAACAAGAATTATTCCCTTAGTGACATCACATATTATGGGACTATATTACTGGACATGTGTAATAACAATTACTGTATTAACAAAACATACCACTTGTTCATGTAAAGTTTGTTTTAGATCTATACTCTAGTTAACTATGATATAGATCATGATAATGATCATGATCATTATCGTAATATAATTTTAAGGAAATACATGTTGATATGAGCATGTTTTATTGTTGTTAAAACAACTAAGAAATAAAAATGCTGCTGCTCCTTCTCTATTGCAGTAGAAACATAATATATTTCCTTTAAATACATCGTGTTTATTAAAATTAAACACAATGGAGGTTACATGGTGCATATGTCTGGACAGTATAATATGCAAATTATGTTTATATCACAAGATATTTTAATGGTGTTTTAGGAAGTATTTTTATAATAGTTTCAGTTTGAAAATAGCTGGTTATAGAATGACAAAACAATATGTTATATTAAAATAGCATCTTTCACAGATAATTAAACTTGAGTATCAATCCATAGGAACTGTATATAACTATGACGTGGTATAGTGGTCACAGTCCTGCTTTCCTTTGTTAGTCAGTACTCAGGTAGTTGATTACATCAATATAACAACACACAGAATATCTATATCTATGGTATATTGAATTTAGCAATACAAAAACATTGACAGTTATTTTATATAGAAAGGATACATTGATGTTTTGATGTTATTGGTTATGGTATAACAAGTATGTTATTATCAGTATATTTCATGAAGACTATGATATTCCAATCATGTTATTATAAGACATCGACTGTTTATTATAGTACTGGATTTTCAAATTCATTATTTATTTTACTTTATCTTTGATTAATGATCTACTATTTTCCATATATTCTGCAATAAGTAAACATTGATATTATAATAGGACCATAGATTGAGAAGTTTACTAGTCGTCATGGTTACAAGATGCATATTACTGGACTATTATAAATATGCTAATTGTTTTTATATATTTATAATAGTTCATTTTCAAAACAACTGTTTATAGAATAACAAAACTAACATGTTATATTCAAAACAACATATTTTACAGATAATTGAACTTTGGTATCCATAGCAACTACATATAGCTACATAGTGATTTAGTGGATACAGTCTTACTATCCTTTGTTCATCAGTACTCAAGGAGTTCTTTACATCAATATACCAGACAGAATTCATCTATGAGTGACTTCATTTTTTAAAATTTTAAATAATTTCAAAAATTGAGAGTGTTTTTCTCAAATATTATGACATTACAAAAGATATTGAATGTAATTAACAAATATGACTGTATTTTAAAAGTATGAAGCACTACATGTCAACAGTAACAAACAAAAACAAATGTACACAACCCCCCCCCCCCCCCACACACACACTATGATTGACTAATTCTTGATAAACACACATGTTTTATGTTGCAAGTAGATCTACATTATGTAGGGACATCTTTATTAAATCAAAGAAATTTAAAATGTGATACACACACTGTGAAATATTAATTCTTTATACACATGGTTTATGTTGGACTTAGAAGTGGTTCTCTTGTTTCATCATAGGTATCAAAAAATGACCCTTCAAGATCTGCAATTTTTAGATTTGGGGTCTGCGGATTATGATGTGTTTTAGAATAAAAGAGAAGCATTAATTTCATTTGAAGTATGTACAATTTTGGTTTTATTTTCTTTATTGTTCCAGTGACCCACAAAACATGAAATATAATAACAGTAACTAATGTCAAGAATACAGTAGTAGTTGTTGTTGTTAAAATAATGGAGACTTGATTGGTACTATTGATTTTAAAAAAGTACCATGATGTACCAAAAACTATGAAAAAGTTCCACATAATAAAGAGATCAAGTAAGTTAACCCACATCTTACGAAATGGCCTACAATATGCTTCAATTGTCATGTAAATGGTAGCTGTAGGAATACCTATGACAAATCCCTTATAAATGTCACCAGTTGTGAACAAAATGTATAGAGTATAAAGAAACACAAGTAGCAGTAGACGAGTTGTGAAAAAGAATTCTTTGTTGTGTTGATAAGGTGCATGGATAGCTTCATAAACAGGTCGAATATACTCTCTCAGTTTACCTACTCTCATTAGTGGTCGACCAGCAGCAATGATGGTGAAATAAGATAGTAGGATAGGACCAACCACTACTAGAGTTAGTATCATCAATATCAAATGACTACCTTTTCCATACTCAACTGTACCATCTCCATACCAAACTTTAAGTATTGGGTTACTAGTATCATTGGTATATATATTAATTGGTGTAACTATGTTTGATATTGCAGTAAACATACTTGTGAAAGAAAGGTGTACAACAGTAACCAGTACTTGAACAGACGAGTGAGCTATTCTGTTGGAAAGATTTACAGAATAACGACTGAGGATAATGAGGACAACAACTATTGTCAGTAAATAAAGTGGAAATAGTAAACTGAGACCAGCTTTCCATAACTCTGTCATACCATTATAAAAACAAAGAGAAAAACCAAGATTCAAATTTAACATGGAGAGAAAAACATGAGCTGATGAATACATTGAAGAAATAACATGATGTGATGAAGAAATTTTAAGGTCTATAACACCAATAGCTTGAGCATAGAATATAATTCCATTGAGTGTACCAGTTGTTAATGTGAGTTTGAGAGCAAATAACAGATAAATGAGGAGGGGACCAGCTACTGCATAGACGATCAGTGTCAATAACCACCAATTACTACATTGTTTACATTCTAAAGAACCAAATACCACACTATACTTGATACCATTAACAGTTGTACAAGTAGAACATAAAGGTCCTGTTTTAGTTGGTGGACAAAGTGGAAGATTATTTACACGGTAATTGTTAGGATCAGCTATTAAAACATCAGAGTCATTTATCAAGAACATGGTATAATCTTGGTTGAGGTTACAGGATTCATGACAGGTTAGTGCCACACCAAACACTGTAGCCTTATCTTTATCATTTGAAATGTTCATTAGTCCAGCCCAAGCAGCAGAGTCAGGTGGTCTAGTGATGGTAGCAAGAGAATATGAAATGATTTGACAAATTGGTGTATAATCTCCAACTAAACCAAGTTCTTTAATAGCTGAGGAACATTGACAAGTACCAGTAGTTGTATTTAGTTCAAAACCCAGAGGACAATAATCTAATAATTTGATATTTACATTTAATAACATTGAATTGTCTGCAGATGATACAACCAAGATAGAGTCATCAATTGTTTTTGAATGAGTATCTCTTTTATAAACAGTGAAGTTAACTAAAGTACATTGATATGATTCTAATAAGGCTTGATTCTTATCATGAGGTAAGATATACCATGATGAAAGTGGTGACAATGTTTTACTTTCAGCCAGTGTAAGAGATACTAAGGTGTATGCAGGATTATTCATTAGATCACGAGCAGCCATGGATATATGTAATGTTTGCCCAGGATAGACAAGTGAGAAGTTGGGAACAAGTAAACAATTATTGTCAAAACATCTGCAATGCCTGCTAGACAAAGTGGAGAGGTTTAATGGAATAATTTCAGAAGATCTAAAACTGAAGATTTTGTTGTAATAGTCCCCTGCACTTGGTGGAGTGATATATGATTTGTTCATATAGCAATTGTACAGGTTAGTACTGAATATGGAGCTACCAGAAAGACCAGCTGTGTTATTGATGAATACCATACTAATATTATATTCTGAGATATTTGGAAAAGGAGACAAAACTTGAAATGTACATTGTTTTATGGTTTTATAAATATAGTCTTCATCTTGTGCATAAATAGCTCCTCCCTTTGTATGAGCAATGTTATTGATAAAGGTAGCCCTGAGTCCATTGTTTAAGTGGAATGTACTACTGCCATATAACTTGAATACAGCTCCTCTCTCTCCTCTATTTCCTTCAAATAACATATTACCATCCAATATAATGTTACTGTCAATTACTTCAAAGACTGACCCTGAATTATTATAATAATGACTTTTAGATCCAGTTATACGAAGTGCTTTGATATCAACCATTGTGAACAAACCAGCTTTTGAAATGGATGTTAACAAGCCAGTTTGTGTGTTCTTGTATGCTATGACATCTTCCAAAATTACTGTCAGAGGAAAATAATTTTCATAAAAATATGAATATGAATATGAAGTTGCATACAGACATGATCCTGTGGTATTGATATGGTTTTTACTAAAATTCATGTTTCTAAATGTCACTGTGACATCAAAGTCTTTAGTTGGTTGAGGATTATGTATAATAACAGAAACTGCTCCTGTATTTGTTTTTGTGGCATGTTCATGAAAATCATCATGAGACACAAAATCACTGTTAGATACAATGAGTGGGTGCAAATGAGTGTCATGATAGCTCTGGTTAAATATCATTAAAAACAAAAGAGCAGCTCCGTGGCAACTATGAAGATTATAGTTCTTCCAAAAAGTACTACCATTATCAATTATTGTCTGAGAGTTAGTTAAAGTATTGACATGTAGTACTAACATAGCACCTGAAATTGAACCAGTATTTTGAGTAAAGTTTGTTGATGATATTTGGACATTGGCTGGGAATTTCTGTTGAGTATAAAGTATTGTCAAACATACAGCATTAACAACAGGAATTGAATTCAAGTTTTGTTGATGTACTAAATTACTAAGATCAGAAAGACACTTGATTCCAACAATATAATCAATGTTATGTTCAAAATTTACTTCTTTTATTAAAACATTTGTTTGCAAACTTTCCACATTCCTTTCATCGGTGAACAATAATAGCACTCCATTACCTGAACTCATATTAGTCAACTTATAAAACTCAACACTTTTTGTAGAGGTAATACTGACATTTTCTATAATAGCATTTGATGGATTAATAGCTAGAACAGAAAACCCATAATTTGATAACATATTAACCTCTTTGATCAGTAATATTTCAATATGGAGGAACAGTAGTAGAGAAGAATGATATTCTGTGAAATATAGTGGAGATGATGTAGAGTTGATAGATGACAGGATGCTCTCATCCAGAACTCTCAAGAAAGCACCACATCCTTGGAATGATAATTTCTGTAGAGTAAGGTTATAAAGATTTACAAAGACAAATCCACTAGTGGGATATGAAGGTTGAGAGACAACAGCTGTAGGACATCTTATGTGAGCAAGTGAGTTTGTAGCACTTTTTATAGTCAGTGAGTGACTAGTATTAACAAGACAAAATGATATGGTTGTAATCTCATGAGTAATATTTGTGGACAAGACTATAATAGTGTCATTATTGAATGGACCAGAATGACATAAGACTGTCTCCAGTTCATTGTTGTGAGTTATATTGATCTCATGGTCTCCTTGAGTGTTGACTAACAAACAGACAAAAACAACTCCAAGTAATAGCCACATTACACTTGTCGTGGAGATAGTATCTATATACTGCTGTGGATTTAGTCTGTGAAATATGTCTGTTTTATAACAGTTAGCTTTTGTTAACCCTCACCGCAGCATGTGGGTAAGGGTTACAGTATTTACTTTGTTATAATTATTTTTTCATCTCTAAATAATCTACAGCTAATCTATCTTAACAAAAAGTAAAATTATTTAAAATAGGAAACACATACACAATTGTTATCACTCCTGTCTTATCAAAACTTGTATCAAAAGTGAAAATGTTGACACTTTTATGACATGTTGATAGTATATAAACTATGTTTATGTTGTGTCACTGTGTCTAAACAGTGCTATTATATGCTGCTGTGAGTACATACTGGTCATAAATCTGTCTGTTTGTAATAGCTAGGCTTTTAACTAATGAAAATCTCTTTCGACAAAACTGAAGATACTTAAAATACCACTGTATGCTAAATATATTATTATTATCACCAAAATTGGTTTACTCATTGAAATAGTATTTGATCATTCAAAACAATCCCAGTTAACGTTAATTTTATAGAGAGAGAAAACATTGCTACATTAGTTATAATAACAACAATTAGGACATGTCTATATTAGTAAATATGTCACATCATCATTAGTAGGATCTGGAAAATATTGCTTTATTTTGTATTTTCTTTATAATTTCAAAATTCATTCATGAATTATTTCATTTTTGTAACAAGAAGTTAACAGTGTTATGATGATAGTATCACTTATACTCTTTACTAAAGTATTCAAGGAAAGTAACAGATGTCTTACTGTTCTTATAAAGAACACATTGAAAACAATGGCTAACTCTAGACACAAATTACTTTGTAATAACAAAGCATGATGTTACAAAACTTCAGATTGATTACCATATTGACCATTAGTTCCATAATTAAACATATCTAGATATTGTCTGTAATTACATACAGTCTGTCATGACATATACTATCAGTACGTCATATTTACAGTTATCACAACTAATAGAATGAAAGTGTCAATAGTGAAATAATATTTATTTTCCATATAAAAATAAACATGTGTTTTTGTAGTACAAACATCTTATTATTCCCTAAATAACATCACTTGGTAAATAAGCTTGAGACATTATTACTAAATGGTCTGTAACATTTGTATTGTTATTTGACACACAATCATAAAGTTAATGGGATCAACACAACACAAACTAGCAATAGAGCAAAAGACCAATCAATATAAATATTAATGAAAACTAGAATTATAGTTTGTCAGGAAATATACTAAAATCAACATAACTATTTACAGTTATCACAACTATGACATGACAGTGTCTATATATACTTTCCATATCAAAATAAATGTTTGTTTTGCAGTGCAAACATACTGTGGTTCCCCTAAATGACATCACTTTTTAAAATAAACTTGAGACTGCATTAATAGATTACCTATACAAGGTGGTTGTCATAATGTGTTGTTACTATTAGTTATTGTTATTCAATACTTATATGAAGTTCATGAGATCAACAACAATAGAACTAAAATTAACAAAATGTGTAAACACTGTTAATATATTAACTCAGCTAGTACTTAATGTTTGGAATTGTGTTGCATAAATCAATATTCTGATACACAACATAATGACATAATATACAAAACATATAGTGATGATAATGCTGTAATTGCAACTTACTCTTAACAACCTCAAACTGAACTGTTAAATAGACCACTAAAAGGACGCATTGTCTTATACTAGAAGTTTCTACTTGTAATGACAATAATTGTTTATATTAGCAATTATTATAATAATATGATCTCATCTTAAGAAAGTTATTATAATTTGATTCCTTATCAAGTATTTCATTTTGTAACATGAAAACATAATGATATAACAGTGATATAATAGTGATATGATAATATGACTTATACTTCAACTAGAGCAGTCAATGAAAGTAACATGTTTTCATACTGTTCTTATAATGAACTATAGACTGTGACATATAGACACACCTATAGGTGAATTCTAGCAAAAAAATCCCTCCATAATTACAATGTGCAATGTTATTTAAATATTTTAAGTTCAATTGCCTAGAGCACAAGACAGTTAGGTTTAATTAATGGCATGTTATATACTGTGCATTAACTTTGCAACTAATTCAACCTATACAGATAATGTTAAGAATAAGATACAGTTTGTCATGACATATACTATCAATATGTCATATTTACAGTTATCATAACTAATGGAATAAAGGTATCAATGTTTATTTTCTATATCTAAATAGGTTTGTGTTTTTCAGTACAAACATATTATAGTTCCCTTATATGACATCACTTTTAAAAAATGAAATTGAGACTACATTAGTAGATTAACTTTACAAGAAGGTCTGTTGTAATCTTGTTGTTACTATTTATTGTTATCCAATACTCATTATGAAATTCATCAGGTCAACAACAACAGAACTAATCTAGAAAATGTGTTAATTCAACTGGTAACTGATGTTACATAAATATCTGGATACTCTGATATAAATATTCACAATTTGTTTCCAGCCAGCCACTTCTCTACAGATCAAGAACATTATATGATTTTATAGTCACTGTTCTAATTGCAATAGTTTTTGATAGTTGTAAATGAGCAGCTGTAAGATGTACATATAAATAGTGTGCATTGCCAATAAGCTTAAATACTACTTGAAAATGTGCAACATGTGGGTGTCTAAACGTATTTGAGTGCCACTGTATAACTCTTTATAATATTATACACAAAATGTTATATTGGGATTATAATGGCATTATATAAAATTTTAAATGTTACATAACAACCTCAAATGAGAGCTTTAGTATTAAAAATAAACAGAACCTTTAAAGGGTACATTCAATTTTACTAGAAACACACACCTATTTTTCCGACTGAGGTTGTATCTTTACTATAATTGATCCCAAATTACAAAGCTATATAACATGTCATGTATCTCATGACAAGCTCATACATAAGTATACACTAGATAGGTGATATCTGAAAGTAAACATTATAATAACTTCACAAGGAAATATCACAGTTTAGATATCATGTGTGCACATAGACTGATTTATATTTGATTGTGATTGTTGATACAGCTCAGTTGGAAATTTGGAGTACAAAATATGTGAAAAGTTTGTGTCATTATATCTTAATTGCCAGTATGAATACATCAAAGAATACGCAATAAAATAGATTTATTTTAAATAATGCATCAAATAGTTTGCTGTATTCTACGTAGTACGAATATAGATAAATGTATTATTATTAAAAATAAAACTAGGACCCTGTATCATGTGTATTCTTGTCCAGGACCCAATCTAGATATCAATGAACCTGTACTGGACATATATCTATGACATGTCATATTGTGATCATAGTATTGGTAAGTGATATGGTACTAGCTTAGAAACTATGTACCAAAGGTGACTGCCAAGCCATTTCATAGATAAATTTGTGTCCATAGCAGTATACCATCTATGAGCAAGTGGTTATCTTACTCTTACATCATCTGATTTCTTTCCCACTGCAGAAAACATTGGAAACTATATATAGTTATCTGAGATATTATGTATGCTAGCCAAGACTCTAATATGTGTTACTATTAATAGTAACATGTGTCAGCTGTTACTATATTTAGCTTCAGTTAGGTTTTAAGATGTTGAAATCCGTTTTACACCCAGCCAAACTTCCTATACCAACTTATGCAATCTATAAAATGAAATTATATTATTTATAGAATCTGCCTCTTCAACATGTAATCTCCAAGAATAGCACAGTACTATTTATAGTTATGTGAGGTAATGTGGAGTTGTTTTCCTGAGCAAGCTGTTATCTTAATCTCTTAGTATTGCTTCCCAGAAAACATTGAAGACTATGGTTATTTAAGGTAATATTGCAATCAGTGATCTTTGTCAGTATGTTAGCCAACACTCTAATATCTTTTGTGTTGGGTCTTGCTTTTCTTAGATACTTTAAAATACACAAAAGCTAACTTGGGTGTACTTTTCATGATCTCTTTCATAGTGCTTCAATCATTAGCCAATCAGATCACTTCACTCACATGTCAACTTGAGGGTGTGGTTGTATAAATTATAACTGAATACTATTGCCCGGAGAGTGATGTCATTTGTAAGACAATAATAGCTCTCTCTTGTACTGTAACTATTGTTGTTATAACTAGTGGAAATGGTGAGGTGGTTATCTCTTTTACTGGATGAGGTACACTTGGGCATCTCTAAAAAACATCCCTTGAGAGTCACGATGGATGTAGGTAGGTATCAGTATAAGACACAAACTTGTTGATGTTGCTCCCCCTGTGTAACCCTGAGTTGCTATAAATAGTAATGTGTCACATGTTACTAAATTTATGTTAATTAAATTGGATTTCAAGGTTTAAAGTATTGTGATTTGTTGACCATCAGCCAAACTCCATGAACTGACTTATGTAATCTCTAAAAGTAGACTGTTATTATTTATTGAGTATTATCTACATGTTTATGTGTATAATAAGATGGAGCCCTTTATTTTACTCTTATAATGTGTTATAATCTACATACCTATTATGGTATTTTTATTACTACAATATAACATTTGTTAATGATGGTCTGGTTTTAGGACTGGAGATCTCATGTGTCTGTGTCAGATGTGTGTTAATAAGGGGTTAAAGTAACTGTCATTCACTACTATTGCTCTCCTCTAGTGGTTCGCTATATTTCCAAAATAGTATTGAAGAGTTATCTGCGTTCTCTTGTGTATCTCTTAAAGATACCTCTTAAGAATCAGAATAGATATAGATATCAGTAAATTATTAATGCAACTTCCATGTAACCTTGTGTTACTATTAATAGTAACACGTGTCAGATGTTACTATATATAGCTTCAGTTGGTTTTAGGATTTAAAAATTGATTTGGTACCCAGCTAAACTCCCAATGTCAACTTATTTGTAATCTATAAAAATGGAATTATACTATTTATAGAATCTGCCTCTTCATGTAATTTCTAGAAATAACACAGTATTATTTATAATGTGGAGCCCTTTCCTCTTAATTGCATTTTATCTATTTCATCAGGTTGAATGCTGAGTATGCGGTGTAGGTGTGGGTGTACAAAATTGAAGCAAACGTATACAGCATACTAATTGGTTACATAGCAACATGTTATATTTGTTACTGTTTTTAGTAAGTTTAGTTATAGGTTTAAGACATAGCAATCACATCAGTGATATTATCATGTGGCAATGACATAGATAGAAACTAATCAGGTGGCCATGAGGTGAGTCAATATATTATTTTATATGGTATTGTTTAGTAATTGTAAATATTGAATACAGAACAGTGCATGTTAAAATTTTCATCTCAATTAATTATTGATATAGTGGTACATTTGTACCATAACCATAAGTTTTTCTCAAAAAGAATTCAATGTACTTGTATAGCTACACTGATGTAACATAACAAGTATTATATCAAGAACAATTACTATAGCTTGTGCCTTTGTAGGCTGTCAATGTCTAGACAATATGAAGATTGTGATAGCAACTATGGATGTATAGAGATGAATGGATGATGTCATATTAACCTGTCCATTTAACTATCTATCCATCCATTAATGTATTTATTCATTTGTTTATCTACTTATCAATCAGTCTGTCTAAACATTCTATTTACCTGTCTGTTCAACAACTAAACTTATTATTTATTTAGTTCCTCAAGAGGTGACCTTGGTGTATTTAAGGATCATTATAGTTCAGTCACTTGTTGAATCAAATAGTATATCAGTATCTATTACTCAATCACCCACATAGTCTGTCTCTCTCTTTCTCTCTGTCTCTCTCTCTCAATGTCTTTTTTTTTTCTGAGGAACTAATTAGAAAACTGAATAACAGCTGTTAAAGATACACTCCACAAAGCAATAACTTAAGATAGTCAACAATTTTTGTTTATTTGATAAGTATATTGAATTAATTCATTGATATTTTATTAAACTTCATTTAAAAAAATAAAAGTTGTTTGTTTAATACTTGCATTATAGTTTATAGGACAGGCCTACATAAATGGACAAATATAAAATAGATGGATGATGATTTAAAGAAATATATTGCAGCTTGCTAAATGGACACATAAAGGGTTAAATAAAATACATGAATAAGAATAGGAAATTAATTATATTCATGACCTCAATCCTCAATGCAGTAGTATGGGTTGGAAAATGTGTGCATGTACATGTACTTATATACATGTACATATATACCTGTACATGTATATTAGCTTGATAGTTATATTTAGACAGAAATTAGTCATTAAAAGTTCACAATCATATAATAAAACAGCTGATAAAAATAATGAACATAACCTTAATTATTAGAATCAAATGCTTCCAATCTCTTTAATAGGTACATACAGAACAGTTCCCAGTAAGACACATGTCAATACCATCATACCATTTACATTAATATACTCTATTACTTATATATTAACATAATGCCATAAGTTCCTTCAATTGGCTTCTGTGCACTCCCCTTCCGTCAACTATCTCTTAAGACAAGACTGCACTTTAAAACTATCAGATTTGCGCAGTGAATATTAACCTCGTTAAGTCCTTGTTTTTACAAAATACCCTCAAAATATGACCACTTATGGAACATACTTCTTGGCAGAAGCCATTGGCGCAGTATTGTTTGCAATAATATTTGCTGCAGGTTTGATTATTTGGGCTTTGCTGCCACGAATTCTTGGAGATCGAGAACCTGATAAATGCAACAAGAATATGCGGTTATTTGGTGAGTGGATGTTTCCAAAGATCTTTAAAAACAGGAAAGACACAAACAAAAAAGAAGTAATGACACTATTTGGATATACAGTTAAAAATGGGTATGTGATATGGCTCTATGTAATGATGACTTTTATAGTCATATTTACTGTCACAATATTTTGGCTCAACTTCATGATAGAGACCGTCTCGTATTGTGATCCTTATGATGACTTTGATTGTTTTTCTAACACAACACTTGACAGTGGACCAGAAAATTGTTGGGAGATAGAAAGAAATGTAAGTGTAATTTGTAAAAAGTTTAGTTGCAATCTCTCAAATGCTGTTGGATCAGCGACTGGAACTTTTGCCTTCTCATGGATCACTGCTACAGTTATCTTGTGGATTATTATAAAGCTTTTGAAAAAAGTATTAAAACGTAACAAGACATCACAAATTAATGACAATCAACAACTACCACCACAAGGAGGACAACGACAATTGCCTTCTTGTAAATGTTGTAGAACAATCACATTGATCATAATAATTCAGATGATTATAATTCTTTCAGACACTGCGCTTTTAATTGGCACATTGGTAGCAAAAATTCAAGATAAAGTGTCTAATACTTGTTTATATCAGGTAACTATTTTTTGGCTAGTTACAATCTTTGCCAGTACAGTATTTTGGTGTTATTGTTTTAAAGAATGTGATGATGAAGACAACTGGTGTACCGAGCCTGCTTCTGATCTGTCTATGACTATTCCGCTCGATACTTCTCCACCTGCTTCTACTAGCATCACCTAAGACTACTCTGAATGATACTGCTGAAACTACTACCAAATAATTGGAGTAGAAGAAATCACTATTTTTATTAATAAACAAATATTGACATTACTAATAATTATTATTCTTATAATCATGTTTGTTTGAGTTACAATATCTTTATCTTAATTAAAAGTTGAAATCAAAATTGACGCATGAGAGAAGCCATCAAAATAAATCTACTGCAAATAACCTTTTATCAAAGATACAATTATTGTTAAGGAGATAAATGGTTACCATATTCAATATAGCAAATAGAATATATCATTTTGGCTAATTTAGTTCTTGTGACAGCTAGCAAAAAGATTAACCTAAGTCAAACATTGGGCTATTGTTATAGATAAGCTATAATTATTCCTATAATTATTATGCTCACATATATCATATTAAATTTTCATATCTTTTAAAAGCACTATCAAAATTGATGTATGAGAATAATAAAATACATGTAGGTCTACTGAAAATATCCAACATCCAATTACCCAATCACAGGTACATTAATTAAAGAGATAATTGATTGCCAGACTCAAGATAGGAAATAGATTACATTATATAACCTTTTTTTAGTTAACTTAGTTCTTGGGAAGCTATATATATATATATATATATATATATATATATATATATATGTATGTATGTATATATATATAAACCAATCATATGGCAACTTTTGTAGTATGTATCTGTACTTATTGCATCCAGGAGTACCTATCATGAACACAAAAGCTCTTTGTCAGACCATGAGCACACAACAAACACAACTTCATGTTTTATGGGCTCCTTATTAGACAAAGATATACTAAAAATTTAAAGTCAGTACCAAAGGTGGTCCCTCATGAAATGTAAACACTTGTCTGAATTGATAGAGGAGGGAGTTATGGTTTTGTGTGTTCTTTAGAGAGTTATTGAAATTCCAATAAAAACCAACAGTTCTTTACCAACCACTTAACTTGTATCAACAATAATATAGCTTACAAGAAATACATTTTAATAGCATGCTTCTAGCAGCTTGTTTAACAACTTGTTTGCATTTAAGACAATTTGTAAACAGTGTAGTTATAACCTTGTCTTTGTTCCTTTAATGACATCTATAAAAGGACCTCTCTCTATATAACTCTTACTTCCAATAATTGAGTTAAATGTTAAGTATCTTTTTCTTAGTTGATGTTTGAACTAAAGCACAAGAGTGCAGTTACAGCAGACATCAACGAGACATAACTACAATTTGTAACATACTACAAGTAGTAGCATATTACTACTCAAACATATTAGATATAGAAACTAGCCATATAAATGATTCATCAATCCAAAGAATCCTTATATAGATACTAAGTGTGAAGTGCTATATCAGGTTTATAAACTCTTTAGTTGTCTTTGGTAAGAGGAAATTATAATAAGACAAGTCTGTACAGTAATACACTTCATTAAAGATATAATGTAATATAAGGTATAATAATTGTTAATATTGACAAATTAATTTATAACGTGAACTGATTGGTTTGTTTTATTAAATTATTTGCAAGGGACAATAGTTAACACAAACACTAAGGTTTCATATGGGAAACAGAGCTGTCAAGTGCCAGCACACTAAAGGTCTCAACAATCCTCCTCTCATTCAGATGACACTTAACAAAACGCTTCACCACACACATACACACAGGAAGTGGTCATCTAACACAAAAGCTCTAACTAGTAATTGTCGGCAGTCTCTGAACAACCTTCCTCTCATTCAGACCACACACACACATAGTAAGCAGTCATCAGATGTACACTAATTACATAAATATAATATAGTACAGTAGTTATCAATCTACAATTACAAATTATAGAAATACATTCTATAATTTCAATATATTTTTTAAATTTTACTATATTTACTATAATCAAACTCAGAGAAGAAGTCTCTAGTGTTGTGTATGATGTCACATACTACCTGTCACTTGATTCAGTCGTATGAGTGATGGCAAGTGTAGTAATACCTGTTACATAAGAATATAATAAAACTGTTGTTGTGTAAATCACAAAAAGTCCCAGGGTATTACCCCCACTTGTTGTCGTACATATTGACAACACAGGATGATGATAATGATGATCATGGTATTAAACAATATTTATTTTAACTAATACCATTATCAAGGAAACACTACAAGTGTTACTTTCTGAGCATGTGATTTTTGTGCCAATTTCAATCAATAAACTACAGCTTTACTTAGTACCTGGTTCCTTAAAATGGTATAAATGACAACTTTTAATTGCAATTGTAACAAATAGGAATGAATAGGTGACTTCTAATACATGAACAAAAAATGCTTAGGAGAATTTTATTTAAAAATCAAAGGACACAAACAGTGACACATCAAGAAGACAATGGATGAATGGATGGATGGATGGGTAATTCTATCATTCAAGTTGCACACAACATCACTTTCTTATGCTCTGTCATTATAAATGTCTTCATGTTATCATGACAACGAGTAATAGAATGATATTTTCATTATAATACAAATGTGTTAAACATAATCTGATAATTACATGTACCATCCATTAACAGTTGACTTTATACCAATCAAGTCATCTTTTCTACTTTAAAGACTTCACTGCATGATTCTTATAAAATTTGTTAAAGGTTATCACTCACGATGCAATGAGTGGTAGCTTTCTATCTATTTTTGTAGAGACAATGGGTACTATTAATTTATTAACATCATAATATTATTTTTTAGATCACAAAATAATCAGTATAACTATCCAATAAACCTATTATTTTCCCTCATCCCTTGTTATTTTCATGCGTTAATCATGATTATAATGACATGGTCAAATGGCTTCACAAAGTGGGCCCATGTCTAGTGTTGCCGTTAATATTTCAGAACCCAAGTCAGTGCAAGTAAAGTGTTCATCTGATTTTTGCAGTGTTTGGTGAAGTGATGTTTAAAATTAGCTTACTAAAATAAAATGTTGGCAGTTTTTTCTGGTTTGCTATACTTTTTATGGTTTTACCAATACTGGGACTCTGAAGAACAATAAAAGTATGTTCAAGCATTACCAACACCAAAGGTTACTTGTTATTATCACATTTTACAAGCACCTCCCCTTGCCTCGCTACTTAGATGACGTGGACAAATGGTTAAGCTGAAGTATATAACATGCATAACCTACGGCAGTACAGTATCAGGTTGTGCAAGAGCTACGCGATGGCCTCTTTAAATGGAGATGATCTGAAAAGCATAGAATCTGGAGGACAGCTTCAAGAAGACAAGAAACAGTTAGAAATGGAATCAACAAACCAACAAGTAGAGCAACAAAGAAACACTTGCTACAAGCTATGTCGGAAGTATAGAAAACTGTCCATTTTTTTAATTGTTATAGTTGGAATTATTGTTATCATTATCATAGCTGTAGTTATCATTGTCAGTGTTGTAAAAGCAGTTGATCAAACAAAGAACTGAAATCAAGCTCGGAAAATACAGACTGAATTGATTTAAAACAGCTATACTTAAAGTTAGTTATTTAAAATATTACGCATTGACTGCATTTGTATTTTATGATGTGAATATAAAGTACATTCTCTCTTTATAATCTTTTGACCATTTTTTAAGAACATGCAAGTACAACACAATATTGAGCATTGTTTTATAGCACTATATAGCATTATATATATACAAATGGTAATAACAATGTTTGGTTAGAGATGTGTTAAAAGTTTTAAAATTCAAAGCAAAAGACAACTAATACTAGTTTGTACTGTCGGTTGCCTTTTAAATTCATTATTATTATTATTATGAAATAATTACGTACCAGTTATAACCTAAAATGGTACCCTACAATCCAGAATTCAGTTAGCTAAACATATCAATAAGAGAAAGGAGTTTAACATCAAAGCAATCAATTGACAGGGGCATATCATGTAAGTTGAAATAACACAACACAACACAACTGTGTATAGGGTTAGCTGGACAAAAGTGGACATTAATGTATACACATTGTAGTAATTAGCAATAAAGTAATAGACAAAATAAACCCTGGTATAGATGTTATATTATAGCTGCTATAATTGGCTAGTTATTGTGCAATATATCTCAGCTGTATCCTTACAAGTGCTAACATTGCAGTCATTGCTTGAGGTAAGGAAATCTAGGTGTGTTGACAGTGTCAAATTTATACTTGTTAGATTACACAATAACTGTCACAGTTTAATATTTAGGAAGGTTCGGGGTGGAGTCTAGGAGGGGATAACAATTACAATAACAATTGCAAACCACTCCCACAATTACAAGTTGTATCTGGACATTTTGAAACAAACAGCATGTCATAGAAATCTAATATTTAGTTTTGTCACATATTCACTCACCAACCACTCCCTCAAACACCCACACACAATAGCTTACCATAATTGTTAAACGGGAATTCTAAAATATAAGTGTGACACTGCCAGGATGTACGTCAATCAAAACATTAATAGAAACTGTGGTCTTTACTGACTGTCTAACAAACAGCTGAAAGAGAGAGAGAGAGAGAGAGAGAGAGAGAGAGAGAGAGAGAGAGAGAGAGAGAGAGAGAGGAATACAGGAGTAAAATACAACTGTAAAACAAACTGCAAAACAAACATCATCAAACATCAAAATATAAAAATTGGTCCATAAACAATCTCACTTGCCAGCCAATAAAAATGATACATTATCTACAGCTGCATCACTACAGCTAACATTTACCAAACATTTTTATTAAGACATTGTAGAGATCATTATATTACTATATATCAGTGTCCTCCATTCTGATTATTCTTATAAACACTGTAGCCATTAACAGTACACATTTAATACTAGAATCAGGAGTTCTATATAGTAAAGAGATATATATGTACACAAGTACCATATATCTTCTATTTATAGGTTATTATAAGAAAATTTTCTATTACTTAAAAGGAATGAGATCAAATAAGAGGATTTTCCTGCAACTTTAGTTAATAAGATTACAGACAAGAGAAAGGGTCTGGGAGCAAGCACATACAGACTTGTATAGTCTGCAAAAATCTTGCAGGCCACAGAAAGGCTTCATGCATTTACGAATTCCTCCTTTTCACTTAAAACCTATTCTACATGAGTTGACGATGGCAAGTAAACTCATTGAAGCAACTCAAAATTCTGCTCTTAAAGCATTACGTGACACAAAGCAGTGGTAGTTAGTAAAAGACAGTCTGTGCTTCTATTTCAAAGGTCTTCATCGCATCCAATACGTATCACAACAGCCATTTTGTATTTTCACTCTCTTAACACATGGTCAGGTCTATCTTTGATCTACCCACATCTACATTCCTGCTATATGAGTTCTATATGTGTTTTGTCCCCAGTTTCTTTCAGTCTTAGGGATGAATCAGCAATGCCAGACTAATTATCCACTACTAGAACAACTGCTACGTTGAAAAGATTAGTTCTAACAGTACTTCATCTAATACTAACAATGTACTGGTACATTTTATTAATATGTACAGAATATACACAACAAGGATCTCACTAATTCATAGTATAATTCATTGTAATTATGCTAGATTTCTCTACCAAAGTAGTTTGTGCTTTCACATTACAGTTTATAAGGGTTAGGTTAGAGATAATGCTTATTTTGTGAACAATAATAATATAAAAATCTGGACAGAAATAAACCTAGTCTTCTTCCCAGATAGCGACACCCCTGACAACTAGTTTGGGGATGGTACTAGAATGAATTTAAATAAAATTATTGGCGAGGATTTAATGCCACACCTACAACTGTAACACCAATAATTCCAGCTACAGAAAGTAATTTACTTTATTTAAAATATCTAATTATATAATAACATGTGTAAAGTGTCTCCATGTTCACTTCATGAACACTAACCTAGGTACTATATTTTCACTGGCACACGATAAATTCCAACTGCAGAGAGCTAACAATTGGTCACGACATTTAAGAACTCTATAAACATGTGACAGCCGGTATATAAATGAAATATTATTTATCATCAACTTACTTGATTGAAGCCTCCTTACTTCTCTAATTGCTGAGTGATCCTATCACTAGACCACGCCTATTTCAATTGACATGGCAACTGATATACAACTTTACAATGGTCGCTCCTACAGTATACTCAGTTCATGTACTGGTTACTGTTTTACACCTCTCCTTCACAAGTATGTTGACAGTAATAACTGGCGTGTGTGCACCAATTAATATTTAATTAATATTCCAGATTGTCCATTGAAATGTATTGGTAGAAAACAATGAATATCTCACTTAAAACTAATCACATTATTTTCAATATTTCTTTCTATCAAAATACCTTCATTATGGCTCAGTTACAGATTAAGACAAGGCTTCTAAACATCACAGACACAATGGGTCTGATGTTGGATTCGTTAATTATTCCTTTGCCTCTGTCTACTCTGTGTCCATCACATTTAATAGTTTATAAATTAGTCTTGTCTTAGAAATTAATGTAATATAATTTTTCATACATCACTGTATCTCTTCACCAAATAAGGAAAATTGAAAGTGGGAACTGTTCAAGAAATGCAAACAGAGATACTCTTACAAGATAATATTGAAGAAGTAAACAGTTTTTAGGTTTTTCTACTTTTTAAAGATATTTATACTAACACTAAAAGTATATGTCACTGTGACCTAGATGTATAGTATATGTATTAACTATACATCATCATTATTATGATAATATTGTCATAGTGATCATGTCATGACAAGTAGTAAATGTACCTATGATAGCCAATAATATGATAGATAAGTAAGTATATATATGTCCCAGTCCATTTTACACTGGTTAGATTATATAAAGTATATGTCACTATAACCAACATGTATAGTACAGGCATAAACTATACATCATCATAAGAATCATGTTATGACAATTATAATATTATATTATTCGTACCTATGGCAGCCAATAATACGATAGATAATTAAGTATATATATGTCACAGTACATTATATACACTAGTTAGATCAATGAATTGAAACTCATAAAGAAAGCAAATCTCTATAGGATATGATTATAAACATTTTAAAGCTAAATCCACTAGTAGGATATGAAGAATGAAAGACAGATGTAGGACATTGTACATGAACAAATGAGTTTGTAACATTCCTTAAACCTTATTAGTGTCAATATACAATCAACTATAATGATATAAGACGGTCACCAGTCAATGTTGTGTGTTATTGTAACATATAGGCTTTGTTATTATATAAACCAGTTATTTTTAAACTGAAACTAATGTAAAATATACCAAACAAAATTATGTAACTAAAAACAGATTCTTTTGCTCTGATTGATAAAAGAGACAACTTTTTAATGATAACTTTACATTATAATTCAATGTATACATAACATGCTATTTAAAAATCTGATTAAATAGATAAGTTATGACTAATTATGTAGTAGATCCAGTTTCAAAGTAGCTGTACAAATTATAAAAAATCCCAAACATCGTAAACACATTTCACAGACAAACTGATAGACAAACTTTTTAATAATAACATTACATTACAATATCAATGTATACATAACATGCTATTTGACAATTTGATGAAATAGATAAGTTGTGAATAATTATATAGCAGTTTCAGTTTTAAAATAGCTGTACAAACTATTAAAAAGCCCAGACATTGCAAGGACATTTCACAAACAAAGTGTACCTATAGAAGTATATCATCTCAGCTACAAAGTAGTTATGTTGCTACTACTGGTCTTTGTCTCTTTGTTATTCAACACTCAAGGAGCTACTGCTTGTGAGATCAATATAACTCACAGGAGTGAACTGGAGACAGTCTTATGTCATTCTGGTCCATTCAATAATGACACTATTATAGTGTTGTCCACAAATATTACTCATGAGATTACAAACACATCATTTTGTATTGTCAATACTAGTCACTCACTGACTATAAAAAGTGCTACAAACTCACTTGCTCACATAAAATGTCCTACAACTGCTGTCTCTCAACCTTCATATCCCACTAGTGGATTTGTTTTTGTAAATCTTTATAACTTTACACTGCAGAAATTATCATTCCAAGGATGTGGTGCTTTCTTGAGAGATCTGGATGAGAGCATCCTGTCATCTATCAACTCTACAACATCTCCAGTATATTTCACAGAGTATCATTCTTCTCTACTACTGTTCCTCCATATTGAGACATTACTGATCAAAGAAGTTAATATGTTATCAAATTATGGGTTTTCTGTTCTAGCTATTAATCCATCAAATGCTATTATAGAAAACATCAATGTTACCTCTACAAAAAGTTTGGAGTTTTATCAGCAGGCTAATATGAGTTTAGGTAATGGAGTGTTATTATTGTTCACTGATGAAAACGACGTGAAAAGTTTAAAAAAGAATGTTTTAATAAAAGAAGCAAGTTTTGAAGATAACTATGACTATATTGACAGTATCAGATGTCTCTCTGATCTTAGTAATTTAGTACATCAACAAAACTTTAATTCAATTCCTGTTGTTAATGCTGTATGTTTGACAATACTTTATACTCAACACAACTTCTCAGCCAATGTCCAAATATCTTCAACAAACATTGCTCATAATATTGGTTCATTTTTAGGTGCTATGTTAGTACTCCATATCAACAGTGTAACTAACTCTCAGACTGTAATTGATAATGGTAGTACTTTTTGGAAAAACTATAATCTTCATAGTTGCCACGGAGCTGCTCTTTTGTTTTTAATGATATTTAACCAGAGCTATGATGACACTCATTTGCACCCACTCATTGTATCTCACAATGATTTTCGTGAACACAACAAAAAAACAAATACAGGAGCAGTTTCTGTTATTATACATAATCCTCAACCAACTAAAGACTTTGATGTCACAGTGACATTCAGAAATGTGAATTTTAGTGAAAACCATATCAATACCACAGGATCATGTCTGTATGCAACTTCATATTCATATTCCTATGAAAATTATTCTCCTCTGACAGTAATTTTGGAAGATGTTATAGCATATCAGAACACACAAACTGGTTTGTCAACATCCATTTCAAAAGCTGGTTTGTTCACAATGGTTGGTATCAGAGCACTTCATATAAATGGATCTAAAAGTCGTTATTATAATAATTCAGGGTCAGTCTTTGAAGTAATTGACAGTAACATTATATTGGAGGGTAATATGTTGTTTGAAGAAAACAGAGGAGAGAGAGGAGCTGTATTCAAATTATATGGTAGTAGTACATTTCATTTAAACAATGGACTCAACGCTACCTTTATCAATAACATTGCTCATACAAAGGGAGGAGCTATTTATGCACAAGATGAAGACTATATTTATAAGACCATAAAACAATGTACATTTCAAGTTTTGTCTCCTTTTCCAAATATCTCAGAATATAATATTAGTATGGTATTCACCAATAACACAGCTGGTTTATCTGGTAGCTCCATATTCAGTACTAACCTGTACAATTGCTATATGAATGAATCATATTATATCACTCCACAAAATGCAAAAAGCTATTATAACAAAATCTTCAAATTTGGATCTTTTGTAATTACTCCATTAAACCTCTCCACCTTGTCTAGTAGACATTGCTTATGTTTTGACAATAAATGTTTACCTGTTCCCAACGTCTCACTTGTCTATCCTGGGCAAACGTTACATATATCCATGGCTGCTCGTGATGTAATGAATAATCCTGCATACACCACAATATCTCTTACACTAGCTGAAAGTAAATCATTGTCACCACTTCCATCATGGTATATCTCACCTCATGATGAGAATCAAGTCTTATTAGAATCATATCAATGTACTTTAGTTAACTTCACTGTTTACAAAAGAGATATTGATCCAAAAACAATTGATGACACTATCTTGGTTGTATCATCTGCTGACAATTCAATGTTATTAAATTTAGATATCAAATTATTAGATTATTGTCCTCTGGGTTTTGAACTAAATACAACTACTGGCACTTGTCAATGTTCCTCAGCTATTAAAAAACTTGGACTAGTTGGAGATTATAAACCAATTTGTCAAATCATTTCATATTCTCTAGCTACCATCACTAAACCATCCGATTCTGCTGCATGGGCTGGACTAATGAATATTACAAATGGTATAAATCAGACTACAGTATTTGGTATGGCACTTACTTGTTATGAATCTTGTAATGTTAACGAAGATTATACCATGTTCTTAATGGATGGTTCTGATGTTTTAATAGCTGATCCAAACAATTACCTTGTAAATCATCTTTCACTTTGTCCACCAACTAAAACAGGACCTTTATGTTCTACTTGTACTACTGTTAATGGTATCAAGTATAGTGTGGTATTTGGTTCTTCAGAATGTAAACAATGTAGTAATTGGTGGTTGTTAACACTAATCCTCTATGCAGTAGCTGGTCCCCTCCTCATTTACCTGTTATTTGCTCTCAAACTAACATTAACAACTGGTACACTCAATGGAATTATATTCTATGCTCAAGCTATTGGAATTTTAAATATTAAAATAACGTCATCACATCATGTCTTTTCATCACTTTATTCATTAACACATGTATTTCTTTCCATATTGAATCTTAATATTGGCTTTCCTCTTTGTTTTTACGATGGAATGACAGAATTATGGAAAGCTGGTCTCAGTTTACTATTTCCACTTTATTTACTGACAATAGTTGTTGTCCTCATTATCTTCAGTCGTTATTCTTTAAGGCTTTCCAACAGAATAGCTCATTCCTCAGTTCAAGTACTGGTTACTGTTGTACATCTTTCTTTTACAAGTATGTTTACTGCAATATCAAACATAGTTATATCAATTAATATATATACCAATGACACTAGTAACCCAATACTTAAAGTTTGGTATAGAGATGGTACAGTTGAGTATGGAAAAGGTGGTCATTTGATATTAATGATACTAACTATAGTAGTGGTTGGTCCTATCCTACTATCTTATATGACCATCCTTGTTGTTGGTCGACCATTAATGAGAGTAGGTAAACTGAGAGAGTATATTCGACCTGTTTATGAAGCCATTCATGGTCCTTATAAACATAACAAAGAAATCTTTTTTACAACTCGTCTATTGCTACTTGTGTTTCTTTATATCTTGTACCCTTTCTTCAGAACTGGTGACATATATAAAGGATGTGTGATAGCTATTCCTATTGTTACAACCTACGTCACTATTGAAGCCTTTACCAGACCTTATCGTAAGATGTGGCTTAATGTACTTGATCTCTTTATTATGTGGTTGTGTGTCATGGTTTCTGTTACAATGTGGTATCTGTTTATCTCAAATAAAGCCCTATTCATTGTGCCTACCACAACAATAACTGTGTCCTTTGCTTTAGTTATTGTTGTCACTTTTCATATTCTTTGGGTGACAAAAACATTGGAAAAGATAAAACTAAAGTTATATGTTTTACAACTTAAAATGCTATCTTTCTTTAGAAGAGACAATCATCGCCCACAACCCCCTAGGTTGAAAACTCGTGATCTTGAAGGTTCCTTTTTTGATACATATAATGAATCCAGAGAACCACTCCTTAGTCCAACATGAGACAGTACATACTGATTGTGTGTATTAAATTTATAGATTTAATATTAAAATTTAATTTGTGTTTGTTTTGTTTTCAATACTTAAAAAGAAATTACTTTGTATAATTTTATTCAAAGTAAATTTTTCTAAAAAACCAGTTTGTTCTATTAGTAAAAAAAACATTTCTCATCGTGTGTAAAACTAGCTATTGAGGAAAGATATATTGACTTATTCCTAAATCCAATTACTATATGCAATATTAATAAGAATAGTTAATAAAATCAATATAGCATGCTTTGTTATTATTTAATATTAATTATTATAAAACCAAAAATACTATAAAATACTCAAAACAATTATTTTAAAAACACACTAAACAAACACACACATGTTATTATAGTTAATAAAGTAAAATATATTTATAATATTATCTTAAGATAATATAGTTTGTATTATAGTCACATTAATTATAGTGAAATTAACATTACATAATTTGTATATCATAACTGAAGATACAGAGTGTCTATCTTTTTTGTTTACATATAAATAACTGTAGATGTTTTGTATCAATACTGTTAATTATTATATATATATAACATATATATTATATTAATATGAATACAAATTATTATATTAATATGTATATACATGACATATAAATTATTATATATTACTATGCATGTATAGATAAACTTCATGCTATGTTGTTAATGGGATTATAATACGTTGGGAGTATTTACTGTGCTTTCAGCTTCAAAATAGCTATCAGGTGTTGATACAAAAACAGATTTTACAGACAAACTGATACTCTCAAAAGTGTCTCCACTTTCACTTCATGTACACTAACCAAGGTACCATCTTCTCTTGTTGGCTTATGATTGATTCCAGCTGAAGAGAGCTAACAATTGGTCAAGACATTTAAGAGCTTTATAAAACTGTGACGACAGCTAGTATGTAAATGAAATATTATTTATCATCAACTTACTTGATTGAAGTCCCTTACCTTTTCAGGTGGTTCTTGGTGTAACTTGCCTTTGATGACATACACTATCACTAGACCACGCCCATGTTTATTGACATGGCATCTGATATATAGTATCAACAGTCATAACTGACGTATATACACCATTAAATTATATATTAACATTAAATTAATATACTGTCCTTGGTAACTCATCATTATTAAAGATGAAGCTTAACTTACTAGATTGTCCACTAGGTTTTGAACTGAATACAGTCACAAGTACATGTCAATGTTCGCCAGTTATTGATAAACTTGGTATGGCTGGAGATTATCAACCTACTTGTCTAATTGTGTCAGACAATTCATATTTACAATATCCACTTGCTAACATCACTAGACCATTCAGTTCTGCTTCATGGGTTGGACTAATGACCATTACAAATGGTATAAATCAGACTACAGTATTTGGTGTGGCACATACTTGTTATGACTTCTGTAACCTCAATCAAGATTACACCATGTTCTTGATAAATGGTTCTGATGTTTTAATAGCTGATCCCAATAATTACCTTGTAAATCATCTTCCACTTTGTCCACCAACTAAAACAGGACTTTTATGTTCTACTTGTACAACTGTTAATGGTATCAAGTATAGTGTGGTATTTGGTTCTTTAGAATGTAAGCAATGTAGTAATTGGTGGTTGTTAACACTAATCCTCTATGCAGTAGCTGGTTCCCTCCTCATTTATCTGTTATTTGCTCTCAAACTAACATTAACAACTGGTACGCTCAATGGAATTATATTCTATGCTCAAGCTATTGGTGTTATAGATCTTAAAATTTCTTCATCACATCATGTTATTTCTTCAATGTATTCATCAGCTCATGTTTTTCTCTCGATATTGAATTTGAATCTTGGCTTTCCTCTTTGTTTTTATATTGGTATGACAGAGTTATGGAAAGCTGGTCTCAGTTTACTATTTCCACTTTATTTACTGACAATAGTTGTTGTCCTCATTATCCTCAGTCATTATTCTTTAAGGCTTTCCAACAAAATAGCTCAATCTTCTTCATGACAGCATGTAGTAACTTCACTATATTCATTAACACATGGTTTTCTGTTGATGTTAAATTTTAATCTTAGTTTTCCTCTTGTGTTTTTACAATGTAATGACAGAGTTATGGAAAGCTGGTCTCAGTTTATTATTTCCACTTTATTTACTGACAATATTTGTTCTCCTCATTATCCTCAGTCGTTATTCTTTAAGGCTTTCAAACAAAATAGCTCACTCGTCAGTTCAAGTACTGGTTACTGTTGTACAAATCTCTTTCACAAGTATGTTTACTGCAATATCAAATATAGTTACACCAATTAATATATATACCAATGATACTAGTAACTCAATACTTAAAGTTTGGTACAGAGATGGTACAGTTGAATATGAAAAAGGTGGTCATTTGATATTAATGATACTAACTATAGTAGTGGTTTGTCCTCTCTTACTATCTTATATGACCATTCTTGTTGCTGGTCGACCACTTATGAGAGTAGGTAAACTGAGAGAATATATTTGACCTGTTTATGAAGCTATCCATGGTCCTTATAAACACAACAAAGAATTCTTTTTCACAACTCCCCTACTGCTACTTGTGTTTCTTTATACATTATACATTTTGTTCAATACTGGTGACGTTTATATGGAATTTATCATAGGTATTCCTATTGTTACCATTTATATTACAATTGAAGCATATTGCAAGCCATTTCATAAGATGTGGATCAACTTACTTACTTACTTTTTATTATTTGGAACTTTTTTGTAATTTCTGGTACATCATGGTACTTTGTTAAAATCAATTGTATCAATCAAGTCTCCATTATTTTATTAACAACAACTACTACTGTATTCTTGACATTAGTTACTGTTATTATATTTCATCTTCTGTGGGTAACTGGAACAATAAAGAAAATAAAAACAAAATTGTACATACTTCAAATGAAATTAATGCTGCTCTTTTATTCTAAAACACATCATAATCCACAATCTCCAAGTCTAAAAACTGCAGATCTTGAAGGATCATTCTTTGATACCTATGATGAAACAAGAGAACCACTTCTCAGTCCAACATAAAACATGTGTTTATAAAGAACTAATATATCACAGTGTGTGTATCAAGTTTTAAATTTCTTTGATTTGATACAGCTGTCTCTCTATTTAATGTAGCTCTACTTACAACATAAACATTTGTGTTTATCAAGAATTAGTCAGTCATATTGTGTGTATGTTATATGTGTTGGTTTGTGTACATTTGTTTTTGTTATTGTTGTTGTCATAGTGTGTTTCATACTTATAAAATACAGTTGTATTTGTTATTTACATTATCATGATCTATATTATAGTTAACTAGATTATAGATCTAAAACAAACTTTACATAAACAACTGGTATGTTTTGTTAATATAGCAATTGTTATTACATGTGTCCAGTAAATATCCAATAATAAATTATATATATTTCAATTCTTTAAAACCCAATCCTTTAAACATTTCCACTTTATCTAGTAGTCATTGCATACGTTCCAAAGATCTAACCAAATGTATCTTTGATAGTAACAATGAAGTAGTGTTCCCAACATCATATCAGTATATCCTGGACAAACATTACATATACCTATGGCAACTAAAGATGTAGTAGGTAATAATGTGTACACCACAGTGATTCTTGAATTGGCAGTTATGTATCAGCTGATTACTTTTTATAATTAATAGAAATATGAAGTGTATTATATAAAATATAATACCTTCTATAATGATAATATGATGTTGAATAAGTCTTTCATGTATGAAGTTAATGTATCAACATTTTTTATAAGTGTTGTACACAATGATGTCCACTATAATACACCATTGTGACATATGTGTTGTACACATGTCCACTATCTGACAGATTTAGTCTTTCCATATCATAATGTAAAACTTAATTTGAATGTATTATGTATGTCTATTCACAATATAGAATATGAGTACATCACTTCTTAGAATACATTGTATACATAACATACTATATTCATAGTATTCATAGTATAAAACATTATTCCCTTGTTGGAATTAAATTGAAATTTTATTAAATAGTTTGTTATGTATACAATGTCATTAAGTAATCTCAATGGATTCTGATTACATACTCAAGATCAGTTGAGAATTACTTTTATAGTTTCAGTTTCAAATAACTATTTAAATTATTATACAAAGACTCTCTGTTATCAAATGAACAAATTTCCGCAGACAAATTGGTATCCACAGTAGTATATCATCTCAACTGGAGACAGTTTTTTGTTCTTCTGTAGAACCACACAACATGCTATCTTAATTTAGTTGAGACAGAATCAGTTGGGTCTACTTACATACACCTCTTCAGGCTGTATGTGTTTACTATAATTTCAGTCAGTTGTTCTAACTATAACAATGCCAAGTAGACATACCTCCTTATATACTATTGCAGGCTTCAACCCCATACAGACACACCTACTTACTATTGAAGTTTTTTCAACCCCATAGCTTCAACCCACTAATTACACATACAGATCCACCTCCATACTATTGGAGGCTTCAACCCTATACAGACACACCTCCCTAAGCTTCAACCCACTAATTGCACATAACAGACACACCTCCTTACTATTGGAAGCTTCAACTCACTAATTGCACACATAGATAAGATCATAAACTCTCATTTTAAAGGTATAGACCATATATCTGTACAATGTTATCAGTTATGTATCAGTTGATTAGTTATATGTCTATTATAATTAATAGAAATATGAAGTGTATTATATTAAATATAATACCTTCTATAATGATAATATGATGTTGAGTGAGTCTTTCATGTATGAAGTTAATGTATCAACATTTTATATAAGTGTTGTACACATGTCCACTATCTGTGACAGATTTAGTCTTTCCATGTCATAATATAATATACAATGTCATTAAGTAATCTCAATGGATTAAAAGAGATTATGTACTCAAGATCAGTTGAGAGTTACTTTGTTTTAGATTCAGTTTCAAATAGCTATTTAAATTATTATACAAAGACTCTCTGTTGTCAAATGAACTAATTTCCACAGACAAATTGATATCCACAGTAGTATATCATCTCAACTGGAAACAGTTCTATGTCATTCTGTAGAACCACACAACATGCTATCTTAATTTAGTTGAGACAGAATCAGTTGGGTCTACTTATATACACCTCTATCAGGCTGTATGTGTTTACTATAATTTCAGTCAGTTGTTCTAACTATAACAATGCCAAGTAGACATACCTCCTTACATACTATTGTAAACTTCAACCCCATACAGACACACCTACTTAAGATTTAACACACTAATTACACAAACAGATGCATCTCCAGCTAATTAATGGAGGCGTCAACCCTATACAAACACACCTCCCTAAGTTTGAACTCACTACTTGCACATACAGACACAACTACATACTATTGGAGGCATCAACCCCATACAGTCGCACCTCCTTAAACTTCAACCCACATTATATTCCCATCAAATTTAAGCAAGCATTGGATCACAAACATTTTTTCCCATACGACTTCATTACTTATACATATATTATAGTACTGTTTGAGTAGTAAATGAAAAGGTAAACATAACCTACCATTTAAAGTGATTTTAGTTTGATTGCTGACAAAATCACTTTACTTTCAGTTTCAAAATAGCTGTTTTGATTCCTATAAATGCTAGCTGTAGCCAGTTATCCAAAAACAGCAGTTAATTTTTAACAAGGAAAGTTAAGGTGATTTTATCTGAAGTCATGTTGTTACTGGAACTGATGTTTGTCTGTTTGTTATTCAATACTCAAGGAGCTACTGCTTGTGAGATCAATATAACTTACAACAATGAACTGGAGACAGTCTTATGTCATTCTGGTCCATTCAATAATGACACTATTATAGTGTTGTCCACAAATACTACTCATGAGATTACAAACATATCGTTTTGTCTTGTTAATACTAGTCACTCACTGACTATAAAAAGTGCTACAAACTCACTTGCTCACATACAATGTCCTACAGCTAATGTCTCTCAACCATCATATCCCACTAGTGGATTTGTCTTTGTTAATATTTATAATCTTACTCTACAGAAATTATCATTCCAAGGATGTGGTGCTTTCTTGAGAGATCTGGATGAGAGCATCTTGTCATCTATCAACTCTACAACATGTCCAGTATATTTCACAGAGTATCATTCTTCTCTACTACTGTTCCTCCATATTGAGATATTACTGATCAAAGAGGTTAATATGTCATCTAATTATGGGTTTGCAATTCTAGCTATTAATCCAATAAATGCTATTATTGAAAATATCAATGTTACCTCTACAAAAAGTTTTGCGTTTTATCAGCAGGCTAATATGAGTTTAGGTAATGGAGTGTTGTTATTGTTCGCTGATGAAAGCAATGTAAAATGTTTAGAAAAGAATGTTTTAATAAAAGAAGCAAAGTTTGAATATAACTATGACTATATTGTTGGAATCAAGTGTCTCTCTGATCTTAGTAATTTAGGACATCAACGAAACATTACTTCAATTCCTGTTGTTAATGCTGCATGTTTGACAATAGTTTATACTGAACAGAACTTCTCAGCCAACGTCCAAATAATTTCAACTGTGTTCTCTCGTAATATTGGCTCATTTTCAGGTACTGTATTGGTATTACATTTCCACAGTATAACAAACTCCCAGACTATAATAAATAATAGTAGTTTTGTAGAGAACTACAACATTTTGAGTTGCCATGGAGCTGCTCTCACGTTTTTCATGATGTTTAACAAAAAGTATGACACTCACCTATCAAATATATACCCACTTATTGTATCTAACAGTGTTTTTAAATCCAGAAATGTAAAGGCTGTTATTGCTTACAAAGCAAATGTTGGAGCAGTCTCTGTTGTTATACATAATCCACCACAAAACAAAGACTTCAATGTCACTGTAACATTTAGTAATGTTAACTTTAGTGAAAATGTTATTGAAACTACAGGAGCATGTCTGTATGCTAATACGTATTCTAATAAAGATAGTGGATTTAAGCCTTTGATAATAGTTCTAGAAGATGTAATTGCATACAGCAATACACAAGATGGTTCATCAACATCCATTTCAAAAGCTGGTATGTTTACAATGGATAATATCAAAGCTCTTCATATAACTGGATCTAATAGTCATTACCATGACAATTCAGGGTCAGTCTTCGAGATAATTAACACTAACATTATATTGAATGGTAAAATGTTGTTTGAAGAAAACAGAGGAGAGAGAGGAGCTGTATTCAAGTTATATGGCAGTAGTACATTTCATTTAAACAATGGACTCAAGGCTACCTTTGTCAATAACATTGCTCATACAAAGGGAGGAGCTATTTATGCACAAGATGATATTTATAAAGCCATAAAGGAATGTACATTTCAAATGTCTTACCCCTTTCAAAACGTATCAGTATTAAATATCAGTATGATATTCATCAATAATACAGCTAGTCTCTCTGGTAGCTCCATATTCAGTACTAACTTGTGCAATTGCTATATGAATGAATTATACTACACTGGTCATCATAATGGAAAACACTATTATGATAAGATTTTTCATTTCAATTCTTTAAAACCCAATCCTTTAAACATCTCCTCTTCATCTAATAGTCATTGCATATGTTCCAAAGATCTAACCAAATGTATTTATGATAGTAACAATGAAGTAGTGTTTCCCAACATCATATCAGTATATCCTGGACAAACATTACATATACCCATGGCAGCCAATGATGTGATAGGCAATTTTGTGTATGCTGTAGTTTCTCTTGCACTAGCTAATTCAAAGTATAGTTCTGGAAAGCTACTATTGGCTACACTTTCATCATGGTATATTTCACCTCATGATGAGAATCAAATCCTCTTAGAATCTCATCAGTGTACTTTAGTTAATTTCACTCTTTATAAAAGGGATAGTAATTCAAAGAGGATAAATGATGCTGTCCTAGTTATATCATCTCTTGATGACTCATCATTATTAAAGATAAAGCTTAACTTACTAGATTGTCCACTAGGTTTTGAACTGAATACAGACACAAGTACATGTCAATGTTCACCAGTTATTGATAAACTTGGTATGGCTGGAGACTATCAACCTACTTGTCTAGTTGTGTCAGACAATTCATATTTACAATATCCTCTTGCTACCATCACTAGACCACCAGATTCTGCTGCATGGGCTGGACTTATGAATATTACAAATGGTACTAATCAAACTACAGTATTTGGTGTGGCACAAACTTGTTATGAATTCTGTAACTTCAATCAAGATTACACCATGTTCTTGATAAATGACTCTGATGTTTTAATAGCTGATCCCAACAATTACCTTGTAAACCATCTTCCACTTTGTCCACCAACTAAAACAGGACCCCTATGTTCTACTTGTACTACTGTTAATGGTATCAAGTATAGTGTGGTATTTGGTTCTTCAGAATGTAAACAATGTAGTAATTGGTGGTTGTTAACACTAATCCTCTATGCAGTAGCTGGTCCCTTCCTCATTTATCTGTTATTTGCTCTCAAACTAACATTAACAACTGGTACACTCAATGGAATTATATTCTATGCTCAGGTTATTGGTATTATAGATGTTAAAATTTCTTCATCACAGCACGTTGTAACTTCACTGTATTCAGTAACACGTGCTTTTCTGTTTATGTTAAATTTTAATCTTGGTTTTCCTCTATGTTTTTACAATGGAATGACAGAATTATGGAAAGCTGGTCTCAGTTTATTATTTCCACTTTATGTATTGACAATAGTTATTTTCCTTATCATCCTCAGTCGTTATTCTCTAAGGCTTTCTAATCGAATAGCTGACTCCTCAATTCAAGTACTAGTAACTGTTGTTCACCTTTCCTTCTTAAGTATGTTTACTGCAATATCAAACATAGTTACACCAATTAATATATATACCAATGATACTAGTAACCCAATACTTAAAGTTTGGTACAGAGATGGTACAGTTGAATATGGAAAAGGTACTCATTTAATATTAATGGTACTAATTATAGTAGTGGTTATTCCTGTCCTACTATCTTATTTCACCATCATTGCTGCTGGTCGACCACTAATGAGAGTAGGTAAACTGAGAGAGTATATTCGACCTGTTTATGAAGCTATCCATGCACCTTATAAACATAACAAAGAATTCTTTTTCACAACACGTCTACTATTACTTGTGTTTTTCTACATCTTATATGTTCTGTACAGAACTAAGGACATATACAAGGCATATGTGATAGGTATTCCTGTCTTTACTGTCTATGTGACAATTGAAACATTTTGTAAGCCTTTCTGTAAGATGTGGATGAAGATACTTGATCTTTTTGTGATTTGTAATTGTGTCATAGTTTCTGGTACAGTATGGTATTTTGCTAAAACCAATAAAGTTCCTATTATTTTAGGAATAGAAACTACTGTTGTGTTCTTGACATTAGTTACTGTTATTATATTTCATATTCTGTGGGTGACTGGAACAATAAAAAAGATAAAACCAAAATTGTACACACTTCAAATGAAATTTATTCTTCTTTTTTGTTCCAAAATACATGATAATCCACAACCTAGACAATTGAAGACTCCTGACCTTGAAGGGTCATTTTTTGATACCTATGATGAAACAAGAGAACCACTTCTCAGTTCAACATAAAACATGTGTGTTTATCAAGAATTAATAATCATAGTGTTTATATCAAGTTTTGAAAGTGTCATCTATTATTGTTACATTTTTCATTCTATATTTCTTTTTGTCTGTTGTTTATTGACATGTAGTGCTTCATACTTATAAAATACAGTCATATTTGTTAATTACATTCAATATCTTTTGTAAAGTATAATCATCTTTATTTAATAATATAAGTCTCTTCAAAGATCATTCTGTGTGTTGTAAAGAACTCCTAGATTATAGACTAACATAGGATAGCATTACTGTGACTATTGAACCTTATTTTAGTTAGTTGTTATGGAACTCAAGTTTAATTGTCTGTGAAGATGTTGTTTTGAATATAACAACTAGTTTTATAAACAACTATATTGAAACTGAAAGTAGCAAAATCTCAAACAATCTATCTAATCACTTGTGTAGGTGTCATCTATTATTTTCACATTTCTCATTCTATAGTTGTTTTTGTCAATTAAGACACAATAAATATGTGACCTATATAAGACTATAAACTATAAACTATTGTAAAATATCTCAAACAATAATTATTTGCACATACTAAACTATTTGTTATGTAAACATATTGTTGTTGTACTTAATTAGACATGTGGTAATAGTGTCTGTATGGGAACAGCCTGGATTGTCCATTGAAATGTATTGGCAAAACAATGAACATCTCACTCAAATCTGCTCTCTATCTTTGCAATATTTCCTTTTATTATAATCCCTTCTTTATGACTCAATTACAGATTAAAACAAGGTTTCTAAAACATCACAGACACAATGGGGCTAATGTTGGATTTCTTATCTTTCTTCTCTCTCTGTCTCCTCTTTGTCTATCACATTAGTAATTACAATTTAGTTTGTTATTGAAATTACTGTAATATATTGTCTCTTTAAGAATCATACATCATTGTAACTCTTTATCAAATAAGATGAGTTGGAACTGTTCAAACAATGAAAACGAAGATATATTTACAGGATATTTATACTAATACTAAAAGTATATAACACTGTGACCTAGATATATAGTATATGTATTAACTATACATCATCATTATTATGATAATATTATCATAGTGATTGTGTCATGACAAGTAGTACATGTACCTGTGGGAGTTAATATGATGGATAATTAAGTATATGCATGTCACAGTACATCATACATTGGTTAGGTCACTGAATTTAAACTCATAAAGAAAACTAAATCTCCATAGGATATGATTATAAATATTTTAAAACCAAATCTACTAGTAGGATATGAAGATTGAAAGACAGATGTAGGACATTGTTTGTTACTAGGTGAGGTTGTAGCATTCTAAATGGTATGTTTGTAATGTTCTGTGAACAAAACATTAATAGTGTCATTATACAATCAACTATAATGATAAAGACAGTTATCAGTTCAATACTGTGTGTTATTGTAACATGAAGGCTTTGTTATTTTATAAATAGTTATTTTAAAACTCAAACTATTGTAAAATATCTCAAACAAAAATTATTTGCACAAAAAGTTATTTGTTATGAAAACATGTTGTTGTCATAATCAGGTATGTAATAGCAGTACCTGTGTAAGGATGGTTTGGATTGTCCATTGAAATGTATTAGCAAAAACAAATGAATATCTCACTTAAAACTGATCAAAATCTTCACAGTATTTCTTTTATAAAAATCTCTTCATTATGGCTCAGTTACAGATTAAGACGAAGTTTCTTAATATCACAAACACAATGGCTCAAATGTTAGATTTTTTATTTTTCTTCTACATCTGCCTCCTCTGTGTCTATTATATTAATAGTTTACAATTTAGTTTTGTCTTCAAAACTAATGTAATATAGTATAAAGGGTGTCTCTTTATTATTAATAATATTTAAATGAAATAAGATGAATGAGAAGTGTTCAAGCATGAAATAAAATTATATTTACAAGACAATGCTAAAATAGTAAACGATTCTATAGTTTTGCTCCCTTTTTATGACATTTCTACTGATGCTAAAAGTATACCTCCCTGTGAACTACATGTATAGCATATGTATCAACTATATGTTATCTTTATTGCAATATTATTATCATAGTGATCCTTCCATGAGGACATTGTATGTGAGCAGATTAATTTGTATTATTCAATATTGTACATTTGTAGTCTTATGTAAACAAACTTTAATAGTGTTATTATACAATGGAATATAATGATATAATATAGTCACCAGTTCAATGCTATGTGTTTTATAATTATATATAGGCTTTGTTATTTGATAAATAGTTATTTTGAAACTGAAACTATTATAAAGTATCTCAAACAAAATTATTTTCACAAAACTAAATTATTTGTTATGTAAACATATTGTTGTTGTACTTTATCAGACACAATGTAGCAGTGCCCATGTAGATAAACTAAAGAGAATATTTGACCTGTTTATGAAGCCATTCATGGTCCTTATAAACACAACAAAGAGTTCTTTTTCACAATTCACATATTGTTACTTGTATTTCTCTACACTTTAGATATTCTGTACAGTGCTGGTGACATATATAAAAGTAATGTAATATTCTTACATCAAAGGAAGTGCATATTTCAATGAGAAATTATTAGAATCTAACTGTATTAATTTCACATATTCACTTACTAAACAGTATGAATGACTACTATGTTTCTAGTATATTAATTCCAATATATGATCAGTTACTAGACACATTAACAATGTGACCTATATAGAGTGAGTATGTGAATCATCATCATTATGATATTATCATAGTGGGCATGTCATGACAAGTGTATATGACATGTACCTATGGCAGTCAATAATATGATAGATAATTAAACATGTTAAAGTACATCTTACAATGGTTAGGTCATTGAATTCAAACTCATAACAAAACCACCATAGGATATGATTATGAAGATCTTTTAAGCCAAATTCACTAGTAGGATATGAAGATTGAAGACAGATGTCGGACATTATACATAAGCAAGTGTGTTTGTAACATTCTAAATGGTATGTTTGTAGTGTTTATGTGGACAAAACTTTAATAGTGTCAATATACAATCAACTATAATGATATAATACAGTCACCGGTTCAATGTTATGTTGTTATAACATATAGGCTTTGTTATTTTATACTTTTGTTGTACTTAATAAAATAGACTAAACTTTTATGTGATAACTTTACATTACAATATCAATGTATACATAACATGCTATTTGACAATATAATTAAAATAGATAACTTGTGACTAATTATATAGCAGTTTCAGTTTCAAAATAGCTGTACAAATTATAAAAAAGCCAAAACGTTGTAAGCACATTTCAGAGACAAACTTTACCCACAGCAGTATTAAGGTTATCTCAATTACAAAGTGGTTATCTGAGCTAATGTTGCTACTACTGCTCTTTGTCTGTTTGTTAGTCAACACTCAAGGAACTACTGCTCATGAGATCAATATAACTTACAACAATGAACTGGAGACAGTCTTATGTCATTCTGGTCCATTCAATAATGACACTATTATAGTGTTGTTCACAAATATTACTCATGAGATTACAAACATATCATTTTGTCTTGTTAATACTAGTCACTCACTGACTATAAAAAGTGTTACAAACTCACTTGCTCAAATAATTTGTTCAACAGCAGTCTCTCAACTTTCATATCCCACTAGTGGATTTGTTTTTGTAAATCTTTATAACCTTACTTTACAAAAATTATCATTCCAAGGATGTGGTGCTTTCTTGAGAGATCTGGATGAGAGCATCCTGTCATCTATCAACTCTACAACATCTCCAGTATATTTCACAGAGTATCATTCTTCTCTACTACTGTTCCTTCATATTGAGACATTACTGATTAAAGAGGTTAATATGTTATCAAGTTATGGGTTTTCTGTTCTAGCTATTAATCCATCAAATGCTATTATAGAAAATATCAATGTTACCTCTACCAAAAGTATTGAGTTCCATACTCATACCAACACAAGTTTAGGTAATGGAGTGTTATTATTATTCATTGATGAAAGCAATGTGAAAATTTTACAAAATAATGTTTTAATAAAAGAGACAAGATTTGTAAATAATGCTGACTATATCAACAGTATTAAGTGTCTCTCTTATGATGATAATTTAGTACATGAAGTAACATTTGCTTCAATTCCTGTTATTAATGCTGCTGGTTTGACAATACTCTATACTCAACAGAACTTCTCAGCTAATGTCCAAATATCTTCAACTAAGTTTGCTTATAATATTGGCTCATTCTCAGGTGCTGTATTGGTATTACATTTCCACAGTGTAACAAACTCTCAGACAATAATAAATAATAGTAGTTTTAGAGGGAACTCCAACATTTTGAGTTGTCGTGGAGCTGCTCTCTCATTCTTCATGATGTTTAATAAAAACCACGATACTCACCTATCAAATATATACCCACTTATTGTATCTAACAGTGTTTTTAAATCCAAAAATGCTAACGCTGTTATTTTTTACAATACAAATGCTGGGGCAGTCTCTGTTGTTATACATAATCCACCACAAAACAAAGACTTCAATGTCACTGTAACATTTAGTAATGTTATCTTTAGTGGAAATATTTTTGAAACTACAGGAGCATGTATGTATGCTAACACATATTCTAATAAAGATAGTGGATTGAAGCCTTTGATGATAGTTCTAAAAGATGTTATAGCATACAGCAATACACAAGATGGTTCATCAACATCCATTTCAAAAGCTGGTATGTTTACAATGGTTAATATCAAAGCTCTTCATATAACTGGATCTGACAGTCACTACCATGACAATTCAGGGTCAGTCTTTGAAGTAATTGACAGTAACATTATATTGGATGGTAATATGTTGTTTGAAGGAAACAGAGGAGAGAGAGGAGCTGTATTCAAGTTATATGGCAGTAGTACATTCCACTTAAACAATGGACTCAGGGCTACCTTTACCAATAACATTGCTCATACAAAGGGAGGAGCTATTTATGCACAAGATGATATTTATAAGACCATAAAACAATGTACATTTCAATTATCTTACCCCTTTCAAAACGCATCAGTATTAAATATCAGTATTATATTCATCAATAATACAGCTGGTCTCTCTGGTAGCTCCATATTCAGTACTAACTTGTACAATTGCTATATGAATGAATTATACTACACCGGTCATCAAAATAATAAAGACTATTATGACACAATTTTTCATTTCAATTCTTTAAAAACCAATCCTTTAAACATTTCCACTTTATCTAATAGTCATTGCATATGTTTCAAAAATCTAACCAAATGTATTTATGATAGTAGCAATGAAGTAGTGTTTCCCAACATCATATCAGTATATCCTGGACAAACATTACATATACCTATGGCAGCTAAAGATGTAGTAGGTAATAATGTGTACACTACAGTGTCTCTTGCATTGGCTAGAACAAGCGATAAATCTGGAACTATATCGTTATCACCATTTTCATCATGGTATATATCACCTCATGATGAGAATCAAGTCCTTCAGGAATCTCAGCAGTGTACTTTAATTAACTTCACTCTTTATAAAAGGGATAGTAATTCAAAGAGGATTAATAATGCTGTCCTAGTCATATCATCTCCTGATGACTCATTAATATTAAAGATAAAGTTGAACTTACTAGATTGTCCACTAGGTTTTGAACTTAATACAGACACAGGTACATGTCAATGTTCACCAGTTATCGATAAACTTGGTATGGCTGGAGATTATCAACCTACTTGTCTAATTGTTTCAAACTATTCATATTTACAATATCCTCTTGCTACCATCACTAGACCTAACTCTGCTGCATGGGCTGGACTAATGAATATTACTAATGGTGCCTATCAAACTACAGTATTTGGTGTGGCACAATCTTGTTATGAATTCTGTAACCTCAATCAAGATTATATCATGTTCTTGGTAAATGGTTCTGATGTTTTAATAGCTGATTCCAATAATTACCTTGTAAGTCATCTTCCACTTTGTCCAACAACTAAAACAGGACCTTTATGTTCTACTTGTACTACTGTTAATGGTATCAAGTATAGTGTGGTATTTGGTTCTTCAGAATGTAAGCAGTGTAGTAATTGGTGGTTGTTAACACTAATCCTCTATGCTGTAGCTGGTCCCCTCCTCATTTACCTGTTATTTGCTCTCAGACTTACATTAACAACTGGTACACTCAATGGAATTATATTTTATGCTCAAACTATTGGCATTGTAAATACCAAGTTTTTATTATCACATGAGGCAATTTCTTCAATGTATTCATTAGCTCATGTATTTCTTTCCATATTGAATCTGAATCTTGGCTTTCCTTTTTGTTTTTATAATGGTATGACAGAGTTATGGAAAGCTGGTCTCAGTTTACTATTTCCACTTTATTTACTGACAATAGTTGTTGTCCTCATTATCCTCAGTCGTTATTCTCTAAGACTTTCTAACAGAATAGCTCATTCCTCAGTTCAAGTACTGGTTACTGTTGTATACCTCTCTTTTATAAGTATGTTCACTGCAATATCAAATATAGTTATATCAATTAATATATATACCAATGATACTAGTAACCCAATACTTAAAGTTTGGTACAGAGATGGTACAGTTGAGTATGGAAAAGGTGGTCATTTGATATTAATGATACTAACTATAGTAGTGGTTGGTCCTGTCCTACTATCTTATGTGACCATTCTAGTTGCTGGTCGACCACTTATGAGAGTAGATATATTGAGAGAGTATATTCGACCTGTTTATGAAGCTATCCATGGTCCCTATAAACATAACAAAGAATTCTTTTTCACAATTCGTCTATTGGTACTTGTGTTTCTCTACACTTTAGATATTTTGTACAGAGCTGGTGACATACATAAAAGTGATGTAATAGCTATCCCTGTTATTGCCTTCTATGTGACAATTGAAGTATCTTGCAGGCCTTTTCGTAAGATGTGGCTCAACGTTTTTGATCTTTTTATTATGTGGAATTGTGTCATAGTTTTTGGTATATCATGGCATTTTTTTAGTTCGTTCAGTCAAATGTCAAACATTTTAGCTCTAGCAACAATTATTGTTTTCTTGGCATTGATCGTTGTTATCATTTTTCATTTTCTTTGGGTCACAGGAAAACTTGACCAGCTAAAACAAAAATTGAACATTCTTCGTGTTAAATTCATTTATAAATTTCATTTATATTTTGATAGAATACATCATTCTTCACGACCTTCACAATCAAATACTTGTGATTTGGAAGGGTCGTTCTTTGAGACTTGTGATGAATCCAGAGAACCACTTCTCAGTCCAACATAAAATATACTAATTATATGCATTAACATTAACACCATACAGTGTGATACAATGTGTACTTATAACAATTAATAGTTTACAACTAATTTGTTTTTGAATAATGTGTGTTTGCTCATTTTTAAGAATCTTTAAAACTTTATTTGTCATATGTCATTGTAATGCTTTTGCAAACAAGATGAGTGGAAGCCATTTAAGCAATACAAATAACAATAACTACAAGATAATACTAAAGAAGTACCCAATCTTTTAGTTTTGTCATATTGACCATGTCATTACAAGTAGTAAACACAACTTGTGACAGCCAATAATATGATAGATAATAATGATTAACTATTTACATGTCACAGTATATCATACACTGGTTGAGTCACTAAATTCAAACAAAAAAGAAGTAAAACCTACATATCATATGATTATAAGAATTCGAAAACCAAATCCACTAGCAACATGATTAAAAGTTTGAAAGACAAGTATAAGACATTCTACATGAGTAAGTGAGTTTGTAACATTTCAAATAGCATGTTTGTAATGTTATGTGGACAAAATGTTAATAATGTCAATATACAATCACCTATAATGATATAAGGAAGTTACCAGTTTAGTACTGTGTGTTATAATATATTTTATAAACAGTTATTTTGAAACTGAAACTATTGTAAAATATCTCAAACAATAATTATTTGCACATACTAAACTATTTGTTATGTAAACATATTGTTGTTGTACTTAATTAGACATGTGGTAATAGTGTCTGTATGGGAACAGCCTGGATTGTCCATTGAAATGTATTGGCAAAACAATGAACATCTCACTCAAGTCTGCTCCCTATCTTTGTGATATTTCATTTTATTATAATCCCTTCTTTATGACTCAATTACAGATTAAAACAAGGTTTCTAAACATCACAAACACAATTGGTCTAATGTTGGATTTCTTATCTTTCTTCTCCCTCTGTCTCTTCTTTGTCTATCACATTAATAATTACAATTTAGTTTGTTATTGAAATTACTGTAATATATTGTCTCTTTAAGATTCATACATCATTGTAACTCTTTATCAAATAAGATGAGTTGGAATTGTTCAAGTAATGAAAGCAAAGATATATTTACAGGATATTTATACTGACACTAAAAGTATATAACACTGTGACCTAGATGTATAGTATGTTTATTAACTATACATCATCATTATTATGATGTTATTATCATAATGATTGTGTCATGACGAGTAGTAGATGTACCTGTGGCAGTTAATATGATAGATAATTAAGTATATACATGTCACAGTATATCATACATTGGTTAAGTCACTGAATTCAAACTCATAAAGAAAACAAAATCTCCATAGGATATGATTATAAAGATTTTAAAGCTAAATCCACTAGTAGGATATGAAGATTGAAAGACAAATGTAGGACATTACACATGAACAAATGAGTTTGTAGGATTCTAAATGGTATGTTTGTAATGTTCTGTGGACAAAACTTTAGTAGTGTCATAATACATTCAACTATAATAATATAAGTCAGTCACCAGTTCAATGATGTGTGTTATTATAACATATGCGTTTTGTTATTATAAACAGTTATTTTGAAACTGAAACTATTGTAAAATATACCAAACAGAACTATGTAACTAAAATTACATGCTTTTGTTGCTCTTAATAAAAAAGATAATGATCAATAGGTCTCTCCCATATTATTGACATGGTAACTGATATATAACTTTTATCATTCTTAGTTCTGTCTTGCTATACTCAGTTCATGTACTACTGGTTGCCGTTTAACACCTCTCTTCACAAGTATGTTTTAAATATGAATATTACAAACATTATTCTACCCAAGCACTCAGGCCTCTTTCTCATGTTTACTGCAATGTTAAACTATATACTATATATATATATATATATACTACAGTTACACCAATATGTTAATATGTATACCAATGATACTAGTGGCCCAATACTTAAAGTGTGATACAGAGTGGTACAGTTGAGTAAGGAAAAGGTGGTTGGTTGATATTAATAATACTAATTATAGTAGTGGTTGTTCCTGTGTCCTACTATCTTATATGACCATCCTTGTTGCAGGTTGACCACTAATCTAATGAAAGTAAAGAGTATGTTCAACCTATTCAGATAGTCACCTTTCACTGATGATGCAATCATATGATCCCTAACATAAAATATAACATTCTTTGTCACATTGTGATGTGTTTTACATTACTAGCATATTGAGTGAATTGACCACTTGATGTAATTATACCAATCACCCTCATAAATATAACATTCTTTGTCACATTGTATTTGTTTTGATCGTCTCTCAATGAGCTAACAGACCACAAGTTAGTCCATTGGTATATATATAGTATGCTGTGTCATACAACTTCAGTTGGAAAATAAATAGACATTTCTAGTATAAGGTAATGTGTCTTCTTAGTGATCTATTTAACACTTCAGTTTGAGGTTGTTTTTAGAAATAAAAGTAACTTATTTAACAACATTATAATCACAATATGACATATTAGGGAATGACTTACAAACAACACAGGAAGTGGTTACTTTATTATAATCACAATATAACATATTAGGGAATGACTTACAACAACACAGGAAGTGGTTACTTTATTATAATCACAATATGACACATTGTATTACATATAATACACATATAACTCATATTAACAGGTATTTCTAGTAGGAAGTGGTTAATCATACAGCACAGGAAGTACACACTTCCAATGATAAATTGCTATATGCTCAAGATCCTAAACTCTAAACCTTAGATCCTAACTGTATTAATTTCACATATTGGACTGTTCATTAAATAATCACTATAAGTTTCTAGTATATTAATTCCAATCATCAGTTACTGAACATATTAACAATGTGACTTACATATATAGTAGTGCATCAACTATTCATCATCACTTTGATGAGATTATCATAATGATCATGTATTATATGTACCTATGGCAGTCAATAATGTGATAGATAATTAAACCATGTCAAAATACATCATGGTTAGGTCATTGAATTCAAATTCAGAAAGAAAACGAAACCTTTATAGGATATGTTTATAAAAATGTTTAAAAAGAAATCCACTAGTAGGATATGAAGATTGTAAGACAGATTTAGGACATTGTATGTTACTAGGTAAGGTTATAGCATTCTAAATGGCATGTTTATAATGTTATACCTTTACAATGTCATTATACGATCAACTATGATGATATAAGACAGTCATCAGTTCAATATTGTGTGTTATAATAACATATAGATTTTATTATATAAACAGTTATTTTGAAACTGAAACTATTATAAAGTATCTCAAACAAAAACTATTTTCGCAAAGCTAAATTATTCGTTATGTAAACATATTGTAGTTGTACTTCATCAGGTATATAGTATCAATAGCTGTGTAAGGATGGTCCAGATTGTTCATTGAAATGTATCAGCTGCAAACAATGAATATCTCTTACTCAAAACTGATCAAAATCTATGCAGAATTTCCCAGGTTGAAAACTCGTGATCTTGACGGTTCCTTCTTTGATACATATAATGAATCCAGAGAACCACTCCTTAGTCCAACATGAGACAGTACATACTGACTGTGTGTATTTAATTTAGAGATTTAATATTAAAATTTAATTTATGTGTCTTTTGTTTTTAATACTTAAACAATATCACTTTGTATAACTTAATTCAAAGCAAACTGTTTCTAGAAAACAAGTTTGTTCTATTAGTAAAATCAAATAGCATTTCTAATTGCAAGTGAAACTAGCTATTGAGGGAAAAACATATTGACTTATTCCTAAATCCAATTACTATATGCAATTTTGATAAGAATAGTTTATATAATCAATATAGCGGGCTTTGTTATTATTTAATATTAATTATTATAAAACCAAAAATACTATAAAATACTCAAAACAAAATTATTTAAAACAACACACTAAACATACACACACATGTTATTGTATATAGTTAATAAAGTAAATATATTTATAATACTATCTTAAGATAATATAGTTTGTATTATAGTCTCATTAATTATAGTGAAATTAACATTACATAATTTGTATATCATAACATATGAATACATATAACATATATATTATATTAATATGAATACATAACCTATATATTATATATATTAATATGTATATATGTATAACATATATATTATATATTACTATGGATATATAAACTTCATACTATACTGTTATTGGGATTATAATAAGTTGGGAGTATTTATTGTGCTTTCTCTTTCAAAATAGTTGTTCTAACTATAACAAAGCTCAGATACTGATACAAAAACAGATTTTACAGACAAACTGGTATTCTCAAAAGTGCCTCCATTTTCACTTCATGTACACTAACCAAGGTACCATCTTCTCTTGTCGGCTCATGATTGATTCCAGCTGAAGAGAGCTAACAATTAGTCATGACATTTAAGGACTCTACAAAGATGTGACAGCTGGTATGTAAATGAAATATTATTTATTACTAACTTACTTGATTGAATTCTCCTTATTTTTCTAATTGCTGAGTGACACTCACTAGACCACGCCCATGTTATTGACATGGAAACTGATATACAGTATCAACAGTAATAGCTGACGTATATACACCAATTAAGATTAAATTAATATACTCTTTCACAGGTATGTTTATTGCAATATCAAATATAGTTACACCAATTAATATATATACCTATGATTATGATACTAGTAACCCAATACTTAATGATTGGTATAAAGATGGTACGGTTGAGTATGAAATTAAAAGTGATCATTTGATATTAATGATACTAACTATAGTAGTGGTTGGTCCTGTCCTACTATCTTATATGACCATCTTTGTTGCTATTCAACCGCTGACGAAAGCAGAAAGTATATTAAACCTAGTTACCATTCACCGATGATGCAATCATATGACCTTCATAAATATAACATTCTTTGTTGCATTGTAGTTGTTTCATCTCTCAATGACTTAACAGATCAACTCAGTAGTATTTATATAATACATACATAACATGTTGTCAACTCTTTGATACCTCACATAACCTACCACATTGTTGTTTAAGTTGTTGTTGTGAATATCATTAATCTGTTCAGTTAGACTTTGTTATTCAGTTATTTTGGAACTCAAAGTTAAAAAGATCTCAAACAAAACATTACATAAACAAGTGGTATATTTTGTTAATATAGTAATTGCTATTACACATGTCCAGTAATATAGTCCCATAATATGTGATGTCACTAAGGGAATAATTCTTGTTTGTGCTGCAAAAACATGATAACTGATAAAGGTAGTTGCACTGGTTGATGAAACATATGGTGAATAGTCTACCTCTATTTAGTAAACACTAAACAATATGTCTGAATTATTTAATTTGATATAAAAACTTTTTACATCAAATTTAATAATTCCTGAGACCTTGTCAGATGAAGAACTTGAACCATGGAAAGAACAAATCAATACTTTCATAACATTAGTTGTGGTACAATTGTCTCAGTATATAATTCACAGTATATGTGTCATAGACTATAGCCATACTTGTAAAACTCTTTCATTCAATGATGCTATTATCATGTCAATGTTAACTTATTGCTGCATATAGGTCATTAATAAAGGATGAAGTAAAATAAATAGTGAATTTGAAATTAATTGTTCACTTTAAAAATAGCTATTCTATAAAGCAGTATAAAAGTGATATCTGTGGCCAAGTACAAGGTGTCTATGTTGCTATTAGAATTGGTCTTTCTCAGTCAATATTTGAGACATTGATGAGATCCAGACAATGATGGCTCATAGCAATAAACTGGAGACAGTCATGTATATTGATTAATAACACAATCATAGCACACTGTCCACTAATATTATTAATGAGATTACAAACATACCAGAGAACCGCCTCTCAGTCCAATACGAAGCATATCCCATTTAATATCTAACTTCATTAACAATGTGTCCATTTGTATTATTTCATACAACTACTGTATCACATACAAACTGTTATTTTAAAGGTATAGACCATATCAACAGTAACATTCTCTGTATAGTGTTATCAGTTATGTACCAGTTGATTAGTTATATGTCTATTATAATTAATAGAAATATGAAATGTATTATATAAAATATAATACCTTCTATAATGATAATATGATATTGAGTAAGTATTTCATGTATGAAGTTAATGTATCAACATTTTATAAGTGTTGTACACAATGATGTCCACTATAATATACCATTGTGACATAAGTGTTGTACATAATGATGTCCACTATAATACACCTTTATGACAGATTTAGTCTTTCCATATCATAATATAAAACTTAATTTGAATGTATTATGTATGTCTATTCACAATATAGAATACGAGTACATCACTTCTTAGAATACATTGTATACATAACATTCTCTATTCATAGTATTCATAGTATAGAACATTATTCCCTTGAGTACATCATCTCTTAGAATCCATTGAGATTACTTAATGACATTGTATACATAACAAACTATTTAATAAAATTTCAGTTTACTGATTCACATACAGATGCATTTCTATACTTATTGGAGGCTTCAACCCTATATAAAAACACTTCCCTAACCTTCAATCCACTAGTTACTCATACAGACATATCTCCTTACTATTGAGGTTTTCAACCTATACAAACATACCTTCCTAAGCTTCAATCTTAAATTCCCTTTGTATGTAAAAAATTCGTAACTGTTTTCTATAATTGTCTGTAATGGTCATATTCATAATTATGGTCATTTAGTAACATGTAGGTGTGGCCACTTACTCTGGTGTTTCAATAGACTACAGCCATACTTGTAAAACTCTCTCATTCAATGATCCTATTATCATGTCAGTGTTAACTTATTGCTGCATATAGGTCATTAATAAAGGATGAAGTAATATAAATAGTGAATTTGAAAATCCAGTGCTATGATAAATAGGTGATGTCTTAAAATAACATGATTGGAATATCATAGTCTTCATGAAATATACTGAAAATAACATACTTCTTGTAACATAACCAATAACATCAAAACATCAATGTATCCTTTATATATAAAATAACTGCTGTCAATGTTGCTAAATTCAATATACCATAGATATTTCCTTAATAAAAATACTTTACTTGTCTATACTAGTACTAGTTAAGACATCAAAGTATTATATGATCTATACCAGTATAACATACTAACTACTTCAGTATATCAGTTTGGGACTACTTATTAATAGTTCACTTTAAAAATAGCTGTTCTATAAAGCAGTATAAAACCGGTATCTGTGGCCAAGTACAAGGTGTCTATGTTGCAACTAGAAATGGTCTTTCTCTGTCAATATTTGAGACATTGATGAGATCCAGACAATGATGGCTCATAGCAATACACTGAAGACAGTAATGTATATTGATTAATAACACAATCATAGCACTGTCCACTAATATTATTAATGAGACTACAAACATACCAGAGAACCGCCTCTCTGTCCAATATGAAGCATATCCCATTTAATATCCACTGCATTAACAATGTGTCCATTAGCATTATTTGATACTTACAACTAATGGATTACATACACACTGTTATTTTAAAGGTATAGACCATATTAAAAGTAACATTTACTGTATAGTGTTATCAGTTATGTACCAGTTGATTAGTTATATGTCTATTATAATTAATAGAAATATGAAGTGTATTATATAAAATATAATATCTTCTGTAATGATAATATGATATTGAGTAAGTTTTTCATGTATGAAGTTAATGTATCAACATTTTATAAGTGTTGTGCACAATGATGTCCACTATAATATACCATTCTGAGATAAGTTTGTACACTTGCCACTATCTGTGACAGATTTAGTCTTTCCATGTCATAACATAAAACTTAATTTGAATGTTTTTTGTTTGTCTATTTACAATATAGAATATGAATACATCACTTCTTAAAATACATTGCATACAAAACATACTATATTCATAGTATAGAATATTATTCCCTTGAGTACACCATCTCTTAGAATCCATTGAGATTATTTAATGACATTGTATACATAACAAACTATTTAATAAAATTTCAGTTTACTAATTACACATACAGACACACCTCCATACTATTGGAGGCTTCAACCTCATACAAACACACCTCCTAAGCTTCAACCTACATCATATTCCCATCAAATTTAAACAAGCATTGGAGTGCAAAGATTTTTTCCCATAAGACTTCATTACTTATAACATATACTATTGTACTGTTTGAGTAGTAAATGACAATGTAAACATAACATACCATTTAAAATGATTTTAGCTTGATTATTGACAAAGAACCACTTTACTTTCAGTTTCAAAATAGCTGTTCTGATTCAAACAATTGAAAACAATTTTTGACCCTTTTCAGGATATACATATCACAGTACATCTTGTACTGGTTAAGTCATTGAATTCAAACCCATTGAAATGTATCAGCAGAAAACAATGAATATCTCACACTCAAAACTGATGAAAATCTTTAAATATTTTTTAATGAAATTCCTTCTTTATGGCTCAGTTATAGATTAGGACAAGGTTTCTAAACATCACAGTCAAAATGGGTCAAATGTTGGATTTGTTTATCTTTCTTCTACCTCTATGTCTATCACATTAATAGTTTACAACTTAGTTTTTCTTTGGAATTAATCTAATATATCGTCTCTTTAAAAGTCTTAATTTGTCATACATCATTGTAACTCTTTATCAAATAAGATGAACAGGAATTGTTTAAGCAATGCGAATAGAGATACATTTATAAGATAATACTAATTTTAAGTTTTCAGGATGTTTCAACTGAAACTATATATCACTGTAACCTACATAGTAGAGTATGTGTATCAACTATACAACATCATTTTGATGATATTATTATAGTGATCCTATCATGACAAGTATTTACCTATGTCAGTCAATAATATGATAGATAATTAAGTATATGCATGTCACATTGCATCATATAACAGTTAGACCACTGAATTCAAAATCACAAAGTAAGAAAAATCTTCATAGGATAAGATTATAAAGATTTTCATTAACCAAATCCACTAGTAGGATTGAAGATTGAAAGACAGATGTAGGACATTGTACATGAACAAATGAATTTGTAGCATTCCTTAAACCTTAATAGTGTCAATATACAATCAACTATAATGATATAAGACAGTCATGACTTCAATGCTGTGTGATATTATAACATATAGGCTTTGTTATTATATAAATAGTTATTTTGAAACTTAAACTATTGTAAAATATACCAAACATAACTATATAACTAAAATCACATGCTTTTTTGTACTTAATAAAATAGATAAAACTTTTTCATGATAATATTACATTACAATATCAATGTATACATAACATGCTATTTGAAAATATGATTGAATAGATAAGTTGTGACTAATTATGTAGTAGATTCAGTTTCAAAGTAGCTGTACAAATTATAAAAAAGCCGAAACATTGTAAACACATTTCATAGACAAACTTTACCCACAGCATTATTAAGGTTATCTCAACTACAAAGTAGTTATCTGAGCTAATGTTGCTACTACTGGTCTTTGTCTGTTTGTTAGTCAACATTCAAGGAACTACTGCTCATGAGATCAATATAACTTACAGCAATGAACTGGAGACAGTCTTATGTCATTTTGGTCCATTCAATAATGACACTATTATAGTGTTGTCCACAAATATTACTCATGAGATTACAAACATATCATTTTGTCTTGTTAATACTAGTCACTCACTGACTATAAAAAGTGCTACAAACTCACTTGCTTATATAAGATGTCCTACAGCTAATGTCTCTCAACCTTCATATCCCACTAATGGATTTGCTTTTGTAAATCTTTATAGCCTTACTCTACAGAAATTATCATTCCAAGGATGTGGTGCTTTCTTGAGAGATCTGGATGAGAGCATCCTGTCATCTATCAACTCTACAACATCTCCAGTATATTTTACAGAGTATCATTCTTCTCTACTACTGTTCCTCCATATTGAGATATTACTGATCAAAGAAGTTAATATGTCATCAAATTATGGGTTTGCAATTCTAGCTATTAATCCATCAAATGCTATTATAGGAAATGTTAATGTTACCTCTACAAAAAGTATTGAGTTTCATCAGCAGACTAATACGAGTTTAGGTAATGGAGTGTTATTATTGTTCACTGATGAAGGCAATGTGAAAAATTTCCAAAAGAATGTTTTAATAAAGGAAGCAAGATTTGTAGAAAACAGTGACTATATCAACAGTATTAAGTGTCTCTCTTATCTTGATAATTTAGTACATCAAGAAACATTCACTTCAATTCCTGTTATTAATGCTGTGTGTTTGACAATACTCTATACTCAACAGAACTTCTCAGCCAATGTCCAAATATCTTCAACTATTTTTCATCAAAATATTGGCTCATTCTTAGGTGCTGTATTGGTATTACATTTCCACAGTGTAACAAACTCTCAGACTATAATAAATAATAGTAATTTTACAAGGAACCACATTTATTATAATTACCATGGTGCTGCTCTTTTGTTTTTAATGACATTTAACCAGAGCTATGATGACACTCACCTGCACTCACTCATTGTATCTAACAGTGATTTTGTGTCTCACAATGATTTTCATAACCTCGTCTTGAGAACAAATATAGGAGCAGTTTCTGTTATTATACATAATCCTCAACCAACTAAAGACTTTGATATCACAGTGACATTTAGAAATGTGAAGTTTAGTGAAAACCATATCAATACCACAGGATCATGTCTATATGCAACTTCATATTCATATTCCTATGAAAATTATTCTCCTCTGACAGTAGTTTTGGAAGATGTCATAGCATATCAGAACACACAAACTGGTTTGTCAACATCCATTTCAAAAGCTGGTTTGTTTACAATGGTTGGTATCAAATTACTTCATATAAATGGATCTAAAAGTCGTTATTATAATAATTCAGGGTCAGTCTTTGAAGTAATTGACAGTAATATTATATTGGATGGTAATATGTTATTTGAAGAAAACAGAGGAGAGAGAGGAGCTGTATTCAAGTTATATGGCAGTAGTACATTCCACTTAAACAATGGACTCAACGCTACCTTTATCAATAATATTGCTCATACAAAGGGAGGAGCTATTTATGCAGAAGATGAAGACTATATTTATAAAACCATAAAACAATGTACATTTCAAGTTTTGTCTCCTTTTCCAAATATCTCAGAATATAATATTAGTATGGTATTCATCAATAACACAGCTGGTCTTTCTGGTAGCTCCATATTCAGTACTAACCTGTACAATTGCTATATTAACAAATCACATATCACTCTGCCAAGTGCAGAGGACTATTACAACAATATCTTCAAATTTACATCTTCTGAAATTACTCCATTAAGTCTCTCCACTTTGTCTAGTAGCCATTGCTCGTGTAATGACAGTAATTGTTTACTTGTTTCCAACTTAATATTTGTCTATCCTGGGCAAACATTACATATATCCATGGCTGCTCGTGATGTAATGAATAATCCTGCATACACCACAATATCTCTTACACTAGCTGAACGTAAAAAATCGTCACCACTTTCATCATGGTATATCTTACCACATGATGAGAATCAAGCCTTATTAGAATCATATCAATGTACTTTAGTTAACTTCACTGTTTACAAAAGAGATGCTCATTCAAAAACAATTAATGACACTATCTTGGTTGTATCATCTGCTGACAATTCAATGTTATTAAATGTAAACATCAAATTATTACATTATTGTCCTCTGGGTTTTGAACTAAATACAACTACTGGGACTTGTCAATGTTCCTCAGCTATTAAAGAACTTGGTCTAGTTGGAGATTATAAACCAATTTGTCAAATCATTTCATATTCTCTTGCTACAATTACCAGACCACCTGACTCTGCTGCATGGGCTGGACTAATCAATTTTACAAATGGTACAAATGATAAAGATAAGGCTACAGTATTTGGTGTGGCATTTACCTGTCATGAATCCTGTAATCTTAATCAAGATTATACCATGTTTTTGATAAATGGCTCTGATGTTTTAATAGCTGATCCCAACGATTACCTTGTAAATCATCTTCCACTTTGTCCACCAACTAAAACAGGACCTTTATGTTCTACTTGTACTACTGTTAATGGTATCAAGTATAGTGTGGTATTTGGTTCTTCAGAATGTAAACAATGTAGTAATTGGTGGTTGTTAACATTAATACTCTATGCAGTAGCTGGTCCCTTTCTCATTTACCTCTTATTTGCTCTCAAACTAACATTAACAACTGGTACACTCAATGGAATTATATTCTACGCTCAGGCAATTGGTATTATAGATATTAAATTATCATCATCACAGGATATTAGAACATTACTATATTCGATAACACATGCTTTCCTCTCTATATTAAATTTTAATCTTGGTTTTCCTCTTTGTTTTTATAATGGTATGACAGAGTTATGGAAAGCTGGTCTCAGTTTACTATTTCCACTTTATTTACTGACAATAGTTGTTGTCCTCATTATCCTCAGTCGTTATTCTTTAAGGCTTTCCAACAAAATAGCTCACTCGTCAGTTCAAGTTCTGGTTACTGCTGTACACCTTTCTTTCACAAGTATGTTTACTGCAATATCAGATATAGTTACACCAATTAATATATATACCAATGATACTAGTAACCCAATACTTAAAGTTTGGTACAGAGATGGTACAGTTGAGTATGGAAAAGGTGGTCATTTGATATTAATGATACTAACTATAGTTGCAGTTGGTCCTATCTTACTATCTTATATGACCATCCTTGTTGTTGGTCGACCACTTATGAGAGTAGGTAAACTGAGAGAATATATTCGACCTGTTTATGAAGCCATTCATGGTCCTTATAAACATAACAAAGAGTTCTTTTTCACAACACGTTTAATACTACTTTTGTTTCTTTATACTTTATACATTTTGTTCATGACTGGTGACATTTATAAAGGATTTGTTATAGGTATTCCTACTGTTACCATTTACATGACAATTGAAGCATATTGTAGGCCATTTCGTAAGATGTGGGTTAACTTACTTGATCTCTATATTATGTGGAACTGCATCATAGTCATTTGTACATCATGGTACTTTTTTAAAATCAATAGTACCAATCAAGTCTCCATTATTTTAACAACAACAAATACTACTGTATTCTTGACATTAGTTACTGTTATTATATTTCATTTTTTGGGGGTCACTGGAACAATAAAGAAAATAAAACCAAAATTGTACATACTTCAAATGAAATTAATGTTTCTTTTTTATTCTAAAACACATCATAATCAACGATCTCCAGAGCTGAAAACAAAAAATCTTGAAGGGTCTTTCTTTGATACCTATGATGAAACAAGAGAACCACTTCTCAGTCCAACATAAACCATGTGTGTGTTTGTAAAGAATTAATATATTACAGTGTGTGTATTAAGTTTTAAATTTCTTTGATTTAATACAGATGTCTCTACTTAATGTAGCTCTACTTACAACATAAAATGTGTATGTTTATCAAGAATTAGTCAATCATAGTGTGTGTTGGTTTGTGTGCATTTGTTTTTTTTTTGTTGTTGTTGACATGTAGTGCTTCATACTTATAAAATACAGTCATATTTAATCGCATTCAAAATCTTTTGTAATGTCATAATATTTGAGAAAAACATTCTCAATTTTTGAAATTATTTAAAATTTTGAAATTAAGTGACTCGTAGATGAATTCTGTCCGTTATATTGATGTGAAGAACTTCTTGAATACTGACTGACAAAGGATAGCAAGACTGTATCCACTAATCACTATGTAGCTATATGTAGTTGCTATGAATACTCTAGTTTAATTATCTGTGAAATATGTTGTTTTGAATATAACATGTTAGTTTTGTTTTCTATAAACTGTTATTTTGAAACTGAAACTATTATAAATATATGAACACAATTTGTGTTATATTACACTGTCCAGTAATGTGCACCTTGTTACCATGAAGACATGTAAACCTCTCAATCTATGGTCCTATTATAATATCAATGTTTACTTATTGTTGAATATATGGAAAAGGAACATTAGTTGTGGTACAATTGTCTCATTATATATTTCACAGTATATGTGTCATAGACTATAGCCATACTTGTAGACCTCTCTCATTCAATGATGCTATTATCACATCAGTGTTAACTTATTGCTGCATATAGGTCATTAATAAAGGATGAAGTAATATAAATAGTGAATTTGAAAATCCAGTACTATAATAAACAGGTGATGTCTTATAATAACATGATTAGAATATCATAGTCTTCATGAAATATACTGAAAATAACATACTTGTTATACCATAACCAATGACATCAAAACATCAATATATCCTTTCTATATAAAATAACTGTCAATGTTTTTGTATTGCTAAATTCAACATATCACAGATATTTCCTTAATAGAATACATTACTTGTCTATACTAGTACTAGTTAAGACATCAAGTATTATATGATCTATACTAGTATAAAAGTGGTATCTGTGGCCAAGTACAAGGTGTCTATGTTGCTACTAGAATTGGTCTTTCTCTGTCAATATTTGAGAAATTGATGAGATTCAGACAATAATGACTCACAGCAATAAACTGGAGACAGTCATGTATATTGATTAATAACACAATCATAGCACTGTCCACTAATATTATTAATGAGATTACAAACGTACCGGAGAACCACCTCTCAGTCCAATATGAAGCATATCCGATTTAATATCTAACTGCCTTAACAATGTGTTCACTAGTATTATTTGATACTTACAACTAATGGATTACATACACACTGTTATTTTAAAGGTATAGACCATATTAACAGTAACATTCTCTGTAGAGTGTTATCAGTTAATTTTAACAACAGTGGGATGCTCTATCTCACTAGCTTACTGGAGGTTGAAAAAATAATCTAGGACTTTATGTGTGTGTGCCATGTCTGCTGATGAGATCTCCAGTTAGAAGATCAAAATAACCTTGCTCACTTTAATCAATTGTGATCTGTCAAGGACTCTATTCCAGCTAACTGATTGGCTGTTGCTATGGACTTCTTAGATGTATTTTGATTCGTTGTTGTACTGTATATATACCTTGATTTTGTTTTTAGATTTTTAGTATTTGTTGTCCAGACAAATATAAAGTCTGAAATGTCCTTTCACAGTTATGTACCAGTTGATTAGTTATATGTCTATTATAATTAATAGAAATATGAAGTATATTATATAAAATATAATACCTTCTATAATGATAATATGATATTGAGTAAGTCTTTCATGTATGAAGTTAATGTATCAACATTTTATAAGTGTTGTACATAATGATGTCTACTATAATACACCATTGTGACATAAGTGTTGTACACATGTCCACTATAATACACCTTTATGACAGATTTAGTCTTTCCATATCATAATATAAAACTTAATTTGAATGTATTATGTATGTCTATTCACAATATAGAATACGAGTACATCACTTCTTAGAATATATTGTATACATAACATACTACATTCATAGTATAGAACACTATTCCCTTGAGTACATCATCTCTTAGAATCCATTGAGATTACTTCATGACATTGTATGCATAACATACTATTTAATAAAATTTCAGTTTACTGATTCACATACAGATGCACTTCCATACTATTGGAGGCTTCAACCTCATACAAACACACCTCTCTAAGCTTCAACCCACATCATATTCCCATCAAATTTAAACAAGCATTGGAGTGCAAAGATTTTTTTCCTATAAGACTTCAGTACTTCTAACATATATTATAGTACTGTTTGAGTAGTAAATGACATTGTAAACATAACATACTATTTAAAGTGTTTTAGCTTGATTGTTGACAAAAAACCACTTTACTTTCAGTTTCAAAACAGCTGTTCTGGTTCAAACAATTGAAAACAATTTTTGACCCTTTTCAGGATATACATATCACAGTACAATGAATATCTCACACTCAAAACTGATGAAAATCTTTATAATATTTTTTAATGAAAATTCCTTCTTTATGGCTCAGTTATAGATTAAGGCAAGGTTTTTAAACATCACAGTTACAATGAGTCAAGTTTTGGATTTGTTTATCTTTCTTCTACCTCTATGTCTATCACATTAATAGTTTACAACATAGTTTTTCTTTGGAATTAATCTAATATATTGTCTCTTTAAAAGTCTTAATTTGTCATACATCATTGTAACTCTTTATCAAATAAGATGAACAGGAATTGTTTAAGCAATGTGAATAGAGATACATTTACAAGATAATACTAAAGAAGTAAGCAATTTTTAATTTTTCAGGATATTTCAACTGACACTATATATCACTGAAACCTGCATGTATAGTAGTTGTATCAACCATACAACATCATTTTGATGATATTATTGTAGTGATCATGTCATCAAGTATTACACATACTTGTGACAGCCAATAATATAATAGTTAGTAATAACTGAATATACACTATGTCACAATAGACCTTGTACTGATTAAATAACTAAATTCAAACTCGTAAAGAAACAAAATATCTGTAGTATTAAATTATAAAGATTTTAAAAACCAAATCCACTAGTAGGATATGAAGATTGAAGACAGATATAGGACATTGTAAATGAGCAAATGAGTCTGTAGCATTCTAAATGGTATGTTTGTAATATTCTGTGGACAAAACCTTAATAGTGTCATTATACAATCAACTATAATAATATAAGTCAGTCACCAGTACAATGCTATGTGTTATTATAACATATAGGATTTGTTATATAAATAGTAATTAAAATAGACTAAACTTTTTGATAACATTACATTAGGATGTCAATGTATACATAACATGCTATTTGAAAACCTAATTAAATAGATACGTTATGACAAATTATATAGCAGTTTCAGTTTCAAAATAGCTGTACAAACTATAAAAAAGTCAAAACATTATAAACACATTTCACAGACAAACTGATACCTATAGAAGTATAGATATTATCTCAGCTACAAAGTGGTTATCTGATGTTGCTACTACTGGTCTTAGTCTGTTTGTTATGCAACACTCAAGGAGCTATTGCTCATGAGATCAATATAACTCACAGGAATGAGCTGGAGACAGTCTTATGTCATTTTAGTCCATTCAATAATGACACTATTATAGTGTTGTCCACAAATATTACTCATGAGATTACAAAGATATCATTTTGTCTTGTTAATACTAGTCACTCACTGACTATAAAAAGTGCTACAAACTCACTTGCTCACATAAGATGTCCTACAGCTGCTGTCTCTCAACCTTCATATCCCACTAGTGGATTTGTTTTTATAAATCTTTATAACCTTACTCTACAGAAATTATCATTCCAAGGATGTGGTGCTTTCTTGAGAGATCTGGATGAGAGCATCTTGTCATCTATCAACTCTACAACATCTCCAGTATATTTCACAGAGTATCATTCTTCTCTACTACTGTTCCTCCATATTGAGACACTACTCATCAAAGAAGTTAATATTTATCAAAATTATGGGTTTGCAATTCTAGCTATTAATCCATCAAATGCTATTATAGAAAATGTCACTGTCACATCTACAAAAAGTTTTGAGTTTCATCAACATACCAATGTCAGTTTAGGTAATGGAGTGTTGTTATTGTTCACCGATGAAAGCAATGGGGAAAGTTTACAAAAGAATGTTTTAATAAAAGAGGCAAGATTTGTAAATAACATTGACTATGCCAACAGTATGAAATGTCCCTCTGATCTTAGTAATTTAGTACATGAACAGACATTCACTTCAATTCCTGTTGTTAATGCTGCAGGTTTGACAATACTCTATACTCAACAGAACTTCTCAGCCAATGTCCAAATAACTTTAACTATGTTCTCTCATAATACTGGTTCATTCTCAGGTACTGTATTGGTATTACATTTCTACAGTATAACAAATTCCCAGACTATAATAAATAATAGTAGTTTTGTGGATAACTACAACATTTTGAGTTGCCGTGCAGTTTCTCTCACATTCTTCATGATATTTAACAAAAATTATGACACTCACCTATCAAATATATACCCACTTATTGTATTTAACAGTGTTTTTAAATACAAAATTGCAAAGGCTGTTATTGCTTACAAAGCAAATGCTGGAGCAGTCTCTGTTGTTATACATAATCCACCACAAAAAAAAGACTTCAATGTCACTGTAACATTTACTAATGTTATCTTTAGTGGAAATGTTATTGAAACTACAGGAGCATGTCTGTATGCTAACACATATTCCAATAACGATAGTGGATTGAAGCCTTTGATAATAGTTCTAGAAGATATAATTGCATACAGCAATACACAAGATGGTTCATCAACATCCATTTCAAAAGCTGGTATGTTTACAATGGATAATATTAAAGCTCTTCATATAACTGGATCTAACAGTCATTATTATGACAATTCAGGGTCAGTCTTTGAAGTAATTGACACTAACATTATATTGGATGGTAAAATGTTGTTTGAAGGAAATAGAGGAGAGAGAGGAGCAGTATTCAAGTTATATGGCAGTAGTTCATTTCGCTTAAACAATGGACTCAGGGCTACCTTTATCAATAACAATGCTCATACAAAGGGAGGAGCTATTTATGCACAAGATGATATTTATAAGACTATAAAGCATTGTACATTTCAAATGTTTTACCCCTTTCAAAACGCATCAGTATTAAATATCAGTATGACATTCATCAATAACACAGCTGGTCTCTCTGGTAGCTCCATATTCAGTACTAACTTGTACAATTGCTATATGAACAAATTATACTACACTGATCATCAAAATGAAAAAGACTATTATGATAACATTTTTCATTTCAATTCTTTAAAACCTAATCCTTTAAGTATCTCCACTTTATCTAGTAGTCGTTGCATATGTTCCAAAAATCTAACCAAATGTATTTATAATAGTAACAATGAAGTAGTGTTTCCCAACATCATATCAGTATATCCTGGACAAACATTACATATACCTATGGTAGCTAAAGATGTAGTAGGTAATAATGTGTACACTACAGTGTCTCTTGCATTGGCTAGGACAAACAATAATTCTGGAACTATATCATTATCACCATTTTCATCATGGTATATCTCACCTCATGATGAGAATCAAGTCCTTCTGGAATCTCAGCAGTGTACTTTAGTTAACTTCACTCTTTATAAAAAGAATAGTAATTCAAAGAGGATTAATGATGCTGTCCTAGTCATATCATCTCCTGATGACTCATCATTATTAAAGATAAGGCTTAACTTACTAGATTGTCCATTAGGTTTTGAACTGAATACAGACACAAGTACATGTCAATGTTCACCAGTTATTGATAAACTTGATATTGCTGGAGATTATCAACCTACTTGTCTAGTTGTCTCAGACAATTCATATTTACAATATCCACTTCCTACAATTACCAGACCCAACTCTGTTGCATGGGCTGGACTAATGAATATTACAAATGGTACTAATCAAACTACAGTATTTGGTGTGGCACAAACTTGTTATGAATTCTGTAACATCATTCAAGATTATACTATGTTCTTGATAAATGGTTCTGATATTTTAATAGCTGATCCCAATAATTACTTTGTAAATCATCTTCCACTTTGTCCACCAACTAAAACAGGACCTTTATGTTCTACTTGTACTACTGTTAATGGTATCAAGTATAGTGTGGTATTTGGTTCTTCACAATGTAAACAATGTAGTAATTGGTGGTTGTTAACACTAATCCTTTATGCAGTAGCTGGTCCTCTCCTCATTTATCTGTTATTTGCTCTCAAACTAACATTAACAACTGGTACACTCAATGGAATTATATTTTATGCTCAAACTATTGGCATTGTAAATACCAAGTTTTTATCATCACATGAGGCAATTTCTTTAATGTATTTATCAGCTCATGTTTTTCTCTCCATGTTAAGTTTAAATCTTGCTTTTCCGTTTTGTTTTTATAATGGTATGACAGAGTTATGGAAAGCTGGTCTTGGTTTACTATTTCCACTTTATTTACTGACAATAGTTGTTCTCCTCATTATCCTCAGTCGTTGTTCTCTAAGACTTTCTAACAGAATTAGTGACTCCTCAGTTCAAGTACTTGTAACTGTAGTTCACCTTTCATTTATAAGTATGTTTACTTCAATATCAAATATAGTTACACCAATTAATATATATACCAATGATACTAGTAACCCAATACTTAAAGTTTGGCACAGAGATGGTACAGTTGAGTATGGAAAAGGTGGTCATTTGATATTAATGATCTTAATTTTACTAGTGGTTGGTCCTGTTCTACTATCTTATATGACTATTCTTGTTGCTGGTCGACCACTTATGAGAATTGATATATTGAGAGAGTATATTCGACCTGTTTATGAAGCTATCCATGGTCCCTATAAACACAACAAAGAATTTTTTTTCACAACTCGCCTACTTTTACTTGTGTTTCTCTACACTATAGATATTCTGTACAAAGCTGGTGACATACATAAAAGTGATGTAATAGCTATCCCTGTTATTGCCTTCTATGTGACAATTGAAGTATCTTGCAGGCCTTTTCGTAAGATGTGGCTCAATGTTTTTGATCTTTTTATTATGTGGAATTGTGTCATAGTTTTTGGTATATCATGGCATTTTTTTAGTTTGTTCAGTCAAATGTCAAACATTTTAGCTCTAGCAACAATTATTGTTTTCTTGGCATTGATCATTGTTATCATTTTTCATTTTCTTTGGGTCACAGGAAAACTTGACCAGCTAAAACAAAAATTGAACATTCTTCGTGTTAAATTCATTTGTAAATTTCATTTATATTTTGATAAAATACATCATTCTTCACGACCTTCACAATCAAATACTTGTGATTTGGAAGGGTTGTTCTTTGAGACTTGTGATGAATCCAGAGAACCACTTCTCAGTCCAACATAAAATATACTAATTATATGCATTAACATTAACACCATACAGTGTGATACAATGTGTACTTATAACATTTAATAGTTTACAACTAATTTGTTTTTGAATATTGTGTGTTTGCTCATTTTTAAGAATCTTTAAAACTTTATTTGTCATATGTCATTGTAATGCTTTTGCAAACAAGATGAGTGGAAGCCATTCAAGCAATGCAAATAACAATAACTACAAGTTAATACTAAAGAAGTATCCAATCTTTTAGTTTTGTCATATTGACCATGTCATTACAAGTATTAAACACAACTTGTGACAGCCAATAATATTATAGATAATAATGATTAACTATATACATGTCACAGTATATCATACACTGGTTAAGTCACTAAATTCAAACAAAAAAGAAGTAAAACCTACATGTGATATGATTATAAGAATTCTAAAACCAAATCCACCAGCAACATGATTAAAAGTTTGAAAGACAAGTATAGGACATTCTACATGAGTGAGTTTGTAACATTTCAAATAGCATGTTTGTAATGTTATGTGGACAAAATGTTAATAATGTCAATATACAATCACCTATAATGATATAAGGCAGTTCGTTACCAGTTTAGTACTGTGTGTTATAATATATTTTATAAACAGTTATTTTGAAACTGAAACTATTGTAAAATATCTCAAACAATAATAATTTGCACATACTAAACTATTTGTTACGTAAGCATATTGTTGTTGTACTTAATTAGACATGTGGTAACAGTGCCTGTGTGGGAACAGCCTGGATTGTCCATTGAAATGTATTGGCAAAACAATGAACATCTCACTCAAATATGCTCCCTATCTTTGCGATATTTCCTTTTATTATAATCCCTTCTTTATGACTCAATTACAGATTAAAACAAAGTTTCTAAACATCACAGACACAATTGGTCTAATGTTGGATTTCTTATCTTTCTTCTCCCTCTGTCTCTTCTTTGTCTATCACATTAATAATTACAATTTAGTTTGTTATTGAAATTACTGTAATATATTGTCTCTTTAAGATTCATACATCATTGTAACTCTTTATCAAATAAGATGACTTGGAACTGTTCAAGTAATGAAAGCGAAGATATATTTACAGGATATTTATACTGACACTAAAAGTATATAACACTGTGACCTAGATGTATAGTATGTTTATTAACTATACATCATCATAATGATTGTGTCATGACAAGTAGTAGATGTACCTGTGGCAGTTAATATGATAGATAATTAAGTATATACATGTCACAGTACATCATACATTGGTTAGGTCACTGAATTCAAACTCATAAAGAAAACAAAATCTCCATAGGATATGATTATAAAGATTTTAAAGCTAAATCCACTAGTAGGATATGAAGATTGAAAGACAAATGTAGGACATTACACATGAACAAATGAGTTTGTAGGATTCTAAATGGTATGTTTGTAATGTTCTGTGGACAAAACTTTAGTAGTGTCATAATACATTCAACTATAATAATATAAGTCAGTCACCAGTTCAATGATGTGTGTTATTATAACATATGCGTTTTGTTATTATAAACAGTTATTTTGAAACTGAAACTATTGTAAAATATATCAAACAGAACTATGTAACTAAAATTACATGCTTTTGTTGCTCTTAATAAAAAAGATAATGATCAATAGGTCTCTCCCATATTATTGACATGATAACTGATATATAACTTTTCATTCTTAGTTCTGTCTTGCTATACTCAGTTCATGTACTACTGGTTGCCGTTTTACACCTCTCTTCACAAATATGTTTAAATATGAATATTACAAACATTATTCTACCCAAGCACTCAGGCCTCTTTCTCATGTTTACTGCAATGTTAAACTATATACTATATATATATACTACAGTAACACCAATTAATATGTATACCAATGATACTAGTGGCCCAATACTTAAAGTGTGATACAGAGTGGTACAGTTGAGTATGGAAAAGGTGGTTGGTTGATATTAATAATACTAATTATAGTAGTGGTTGTTCCTGTGTCCTACTATCTTATATGACCATCCTTGTTGCAGGTTGACCACTAATCTAATGAAAGTAAAGAGTATGTTCAACCTATTCAGATAGTCACCTTTCACTGATGATGCAATCATATGATCCCTAACATAAAATATAACATTCTTTGTCACATTGTGATGTGTTTTACATTACTAGCATATTGAGTGAATTGACCACTTGATGTAATTATACCAATCACCCTCATAAATATAACATTCTTTGTCACATTGTATTTGTTTTGATCGTCTCTCAATGAGCTAACAGACCACAAGTTAGTCCATTGGTATATATAATATGTAGTATGCTGTGTCATACAACTTCAGTTGGAAAATAAATAGACATTTCTAGTATAAGGTAATGTGTCTTCTTAGTGATCTATTTAACACTTCAGTTTGAGGTTGTTTTTAGCAATAAAAGTAACTTATTTAACAACATTATAATCACAATATGACATATTAGGAAATGACTTACAACAACACAGGAAGTGGATACTTTATTATAATCACAATATGACATATTAGGAAATGACTTACAACAACACAGGAAGTGGATACTTTATTATAATCACAATATGACATATTAGGAAATGACTTACAACAACACAGGAAGTGGATACTTCATTATAATCACAATATGACATATTAGGGAATGACTTACAACAACACAGGAAGTGGATACTTTATTATAATCACAATATGACACATTGTATTACATATAATACACATATAACTCATATTAACAGGTATTTCTAGTAGGAAGTGGTTAATCATACAGCACAGGAAGTACACACTTCCAATGATAAATTGCTATATGCTCAAGATCCTAAACTCTAAACCTTAGATCCTAACTGTATTAATTTCACATATTGGACTGTTCATTAAATAATCACTATAAGTTTCTAGTATATTAATTCCAATCATCAGTTACTGAACATATTAACAATGTGACTTACATATATAGTAGTGCATCAACTATTCATCATCACTTTGATGAGATTATCATAATGATCATGTATTATATGTACCTATGGCAGTCAATAATGTGATAGATAATTAAACCATGTCAAAATACATCATGGTTAGGTCATTGAATTCAAATTCAGAAAGAAAACGAAACCTTTATAGGATATGTTTATAAAAATGTTTAAAAAGAAATCCACTAGTAGGATATGAAGATTGTAAGACAGATTTAGGACATTGTATGTTACTAGGTAAGGTTATAGCATTCTAAATGGCATGTTTATAATGTTATACCTTTACAATGTCATTATACGATCAACTATGATGATATAAGACAGTCATCAGTTCAATATTGTGTGTTATAATAACATATAGATTTTATTATATAAACAGTTATTTTGAAACTGAAACTATTATAAAGTATCTCAAACAAAAACTATTTTCGCAAAGCTAAATTATTCGTTATGTAAACATATTGTAGTTGTACTTCATCAGGTATATAGTATCAATAGCTGTGTAAGGATGGTCCAGATTGTTCATTGAAATGTATCAGCTGCAAACAATGAATATCTCTTACTCAAAACTGATCAAAATCTATGCAGAATTTCCCAGGTTGAAAACTCGTGATCTTGACGGTTCCTTCTTTGATACATATAATGAATCCAGAGAACCACTCCTTAGTCCAACATGAGACAGTACATACTGACTGTGTGTATTAAATTTAGAGATTTAATATTAAAATTTAATTTGTGTTTGTTTTGTTTTTAATACTTAAACAATATCACTTTGTATAACTTAATTCAAAGCAAAGTGTTTCTAGAAAACAAGTTTGTTCTATTAGTAAAATCAAATAGCATTTCTAATTGCAAGTGAAACTAGCTATTGAGGGAAAGACATATTGACTTATTCCTAAATCCAATTACTATATGCAATTTTGATAAGAATAGTTTATATAATCAATATAGCAGGCTTTGTTATTATTTAATATTAATTATTATAAAACCAAAAATACTATAAAATACTCAAAACAAAATTATTTAAAACAACACACTAAACATACACACACATGTTATTGTATATAGTTAATAAAGTAAATATATTTATAATACTATCTTAAGATAATATAGTTTGTATTATAGTCTCATTAATTATAGTGAAATTAACATTACATAATTTGTATATCATAACATATGAATACATATAACATATATATTATATTAATATGAATACATAACCTATATATTATATATATTAATATGTATATATATATAACATATATATTATATATTACTATGGATATATAAACTTCATACTATACTGTTATTGGGATTATAATAAGTTGGGAGTATTTATTGTGCTTTCACTTTCAAAATAGTTGTTCTAACTATAACAAAGCTCAGATACTGATACAAAAACAGATTTTACAGACAAACTGGTACTCTCAAAAGGGCCTCCATTTTCACTTCATGTACACTAACCAAGGTACCATCTTCTCTTGTCGGCTCATGATTGATTCCAGCTGAAGAGAGACATGGAAACTGATATGCAGTATCAACAGTAATAGCTGATGTATATACACCAATTAAGATTAAATTAATATACTCTTTCACAGGTATGTTTATTATAGTTACATCAATTAATATATATACCTATGATTATGATACTAGTAACCCAATACTTAATGATTGGTATAAAGATGGTACGGTTGAGTATGAAATTAAAAGTGATCATTTGATATTAATGATACTAACTATAGTAGTGGTTGGTCCTGTCGTACTATCTTATATGACCATCCTTGTTGCTATTCAACCACTGATGAAAGCAGGGAGTATATTAAACCTAGTTACCATTTACCGATGATGCAATCATATGACCCTCATAAATATAACATTCTTTGTTTCATTGTAGTTGTTTCATCTCTCAATGATTTAACACATCACCTCAGTAGTATGTATATAATATAATAACTCTGATACCTCACATAACCTACCACATTGTTGTTTAAGATGTTGTTGTGAATATCACTAATCTGTTCAGTTAGACTTTGTTATTTAGTAATTTTGGAACTCAAAGTTAAAAAGATCTCAAACAAAACATTACATAAACAAGTGGTATGTTTTGTTAATATAGAAATTGTTATTACACATGTCCAGTAATATAGTCCCATAATATGTGATGTCACTAAGGGAATAATTCTTGTTTGTGCTGCAAAAACATGATAACTGACAAAGGTAGCTGCACTGGTTGATGAAACATATAGTGAATAGTCTACCTCTATTTAGTAAACACTAAACAATATGTCTGAATTATTTAATTTGATATAAAAACTTTTTACATCAAATTTAATAATTCCTGAGACCTTGTCAGATGAAGAACTTGAACCATGGAAAGAACAAATCAATACTTTCATAACATTAGTTGTGGTACAATTGTCTCAGTATATATTTCACAGTATATGTGTCATAGACTATAGCCATACTTGTAAAACTCTCTCATTCAATGATGCTATTATCATGCCAATGTTAACTTATTGCTGCATATAGGTCATTAATAAAGGATGAAGTAAAATAAATAGTGAATTTGAAATTAATAGTTCACTTTAAAAATAGCTATTCTATAAAGCAGTATAAAAGCGATATCTGTGGCCAAGTACAAGGTGTCTATGTTGCTACTAGAATTGGTCTTTCTCAGTCATTATTTGAGACATTGATGAAATCCAGACAATGATGGCTCACAGCAATAAACTGGAGACAGTATATTGATTAATAACACAATTATAGCACTGTCCACTAATATTATTAATGAGATTACAAACATACCAGAGAACCACCTCTCAGTCCAATACGAAGCATATCCCATTTAATATCTAACTTCATTAACAATGTGTCCATTTGTATTATTTCATACAACTACTGTATTACATACACACTGTTATTTTAAAGGTATAGACCATATCAACAGTAACATTCTCTGTATAGTGTTATCAGTTATGTATCAGTTGATTAGTTATATGTCTATTATAATTAATAGAAATATGAAGTGTATATTATATTAAATATAATACCTTCTATAATGATAATATGATATTGAGTAAGTCTTTTATGTATGAAGTTAATGTATCAACATTTTTTATACATAATGATGTCCACTATAATATACCCTTCTGAGATAAGTTTGTACACATGTCCACTATCTGTGACAGATTTATTCTTTCCATGTCATAACATAAAACTTAATTTGAATGTTTTTTGTTTGTCTATTTACAATATAGAATATGAGTACATCACTTCTTAGAATACATTGTATACATAACATACTACATTTATAGTATTCATAGTATAGAATAATATTCCTTTGAGTATACCATCTCTTAGAATCCATTGAGATTACTTAATGACATTGTATACATAACAAACTATTTAATAAAATTTCAGTTTACTAATTACACATACAGATGCACTTCCATTGAGATTACTTAATGACATTGTATACATAACAAACTATTTAATAAAATTTCAGCTTACTAATTACACATACAGATGCACTTCTATACTATTGGAGGCTTCAACTCATACAAACACACCTCCCTAAGCTTCAACCCACTAATTACACATACAGACACACCTCCATACTATTGGAGGCTTCAACCTCATACAAACACACCTCCCTAAGCTTCAACCCACATCATATTCCCATCAAATTTAAACAAGCATTGGAGTGCAAAGATTTTTTCCTATAAGACTTCAGTACTTATACATATACTATAGTACTGTTTGAGTAGTAAATGACAATGAAAACATAATATACTATTTAAAGGGATTTTAGCTTGATTGTTGACAAAGAACCACTTTACTTTCAGTTTCAAAATAGCTGTTCTGATTTAAACAATTGAAAACAATTTTTGACCCTTTTCAGGATATACATATCACAGTACATCTTGTACTGGTTAAGTCATTGAATTCAAACCCATTGAAATGTATCAGCAGAAAACAATGAATATCTCACACTCAAAACTGATGAAAATCTTCATAGTATTTCTTTTTATGAAAATTCCTTCTTTATGGCTCAGTTATAGATTAAGACAAGGTTTCTAAACATCACAGACACAATAAGTCAAATTTTGTTAAGTTTTCAGGATGTTTCAACTGAAACTATATATCACTGTAACCTACATAATAGAGTATGTGTATCAACTATACAACATCATTTTGATGATATTATCATAGTGATCCTATCATGACAAGTATTTACCTATGTCAGTCAATAATATGATAGATAAAATTAAGTATATGCACATCACATTACATCATATAACAGTTAGACCACTGAATTCAAAATCACAAAGAAAAAAAATCTTTATAGGATATGATTATTAAGATTTTCATTAACCAAATCCACTTGTAGGATGTGAAGATTGAAAGACAGATGTAGGACATTGTACATGAACAAATGAATTTGTAGGATTCCTTAAACCTTAATAGTGTCAATATACAATCAACTATAATGATATAAGACAGTCATGAGTTCAATGCTGTGTGATATTATAACATATAGGCTTTGTTATTACATAAACAGTTATTTTGAAACTTAAACTATTGTAAAATATACCAAACAAAACTATATAACTAAAATCACATGCTTTGTTGTACTTAATAAAATATACAAAACTTTTATGCTATTTGAAAATATGATTGAATAGATAAGTTGTGACTAATTATGTAGTAGATTCAGTTTCAAAGTAGCTGTACAAATTATAAAAAAGCCAAAACATTGTAAGCACATTTCACAGACAAACTTTACCCACAGCAGTATTAAGGTTATCTCAACTACAAAGTGGTTATCTGAGCTAATGTTGCTACTACTGGTCTTTATCTGTTTGTTAGTCAATACTCAAGGAACTATTGCTCTTGAGATCAATATAACTTACAGCAATGAACTGGAGACAGTCTTATGTCATTCTGGTCCATTCAATAATGACACTGTTATAGTGTTGTCCACAAATATTACTCATGAGATTACAAACATATCATTTTGTCTTGTTAATACTAGTCACTTACTGACTATAAAAAGTGCTACAAACTCACTTGCTCAAATTATTTGTTCAACAGCAGTCTCTCAACCTTCAAATCTCACTAGTGGATTTGTTTTTGTAAATCTTTATAACCTTACTCTACAAAAATTATCATTCCAAGGATGTGGTGCTTTTTTGAGAGATCTGGATGAGAGCATCCTGTCATCTATCAACTCTACAACATCTCCAGTATATTTCACAGAGTATCATTCTTCTCTACTACTGTTCCTCCATATGGAGATATTAATGATCAAAGAAGTTAATATGTCATCAAATTATGGGTTTGCAATTCTAGCTATTAATCCATCAAATGCTATTATAGGAAATGTTAATGTTACCTCTGTAAAAAGTGTTGAGTTTCATCAGCAGACTAATATGAGTTTAGGTAACGGAGTGTTATTATTGTTCACTGATGAAAGCAATGTGAAAAATTTACAAAAGAATGTTTTAATAAAGGAAGCAAGATTTGTAAAAAACTATGACTATATCAACAGTATTAAGTGTCTCTCTTATCTTGATAATTTAGTACATCAAGAAACATTCACTTCAATTCCTGTTATTAATGCTGTGTGTTTGACAATACTCTATACTCAACAGAACTTCTCAGCCAATGTCCAAATATCTTCAACTATTTTTCATCAAAATATTGGCTCATTCTTAGGTGCTGTATTGGTATTACATTTCCACAGTGTAACAAACTCTCAGACTATAATAAATAATAGTAATTTTACAAGGAACTACATTTATTATAATTACCATGGTGCTGCTCTTTTGTTTTTAATGACATTTAACCAGAGCTATGATGACACTCATCTGCACCCACTCATTGTATCTAACAGTAATTTTGTGTCTCACAATGATTTTCATAACCTCGTCTTTAGAACAAATACAGGAGCAGTTTCTGTTATTATACATAATCCTCAACCAACTAAAGACTTTGATATCACAGTGACATTTAGAAACGTGAATTTTAGTGAAAACCATATCAATACCACAGGATCATGTCTATATGCAACTTCATATTCATATTCCTATGAAAATTATTCTCCTCTGACAGTTGTTCTGGAAGATGTCATAGCATATCAGAACACACAAACTGGTTTGTCAACATCCATTTCAAAAGCTGGTTTGTTCACAATGGTTGGTATCAAATTACTTCATATAAATGGATCTAACAGTCATTATTATAATAATTCAGGGTCAGTCTTTGAAATAATTGACAGTAACATTATATTGGATGGTAATATGTTGTTTGAAGGAAATAGAGGAGAGAGAGGAGCTGTATTCAAGTTATATGGCAGTAGTACATTTCACTTAAACAATGGACTCAACGCTACCTTTATCAATAATATTGCTCATACAAAAGGAGGAGCTATTTATGCAGAAGATGAAGACTATATTTATAAAACCATAAAACAATGTACATTTCAAGTTTTGTCTCCTTTTCCAAATATCTCAGAATATAATATTAGTATGGTATTCATCAATAACACAGCTGGTCTTTCTGGTAGCTCCATATTCAGTACTAACCTGTACAATTGCTATATTAACAAATCACATATCACTCCGCCAAGTGCAGAGGACTATTACAACAATATCTTCAAATTTACATCTTCTGAAATTACTCCATTAAGTCTCTCCACTTTGTCTAGTAGCCATTGCTCGTGTAATGACAGTAATTGTTTACTTGATTCCAACTTAATATTTGTCTATCCTGGGCAAACATTACATATATCCATGGCTGCTCGTGATCTAATGAATAATCCTGCATACACCACAATATCTCTTACACTAGCTGAATGTAAAAAATCGTCACCACTTTCATCATGGTATATCTTACCACATGATGAAAATCAAGTCTTATTAGAATCATATCAATGTACTTTAGTTAACTTCACTGTTTACAAAAGAGATACTCATTCAAAAACAATTAATGACACTATCTTGGTTGTATCATCTGCTGACAATTCAATGTTATTAAATTTAGATATTAAATTATTAGATTATTGTCCTCTGGGTTTTGAACTATATACAACTACTGGGACTTGTCAATGTTCCTCAGTTATTAAAGAACTTGGTCTAGTTGGAGATTATAAACCAATTTGTCAAATCATTTCATATTCTCTTGCTACAATTACCAGACCACCTGACTCTGCTGCATGGGCTGGACTAATAAACATTTCAAATGATAAAGATAAGGCTACAGTATTTGGTGTGGCACTAACCTGTCATGAATCCTGTAATCTCAATCAAGATTATACCATATTTTTGATAAATGACTCTGATGTTTTAATAGCTAATCCCAACAATTACCTTGTAAATAATCTTCCACTTTGTCCACCAACTAAAACAGGACCTTTATGTTCTACTTGTACTACTGTTAATGGTATCAAGTATAGTGTGGTATTTGGTTCTTCAGAATGTAAACAATGTAGTAATTGGTGGTTGTTAACATTAATACTCTATTCAGTAGCTGGTCCCTTTCTCATTTACCTGTTGTTTGCTCTCAAACTAACATTAACAACTGGTACACTCAATGGAATTATATTCTATGCTCAGGCAATTGGTATTATAGATATTAAATTATCATCATCACAGGATATTAGAACATTACTATATTCAATAACACATGCTTTCCTCTCTATATTGAATTTTAATCTTGGTTTTCCTCTGTGTTTTTACAATGGTATGACAGAGTTATGGAAAGCTGGTCTCAGTTTACTATTTCCACTTTATTTACTGACAATAGTTGTTGTCCTCGTTATCCTCAGTCGTTATTCTTTAAGGCTTTCCAACAGAATAGCTCACTCTTCAGTTCAAGTTCTGGTTACTGTTGTATACCTTTCTTTCACAAGTATGTTTACTGCAATATCAGATATAGTTACACCAATTAATATATATACCAATGATACTAGTAACCCAATACTTAAAGTTTGGTATAGAGATGGTACAGTTGAGTATGGAAAAGGTGCTCATTTGATATTAATGATACTAACTATAGTAGTGGTTGGTCCTATCTTACTATCTTATATGACCATCCTTGTTGTTGGTCGACCACTTATGAGAGTAGGTAAACTGAGAGAATATATTCGACCTGTTTATGAAGCCATTCATGGTCCTTATAAACATAACAAAGAATTCTTTTTCACAACACGTCTAATACTACTTTTGTTTCTTTATACTTTATACATTTTGTTCAAGACTGGTGACATTTATAAAGGATTTGTCATAGGTATTCCTACTGTTACCATTTACATGACAATTGAAGCATATTGCAGGCCATTTTATAAAATGTGGGTTAACTTACTTGATCTCTTTATTATGTGGAACTGCATCATAGTCATTTGTACATCATGGTACTTTTTTAAAATCAATAGTACCAATCAAGTCTCCATTATTTTAACAACAACAACTACTACTGTATTCTTGACATTAGTTACTGTTATTATATTTCATTTTTTGGGGGTCACTGGAACAATAAAGAAAATAAAACCAAAATTGTACATACTTCAAATGAAATTAATGTTTCTTTTTTATTCTAAAACACATCATAATCCACGATCTCCAGAGCTGAAAACAAAAAATCTTGAAGGGTCTTTCTTTGATACCTATGATGAAACAAGAGAACCACTTCTCAGTCCAACATAAACCATGTGTGTGTTTGTAAAGAATTAATATATTACAGTGTGTGTATTAAGTTTTAAATTTCTTTGATTTAATACAGATGTCTCTACTTAATGTAGCTCTACTTACAACATAAAATGTGTATGTTTATCAAGAATTAGTTAATCATAGTGTGTGTTGGTTTGTGTGCATTTGTTTTTTTTTTGTTGTTGTTGACATGTAGTGCTTCATACTTATAAAATACAGTCATATTTGTTATCGCATTCAAAATCTTTTGTAATGTCATAATATTTGAGAAAAACATTCTCAATTTTTGAAATTATTTAAAATTTTGAAATTAAGTGACTCGTAGATGAATTCTGTCCGTTATATTGATGTGAAGAACTTCTTGAATACTGACTGACAAAGGATAGCAAGACTGTATCCACTAATCACTATGTAGCTATATGTAGTTGCTATGAATACTCTAGTTTAATTATCTGTGAAATATGTTGTTTTGAATATAACATGTTAGTTTTGTTTTCTATAAACTGTTATTTTGAAACTGAAACTATTATAAATATATGAACACAATTTGTGTTATATTACACTGTCCAGTAATGTGCACCTTGTTACCATGAAGACATGTAAACCTCTCAATCTATGGTCCTATTATAATATCAATGTTTACTTATTGTTGAATATATGGAAAAGGAACATTAGTTGTGGTACAATTGTCTCAGTATATATTTCACAGTATATGTGTCATAGATTATAGCCATACTTGTAGACCTCTCTCATTCAATGATGCTATTATCACATCAGTGTTAACTTATTGCTGCATATAGGTCATTAATAAAGGATGAAGTAATATAAATAGTGAATTTGAAAATCCAGTACTATAATAAACAGGTGATGTCTTATAATAACATGATTAGAATATCATAGTCTTCATGAAATATACTGAAAATAACATACTTGTTATACCATAACCAATGACATCAAAACATCAATATATCCTTTCTATATAAAATAACTGTCAATGTTTTTGTATTGCTAAATTCAACATATCATAGATATTTCCTTAATAGAATACATTACTTGTCTATACTAGTACTAGTTAAGACATCAAGTATTATATGATCTATACTAGTATAAAAGTGGTATCTGTGGCCAAGTACAAGGTGTCTATGTTGCTACTAGAATTGGTCTTTCTCTGTCAATATTTGAGAAATTGATGAGATTCAGACAATAATGACTCACAGCAATAAACTGGAGACAGTTATGTATATTGATTAATAACACAATCATAGCACTGTCTACTAATATTATTAATGAGATTACAAACGTACCGGAGAACCACCTCTCAGTCCAATATGAAGCATATCCGATTTAATATCTAACTGCCTTAACAATGTGTTCACTAGTATTATTTGATACTTACAACTAATGGATTACATACACACTGTTATTTTAAAGGTATAGACCATATTAACAGTAACATTCTCTGTAGAGTGTTATCAGTTAATTTTAACAACAGTGGGATGCTCTATCTCACTAGCTTACTGGAGGTTGAAAAAATAATCTAGGACTTTATGTGTGTGTGCCATGTCTGCTGATGAGATCTCCAGTTAGAAGATCAAAATAACCTTGCTCACTTTAATCAATTGTGATCTGTCAAGGACTCTATTCCAGCTAACTGATTGGCTGTTGCTATGGACTTCTTAGATGTATTTTGATTCGTTGTTGTACTGTATATATACCTTGATTTTGTTTTTAGATTTTTAGTATTTGTTGTCCAGACAAATATAAAGTCTGAAATGTCCTTTCACAGTTATGTACCAGTTGATTAGTTATATGTCTATTATAATTAATAGAAATATGAAGTATATTATATAAAATATAATACCTTCTATAATGATAATATGATATTGAGTAAGTCTTTCATGTATGAAGTTAATGTATCAACATTTTATAAGTGTTGTACATAATGATGTCTACTATAATACACCATTGTGACATAAGTGTTGTACACATGTCCACTATAATACACCTTTATGACAGATTTAGTCTTTCCATATCATAATATAAAACTTAATTTGAATGTATTATGTATGTCTATTCACAATATAGAATACGAGTACATCACTTCTTAGAATATATTGTATACATAACATACTACATTCATAGTATAGAACACTATTCCCTTGAGTACATCATCTCTTAGAATCCATTGAGATTACTTCATGACATTGTATGCATAACATACTATTTAATAAAATTTCAGTTTACTGATTCACATACAGATGCACTTCCATACTATTGGAGGCTTCAACCTCATACAAACACACCTCCCTAAGCTTCAACCCACATCATATTCCCATCAAATTTAAACAAGCATTGGAGTGCAAAGATTTTTTTCCTATAAGACTTCAGTACTTCTAACATATATTATAGTACTGTTTGAGTAGTAAATGACATTGTAAACATAACATACTATTTAAAGTGTTTTAGCTTGATTGTTGACAAAAAACCACTTTACTTTCAGTTTCAAAACAGCTGTTCTGGTTCAAACAATTGAAAACAATTTTTGACCCTTCTCAGGATATACATATCACAGTACAATGAATATCTCACACTCAAAACTGATGAACATCTTTATAATATTTTTTAATGAAAATTCCTTCTTTATGGCTCAGTTATAGATTAAGACAAGGTTTTTAAACATCACAGTTACAATGAGTCAATTTTTGGATTTGTTTATCTTTCTTCTACCTCTATGTCTATCACATTAATAGTTTACAACATAGTTTTTCTTTGGAATTAATCTAATATATTGTCTCTTTAAAAGTCTTAATTTGTCATACATCATTGTAACTCTTTATCAAATAAGATGAACAGGAATTGTTTAAGCAATGTGAATAGAGATACATTTACAAGATAATACTAAAGAAGTAAGCAATTTTTAATTTTTCAGGATATTTCAACTGACACTATATATCACTGAAACCTGCATGTATAGTAGTTGTATCAACCATACAACATCATTTTGATGATATTATTGTAGTGATCATGTCATCAAGTATTACACATACTTGTGACAGCCAATAATATAATAGTTAGTAATAACTGAATATACACTATGTCACAATAGACCTTGTACTGATTAAATAACTAAATTCAAACTCGTAAAGAAACAAAATATCTGTAGTATTAAATTATAAAGATTTTAAAAACCAAATCCACTAGTAGGATATGAAGATTGAAGACAGATATAGGACATTGTAAATGAGCAAATGAGTCTGTAGCATTCTAAATGGTATGTTTGTAATATTCTGTGGACAAAACCTTAATAGTGTCATTATACAATCAACTATAATAATATAAGTCAGTCACCAGTACAATGCTATGTGTTATTATAACATATAGGATTTGTTATATAAATAGTAATTAAAATAGACTAAACTTTTTGATAACATTACATTAGGATGTCAATGTATACATAACATGCTATTTGAAAACCTAATTAAATAGATACGTTATGACAAATTATATAGCAGTTTCAGTTTCAAAATAGCTGTACAAACTATAAAAAAGTCAAAACATTATAAACACATTTCACAGACAAACTGATACCTATAGAAGTATAGATATTATCTCAGCTACAAAGTGGTTATCTGATGTTGCTACTACTGGTCTTAGTCTGTTTGTTATGCAACACTCAAGGAGCTATTGCTCATGAGATCAATATAACTCACAGGAATGAGCTGGAGACAGTCTTATGTCATTTTAGTCCATTCAATAATGACACTATTATAGTGTTGTCCACAAATATTACTCATGAGATTACAAAGATATCATTTTGTCTTGTTAATACTAGTCACTCACTGACTATAAAAAGTGCTACAAACTCACTTGCTCACATAAGATGTCCTACAGCTGCTGTCTCTCAACCTTCATATCCCACTAGTGGATTTGTTTTTATAAATCTTTATAACCTTACTCTACAGAAATTATCATTCCAAGGATGTGGTGCTTTCTTGAGAGATCTGGATGAGAGCATCTTGTCATCTATCAACTCTACAACATCTCCAGTATATTTCACAGAGTATCATTCTTCTCTACTACTGTTCCTCCATATTGAGACACTACTCATCAAAGAAGTTAATATTTATCAAAATTATGGGTTTGCAATTCTAGCTATTAATCCATCAAATGCTATTATAGAAAATGTCACTGTCACATCTACAAAAAGTTTTGAGTTTCATCAACATACCAATGTCAGTTTAGGTAATGGAGTGTTGTTATTGTTCACCGATGAAAGCAATGGGGAAAGTTTACAAAAGAATGTTTTAATAAAAGAGGCAAGATTTGTAAATAACATTGACTATGCCAACAGTATGAAATGTCCCTCTGATCTTAGTAATTTAGTACATGAACAGACATTCACTTCAATTCCTGTTGTTAATGCTGCAGGTTTGACAATACTCTATACTCAACAGAACTTCTCAGCCAATGTCCAAATAACTTTAACTATGTTCTCTCATAATACTGGTTCATTCTCAGGTACTGTATTGGTATTACATTTCTACAGTATAACAAATTCCCAGACTATAATAAATAATAGTAGTTTTGTGGATAACTACAACATTTTGAGTTGCCGTGCAGTTTCTCTCACATTCTTCATGATATTTAACAAAAATTATGACACTCACCTATCAAATATATACCCACTTATTGTATTTAACAGTGTTTTTAAATACAAAATTCAAAGGCTGTTATTGCTTACAAAGCAAATGCTGGAGCAGTCTCTGTTGTTATACATAATCCACCACAAAAAAAGACTTCAATGTCACTGTAACATTTACTAATGTTATCTTTAGTGGAAATGTTATTGAAACTACAGGAGCATGTCTGTATGCTAACACATATTCCAATAACGATAGTGGATTGAAGCCTTTGATAATAGTTCTAGAAGATATAATTGCATACAGCAATACACAAGATGGTTCATCAACATCCATTTCAAAAGCTGGTATGTTTACAATGGATAATATTAAAGCTCTTCATATAACTGGATCTAACAGTCATTATTATGACAATTCAGGGTCAGTCTTTGAAGTAATTGACACTAACATTATATTGGATGGTAAAATGTTGTTTGAAGGAAATAGAGGAGAGAGAGGAGCAGTATTCAAGTTATATGGCAGTAGTTCATTTCGCTTAAACAATGGACTCAGGGCTACCTTTATCAATAACAATGCTCATACAAAGGGAGGAGCTATTTATGCACAAGATGATATTTATAAGACTATAAAGCATTGTACATTTCAAATGTTTTACCCCTTTCAAAACGCATCAGTATTAAATATCAGTATGACATTCATCAATAACACAGCTGGTCTCTCTGGTAGCTCCATATTCAGTACTAACTTGTACAATTGCTATATGAACAAATTATACTACACTGATCATCAAAATGAAAAAGACTATTATGATAACATTTTTCATTTCAATTCTTTAAAACCTAATCCTTTAAGTATCTCCACTTTATCTAGTAGTCGTTGCATATGTTCCAAAAATCTAACCAAATGTATTTATAATAGTAACAATGAAGTAGTGTTTCCCAACATCATATCAGTATATCCTGGACAAACATTACATATACCTATGGTAGCTAAAGATGTAGTAGGTAATAATGTGTACACTACAGTGTCTCTTGCATTGGCTAGGACAAACAATAATTCTGGAACTATATCATTATCACCATTTTCATCATGGTATATCTCACCTCATGATGAGAATCAAGTCCTTCTGGAATCTCAGCAGTGTACTTTAGTTAACTTCACTCTTTATAAAAAGAATAGTAATTCAAAGAGGATTAATGATGCTGTCCTAGTCATATCATCTCCTGATGACTCATCATTATTAAAGATAAGGCTTAACTTACTAGATTGTCCATTAGGTTTTGAACTGAATACAGACACAAGTACATGTCAATGTTCACCAGTTATTGATAAACTTGATATTGCTGGAGATTATCAACCTACTTGTCTAGTTGTCTCAGACAATTCATATTTACAATATCCACTTCCTACAATTACCAGACCCAACTCTGTTGCATGGGCTGGACTAATGAATATTACAAATGGTACTAATCAAACTACAGTATTTGGTGTTGCACAAACTTGTTATGAATTCTGTAACATCATTCAAGATTATACTATGTTCTTGATAAATGGTTCTGATATTTTAATAGCTGATCCCAATAATTACTTTGTAAATCATCTTCCACTTTGTCCACCAACTAAAACAGGACCTTTATGTTCTACTTGTACTACTGTTAATGGTATCAAGTATAGTGTGGTATTTGGTTCTTCACAATGTAAACAATGTAGTAATTGGTGGTTGTTAACACTAATCCTTTATGCAGTAGCTGGTCCTCTCCTCATTTATCTGTTATTTGCTCTCAAACTAACATTAACAACTGGTACACTCAATGGAATTATATTTTATGCTCAAACTATTGGCATTGTAAATACCAAGTTTTTATCATCACATGAGGCAATTTCTTTAATGTATTTATCAGCTCATGTTTTTCTCTCCATGTTAAGTTTAAATCTTGCTTTTCCGTTTTGTTTTTATAATGGTATGACAGAGTTATGGAAAGCTGGTCTTGGTTTACTATTTCCACTTTATTTACTGACAATAGTTGTTCTCCTCATTATCCTCAGTCGTTGTTCTCTAAGACTTTCTAACAGAATTAGTGACTCCTCAGTTCAAGTACTGGTTACTGTTGTTCACCTCTCTTTTATAAGTATGTTTACTTCAATATCAAATATAGTTACACCAATTAATATATATACCAATGATACTAGTAACCCAATACTTAAAGTTTGGCACAGAGATGGTACAGTTGAGTATGGAAAAGGTGGTCATTTGATATTAATGATCTTAATTTTACTAGTGGTTGGTCCTGTTCTACTATCTTATATGACTATTCTTGTTGCTGGTCGACCACTTATGAGAATTGATATATTGAGAGAGTATATTCGACCTGTTTATGAAGCTATCCATGGTCCCTATAAACACAACAAAGAATTTTTTTTTCACAACTCGCCTACTTTTACTTGTGTTTCTCTACACTATAGATATTCTGTACAAAGCTGGTGACATACATAAAAGTGATGTAATAGCTATCCCTGTTATTGCCTTCTATGTGACAATTGAAGTATCTTGCAGGCCTTTTCGTAAGATGTGGCTCAATGTTTTTGATCTTTTTATTATGTGGAATTGTGTCATAGTTTTTGGTATATCATGGCATTTTTTTAGTTCGTTCAGTCAAATGTCAAACATTTTAGCTCTAGCAACAATTATTGTTTTCTTGGCATTGATCATTGTTATCATTTTTCATTTTCTTTGGGTCACAGGAAAACTTGACCAGCTAAAACAAAAATTGAACATTCTTCGTGTTAAATTCATTTGTAAATTTCATTTATATTTTGATAAAATACATCATTCTTCACGACCTTCACAATCAAATACTTGTGATTTGGAAGGGTTGTTCTTTGAGACTTGTGATGAATCCAGAGAACCACTTCTCAGTCCAACATAAAATATACTAATTATATGCATTAACATTAACACCATACAGTGTGATACAATGTGTACTTATAACATTTAATAGTTTACAACTAATTTGTTTTTGAATATTGTGTGTTTGCTCATTTTTAAGAATCTTTAAAACTTTATTTGTCATATGTCATTGTAATGCTTTTGCAAACAAGATGAGTGGAAGCCATTCAAGCAATACAAATAACAATAACTACAAGATAATACTAAAGAAGTACCCAATCTTTTAGTTTTGTCATATTGACCATGTCATTACAAGTATTAAACACAACTTGTGACAGCCAATAATATGATAGATAATAATGATTAACTATTTACATGTCACAGTATATCATACACTGGTTGAGTCACTAAATTCAAACAAAAAAGAAGTAAAACCTACATATCATATGATTATAAGAATTCGAAAACCAAATCCACTAGCAACATGATTAAAAGTTTGAAAGACAAGTATAAGACATTCTACATGAGTAAGTGAGTTTGTAACATTTCAAATAGCATGTTTGTAATGTTATGTGGACAAAACGTTAATAATGTCAATATACAATCACCTATAATGATATAAGGCAGTTACCAGTTTAGTACTGTGTGTTATAATATATTTTATAAACAGTTATTTTGAAACTGAAACTATTGTAAAATATCTCAAACAATAATTATTTGCACATACTAAACTATTTGTTACGTAAAAATATTGTTGTTGTACTTAATTAGGTATGTGGTAACAGTGCCTGTGTGGGAACAGCCTGGATTGTCCATTGAAATGTATTGGCAAAACAATGAACATCTCACTCAAATATGCTCCCTATCTTTGTGATATTTCCTTTTATTATAATCCCTTCTTTATGACTCATTTACAGATTAAAACAAGGTTTTTAAACATCACAGACACAATGGGGCTAATGTTGGATTTCTTATCTTTCTTCTCTCTCTGTCTCTTCTTTGTCTATCACATTAATAATTACAATTTAGTTTGTCTTTGAAATTACTGTAATATATTGTCTCTTTAAGATTCATACATCATTGTAACTCTTTATCAAATAAGATGACTTGGAACTGTTCAAGTAATGAAAGCGAAGATATATTTACAGGATATTTATACTGACACTAAAAGTATATAACACTGTGACCTAGATGTATAGTATGTGTATTAACTATACATCATCATTATTATGATGTTATTATCATAATGATTGTGTCATGACAAGTAGTAGATGTACCTGTGGCAGTTAATATGATAGATAATTAAGTATATACATGTCACAGTACATCATACATTGGTTAGGTCACTGAATTCAAACTCATAAAGAAAACAAAATCTCCATAGGATATGATTATAAAGATTTTAAAGCTAAATCCACTAGTAGGATATGAAGATTGAAAGACAAATGTAGGACATTACACATGAATAAATGAGTTTGTAGGATTCTAAATGGTATGTTTGTAATGTTTTGTGGACAAAACTTTAGTAGTGTCATAATACAATCAACTATAATAATATAAGTCAGTCACCAGTTCAATGATGTGTGTTATTATAACATATGCGTTTTGTTATTATAAACAGTTATTTTGAAACTGAAACTATTGTAAAATATACCAAACAGAACTATGTAACTAAAATTACATGTTTTTGTTGCTCTTAATAAAAAAGATAATGATCAATAGGTCTCTCCCATATTATTGACATGGTAACTGATATATAACTTTATCATTCTTAGTTCTGTCTTGCTATACTCAGTTCATGTACTACTGGTTGCCGTTTTACACCTCTCTTCACAAGTATGTTTTAAATATGAATATTACAAACATTATTCTACCCAAGCACTCAGGCCTCTTTCTCATGTTTACTGCAATGTTAAACTATATACTATATATATATATATATATATATATATATACTACAGTAACACCAATTAATATATATACCAATGATACTAGTGGCCCAATACTTAAAGTGTGGTACAGAGATGGTACAGTTGAGTAAGGAAAAGGTGGTTGGTTGATATTAATAATACTAATTATAGTAGTGGTTGTTCCTGTGTCCTACTATCTTATATGACCATCCTTGTTGCAGGTTGACCACTAATCTAATGAAAGTAAAGAGTATGTTCAACCTATTCAGATAGTCACCTTTCACTGATGATGCAAGCATATGATCCCTAACATAAAATATAACATTCTTTGTCACATTGTGTTGTGTTTTACATTACTAGCATATTGAGTGAATTGACCACTTGATGTAATTATACCAATCACCCTCATAAATATAACATTCTTTGTCACATTGTATTTGTTTTGATCGTCTCTCAATGAGCTAACAGACCACAAGTTAGTCCATTGGTATATATAATATGTAGTATGCTGTGTCATACAACTTCAGTTGGAAAATAAATAGACATTTCTAGTATAAGGTAATGTGTCTTCTTAGTGATCTATTTAACACTTCAGTTTGAAGTTGCTTTTAGCAATAAAAGTAACTTATTTAACAACATTATAATCACAGTATGACATATTAGGGGATGACTTACAACAACAAAGGAAGTGGATACTTTATTATAATCACAATATGACACATTGTATTACATATAATACATATATAACTCATATTAACAGGTATTTCTAGTAGGAAGTGGTTAATCATACAGCACAGGAAGTACACACTTCCAATGATAAATTGCTATATGCTCAAGATCCTAAACTCTAAACCTTAGATCCTAACTGTATTAATTTCACATATTGGACTGTTCATTAAATAATCACTATAAGTTTCTAGTATATTAATTCCAATCATCAGTTACTGAACATATTAACAATGTGACTTACATGTATAGTAGTGCATCAACTATTCATCATCACTTTGATGAGATTATCATAATGATCATGTATTATATGTACCTATGGCAGTCAATAATGTGATAGATAATTAAACCATGTCAAAATACATCATGGTTAGGTCATTGAATTCAAATTCAGAAAGAAAACGAAACCTTTATAGGATATGTTTATAAAAATGTTTAAAAAGAAATCCACTAGTAGGATATGAAGATTGTAAGACAGATTTAGGACATTGTATGTTACTAGGTAAGGTTATAGCATTCTAAATGGCATGTTTATAATGTTATACCTTTACAGTGTCATTATACGATCAACTATGATGATATAAGACAGTCATCAGTTCAATATTGTGTGTTATAATAACATATAGATTTTATTATATAAACAGTTATTTTGAAACTGAAACTATTATAAAGTATCTCAAACAAAAACTATTTTCGCAAAGCTAAATTATTCGTTATGTAAACGTATTGTAGTTGTACTTCATCAGGTATATAGTATCAATAGCTGTGTAAGGATGGTTCAGATTGTTCATTGAAATGTATCAGCTGCAAACAATGAATATCTCTTACTCAAAACTGATCAAAATCTATGCAGAATTTCCTAGGTTGAAAACTCGTGATCTTGACGGTTCCTTCTTTGATACATATAATGAATCCAGAGAACCACTCCTTAGTCCAACATGAGACAGTACATGCTGACTGTGTGTATTTAATTTAGAGATTTAATATTAAAATTTAATTTGTGTGTCTTTTGTTTTTAATACTTAAACAATATCACTTTGTATAACTTAATTCAAAGCAAACTGTTTCTAGAAAACAAGTTTGTTCTATTAGTAAAATCAAATAGCATTTCTAATTGCAAGTGAAACTAGCTATTGAGGGAAAGACATATTGACTTATTCCTAAATCCAATTACTATATGCAATTTTGATAAGAATAGTTTATATAATCAATATAGCAGGCTTTGTTATTATTTAATATTAATTATTATAAAACCAAAAATACTATAAAATACTCAAAACAAAATTATTTAAAACAACACACTAAACATACACACACATGTTATTGTATATAGTTAATAAAGTAAATATATTTATAATACTATCTTAAGATAATATAGTTTGTATTATAGTCTCATTAATTATAGTGAAATTAACATTACATAATTTGTATATCATAACATATGAATACATATAACATATATATTATATTAATATGAATACATAACCTATATATTATATATATTAATATGTATATATATATAACATATATATTATATATTACTATGGATATATAAACTTCATACTATACTGTTATTGGGATTATAATAAGTTGGGAGTATTTATTGTGCTTTCACTTTCAAAATAGTTGTTCTAACTATAACAAAGCTCAGATACTGATACAAAAACAGATTTTACAGACAAACTGGTACTCTCAAAAGGGCCTCCATTTTCACTTCATGTACACTAACCAAGGTACCATCTTCTCTTGTCGGCTCATGATTGATTCCAGCTGAAGAGAGCTAACAATTAGTCATGACATTTAAGGACTCTACAAAGATGTGACAGCTGGTATGTAAATGAAATATTATTTATTACTAACTTACTTGATTGAATTCTCCTTATTTTTCTAATTGCTGAGTGACACTCACTAGTCCACGCCCATGTTATTGACATGGAAACTGATATACAGTATCAACAGTAATAGCTGACGTATATACACCAATTAAGATTAAATTAATATACTCTTTCACAGGTATGTTTATTATAGTTACATCAATTAATATATATACCTATGATTATGATACTAGTAACCCAATACTTAATGATTGGTATAAAGATGGTACGGTTGAGTATGAAATTAAAAGTGATCATTTGATATTAATGATACTAACTATAGTAGTGGTTGGTCCTGTTCTACTATCTTATATGACCATCCTTGTTGCTATTCAACCACTGATGAAAGCAGGGAGTATATTAAACCTAGTTACCATTCACCGATGATGCAATCATATGACCCTCATAAATATAACATTCTTTGTTTCATTGTAGTTGTTTCATCTCTCAATGATTTAACACATCACCTCAGTAGTATGTATATAATATAATAACTCTGATACCTCACATAACCTACCACATTGTTGTTTAAGTTGTTGTTGTGAATATCACTAATCTGTTCAGTTAGACTTTGTTATTTAGTTATTTTGGAACTCAAAGTTAAAAAGATCTCAAACAAAACATTACATGAACAAGTGGTATATTTTGTTAATACAGTAATTGTTATTACACATGTCCAGTAATATAGTCCCATAATAAATGATGTCACTAAGGGAATAATTCTTGTTTGTGCTGCAAAAACATGATAACTGACAAAGGTAGCCGCATTGGTTGATGAAACATATAGTGAATAGTCTACCTCTATTTAGTAAACACTAAACAATATGTCTGAATTATTTAATTTGATATAACAACTTTTTACATCAAATTTAATAATTCCTGAGACCTTGTCAGATGAAGAACTTGAACCATGGAAAGAACAAATCAATACTTTCATAACATTAGTTGTTATACAATTGTCTCAGTATATATTTCACAGTATATGTGTCATAGACTATAGCTATACTTGTAAAACTCTCTCATTCAATGATGCTATTATCATGTCAATGTTAACTTATTGCTGCATATAGGTCATTAATAAAGGATGAAGTAATATAAATAGTGAATTTGAAATTAATAGTTCACTTTAAAAATAGCTATTCTATAAAGCAGTATAAAAGCGATATCTGTGGCCAAGTACAAGGTGTCTATGTTGCTACTAGAATTGGTCTTTCTCAGTCAAAATTTGAGACATTGATGAGATCCAGACAATGATGGCTCACAGCAATAAACTGGAGACAGTATATTGATTAATAACACAATCATAGCACTGTCCACTAATATTATTAATGAGATTACAAACATACCAGAGAACCACCTCTCAGTCCAATACGAAGCATATCCCATTTAATATCTAACTTCATTAACAATGTGTCCATTTGTATTATTTCATACAACTACTGTATTACATACACACTGTTATTTTAAAGGTATAGACCATATCAACAGTAACATTCTCTGTATAGTGTTATCAGTTATGTATCAGTTGATTAGTTATATGTCTATTATAATTAATAGAAATATGAAGTGTATTATATAAAATATAATACCTTCTATAATGATAATATGATATTGAGTAAGTCTTTCATGTATTAAGTTAATGTATCAACATTTTATAAGTGTTGTACACAATGATGTCCACTATAATATACCCTTCTGAGATAAGTTTGTACACATGTCCACTATCTGTGACAGATTTATTCTTTCCATGTCATAACATAAAACTTAATTTGAATGTTTTTTGTTTGTCTATTTACAATATAGAATATGAGTACATCACTTCTTAGAATACATTGTATACATAACATACTACATTCATAGTATTCATAGTATAGAACATTATTCCCTTGAGTACATCATCTCTTAGAATCAATTGAGATTACTTAATGACATTGTATACATAACAAACTATTTAATAAAATTTCAGTTTACTAATTACACATACAGTTGCACTTCCATTGAGATTACTTAATGACATTGTATACATAACAAACTATTTAATAAAATTTCAGTTGACTAATTACACATACAGATGCACTTCCATTGAGATTACTTAATGACATTGTATACGTAACAAACTATTTAATAAAATTTCAGTTTACTAATTACACATACAGACACACCTCCATACTATTGGAGGCTTCAACCTCATACAAACACACCTCCCTAAGCTTCAACCTCCATCATATTCCCATCAAATTTAAACAAGCATTGGAGTGCAAAGATTTTTTCCCATAAGACTTCAGTACTTTTAACATATACTATAGTACTGTTTGAGTAGTAAATGACAATGTAAGCATAACATACTATTTAAAGTGATTTTAGTTGGATTGTTGACAAAGAACCACTTTACTTTCAGTTTCAAAATAACTGTTCTGATTCAAACAATTGAAAACAATATTTGACCCTTTTCAGGATATACATATCACAGTACATCTTGTACTGGTTAAGTCATTGAATTCAAACCCATTGAAATGTATCAGCAGAAAACAATGAATATCTCACACTCAAAACTGATGAAAATCTTCATAGTATTTCTTTTTATGAAAATTCCTTCTTTATGGCTCAGTTATAGATTAAGACAAGGTTTCTAAACATCACAGTCACAATGTGTCAAATTTTGGATTTGTTTATCTTTCTTCTACCTCTGTGTCTATCACATTAATAGTTTACAACTTAGTTTTTCTTTGGAATTAATCTAATATATTGTCTCTTTAAAAGTCTTAATTCGTCATACATCATTGTAACTCTTTATCAAATAAGATGAACAGGAATTGTTTAAGCAATGCGAATAGAGATACATTTATAAGATAATAATAATTTTAAGTTTTCAAGATGTTTCAACTAAACTATATATCACTGTAACCTACATAATAGAGTATGTGCATCAAATATACAATATCATTTTGATGGTATTATCATAGTGATCCTATCATGACAAGTATATATTACACACAACTATATACTATGTACCTATGTCAGTCAATAATATAATAGATAATTAAGTATATGCATGTCACATTATATCATACAATTATTAGGTCACTGAATTCAAAATCATAAAGAAAGAAAACCTTTATAGGATATGATTATAAAGATTTTCATTAACCAAATCCAAAGATTGAAAGACAGATGTAAGACATTGTACATGAACAAATGAGTTTGTAGCATTCTAAATGGTATATAATGGATAATAATGATATAAGACAGTCATCAGTTCAATGCTGTGCATTATAATAACATATAGGCTTTGTTATTATATAAACAGTTATTTTGAAACTTAAACTATTGTAAAATATAACAAACAAAACTATATAACTAAAATCACATGATTTTGTTGTACTTAATAAAATAGACAAAACTTTTGAATGATAACATTACATTAAAATATCAATGTATACATAACATGCTATTTGAAAATATAATTGAAAAGATAAGTTGTGACTAATTATGTAGTAGATTCAGTTTCAAAGTAGCTGTACAAATTATAAAAAAGACAAAACATTGTAAACACATTTCACAGACAAACTTTACTCACAGCAGTATAGATATTATCTCAACTACAAAGTGGTTATCTGAGCTAATGTTGCTACTACTGGTCTTCGTCTGTTTGTTATTCAATGCTCAAGAAGCTACTGCTCATGAGATCAATATAAATCACATCAATGAACTGGAGACAGTCTTATGTCATTCTGGTCCATTCAATAATGACACTATTATAGTGTTGTCCACAAATATTACTCATGAGATTACAAACATATCTTTTTGTCTTGTTAATACTAGTCACTCACTGACTATAAAAAGTGCTACAAACTCACTTGCTCACATCAATTGTCCTACAGCTGTCTCTCAACCTTCAAATCTCACTAGTGGATTTGTTTTTGTAAATCTTTGTAACCTTTCTCTACAGAAATTATCATTCCAAGGATGTGGTGCTTTCTTGAGAGATATGAATGAGAGCATCCTGTCATCTATAAACTCTACAACATTTCCAGTATATTTCACAGAGTATCATTCTTCTCTACTACTGTTCCTCCATATTGAGGCACTACTCATCAAAGAAGTTAATATGTTATCAAATTATGGGTTTGCAATTCTAGCTATTAATCCATCAAATGCTACTATAGAAAATGTCAATGTCACCTCTATAAAAAGTGTTGAGTTCCATACTCATACCAACACAAGTTTAGGTAATGGAGTGTTATTATTGTTCACTGATGAAAGTAATGTGAAAAACTTACAAAAGAATGTTTTAATAAAAGAGGCAAAATTTGTAAATAATGTTGACTATATCAACAGTATTAAGTGTCTCTATTATCATGATAATTTAGTACATCAAAAAACATTTACTTCAATTCCTGTTGTTAATGCTGCAGGTTTGACAATACTTTATACTCAACAGAACTTCTCAGCCAATGTTCAAATATCTTCAACTATGTTCGTTTATAATATTGGCTCATTCTCAGGTGCTGTATTGGTATTACATTTCCACAGTGTAACAAACTCCCGGACTATAATAAATAATAGTAGTTTTATAGAGAACTACAATGTTTTTAGCTGCCGTGGAGTTTCTCTCACATTCCTCATGATGTTTAACAAAAACTATGACACTCACCTATCAAATATATACCCACTTATTGTATCTAACAGTGTTTTAAAATCCAGAAATGAAAAAGCTGTTATTGCTTACAAAGCAAATGTTGGAGCAGTCTCTGTTGTTATACATAATCCACCACAAAACAAAGACTTCAATGTCACTGTAACATTTAGTAATGTTACCTTTAGTGGAAATGTTATTGAAACTACAGGAGCATGCATATATGCTAACACATATTCTAATAAAGATAGTGGATTGAAGCCTTTGATAATAGTTCTAGAAGATGTTATAGCATACAACAATACACAAGATGGTTCATCAACATCCATTTCAAAAGCTGGTATGTTTACAATGGATAATATTAAAGCTCTTCATATAACTGGATCTAACAGTCATTACTATGACAATTCAGGGTCAGTCTTCGAGTTAATTAACACTAACATTATATTGGATGGTAAAATGTTGTTTAAAGGAAACAGAGGAGAGAGAGGAGCTGTATTCAAGTTATATGGCAGTAGTACATTTCACATAAACAATGGACTCAGGGCTACCTTTATCAATAACATTGCTCATACAAAGGGAGGAGCTATTTATGCACAAGATGATATTCATAAGACTATAAAGCAATGTACATTTCAAATGTCTTACCCCTTTCAAAACATATCATTATTAAATATCAGTATGAAATTCATCAATAACACAGCTGGTCTCTCTGGTAGCTCCATATTCAGTACTAACTTGTACAATTGCTATATGAATGAATTATACTACACTGGTCACCAAAATGGAAAACACTATTATGATAAGATTTTTCATTTCAATTCTTTAAAACCCAATCCTTTAAACATTTCTACTTTATCTAATAGTCATTGCATATGTTCCAAAGATCTAACCAAATGTATCTTTGATAGTAAGAATGAAGTAGTGTTTCCCAACAACATATCAGTATATCCTGGACAAACATTACATATACCTATGGCAGCTAAAGATGTAGTAGGTAATAATGTGTACACTACAGTGTCTCTTGAATTGGCTAGGACAAGAGATAATTCTGGAACTATACCATTATCACCATTTTCATCATGGTATATATCACCTCATGATGAGAATCAAGTCCTCTTAGAATCTCATCAGTGTACTTTAGTTAACTTCACTCTTTATAAAAGGGATAGTAATTCAAGGAGAATTAATGATGCTGTCCTAGTCATATCATCTCTTCATGACTTATTGTTATTAAAGATAAAGCTTAACTTACTAGATTGTCCACTAGGTTTTGAACTGAATACAGACACAGGTACATGTCAATGTTCACCAGTTATTGATAAACTTGGTATGGTTGGAGATTATCAACCTACTTGTCTAGTTGTCTCAAACTATTCATATTTAGAATATCCACTCGCTACCATCACTAGACCATTTAATTCTGCTTCATGGGTTGGACTAATGAATATTTCAAATGGTACAAATCAGACTACAGTATTTGGTGTGGCACGTACCTGTCATGAATCTTGTAACCTCAATCAAGATTATACTGTGTTCTTGATAAATGACTCTGATGTTTTAATAGCTGATCCCAACAATTACCATGTAAATAATCTTCCACTTTGTCCACCAACTAAAACAGGACCTTTATGTTCTACTTGTACTACTGTTAATGGTATCAAGTATAGTGTGGTATTTGGTTCTTCAGAATGTAAGCAGTGTAGTAATTGGTGGTTATTGACACTGATCCTCTATGCAATAGCTGGTCCTCTCCTCATTTACCTGTTATTTGCTCTCAAACTCACATTAACAACTGGTACACTCAATGGAATAATATTTTATGCTCAGGCTATTACGATTTCGTCATCACAGAATGTTGCAACGTCAATGTATTCATTACCATATGCTTTTCTCTTGATGTTAAATTTCAATCTTGGTTTTCCTCTATGTTTTTACAATGGAATGACAGAATTATGGAAAGCTGGTCTCAGTTTATTATTTCCACTTTATCTACTGACAATAGTTATTGTCCTCATCATCCTCAGTCGTTTTTCTCTAAGGCTTTCTAATCGAATAGCTGACTTCTCAGTTCAAGTACTGGTTACTGTTGTACACCTCTCTTTCACAAGTATGTTTACTGCAATATCAAATATAGTTACACCAGTTAATATATATACCAATGATACTAGTAATTCAGTACTTAAGGTTTGGTACAGAGATGGTACAGTTGAGTATGGAAAAGATACTCATTTAATATTAATGGTACTAATTATAGTAGTGGTTATTCCTTTCCTATTATCTTATTTCACCATCATTGCTGCTGGTCGACCACTTATGAGAGTAAGTAAACTTAGAGAGTACATTCGACCTGTTTATGAAGCTATTCATGCACCTTATCAACACAACAAAGAATTCTTTTTCACAACACGTCTACTATTACTTGTGTTTCTCTACATCTTATATGTTCTGTACAGTACTAAGGACATATACAAGGCATATGTGATAGGTATTCCTGTCTTTACTGTCTATGTGACAATTGAAGCATTTTGTAAGCCTTTCCGTAAGATGTGGGTGAAGATACTCGATCTTTTTGTTATGTGTAATTGTGTCATAGTTTCTGGTACATTGTGGTATGTTGTTAAAACCAATAAAGTTTCTATTATTTTAGCAACAGAAACTAATATTGTGTTCTTGACATTAGTTACTGTCATTATATTTCATATTCTGTGGGTGACTGGAACAATAAAGAAAATAAAACCAAAATTGTACATACTTCAAATGAAATTTACTCTTCTTTTTTGTTCCAAAATACATGATAATCCACGACCTCGACAATTGAAAACTCCTGACCTTGAAGGGTCATTTTTTGATAACTATGACGAAACAAGAGAACCACTTCTCAGTTCAACATAAGACGTGTGTGTTTATCAAGAATTAATAATCATAGTGTTTATATCAAGTTTTGAATTTCTTTGATTTAATATAGATATCTCTTGTCATGTCTTTTTTAATGTCTTTTTTTAATGTAGCTCTACTTACAACTGATGTCTCTAGTTAATACTAATCCTCTGTACATGCTCTCTGAATTAGTCAATCATAGTGTGTGTATGTTGTGTGTGTTGGTTTGTGTACATTTGTTTTTGTTTGTTGTTTGTTGACATGTAGTGTTTCATACTCATAAATCTTGTAATGTTAACAAAGATTATACCATGTTCTTAATGGATGGTTCTGATGTTTTAATAGCTGATCCTAACAATTACCTTGTAAATAATCTTTCACTTTGTCCACCAACTAAAACAAGACCTTTATGTTCTACTTGTACTACTGTTAATGGTATCAAGTATAGTGTGGTATTTGGTTCTTCAGAATGTAAACAATGTAGTAATTGGTGGTTGTTAACAGTGATCCTCTATTCAGTAGCGGGCCCCTCCTCATTTACCTGTTATTTGCTCTCAAACTAACATTAACAACTGGTATACTCAATGGAATTATATTCTACGCTCAAGCTATTGGAATTTTAAATATTAAAATAACGTCATCACATCATGTCTTTTCATCACTTTATTTATTAACACATGTATTCCTTTCCATATTGAATCTTAATCTTGGCTTTCTCTTTGTTTTTACAATGGAATGACAGAGTTATGGAAAGCTGGTCTCAGTTTACTATTTCCACTTTATTTACTGACAATAGTTGTTGTCCTCATTATCTTCAGTCGTTATTCTTTAAGGCTTTCCAACAGAATAGCTCATTCCTCAGTTCAAGTACTGGTTACTGTTGTACATCTTTCTTTTACAAGTATGTTTACTGCAATATCAAACATAGTTATATCAATTAATATATATACCAATGACACTAGTAACCCAATACTTAAAGTTTGGTACAGAGATGGTACAGTTGAGTATGGAAAAGGTGCTCATTTGATATTAATGATACTAACTATAGTAGTGGTTGGTCCTATCCTACTATCTTATATGACCATCCTTGTTACTGGTCGATCACTTATGAGAGTAGGTAAACTTAGAGAATACATTCGACCTATTTATGAAGCAATTCATGGTCCTTATAAACATAACAAAGAATTCTTTTTTACAACTCGCCTATTGCTACTTGTGTTTCTTTACATCTTGTACCCTTTTTTCAGAACTGGTGACATATATAAAGGATGTGTGATAGCTATTCCTATTGTTACCACCTACATCACTATTGAAGCCTTTACCAGACCTTATCGTAAGATGTGGCTTAATGTACTTGATCTCTTTATTATGTGGTTGTATGTCATGGTTTCTGTTACAATGTGGTATCTGTTTATCTCAAATAAAGTCCTATTAATTGTGCCTACCACAACAATAACTGTGTCCTTTGCTTTAGTTATTGTTGTCACTTTTCATATTCTTTGGGTGACAAAAACATTGGAAAAGATAAAACTAAAGTTATATGTTTTACAACTTAAAATGCTATCTTTCTTTAGAAGAGACAATCATCGCCCACAACCCCCTAGGTTGAAAACTCGTGATCTTGAAGGTTCCTTCTTTGATACATATAATGAATCCAGAGAATCACTCCTTAGTCCAACATGAGACAGTACATACTGATTGTGTGTATTAAATTTATAGATTTAATATTAAAATTTAATTTGTGTTTGTTTTGTTTTTAATACTTAAAAAGAAATTACTTTGTATAATTTTATTCAAAGTAAATTTTTCTAAAAAACCAGTTTGTTCTATTAGTAAAAAAAACATTTCTCATCGTGTGTAAAACTAGCTATTGAGGAAAGATATATTGACTTATTCCTAAATCCAATTACTATATGCAATTTAGATAAGAAAAAATTACAAAATCAATATAGCATGCTTTGTTATTATTTAATATTAATTATTATAAAACCAAAAATACTATAAAATACTCAAAACAAAATTATTTTAAAAACACACTAAACAAACACACACATGTTATTATAGTTAATAAAGTAAAATATATTTATAATATTATCTTAAGATAATATAGTTTGCATTATAGTCACATTAATTATAGTGAAATTAACATTACATAATTTGTATATCATAACTGAAGATACAGAGTGTCTATCTTTTTTGTTTACATATAAATAACTGTAGATGTTTTGTATCAATACAGTTAATTATTATATATATATAACATATATATTATATTAATATGAATACAAATTATTATATTAATATGTATATACATGACATATAAATTATTATATATTACTATGCATGTATAGATAAACTTCATGCTATGTTGTTAATGGGATTATAATACGTTGGGAGTATTTACTGTGCTTTCAGCTTCAAAATAGCTATCAGGTGTTGATACAAAAACAGATTTTACAGACAAACTGATACTCTCAAAAGTGTCTCCACTTTCACTTCATGTACACTAACCAAGGTACCATCTTCTCTTGTTGGCTTATGATTGATTCCAGCTGAAGAGAGCTAACAATTGGTCAAGACATTTAAGAGCTTTATAAAACTGTGACGACAGCTAGTATGTAAATGAAATATTATTTATCATCAACTTACTTGATTGAAGTCCCTTACCTTTTCAGGTGGTTCTTGGTGTAACTTGCCTTTGATGACATACACTATCACTAGACCACGCCCATGTTTATTGACATGGCATCTGATATATAGTATCAACAGTCATAACTGACGTATATACACCATTAAATTATATATTAACATTAAATTAATATACTGTCCTTGGTAACTCATCATTATTAAAGATGAAGCTTAACTTACTAGATTGTCCACTAGGTTTTGAACTGAATACAGTCACAAGTACATGTCAATGTTCGCCAGTTATTGATAAACTTGGTATGGCTGGAGATTATCAACCTACTTGTCTAATTGTGTCAGACAATTCATATTTAGAATATCCACTTGCTAACATCACTAGACCATTCAGTTCTGCTTCATGGGTTGGACTAATGACCATTACAAATGGTATAAATCAGACTACAGTATTTGGTGTGGCACATACTTGTTATGACTTCTGTAACCTCAATCAAGATTACACCATGTTCTTGATAAATGGTTCTGATGTTTTAATAGCTGATCCCAATAATTACCTTGTAAATCATCTTCCACTTTGTCCACCAACTAAAACAGGACTTTTATGTTCTACTTGTACTACTGTTAATGGTATCAAGTATAGTGTGGTATTTGGTTCTTTAGAATGTAAGCAATGTAGTAATTGGTGGTTGTTAACACCAATCCTCTATGCAGTAGCTGGTTCCCTCCTCATTTATCTGTTATTTGCTCTCAAACTAACATTAACAACTGGTACGCTCAATGGAATTATATTCTATGCTCAGGTTATTGGTGTTATAGATGTTAAAATTTCTTCATCACATCATGTTATTTCTTCAATGTATTCATCAGCTCATGTTTTTCTCTCGATATTGAATTTGAATCTTGGCTTTCCTCTGTGTTTTTACAATGGTATGACAGAGTTATGGAAAGCTGGTCTCAGTTTACTATTTCCACTTTATTTACTGACAATATTTGTTCTCCTCATTATCCTCAGTCGTTATTCTTTAAGGCTTTCCAACAAAATAGCTCACTCTTCAGTTCAAGTACTGGTTACTGTTGTACAAATCTCTTTCACAAGTATGTTTACTGCAATATCAAATATAGTTACACCAATTAATATATATACCAATGATACTAGTAACTCAATACTTAAAGTTTGGTACAGAGATGGTACAGTTGAATATGGAAAAGGTGGTCATTTGATATTAATGATACTAACTATAGTAGTGGTTTGTCCTCTCTTACTATCTTATATGACCATTCTTGTTGCTGGTTGACCACTTATGAGAGTAGGTAAACTGAGAGAGTATATTTGACCTGTTTATGAAGCTATCCATGGTCCTTATAAACACAACAAAGAATTCTTTTTCACAACTCGCCTACTGCTACTTGTGTTTCTTTATACATTATACATTTTGTTCAATACTGGTGACGTTTATATGGGATTTATCATAGGTATTCCTATTGTTACCATTTATATTACAATTGAAGCATATTGCAAGCCAATTAATAAGATGTGGATCAACTTACTTACTTACTTTTTATTATGTGGAACTTTTTCGTAATTTCTGGTACATCATGGTACTTTGTTAAAATCAATTGTATCAATCAAGTCTCCATTATTTTATTAACTACAACTACTACTGCATTCTTGACATTAGTTATTGTTATTATATTTCATCTTCTGTGGGTAACTGGAACAATAAAGAAAATAAAAACAAAATTGTACATACTTCAAATGAAATTAATGCTGCTCTTTTATTCTAAAACACATCATAATCCACAATTTCCAAGTCTAAAAACTGCAGATCTTGAAGGATCATTCTTTGATACCTATGATGAAACAAGAGAACCACTTCTCAGTCCAACATAAAACATGTGTTTATAAAGAACTAATATATCACAGTGTGTGTATCAAGTTTTAAATTTCTTTGATTTGATACAGCTGTCTCTCTATTTAATGTAGCTCTACTTACAACATAAACATTTGTGTTTATCAAGAATTAGTCAGTCATATTGTGTGTATGTTATGTGTGTTGGTTTGTGTACATTTGTTTTTGTTATTGTTGTTGTCATAGTGTGTTTCATACTTATAAAATACAGTCGTATTTGTTATTTACATTATCATGATCTATATCATAGTTAATTAGATTATAGATCTAAAACAAACTTTACATAAACAACTGGTATGTTTTGTTAATATAGCAATTGTTATTACATGTGTCCAGTAAATATCCAATAATAAATTATATATATTTCAATTCTTTAAAACCCAATCCTTTAAACATTTCCACTTTATCTAGTAGTCATTGCATACGTTCCAAAGATCTAACCAAATGTATCTTTGATAGTAACAATGAAGTAGTGTTCCCAACATCATATCAGTATATCCTGGACAAACATTACATATACCTATGGCAGCTAAAGATGTAGTAGGTAATAATGTGTACACCACAGTGATTCTTGAATTGGCAGTTATGTATCAGCTGATTACTTTTTATAATTAATAGAAATATGAAGTGTATTATATAAAATATAATACCTTCTATAATGATAATATGATGTTGAATAAGTCTTTCATGTATGAAGTTAATGTATCAACATTTTTTATAAGTGTTGTACACAATGATGTCCACTATAATACACCATTGTGACATATGTGTTGTACACATGTCCACTATCTGACAGATTTAGTCTTTCCATATCATAATGTAAAACTTAATTTGAATGTATTATGTATGTCTATTCACAATATAGAATATGAGTACATCACTTCTTAGAATACATTGTATACATAACATACTATATTCATAGTATTCATAGTATAAAACATTATTCCCTTGTTGGAATTAAATTGAAATTTTATTAAATAGTTTGTTATGTATACAATGTCATTAAGTAATCTCAATGGATTCTGATTACATACTCAAGATCAGTTGAGAATTACTTTTTATAGTTTCAGTTTCAAATAACTATTTAAATTATTATACAAAGACTCTCTGTTATCAAATGAACAAATTTCCGCAGACAAATTGGTATCCACAGTAGTATATCATCTCAACTGGAGACAGTTTTTTGTTCTTCTGTAGAACCACACAACATGCTATCTTAATTTAGTTGAGACAGAATCAGTTGGGTCTACTTATATACACCTCTATCAGGCTGTATGTGTTTACTATAATTTCAGTCAGTTGTTCTAACTATAACAATGCCAAGTAGACATACCTCCTTATATACTATAGCAGGCTTCAACCCCATACAGACACACCTACTTACTATTGAAGTTTTTTCAACCCCATAGCTTCAACCCACTAATTACACATACAGATCCACCTCCATACTATTGGAGGCTTCAACCCTATACAGACACACCTCCCTAAGCTTCAACCCACTAATTGCACATAACAGACACACCTCCTTACTATTGGAAGCTTCAACTCACTAATTGCACACATAGATAAGATCATAAACTCTCATTTTAAAGGTATAGACCATATATCTGTACAATGTTATCAGTTATGTATCAGTTGATTAGTTATATGTCTATTATAATTAATAGAAATATGAAGTGTATTATATTAAATATAATACCTTCTATAATGATAATATGATGTTGAGTGAGTCTTTCATGTATGAAGTTAATGTATCAACATTTTATATAAGTGTTGTACACATGTCCACTATCTGTGACAGATTTAGTCTTTCCATGTCATAATATAATATACAATGTCATTAAGTAATCTCAATGGATTAAAAGAGATTATGTACTCAAGATCAGTTGAGAGTTACTTTGTTTTAGATTCAGTTTCAAATAGCTATTTAAATTATTATACAAAGACTCTCTGTTGTCAAATGAACTAATTTCCACAGACAAATTGATATCCACAGTAGTATATCATCTCAACTGGAAACAGTTCTATGTCATTCTGTAGAACCACACAACATGCTATCTTAATTTAGTTGAGACAGAATCAGTTGGGTCTACTTATATACACCTCTATCAGGCTGTATGTGTTTACTATAATTTCAGTCAGTTGTTCTAACTATAACAATGCCAAGTAGACATACCTCCTTACATACTATTGTAAACTTCAACCCCATACAGACACACCTACTTAAGATTTAACACACTAATTACACAAACAGATGCATCTCCAGCTAATGGAGGCGTCAACCCTATACAAACACACCTCCCTAAGTTTGAACTCACTACTTGCACATACAAACACACCTACATACTATTGGAGGCATCAACCCCATACAGTCGCACCTCCTTAAACTTCAACCCACATTATATTCCCATCAAATTTAAGCAAGCATTGGATCACAAACATTTTTTCCCATACGACTTCATTACTTATACATATATTATAGTACTGTTTGAGTAGTAAATGAAAAGGTAAACATAACATACCATTTAAAGTGATTTTAGTTTGATTGCTGACAAAATCACTTTACTTTCAGTTTCAAAATAGCTGTTTTGATTCCTATAAATGCTAGCTGTAGCCAGTTATCCAAAAACAGCAGTTAATTTTTAACAAGGAAAGTTAAGGTGATTTTATCTGAAGTCATGTTGTTACTGGAACTGATGTTTGTCTGTTTGTTATTCAACACTCAAGGAGCTACTGCTTGTGAGATCAATATAACTTACAACAATGAACTGGAGACAGTCTTATGTCATTCTGGTCCATTCAATAATGACACTATTATAGTGTTGTCGACAGATATTACTCATGAGATTACAAACATATCGTTTTGTCTTGTTAATACTAGTCACTCACTGACTATAAAAAGTGCTACAAACTCACTTGCTCACATACAATGTCCTACAGCTAATGTCTCTCAACCATCATATCCCACTAGTGGATTTGTCTTTGTTAATATTTATAATCTTACTCTACAGAAATTATCATTCCAAGGATGTGGTGCTTTCTTGAGAGATCTGGATGAGAGCATCTTGTCATCTATCAACTCTACAACATCTCCAGTATATTTCACAGAGTATCATTCTTCTCTACTACTGTTCCTCCATATTGAGATATTACTGATCAAAGAGGTTAATATGTCATCTAATTATGGGTTTGCAATTCTAGCTATTAATCCAATAAATGCTATTATTGAAAATATCGATGTTACCTCTACAAAAAGTTTTGAGTTTTATCAGCAGGCTAATATGAGTTTAGGTAATGGAGTGTTGTTATTGTTCGCTGATGAAAGCAATGTAAAATGTTTAGAAAAGAATGTTTTAATAAAAGAAGCAAAGTTTGAATATAACTATGACTATATTGTTGGAATCAAGTGTCTCTCTGATCTTAGTAATTTAGGACATCAACGAAACATTACTTCAATTCCTGTTGTTAATGCTGCATGTTTGACAATACTTTATATTGAACAGAACTTCTCAGCCAACGTCCAAATAATTTCAACTGTGTTCTCTCGTAATATTGGCTCATTTTCAGGTACTGTATTGGTATTACATTTCCACAGTATAACAAACTCCCAGACTATAATAAATAATAGTAGTTTTGTAGAGAACTACAACATTTTGAGTTGCCATGGAGCTGCTCTCACGTTTTTCATGATGTTTAACAAAAAGTATGACACTCACCTATCAAATATGCATCCACTTAATGTATCTAACAGTGTTTTTAAATCCAGAAATGAAAAGGCTGTTATTGCTTACAAAGCAAATGTTGGAGCAGTCTCTGTTGTTATACATAATCCACCACAAAACAAAGACTTCAATGTCACTGTAACATTTAGTAATGTTAACTTTAGTGAAAATGTTATTGAAACTACAGGAGCATGTCTGTATGCTAATACGTATTCTAATAAAGATAGTGGATTTAAGCCTTTGATAATAGTTCTAGAAGATGTAATTGCATACAGCAATACACAAGATGGTTCATCAACATCCATTTCAAAAGCTGGTATGTTTACAATGGTTAATGTCAAAGCTCTTCATATAACTGGATCTAATAGTCATTACCATGACAATTCAGGGTCAGTCTTCGAGTTAATTAACACTAACATTATATTGGATGGTAAAATGTTGTTTAAAGGAAACAGAGGAGAGAGAGGAGCTGTATTCAAGTTATATGGCAGTAGTACATTTCACTTAAACAATGGACTCAGGGCTACCTTTATCAATAACATTGCTCATACAAAGGGAGGAGCTATTTATGCACAAGATGATATTTATAAGGCCATAAAGGAATGTACATTTCAAATGTCTTACCCCTTTCAAAACGTATCAGTATTAAATATCAGTATGATATTCATCAATAATACAGCTAGTCTCTCTGGTAGCTCCATATTCAGTACTAACTTGTGCAATTGCTATATGAATGAATTATACTACACTGGTCATCATAATGGAAAACACTATTATGATGAGATTTTTCATTTCAATTCTTTAAAACCCAATCCTTTAAACATCTCCTCTTCATCTAATAGTCATTGCATATGTTCCAAAGATCTAACCAAATGTATTTATGATAGTAACAATGAAGTAGTGTTTCCCAACATCATATCAGTATATCCTGGACAAACATTACATATACCCATGGCAGCCAATGATGTGATAGGCAATTTTGTGTATGCTGTAGTTTCTCTTGCACTAGCTAATTCAAAGTATAGTTCTGGAAAGCTACTATTGGCTACACTTTCATCATGGTATATTTCACCTCATGATGAGAATCAAATCCTCTTAGAATCTCATCAGTGTACTTTAGTTAATTTCACTCTTTATAAAAGGGATAGTAATTCAAAGAGGATAAATGATGCTGTCCTAGTTATATCATCTCTTGATGACTCATCATTATTAAAGATAAAGCTTAACTTACTAGATTGTCCACTAGGTTTTGAACTGAATACAGACACAAGTACATGTCAATGTTCACCAGTTATTGATAAACTTGGTATGGCTGGAGACTATCAACCTACTTGTCTAGTTGTGTCAGACAATTCATATTTACAATATCCTCTTGCTACCATCACTAGACCACCAGATTCTGCTGCATGGGCTGGACTTATGAATATTACAAATGGTACTAATCAAACTACAGTATTTGGTGTGGCACAAACTTGTTATGAATTCTGTAACTTCAATCAAGATTACACCATGTTCTTGATAAATGACTCTGATGTTTTAATAGCTGATCCCAACAATTACCTTGTAAACCATCTTCCACTTTGTCCACCAACTAAAACAGGACCCCTATGTTCTACTTGTACTACTGTTAATGGTATCAAGTATAGTGTGGTATTTGGTTCTTCAGAATGTAAACAATGTAGTAATTGGTGGTTGTTAACACTAATCCTCTATGCAGTAGCTGGTCCCTTCCTCATTTATCTGTTATTTGCTCTCAAACTAACATTAACAACTGGTACACTCAATGGAATTATATTCTATGCTCAGGTTATTGGTATTATAGATGTTAAAATTTCTTCATCACAGCACGTTGTAACTTCACTGTATTCAGTAACACGTGCTTTTCTGTTTATGTTAAATTTTAATCTTGGTTTTCCTCTATGTTTTTACAATGGAATGACAGAATTATGGAAAGCTGGTCTCAGTTTATTATTTCCACTTTATTTATTGACAATAGTTATTTTCCTTATCATCCTCAGTCGTTATTCTCTAAGGCTTTCTAATCGAATAGCTGACTCCTCAATTCAAGTACTGGTTACTGTTGTTCACCTTTCCTTCTTAAGTATGTTTACTGCAATATCAAACATAGTTACACCAATTAATATATATACCAATGATACTAGTAACCCAATACTTAAAGTTTGGTACAGAGATGGTACAGTTGAATATGGAAAAGGTACTCATTTAATATTAATGGTACTAATTATAGTAGTGGTTATTCCTGTCCTACTATCTTATTTCACCATCATTGCTGCTGGTCGACCACTAATGAGAGTAGGTAAACTGAGAGAGTATATTCGACCTGTTTATGAAGCTATCCATGCACCTTATAAACATAACAAAGAATTCTTTTTCACAACACGTCTACTATTACTTGTGTTTTTCTACATCTTATATGTTCTGTACAGAACTAAGGACATATACAAGGCATATGTGATAGGTATTCCTGTCTTTACTGTCTATGTGACAATTGAAACATTTTGTAAGCCTTTCTGTAAGATGTGGATGAAGATACTTGATCTTTTTGTGATTTGTAATTGTGTCATAGTTTCTGGTACAGTATGGTATTTTGCTAAAACCAATAAAGTTCCTATTATTTTAGGAATAGAAACTACTGTTGTGTTCTTGACATTAGTTACTGTTATTATATTTCATATTCTTTGGGTGACTGGAACAATAAAGAAGATAAAACCAAAATTGTACATACTTCAAATGAAATTTCTTCTTCTTTTTTATTCCAAAATACATGATAATCCACAACATAGACAATTGAAGACTCCTGACCTTGAAGGATCATTTTTTGATACCTATGATGAAACAAGAGAACCACTTCTCAGTTCAACATAAAACATGTGTGTTTATCAAGAATTAATAATCATAGTGTTTATATCAAGTTTTGAAAGTGTCATCTTTTATTGTTACATTTTTTATTTTATATTTCTTTTTGTCTGTTGTTTTTTGACATGTAGTGCTTCATACTTATAAAATACAGTCATATTTGTTAATTACATTCAATATCTTTTGTAATGTATAATTATCTTTATTTAATAATATAAGTCTCTTCAAAGATCATCTGTGTGTAGTAAAGAACTCCTAGACTATAGACTAACATAGGATAGCAAGACTGTGACTATTGAACCTTATTTTAGTTAGTTGCTATGGAACTCAAGTTTAATTGTCTGTGAAGATGTTGTTTTGAATATAACAACTAGTTTTATAAACAACTATATTGAAACTGAAAGTACCAAAATCTCAAACCATCTATCTAATCACTTGTGTAGGTGTCATCTATTATTTTCACATTTCTCATTCTATATTTGTTTTTGTCAATTAAGACACAATAAATATGTGACCTATATAAGACTATAAACTATAAACTATTTTAAAATATCTCAAACAATAATTATTTGCACATACTAAACTATTTGTTATGTAAACATATTGTTGTTGTACTTAATTAGACATGTGGTAATAGTGTATGTATGGGAACAGCCTGGATTGTCCATTGAAATGTATTGGCAAAACAATGAACATCTCACTCAAATATGCTCCCTATCTTTGTGATATTTCATTTTATTATAATCCCTTCTTTATGACTCAATTACAGATTAAAACAAGGTTTCTAAACATCACAGACACAATTGGTCTAATGTTGGATTTCTTATATTTCTTCTCTCTGTGTCTCCTCTGTGTCTATCACATTAATAATTACAATTTAGTTTGTCTTTGAAATTACTGTAATATATTGTCTCTTTAAGAATAATACATCATTGTAACTCTTTATTAAATAAGATGAGTTGGAATTGTTCAAGTAATGAAAGCGAAGATATATTTACAGGATATTTATACTAACACTAAAAGTATATAACACTGTGACCTAGATATATAGTATATGTATTAACTATACATCATCATTAATATGATAATATTGTCATAGTGATCATGTCATGTCAAGTTTTACATGTACCTGTGGCAGTTAATATGATAGATAATTAAGTATATGCATGTTATAGTAAATTGTACAATTGTTAGGTCACTGAATTCAAATTCATAAAAAAGGAAATGTCTATATGATGTGATTATAAAGATGTTTAAACCAAATCCACTAGTAGAATATGGAGATTGAAAGGCAGATGTAGGACATTGTTTGTTACTAGGTGAGGTTGTAGCATTCTATATGGTATGTTTGTAATGTTATGTGAACAAAACATTAATAGTGTCATTATACAATCAACTATGATGATATAAGACAGTTACCAGTTCAATACTGTGTGTTATTGTAACATGAAGGCTTTGTTATTTTATAAATAGTTATTTTAAAACTCAAACTATTGTAAAATATCTCAAACAAAAATTATTTGCACAAAAAAGTTATTTGTTATGAAAACATGTTGTTGTCATAATCAGGCATGTAATAGCATTACCTGTGTAAGGATGGTCTGGATTGTCCATTGAAATGTATTAGCAAAAACAATGAATATCTCACTTAAAACTGATCAAAATCTTCACAGTGTTTCTTTTATGAAAATCTCTTCATTATGGCTCAGTTACAGATTAAGACGAAGTTTCTTAATATCACATACACAATGGCTCAAATATTAGATTTGTTTATTTTTCTTCTAAATCTGCCTCCTCTGTGTCTATTATATTAATAGTTTACAATTTAGTTTTGTCTTTGAAACTAATGTAATATAGTATAAAGGGTGTCTCTTTATTATTAATAATATTTAAATGAAATAAGATGAATGAGAAGTGTTCAAGCATGAAATAAAATTATATTTACAAGACAATGCTAAAATAGTAAACGATTTTATAGTTTTGCTCCCTTTTTATGACATTTTTACTGATGCTAAAAGTATACCTCCCTATGAACTACATGTATAGCATATGTATCAACTATATATTATCTTTATTGCAATATTATTATCATAGTGATCCTTCCATGAGGACATTGTATGTGAGCAGATTAATTTGTATTATTCAATATTGTACATTTGTAGTCTTATGTAAACAAACTTTAATAGTGTTATTATACAATGGAATATAATGATATAATATAGTCACCAGTTCAATGCTATGTGTTATAAAAATATACAGGCTTTGTTATTTTATAAATAGCTATTTTGAAACTGAAATTATTATTAAGTATCTCAAACAAAATTATTTTCACAAAACTAAATTATTTGTTATGTAAACATGATGTTGTTGTACTTCATCGGACACAATGTAGCAGTGCCCATGTAGATAAACTAAAGAGAATATTTGACCTGTTTATGAACCCATTCATGATCCTTATAAACACAACAAAGAGTTCTTTTTCACAATTCACATATTGTTACTTTAGATATTCTGTACAGAGCTGGTGACATATATAAAAGTAATGTAATATTCTTACATCAAAGGAAGTGCATACTTCAATGAGAAACTATTAGAACCTAATTGTATTAATTTCACATATTGGACTATTCACTTACTATACAGTATAAATAACTAGTATATTGATATTATATTGTTTCTAGTATATTAATTCCAATAATCAGTTACTAGACACAATACATATGTGACCTATATATAGAGAGTATGTCCATCAACATCATCATCATTATGATATTATCATAGTGAGCATATCATGACAAGTGTATATGACATGTACTTATGGCAGTCAATATGATGATAGATAAGTAAACATGTCAAAGTATATCTTACAATGGTTAGGTCATTGAATTCAAACTCAGAAAGAAAAGAAATCTCTATAGGATATGATTATAAAGATTTTTAAAACCAAATCCACTAGTAGAATATGAAGATCGAAGACAGATTTAGAACATTGTACATAAGCATGTGTGTTTGTAGCATTCTAAATGGTATGTTTGTAATGTTATGTGGACAAAATGTTAATAGTGTCATTGTATAAGACACTCACCAGTTTAATGTCGTGTGTTATAATAACATATAGACTTTGTTGTTTTATAAACAGTTATTTTGAAACTTAATAATTTTAAACCAAAAATATTTGCATGAAACTAAATTATTTGTTATGTAAACATTATTGTTGTTGTACATCATCAGGTACACACACACAGGTACACATTAGCACTATCTGTGTGTAGGGATGGTCCAAATTGTCCATTGAAATGTATTGGCAGAATCAAAATTTTTGCATCATTTGTTTTTATGATAATCCCTTCGTTATGGCTCAGTTATAGATTAAGACAAAGTTTCTAAACATCACAGTCACAATAGGTCAAATTTTGGATTTGTTTATCTTTCTTCTACCTCTGTGTTTATCACATTAACAGTTTACTACATAGTTTTCTTTGAAATTAATGTAATATATTGTCTCTTTAAAAGTCTTAATTTGTCATACATTATTGTAACTTTTATCAAATAAGACAAGTGGAAGCCATTTAAGAAATGCAAATAGAGATATATTAACAAGATAATACTAAAGAAGTAAACAATTTTTTAAGTTTTCAGGATGTTTCAACTGAAATATCACTGTAACTTACATGTATAGTATGTGTATCAACTACACAATATCATTTTGATGATATTATTGTAGTGATCATGTCATGACATGTATTACACATACTTATGACAGCCAATAATATAATAGTTAGTAATAACTAAGTATATACTATGTCACAATAGACCTTGTACTGATTAGATCACTAAATTCAAACTCGTAAGATAGCAAAATCTCTGTAGGATTAAATTATAAAGACTTTTAAAACCAAATCCACTAGTAGGATATGAAGATTGAAAGACAGATGTAGGACATTGTACATGAACAAATGAGTTTGTAGCATTCTAAATGGTATGTTTGTAATGTTCTGTGGACAAAACTTTAATAGTGTCAATATACAATCAATTATATAAGTCAGTCATTAGTTCAATACTGTGTGTTATTATAACATATAGGCTTTGTTATTATATAAACAGTTATTTTGAAACTGAAACTATAGTAAAATATACCAAACAAAGTCATGTACCTAAAATTACATGATAAAAGAGTATTGTTAAAAGACACTGATCAATAGGTCTTCCTTGTTTATTGACATGGCAACTGAATGAACTGATATACAACTTTATATTGGTCAGTTCTGTCCTACTATACTCAGTTTATGTACTAGTTACTGTTGTACACCTCTCTTTCACAAGTATGTCTTACTATCTTTTATGACCATCATTGTTGCTATTCAACCATTGATGAGAGTAGAGAGTATATTCAGCTAGTCACCATTCACTGATGATGCAGTCATATGACCCCTATAAACATAACTTTCTTTGCTTGTCACATTGTATTGTGTTTTGTTTGTCTAATTACTAGCTCACCTAGTTAACATACCACGTTATAGTTAGTCCATTAGTATACACACACACACACACACATATAATACATAACATGCTGTGTCATATATCTTTAGTTGGAAAAATAAACAGACATTTCTAGTATAAGTAATGTATCCTCTTAGTGATCTTTTTAATACTTTAGTTTGAGATTGTTTTTAACATTAAAAGTAACTTATATAACAACATCATAATCATAATCACAATTTATGACATATTAGGAAATGACTATTACAACAGCACAGGAAGCGAATACTTTAATGAGAAATTGTAACATATCCTAGACCCTAAGCTCTAAACCTTAGAGCCTAACTGTATTAATTTCACATATTGGAATACTCACATACTATACAGTACAAATAGCCACTATATTTCTAGTATATTATTTTCTCTTTAAAAATCTTAATTTGTCATACATCATTGTAACTTTTTATTAAATAAGCTGAGTGGGAACCGTTCAAGCAATGCAAATAAAAATACATTTACGAAAAAGATAATGTAAGTAATAGAAGTACACAATTGTAAGTTTTGTTACTTTTTAAAGATATTTCAACTGATACTAAAAGTATATGTCACTGTGAGCTAGATGTATAGTATATGTATCAAATATACATCATTTGATGATATTATCAGAGTGATCATGTCATGACAAGTATTTACATATGTCAGTCAATAATATGATAGATAATTAAGTATATGCGTGTCTATCTTACAATTATCATTATATCTTACAATTGTTAGGTCACTGAATTCAAACTCATAAAGAAAGCAAAATATCCATAGGATATAATCATAAAGATTTTATCAACCAAATCTTCTAGTAGGATATGAAGATTGAAAGACAGATGGAGGACATTGTATATGAGCAAATGAGTTTGTAGCATTCTAAATGGTATGTTTGTAATGTTCTGTGGACAAAACTTTAGTAGTGTCATTATATAATGGACTGTAATGATAGTTAACAGTCACCACTTCGATGCTGTGTGTTATTATAACATATATGCTTTATTATTATATAAACAGTGTGAAATACACCAAACAAAACTATATAACTAAATCACATGTTTTTGTTGTACTTAATAAATAGACAAAACTTTTTATATGATAACATTACATTACAATATCAGCGTATACATAACATGGTATTTTAAAATTTGTTTAAAGAGATAAGTTGTGACTAATTATATAGCAGATTCAGTTTCAAAATAGCTGTACAAATTATAAAAAGCTCAAACATTGTAAACACATTTTATAGACAAACTTTACTCACAGCAGTATAGATATTATCTCAGCTACAAAGTAGTTATGTTGCTACTACTGGTCTTTGTCTCTTTGTTATTCAACACTCAAGGAGCTACTTCTCATGAGATCAATATAACTCACAGGAATGAGCTGGAAACAATCTTATGTCATTTTGGTCCATTCAATAATGACACTATTATAGTGTTGTTCACAAATATTACTCATGAGATTAGAAACATATCATTTTGTCTTGTTAATACTAGTCACTCACTGACTATAAAAAGTAGTACAAACTCACTTGCTTATATAAGATGTCCTACAGCTCTTGTCTCTCAACCTTCATATCCCACTAGTGGATTTGTATTTGTTATTATTTATAACCTTACTCTACAGAAATTATCATTCCAGGGATGTGGTGCTTTCTTGAGAGATCTGGATGAGAGCATCCTGTCATCTATCAACTCTACAACATCTCCAGTATATTTCACAGAGTATCATTCTTCTCTATTACTGTTCCTCCATATTGAGACATTACTGATCAAAGAAGTTAATATGTTATCAAATTATGGGTTTTCTGTTTTAGCTATTAATCCATCAAATGCTATTATTGAAAATATCAATGTTACCTCTACAAAAAGTTTTGAGTTTTATCAGCAGACTAATATGAGTTTAGGTAATGGAGTGTTGTTATTGTTTGCTGATGAAAGCAATGTAAAATGTTTAGAAAAGAATGTTTTAATAAAAGAAGCAAATTTTGAAGATAACTTTGACTATATTGTTGGAATCAAGTGTCTCTCTGATCTTAGTAATTTAGGACATCAACGAAACATTACTTCAATTCCTGTTGTTAATGCTGCAGCTTTGACAATACTTTATACTCAACAGAAATTCTCAGCCAATGTCCAAATATCTTCAACAAACTTTACTCAAAATAGTGGTTCATTTTCAGGTGCTATGTTAGTGCTCCATATCAATAGTTTAACTAATTCTCATACTGTAATTGATAATGGTAGTATTTTTTTGAAGAACCATAATCATTATGGTTGCCATGGAGCTGCTCTTTCATTATTAATGACATTTTACCAGAGCTATGACACTCATCTGCACCCACTCATTGTATCTAACAGTGTTTTTCTGTCTCATCAATCTAATGATGATTTTTATGACCACACCACAAGACTAAATACAAGAGCAGTTTCTGTTTTTATACATTATCCTCAACCAACTAAAGACTCTGATGTCACAGTGACATTTAGAAATGTGAATTTTAGTAAAAACCATATCAACACCACAGGATCATGTCTGTATGCAACTTCATATTCATATTTCTATGAAAATTATTCTCCTCTGACAGTAGTTTTGGAAGATGTCATAGCATATCAGAACACACAAACTGGTTTGTCAACATCCATTTCAAAAGCTGGTTTGTTCACAATGGTTGGTATCAAAGCACTTCATATAACTGGATCTAACAGTCATTATTATAATAATTCAGGGTCAGTCTTTGAAGTAATTGATACTAATATTATATTGGAGGGTAGTATGTTATTTGAAGGAAATAGAGGAGAGAGAGGAGCTGTATTCAAGTTATATGGCAGTAGTACATTTCACTTAAACAACGGACTCAGGGCTACCTTTATCAATAATATTGCTCATACAAAGGGAGGAGCTATTTATGCACAAAATGAAGACTATATTTATAAAACCATAAAACAATGTACATTTCAAATTTTGTCACCTTTACCAAATATCTCAGAATATAATATCAGTATGGTATTCATCAATAACATAGCTGGTCTTTCTGGTAGCTCCATATTCAGTACTAACCTGTACAATTGCTATATGAATGAATCATATTATATCACTCCACAAAATGCAGAGGACTATTACAACAAAATCTTCAAATTTACATCTTCTACAATTACTCCATTAAACCTCTCCACCTTGTCTAGTAGGCATTGCTAGTGTATTGACAATAATTGTTCACTTGTTTCCAACTTCTCACTTGTCTATCCTGGGCAAACATTACATATATCCATGGCTGCTCGTGATGTAATGAATAATCCTGCATACACCACAGTATCTCTTACACTAGCTCAAAGTAAAACATCGTCACTACTTCCATCATGGTATATCTCACCTCATGATGAGAATCAAGTCTTATTAGAATCATATCAATGTACTTTAGTTAACTTCGCTGTTTACAAAAGAGATACTCATTCAAAAACAATTGACACTATCTTGGTTGTATCATCGGCTGACAATTCAATGTTATTAAATGTAAATATCAAATTATTACATTCTTGTCCTCTGGGTTTTGAACTAAATACAACTACTGGTACTTGTCAATGTTCCTCAGTTATTAAAGAACTTGGTCTAGTTGGAGATTATAAACCAATTTGTCAAATCATTTCATATTCTCTTGCTACAATTACCAGACCACCTGACTCTGCTGCATGGGCTGGACTAATGAATATTACAAATGGTACATATCAGACTACAGTATTTGGTGTGACACTTACTTACTATGAATCTTGTAACATCAATCAAGATTATACCACATTCTTGATAAATGGTTCTGATGTTTTAATAGCTAATCCCAATAATTACCTTGTAAATAATCTTCCACTTTGTACACCAACTAAAACAGGACCTTTATGTTCTACTTGTACTACTGTTAATGGTATCAAGTATAGTGTGGTATTTGGTTCTTCACAATGTAAGCAGTGTAGTAATTGGTGGTTATTGACACTAATCCTCTATGCAGTAGCTGGTCCCCTCATCATTTACCTGTTATTTGCTCTCAAACTCACATTAACAACTGGTACACTCAATGGAATTATATTCTATGCTCAAGCTATTGGAATTTTAAATATTAAAATAACGTCATCACATCATGTCTTTTCATCACTTTATTCATTAACACATGTATTTCTTTCCATATTGAATCTGAATCTTGGGTTTCCTTTATGTTTTTACAATGGAATGACAGAGTTATGGAAAGCTGGTCTCAGTTTACTGTTTCCACTTTATTTACTGACAATAGTTGTTGTCCTCATTATCCTCAGTCGTTATTCTTTAAGACTTTCTAACAGAATAGCTCACTCCTCAGTTCAAGTACTGGTTACTGTTGTACACCTCTCTTTTATAAGTATGTTTACTTCAATATCAAATATTGTTGGACCAATTAATATATATACCAATGATACTAGTAACCCAATACTTAAGGTTTGGTACAGAGATGGTGCAGTTGAGTATGGAAAAAGTGGTCATTTGATATTAATGATCTTTATTTTACTAGTGGTTGGTCCTGTCATATTATCTTATATGACCCTTTTAGTTGCTGGTCGACCACTTATGAAAATAGATATATTAAGAGAGTATATTCGACCTATTTATGAAGCTATCCATTGTCCCTATAAACACAACAAAGAATTTTTTTTCACAACTCGCCTACTGTTACTTGTGTTTTTCTATAATTTAGATATTCTGTACAAAACTGGTGACATATATAAAAGTGATGTAATAGCTATCCCTGTTATTGCCTTCTATGTGACAATTGAAGTATCTTGCAGGCCTTTTCGTAAGATGTGGCTCAATATTTTTGATCTTTTTATTATGTGGAATTGTGTCATAGTTTTTGGTATATCATGGCATTTTTTTAGTTCGTTCAGTCAAATGTCAAATATTTTAGCTCTATCAACAATTATTGTTTTCTTGGCATTGATCATTGTTATCATTTTTCATTTTCTTTGGGTCACAGGAAAACTTGACCAGCTAAAACAAAAATTGAACGTTCTTCGTGTTAAACTAATTTATAAATTTCATTTATATTTTGATAGAATACGTCATTCTTCACGACCTTCACAATTAAATACTTGTGATTTGCAAGGATCGTTCTTTGAGACTTGTGATGAATCCAGAGAACCACTTCTCAGTCCAACATAAAATACACCAATTATATGTATTGACATTGACACCATACAGTGTGATACAATGTGTACTTATAACATTTAATAGTTTACAACTTAGTTTGTTTTTGAATAATGTGTGTTTGTTCATTTTTAAGAATCTTTAAAACTTAATTTGTCATACATCACTTTAAAGCTTTCACAAACAAGATGAGTGGAAGTCATTTAAGCAATGTAAATAACAATAACTATGTTTACAAGATAATACTAAAGAAGTAAGTAGTTTTGTCATATTGACCATGTCATTACAAGTATTAAACACAACTTGTGACAGCCAATAATATGATAGATAATAATTATTAACTATTTACATGTCACAGTATATCATACACTGGTTGAGTCACTAAAACCTACATATCATATGATTATAAGAATTCTAAAATCAAAACCACCAGCAACATGATTAAAAGATTAAAAGACAGGTATAAGACATTGTACATGAGTAAGTGAGTTTGTAACATTTCAAATAGCATGTTTGTAATGTTATGTGAACAAAACATTAATAATGTCAATATACAATCACCTATAATGATATAAGGCAGTTACTAGTTCAGTACTGTGTGCTATAATATATTTTATAAACAGTTATTTTGATACTTAAGTTTAATTGTAGCTATTTTGAAACTGTAATCTCAAACCATCTATATATCTAATTACTTGTGTAGGTGTCATCTACTATGGTGTCTAAACCTTCTTATGATAATATAATTTGGATCATAAAACTGATAAGATTCAACAACAATAGTCAACTTATTCAGCCCCTTACAAAAACAGCTGGATATTTATATTATATTATATTTTGTAGCTCACACAAATATCATTATGGAAACATTTTAGTTAGGAGCAGAACATGTTGTGTGTGACAAACTCCTCATTAAATATACATACTGAGAACAACATGACTTTATGTGGGTCTTTCATGTATTAGGTTATATATCAATATTTCGTCTTGTACACAATCAACAACAAATTATGACAGATTTATTTTTCCATGTCAAATTAATTTGAATGTTTATTCATAGTATGGAACATTATTCCCTTGAGTATATCATCTCTTAGAATCAATTGAGATTACTTAATGACATTGTATACATAACATACTATTTAATGAAATTTCAATTTGATTGTTGATATATTATAATATATATTGACTCACCTCATGGCCACCTGATTAGTTTCTATCTATGTCATTGCCACATGATAACATCATTGATGTGATTGCTATGTCTTAAACCTATAGCTAAACTTACTAAAAACAGTAACAAATATAACATGTTGCTATGCAACCAATTAATATGCTGTGTAGTTTTGCTTCAATTTTGTATACCCAAACCTACAGCACATACTCATCATTCAACCTGATGAAATAGATAAAACATTTTTAAAAGGAAAACGACTTCACATTACCTTACATAACTATAAATAGTATTATGCTATTCTTGGAGATTACATGTTGAAGAGGCAGATTCTATAAATAATATAATTTCATTTTTATAGATAGTATAAATTGGTATAGGAAGTTTGTCTAGGCATCAATCAGACTTCAACATCTTAAAACCGAACTGAAGCTAAATATAGTAACACATATTAGAGTGTTGGCTAACATACATATTACCTCAGATAACTATATATAGTTTCCAATGTTTTCTGCAGTAGGAAAGAAATCAGATGATGTAAGAGTAAGATAACCACTTGCTCATAGATGGTATACTGCTATGGACACAAATTTATCTGTGAAATGGCTTGGCAGTCAGTCACCTTTGGTTATTACATAGTTTCTAGAACTTATACTGCATTAAGTTAGTACCATATTACTTACCAATACTATGATCACAATATGACATGTCATAGATATATGTCCAGTACAGGTTCATTGATATCTAGATTGGGTCCTGGACAAGAATACACATGATACAGGGTCCTAGTTTTATTTTTTTATAATAATACATTTATCTATATTCGTACTACGTACAATACAACAAACTATTTGACGGAGTATTTAAAATAAATCTATTTTATTGTGTATTCTTTGATGTATTCATACTGCCAATTAAGATATAATGACACAAACTTTTCACATATTTTGTACTCCAAATTTCCAACTGAGTTGTATCAACAATCACAATCAAATAGAAATCAGTCTATGTGCACACATGATATCTAAACTGTGATATTTCCTTGTGAAGTTATTATAATGTTTACTTTCAGATATTATCTATCTAGTGTATACTTATGTATGAGCTTGTCATGTGATTCATGACATGTTATATAGCTTTGTAACTTGGGATCAATTATAGTAAAGGTACAACCTCAGTTAGAAAATAAGTGTGTGTTTCTAGTAAAAATGAATGTATCCTCTTAATGTTCTGTTTATTTTTAATACTGAAACTTCAATTTGATGGTTTTTATATAACGTTTTATTTTTCCATGTCAAAGTAAATTGAATGTTTTTTGTAGTACATCATTTCTCAGAATACATTGTATACATAACATACTACATTCATAGTATTCATAGTATAGAACATTATTCCTTTGAGTACATCATCTCTTAGAGTCCATTGAGATTACTTAATGACATTGTATACATAACATACTATTTAATAAAATTTCAGTTTACTGACTCACATACAGATTCACTTCCATACTATTGGAGGCTTCAACCCAATGCAAACACACTTCCCTAAGCTTCAACCCACTAGTTACTCATACAGACATACCTCCTTACTATTGAGGTTTTCAACCCCATACAGACACACCTGTTTAAGTTTCAACGCACTAATTACACATACAGACACACCTCCATACTATTGGAGGCTTCAACCTCATACAAACACACCTCCCTAAGCTTCAACCTACATCATATTCCCATCAAATTTAAACAAGCATTGGAACTCATAAAGAAAGCAAATCTCAATAGGATATGATTATAAAGATTTTAAACCCAAATCCACTAATAGGATATGAAGATTGAAAGACAGATGTAGGACATTGTACATAAACAAATGAATTTGTAGCATTCCTTAAACCTTAATAGTGTCATTATACAATGGACTATAATGATGTAAGAGAGTCACCAGTTCAATGCTGTGTATTATTATAACATATAAGCTTTGTTATTATTATAATATAAACAGTTATTATTAAACTGAAACTTTTGTGAAATACACAAAACAAAATTATGTAACTAAAACACATTTTTTTGTTCTACTTGATAAAAGAGACAACTTTTAAATGTAACTTTACATTACAATATCAATGTATACATAACATGCTATTTGAAAATATGATTGAATAGATAAGTTGTGACTAATTATATAGTAGATTCAGTTTCAAAGTAGCTGTACAAATTATAAAAAATCCCAAACATTGTATACATATTTCACAGACAAACTGATACCCATAGAAGTATAGATATTATCTCAGCTACAAAGTAGTTATGTTGCTACTACTGGTCCTTGTCTCTTTGTTATTCAACACTCAAGTAGCTACTGCTCATGAGATCAATATAACTCGCAGGAATAAGCTGGAGACAGTCTTATGTCATTCTGGTCCATTCAATAATGACACTGTTATAGTGTTGTTCACAAATATTACTCATGAGATTACAAACATATCATTTTGTCTTATTAATACTAGTCACTCACTGACTATAAAAAGTGCTACAAACTCACTTGCTCACATAAAATGTCCTACAGCTGTTGTCTCTCAACCATCATATCCCACTAGTGGATTTGTCTTTGTTAATCTTTATAACCTTACTCTACAGAAATTATCATTCCAGGGATGTGGTGCTTTCTTGAGAGATCTGGATGGGAGCATCCTGTCATCTATCAACTCTACAACATCTCCAGTATATTTCACAGAGTATCATTCTTCTCTATTACTGTTCCTCCATATTGAGACATTACTCATCAAAGAAGTTAATATGTTATCAAATTATGGGTTTTCTGTTTTAGCTATTAATCCATCAAATGCTATTATTGAAAATATCAATGTTACCTCTACAAAAAGTTTTGAGTTTTATCAGCAGACTAATATGAGTTTAGGTAATGGAGTGTTATTATTGTTCACTGATGAAAACGACGTGAAAAGTTTAAAAAAGAATGTTTTAATAAATAAAGCAAGTTTTGAAGATACCTTTGACTATATTGACAGTGTCAGATGTCTCTCTGATCTTAGTAATTTATTACATCAACAAAACTTTAATTCAATTCCTGTTGTTAATGCTGTATGTTTGACAATACTTTATACTCAACACAACTTCTCAGCCAATGTCCAAATATCTTCAACAAACATTACTCATCATTATGGCTCATATTCAGGTGCTATGTTAGTTTTACATATCAAAAGTGTAACTAACTCTCAGACTGTAATTAATAATGGTAGTATTTTTTTGAAGAACTATAATCTTTATAATTGCCATGGTGCTGCTCTTTCATTATTAATGACATTTTACCAGAGCTATGACACTCATCTGCACCCACTCATTGTATCTAACAGTGTTTTTCTGTCTCATCAATCTAATGATGATTTTTATGACCACACCACAAGACTAAATACAAGAGCAGTTTCTGTTTTTATACATTATCCTCAACCAACTAAAGACTCTGATGTCACAGTGACATTTAGAAATGTGAATTTTAGTGAAAACCATATCAAGACTACAGGATCATGTCTGTATGCAACTTCATATTCATATTCCTATGAAAATTATTCTCCTCTGATAGTTGTTCTGGAAGATGTCATAGCATACCAAAACACATCAACTGGTTTTTCAACATCCATTTCAAAAGCTGGTTTGTTCACAATAGTTGGTATCAGAGCACTTCATATAAATGGATCTAACAGTTATTATTTTAATAATTCAGGGTCAGTCTTTGAAGTAATTGACAGTAACATTATATTGGATGGTAATATGTTGTTTGAAGGAAATAGAGGAGAGAGAGGAGCTGTATTCAAGTTATATGGCAGTAGTACATTTCATTTAAAGAATGGACTCAGGGCTACCTTCATCAATAATATTGCTCATACAAAGGGAGGAGCTATTTATGCACAATATGAAGACTATATTTATAAAACCATAAAACAATGTACATTTCAAGTTTTGTCACCTTTTCCAAATATCTCGGAATATAATATTAGTATGGTATTCATCAATAACAAAGCTGGACTTTCTGGCAGCTCCATATTCAGTACTAACCTGTACAATTGCTATATGAATGAATCATATATCACTCCACAAAATGCAAAAAGCTATTATAACAAAATCTTCAAATTTGGATCTTTTGTAATTACTCCATTAAACCTCTCCACCTTGTCTAGTAGACATTGCTTATGTTTTGACAATAAATGTTTACCTGTTCCCAACGTCTCACTTGTCTATCCTGGGCAAACGTTACATATATCCATGGCTGCTCGTGATGTAATGAATAATCCTGCATACACCACAATATCTCTTACACTAGCTGAAAGTAAATCATTGTCACCACTTCCATCATGGTATATCTCACCTCATGATGAGAATCAAGTCTTATTAGAATCATATCAATGTACTTTAGTTAACTTCACTGTTTACAAAAGAGATATTGATCCAAAAACAATTGATGACACTATCTTGGTTGTATCATCTGCTGACAATTCAATGTTATTAAATTTAGATATCAAATTATTAGATTATTGTCCTCTGGGTTTTGAACTAAATACAACTACTGGCACTTGTCAATGTTCCTCAGCTATTAAAAAACTTGGACTAGTTGGAGATTATAAACCAATTTGTCAAATCATTTCATATTCTCTTGCTACAATTATCAAACCACCTGAGTCTACTGCATGGGGTGGACTAATGAAAATTACGAATGGTACAAATATGACTACAGTATTTGGTGTGGCACATACCTGTCATGAATCCTGTAACAACATTCAAGATTATACCATGTTCTTGATAAATGGCTCTGATGTTTTAATAGCTGATCCTAACAATTACCTTGTAAATAATCTTCCACTTTGTACACCAACTAAAACAGGACCTTTATGTTCTACTTGTACTACTGTTAATGGTATCAAGTATAGTGTGGTATTTGGTTCTTCAGAATGTAAGCAGTGTAGTAATTGGTGGTTGTTAACACTAATCCTCTATGCAGTAGCTGGTCCCCTCCTCATTTACCTGTTATTTGTTCTCAAACTCACATTAACAACTGGTACACTCAATGGAATTATATTCTATGCTCAAGCTATTGGAGTTTTAAATAAGAAAATAACGTCATCACATCATGTCTTTTCATCACTTTATTCATTAACACATGTATTTCTTTCCATATTGAATCTGAATCTTGGTTTTCCTCTTTGTTTTTATAATGGTATGACAGAGTTATGGAAAGCTGGACTCAGTTTACTATTTCCACTTTATTTACTGACAATAGTTGTTGTCCTCATTATCCTCAGTCGTTATTCTTTAAGACTTTCTAACAGAATAGCTCATTCCTCAGTTCAAGTACTGGTTACTGTTGTTCACCTCTCTTTTATAAGTATGTTTACTTCAATATCAAATATTGTTGGACCAATTAATATATATACCAATGATACTAGTAACCCAATATTTAAAGTTTGGTACAGAGATGGTACAGTTGAGTATGGAAAAGGTAGTCATTTGATATTAATGATCTTTATTTTACTAGTGGTTGGTCCTGTCATGTTTTCTTATATGACCATTCTAGTTGCTGGTCGACCACTTATGAGAATTGATATATTGAGAGAGTATATTCGACCTGTTTATGAAGCCATTCATGGTCCCTATAAACACAACAAAGAGTTCTTTTTCACAACCCGCCTACTGTTACTTGTATTTCTCTACACTTTAGATATTTTGTACAAAGCTGGTGACATATATAAAAGTGATGTAATAGCTATCCCTATTATTGCCTTCTATGTGACAATTGAAGTATCTTGCAGGCCTTTTCGTAAGATGTGGCTCAATATTTTTGATCTTTTTATTATGTGGAATTGTGTCATAGTTTTTGGTATATCATGGCATTTTTTTAGTTCGTTCAGTCAAATGTCAAATATTTTAGCTCTATCAACAATTATTGTTTTCTTGGCATTGATCATTGTTATCATTTTTCATTTTCTTTGGGTCACAGGAAAACTTGACCAGCTAAAACAAAAATTGAACGTTCTTCGTGTTAAATTCATTTATAAATTTCATTTATATTTTGATAGAATACATCATTCTTCACGACCTTCACAATTAAATACTTGTGATTTGCAAGGATCGTTCTTTGAGACTTGTGATGAATCCAGAGAACCACTTCTCAGTCCAACATAAAATACACCAATTATATGTATTGACATTGACACCATACAGTGTGATACAATGTGTACTTATAACATTTAATAGTTTACAACTTAGTTTGTTTTTGAATAAAGTGTGTTTGTTCATTTTTAAGAATCTTTAAAACTTAATTTGTCATACATCATTGTAAAGCTTTCACAAACAAGATGAATGGAAGTCATTCAAGCAATGCAAATAACAATAACTATATTTACAAGATAATACTAAAGAAGTAAGTAGTTTTGTCATATTGACCATGTCATTACAAGTATTAAACACAACTTGTGACAGCCAATAATATGATAGATAATAATTATTAACTATTTACATGTCACAGTATATCATACACTGGTTAAGTCACTAAATTCAAACAAAAAAGAAGTAAAGCCTACATATCATATGATTATAAGAATTCTAAAACCAAATCCACCAGCAATATGATTAAAAGATTGAAAGACAGGTATAAGACATTGTACATGAGTAACTGTGTTTGTAACATTTCAAATAGCATGTTTGTAATGTTATGTGGACAAAACATTAATAATGTCAATATACGATCACCTATAATGATATAAGGCAGTTACCAGTTCAGTACTGTGTGTTATAATATATTTTATAAACAGTTATTTTGATACTTAAGTTTAATTGTAGCTATTTTGAAACTGAAAGTACCAAAAAATCTCAAACCATCTATATATTTAATATTTAATTACTTGTGTAGGTGTCATCTACTATGGTGTCTAAACCTTCTTATGATAATATAATTTGGATCATAAAACTGATAAGATTCAACAACAATAGTCAACTTATTCAGCCCCTTACAAAAACAGCTGGATATTTATATTATATTATATTTTGTAGCTCACACAAATATCATTATGGAAATATTTTAGTTAGGAGCAGAACATGTTGTGTGTGACAGACTCCTTATTAAATATACATACTGAGAACAAAATGACATTATGCGGGTCTTTCGTGTATTAGGTTATATATCAATATTTCTTCTTGTACACAATCAACAACAAATTATGACAGATTTATTTTTCCATGTCAAATTAATTTGAATGTCTATTCATAGTATGGAACATTATTCCCTTGAGTACATCATCTCTTAGAATCAATTGAGATTACTTAATGACATTGTATACATAACATACTATTTAATAAAATTTCAATTTGATTGTTGATATATTATAATATATATTGACTCACCTCATGGCCACCTGATTAGTTTCTATCTATGTCATTGGCACATGATAACATCATTGATGTGATTGCTATGCCTTAAACCTATAACTAAACTTACTAAAAATAGTAACAAATATAACATGTTGCTATGCAACCAATTAATATGCTATGTACTTTTGCTTCAATTTGTATACCCACACCTACACCACATACTCAGAATTCAACCTGATGAAATAGATAAACACTTTTAAAAGGAAAACGGCTTCGCATTACCTTACATAACTATGTATAGTATTATGCTATTCTTGAAGATTACATGTTGAAGAGGCAGATTCTATAAATAATATAATTCCATTTTTACAGATAGTATAAATTGGTATAGGAAGTTTGTCTGGGCATCAATCAGACTTCAACATCTTAAAACCGAACTGAAGCTAAATATAGTAACACATATTAGAGTGTTGGCTAACATACATATTATCTCAGATAACTATATATAGTTTCCAATGTTTTCTGCAGTGGGAAAGAAATCAGATGATGTAAGAGTAAGATAACCACTTGCTCATAGATGGTATACTGCTATGGACACAAATTTATCTGTGAAATGGCTTGGCAGTCAGTCACCTTTGGTTATTACATAGTTTCTAGAACTTATACTGCATTAAGTTAGTACCATATTACTTACCAATACTATGATCACAATATGACATGTCATAGATACATGTCCAGTACAGGTTCATTGATATCTAGATTGGGTCTTGGACAAGAATACACATGATACAGGGTCCTAGTTTTATTTTTAATAATAATACATCTATCTATATTTGTACTACGTACGATACAGCAAACTTTTTGACGCAGTATTTAAAATAAATCTATTTTATTGCGTATTCTTTGATGTATTCATACTGGCAACTAAGATATAATATGACACAAACTTTCACATATTTTGTACTCCAAATTTCCAACTGAGTTGTATCAACAATCACAATCAAATAGAAATCAGTCTATGTGCACACATGATATCTAAACTGTGATATTTCCTTGTGAAGTTATTATAATGTTTACTTTCAGATATCACCTATCTAGTGTATACTTATGTATGAGCTTATCATGAGATACATGACATGTTAAATAGCTTTGTAATTTGGCATCAATTATAGTAAAGATACAATCTCAGTTAGAAAATAAGTGTGTGTTTCTAGTAAAAATGAATGTATCCTCTTAATGTTCTGTTTACTTTTAATACTGAAACTTCAATTTGATGGTTTTTATATAACATTTTAAATAGTTTGTATAATGCCATTATAATCCCAATATAACATTTTGTATATAATAATATAAAGAGTTATACAGTGACACTCAAATACGTTTAGACACCCACATGTTGCACATTATAAAGTGTTATTTAAGCTTTTTGGCAATGCACAGTATTTATATGCACATCTTATGCTGCTCAGTTACAATTATCAAAAACTACTTATACTAAGTGGGTCTTTCATGTATTAGGTTATATATATTAATATTTCTTAAGTCTTTTACACAATTAACATGTCATTATGACAGATTTATTTTTCCATGTCAAAGTAAATTGAATGTTTTTTGTAGGACATCACTTCTTAAAATACATTGTATACATAACATACTATATTCATAGTATTCATAGTATGGAACATTATTCCCTTGAGTACATCATCTCTTAGAATCCATTGAGATTACTTAATGACATTGTATACATAACATACTATTTAATGAAATTTCAATTTGATTGTTGATAAATTATAATATATATTGATTCACCTCATACCATCTGATTTTGTCAGTGACATGGTGATTAGTTTTTATCTATGTCATTGGCACATGATAACATCATTGATGTGATTGCTATGTCTTAAACCTATAACTAAACTTGCTAAAAACAGTAACAAATATAACATGTTGCTATGCAACCAATTAATATGTTGTGTACTTTTTCTTCAATTTTGTATACTCACACTACACCACATACTCAGCATTCAATTAGAAAAAAAGTGTGTTTCTAGTAAAAATGAATGTATCCTCTTAATGATTTGTTTATTTTTAATACTGAAACTTCAGTTTGAGACTTTTTTATATAACATTTAAAATAGTTTGTAAAACACCATTTTAATCCCAATATAACACTTTGTACATAATAATATAAGGAATTAATACAGTGGCACTCAAGTGAATCTGGACACCAACATGACATTGTGTGTATTATAAATAGTATTTAAGCTTATTAGCAATGCACAGTATTTATAGGTATATCTTACAGCTGCTCATTTACAACTATCAAAAGCTATTGCAATTAGAGCAGTGACTTTAAAGTCCTTAATCTGTAGAGAAGTGGATAGGTGGAAACAATTTGTAAATAATAGTTATATCTATAGCTAATGATATAATAATATAATAGTTATATAGTAGTTCTATTTATATGAATAGTTAGTTAGTTATATATATATTTATATCAGAGTATACAGATATTTATGTAATATCAGTTACCAGATGAATTAACACATCTTGTTGATAGTTCTGTTGTTGTTGACCTGATGAATTTCATAATAAGTATTGGGAAACAATAAATAGCAACAACAAGATTACAACAGACCTTCTTGTAGAGTTAATCTGCTAATGTAGTCTCAATTTAATTTTTTAAAAGTGATGTCATATAAAGGAACTATAATATGTTTGTACTGAAAAACACAAACTTATTTAGATATAGAAAATAAACATTGATACCTTTATTCTATTAGTTATGATAACTGTAAATATGACATATTGATAGTATATGTCATGCCAGACTGTATCTTATTCTTAATATTATCTGTATAGGTTGAATTAGTTGCAAAGTTAATGCACAGTATATAACATGCCATTAATTAAACCTAACTGTCTTGTGTTCTAGGCAATTGAACTTAAAATATTTAAATAAAATTGCACATTGTGATTATGGAGTGATAGCACTAAATTGTCCACTAGGTTTTGAGCTAAATACAGACACGAGTACATGTCAATGTTCACGAGTTATTGATAAACTTGGTATAGCTGGAGACTATCAACCTACTTGTATAGTTGTCTCAAACTATTCATATTTACAATATCCTTTCACTACCATTGCTACACCCTCCTACTCTGCTGCATGGGCTGGATTAATGAATATTACAAATGGTACAAATCAGACTACTGTATTTGGTATGGCACTAACCTGCTTTGAATCTTTTAACTTCAATGATTATACCATGTTCTTGATAAACGACTCTGATGTTTTAATAGCTGATCCCAACAATTACCTTGTAAACCATCTTCCACTTTGTCCACCAACTAAAATAGGACCTTTATGTTCTACTTGTACTACTGTTAATGGTATCAAGTATAGTGTGGTATTTGGTTCTTCACAATGTAAGCAGTGTAGTAATTGGTGGTTATTGACACTAATCTTCTATGCAGTAGCTGGTCCCCTTCTCATTTACCTGTTATTTGCTCTCAAACTCACATTAACAACTGGTACACTCAATGGAATTATATTCTACGTTCAAGATATTGGAATTTTAAATATTAAAATAACATCATCACATCATGTCTTTTAATCCATTATTATTTAATAACATATAGTTATATCAATTAATATTTATAACATTGATACTAGTAACCCAATACTTAAAGTTTAGTACAGAGATGGTACAGTTGAATATGGAAAAGTGGTCATTTGACATTAATGATACTAGCTATAGTAATGGTTGTCCCATCTTACTATCTTATATGAAATCTATAAAATACTCAAAACAATATTATTTAAAAAACACACTAACCATAACACTACTATTGTATTCTTGACATTAGTTACTGTTATTATATTTCATATTCTATGGGTCACTGGAACAATAAAGAAAATAAAACCAAAATCGTACATACTTCAAATGAAATTAACTTCGTTTCTCTTTTATTCTAAAACACATCATAATCCACAAACTCCAAAGCTAAAAACCAAACATCTTGAAGGGTCATTCTTTGATACCTATGATGAAACAAGAGAACCACTTCTCAGTCTAACATAAAACATGTGTGTGTTTATAAACAATTAATATATTACAGTGTGTGTATCAAGTTATAAATTTCTTTGATTTAATACAGATGTCTCTACTTAATGTAGCTCTACTTACAACATAAACACGTGTCTGTTTATCAAGAATTAGTCAATCATAGTGTGTGTATGTTGTGTGTGTTGGTTTGTGTACATTTGTTTTTGTTTGTTGTTGTTAACACGTAGTGCTTCATACTTATAAAATACAGTCATATTTGTTAATTACATTTAATATCTTTTGTAATGTCATAATATCGTGACAACATTCATTCTTTGAAATTATCTTTACTTAATGATATAAGTCTTTCCAGAGATGTATCGTTTTATTAATGTAAAGAACTCCTTGAGTAGTGATTAACAAAGGATAGTAAGACTGTATCCACTAAATTACTTTGTAGCTATATGTAGTTGCTATGGATATCCAAGTTTAATTATCTGTGAAATATGTTGTTTTGAATATAACATGTTGGCTTTGTTATTCTATAAACAGTTATTTTGAAACTGAAACTATTATAAACTTTCCAAAACCAAATAGCTTGTGATGTAAACACAATTTGTGTTATATTACACTGTCCAGTAATATGCACCTTGTAACCATGAAGACAAAGTAAACTTCTCAATTTATGGTCCTAACAATCTTATAATTGGAATATCACAGTCTTCATGAAATATACTAAGAATAACATACTTGTTATACTATAACCAATGACATCGAAACATCAATGTATCCTTTCTATATAAAATAACTTTCAATGTTTTTGTATTGCTAAATTCATCATAGCTTGGATATTTCCTTAATAGAACACATTGCTTGTCTGTACTAGTACTAGTTAAGACATCCATTTATCTTATGATCTATACTGGTATAATGTACTACTTCAGTTAAATCAATTGGGAACTACTTATTAATCATTCAGATTCAAAATAGCTTTTATAAAAGGCATTACTCAACTGTTATCAGAGATAGACTGGTATCTGAGGCCAAGGAGAAAGTGGCTATGATGCTACTAGAACTGGTCTTTGTGTATTTATTAGTCAACATTTGAGAGGTTGATGAGATCAAGACAATAATAGCTCACAGCAATAAACTGGAGACAGTCATATGTTTATTGATTAATAACATAATCATAGCACACTGTCAACTAATATTACTGATGAGATTACAAATATACCAGAGAACCACCTCTCAGTCTAATATGAAGCATATCCCAGTTAATATCTAACTGCATTAACAATGTGTTCATTAGTATTGTTTGATACTTACAACTAATGGAATGCACGCACTGTTATTTTAAAGGTATAGACCATATTAACAGTAACGTTCTCTGTATAGTGTTATTAGTTATGTATCAGTTGATTAGTCATATGTCTATTATAATTAATAGAAATATGAAGTGTATTATATAAAATACCCTATACCAAAAAACAAAAATTTCAATTTGACTGTTGATAGATAAGCTCAGAAATACCTTGTTTAGTTTCAGTTTCGAAATAACTATTTTAATTATTATATAAAGCATCTTTGTTATCAAAAGAACAAATTCCACAGGCAAATTGGAATCTACAAAAAATATATACTCTCAACTAAAAAGTGAGGTGATGTTGCCATTACTGGAACTGGTTGTTGTCTGTTTATTATTCAACACTCAAGAAGCTACTGCTCATGAGATCAATATAACTCACAGCAATGAACTGAAGACAGTCTTATGTCAATCTGGTCCATTCAATAATGACATTATTATAGTGTTGTTCACAAATATTACTCACGAGATTACAAACATATCATTTTGTCTTGTTAATACTAGTCACTCACTGACTATAAAAAGTGCTACAAACTCACTTGCTCACATAAGATGTCCTACAGCTGTTGTCTCTCAACCTTCATATCCTACTAGTGGATTTGTTTTTGTAAATCTTTATAACCTTACTCTACAGAAATTATCATTCCAAGGATGTGGTGCTTTCTTGAGAGATTTGGATGAGAGCATCCTCTCATCTATCAACTCTACAACATCTCCAGTATATTTCACAGAGTATCATTCTTCTCTACTACTCTTCCTTCATATTGAAATATTACTGATCAAAGAGGTTAATATGTTATCAAATTATGGGTTTTCTGTTCTAGTTATTAATCCATCAAATGCTACTATAGAAAATATCAATGTTACCTCTACAAAAAGTGTTGAGTTTTATCAGCAGACTAATATGAGTTTAGGTAATGGAGTGCTATTATTGTTCATTGATGAAAACAATGTGAAAAGTTTACAGAAGAATGTTTTAATAAAAAAATCACATTTCTCTTATAACTATGACTATGTTGACGGTTTCAAGTATGTCTCTGATCTTAACAATTTAGGACATCAACAAAAGTTTAATTCAATTCCTGTTGTTAATGCTGTATGTTTGACAATAATTTATACTCAGCAGAACTTCTCATCCAAAGTCCAAATATCTTCAACTATTTTTCATAATAATTATGGCTCATATTCAGGTGCTATGTTAGTTTTACATATCAAAAGTGTAACTAACTCTCAGACTCTAATTGATAATGGTAGTAATTTTTGGAAAAACTACAATTATTATAATTTCCATGGAGCTGCACTTTCATTATTAATGACATTTAACCAGAGCTATGGCACTTGTCTGCACCCACTCATTGTATCTAATAGTGTTTTTGTGTCTCATAAAGATTACCAAGAATACATCTTCAAAACAAATACAGGAGCAGTTTCTGTTATTATACATAATCCTCAACCAACTAAAGACTTTGATGTAACAGTGACATTTAGAAAAGTGAATTTTAGTGAAAACCATATCAAGACAACAGGATCATGTCTATATGCAACTTCATATTCATATTCCTATGAAAATTATTCTCCTCTGATATTAGTTCTGGAAGATGTCATAGCATACAAGAACACACAAACTGGTTTGTCAACATCCATTTCAAAAGCTGGTTTGTTTACAATGGTTGGTATCAAAGCGCTTCATATAAATGGATCTAACAGTCATTATTATAATAATTCAGGGTCAGTCTTTGAAGTAATTGATACTAACATTATATTGGATGGTAAAATGTTGTTTGAAGGAAACAGAGGAGAGAGAGGAGCTGTATTCAAATTATATGGTAGTAGTACATTCCACTTAAACAATGGACTCAGGGCTACCTTTATCAATAATATTGCTCATACAAAAGGAGGAGCTATTTATGCACAAGATGAAGAGTATATTTATAAAACCATAAAACAATGTACATTTCAAATTTTGTCTCCTTTTCCAAATATCTCAGAATATAATATTAGTATGGTATTCATCAATAACACAGCTGATATATCTGGCAGCTCCATATTCAGTACTAACCTGTACAATTGCTATATTAACAAATCATATATCACTCCACAAAATGCAGAGGACTATTACAACAATATCTTCAAATTTACATCTTCTGTAATTACTCCATTAAACCTCTCCACTTTGTCTAGTAGCCATTGCTCGTGTAATGACAGTAATTGTTTACTTGTTTCCAACTTAATATATGTCTATCCTGGGCAAACATTACATATATCCATGGCTGCTCGTGATGTAATGAATAATCCTGCATACACCACAGTATCTCTTACACTAGCTGAAAGTAAATCATTGTCACCACTTTCATCATGGTATATCTCACCTCATGATGAGAATCAAGTCTTATTAGAATCATATCAATGTACTTTAGTTAACTTCACTGTTTACAAAAGAGATACTCATTCAAAAACAATTGATAACACTATCTTGGTTGTATCATCTGCTGACAATTCAATGTTATTAAATTTAGATATCAAATTATTACATTATTGTCCTCTGGGTTTTGAACTAAATACAACTACTGGTACTTGTCAATGTTCCTCAGCTATTAAAGAACTTGGTCTAGTTGGAGATTATAAACCAATTTGTCAAATCAGTTCATATCCTCTTGCTACCATCACTAGACCACCTGACTCTGCTGCTTGGGCTGGACTAATGAACATTACAAATGATAAAGATAAGGCTACAGTATTTGGTGTGGCACTTACCTGTCATGACTCCTGTAATATTGTTCAAGATTACACCATGTTCTTGATAAATGGTTCTGATGTTTTAATAGCTGATCCCAACAATTACCTTGTAAATCATCTTCCACTTTGTCCACCAACTAAAACAGGATCTTTATGTTCTGCTTGTATTACTGTTAATGGTATCAAGTATAGTGTGGTATTTGGTTCTTCAGAATGTAAGCAGTGTAGTAATTGGTGGTTATTAACACTAATCCTCTATGCAGTAGCTGGGCCCCTCCTCATTTACCTGTTATTTGCTCTCAAACTCACATTAACAACTGGTACACTCAATGGAATTATATTCTATGCTCAGGTTATTGGTGTTATAGACCTTAAAATTTCTTCATCACACCATGTTATTTCTTCAATGTATTCATCAGCTCATGTTTTTCTCTCCATGTTAAATTTGAATCTTGGCTTTCCTCTTTGTTTTTACAATGGGATGACAGAGTTATGGAAAGCTGGTCTCAGTTTACTATTTCCACTTTACTTACTGACAATAGTTGTAGTCCTCATTATCCTCAGTCGTTATTCTTTAAGGCTTTCCAACAGAATAGCTCACTCATCAGTTCAAGTACTGGTTACTGTTGTACACCTCTCTTTCACAAGTATGTTTACTGCAATATCAAACATAGTTACACCAATTAATATATATACCAATGATACTAGTAACCCAATACTTAAAGTTTGGTATGGAGATGGTACAGTTGAGTATGGAAAAGGTGGTCATTTGGTATTAATGATACTAACTATAGTAGTGGTTTGTCCCATCCTACTATCTTATACGAGCATCATTGCTGCTGGTCGACCACTTATGAGAGTAGGTAAACTGAGAGAGTATATTCGACCTGTTTATGAAGCTATCCATGCACCTTATAAACACAACAAAGAATTCTTTTTCACAACACGTCTATTACTACTTGTGTTTCTTTATACTCTATACATTTTGTTCACAACTGGTGACATTTATAAGGCATTTGTTATATGTATTCCTACTGTTACCATTTACATGACAATTGAAGCATATTGCAGACCATTTCACAAGATGTGGGTTAACTTACTTGATCTCTTTATTATGTGGAACTGCATCATAATCGTTGGTATGTCATGGTACTTCTTTAAAATCAATAGTACCAATCAAGTCTCCATTATTTTAGGAACAACAAGTACTACTGTATTCTTGACATTAGTTACTGTTATTATATTTCATCTTTTGTGGGTGACTGGAACAATAAAGAAAATAAAACCAAAATTGTACATACTTCAAATGAAATTAATGCTTCTCTTTTATTCTAAAACACATCATAATCCACAATCTCGAAGGCTGGAAATTGCAGATCTTGAAGGGTCATTCTTTGATACTTATGATGAAACAAGAGAACCACTTCTCAGTCCAACATAAAACGTGTGTGTTTATCAAGAATTAATAAGTCACAGTGTGTGTATTAAGTTATAAATTTCTTTGATTTAATACAGATGTCTCTCTATTTAATGTAGCTCTACTTACATCATAAACATGTGTCTGGTTATCAAGAATTAGTCAATCATAGTGTGTGTATGTTGTGTGTGTTGGTTTGTGTACATTTGTTTTTGTTTGTTGTTGTTAACATGTAGTGCTTCATACTTATAAAATACAGTCATATTTGTTAATTACATTTAATATCTTTTGTAATGTCATAATATCGTGAACAACATTCAGTGTTTGAAATTATCTTTACTTATATAAGTCTCTCCAGAGATGTGTCGTTATATTGATGTAAAGAACTCCTTGAGTAGTGACTAACAAAGGATAGTAAGACTGTATCCACTAAATTACTTTGTAGCTATATGTAGTTGCTATGGATACCCAAGTTTAATTATCTGTAAAAGTATGTTGTTTTGAATATAACATGTTAGCTTTGTTATTCTATAAACAGTTATTTTGAAACTAAAACTATTATAAACTTTCCAAAACCAAATAGCTTGTAATGTAATCACAATTTGTATTATATTACACTGTCCAGTAATATGCACCTTGTAATCTCAAGACAAGTAAACTTCTCAATCTATGGTGCTATTATAATATATGTTATTTTATTGCAGCATATATGGAAAAAGATAGGTCATTAATTAAGGATAAAGTAAAATAAGCAATGAATTTGAAAATCTAGTATTACAATAAACAGGTGATGTCTTATAATAACATGATTGGAATATCATAGTCTTCATGAAATATACTGATAATAACATACTTGTTATACCATAACCAATGACATCAAAACATCAATGTATCCTTTCTATATAAAATAACTGTCAATGTTTTTGTATTGCTAAATTCAATATACCATAGATATTTCCTTAATAGAATACATTACTTGTCTGTATTAGTACTAGTTAAGACATCAAGTATTATATGATCTATACTGGTATAACATACTACTTCAGTTAGATCAGTTGGAGACTACTTATTAATAGTTTAGTTTTAAAATAGCTGTTCTATAAAGTAGTACCCAGTTGTTATAAAGGACAAATTAGTTTCTCTGGCAAAGTACAAAGTGGCTATGTTGCAACTAGAATTGGTCTTTCTTTGTCAACATTTGAGAGGTTGATGAGATCCAGACAATAATGGCTCACAGCAATAAACTAAAGACAGTCATATGTATATTGAGTAATAATATAATCATAGCACCCTGTCCACTAACATTATTAATCAAAACATAAAACTTAATTTGAGTGTTTTTTGTACATCTATTCACAATATAGAATATGAGTACATCACTTTTTAGAATACATTGTATACATAACATACTATTTAATGAAATTTCAGTTCAATTGTTGATAGATCAGTTGAGAATTACTTTGTTTTAGTTTCAGTTTCAAATAACTATTTAAATTATTATACAAAGACTCTCTGTTATCAAATGAACAAATTTCCGCAGACAAATTGGTATCCACAGTAGTATATCATCTCAACTGGAGACAGTTTTATGTCATTCTGTAGAACCATACAGCATGCTATCTTAATTTAGTTGAGACAGGATCAGTTGAGTCTACTTATATACACCTCTATCAGGCTGTATGTGTTTACTATAATTTCAGTCAGTTGTTCTAACTATAACAATGCCAATTAGACACACCTCCCTACATATTATTGGAGACTTCAACCCCATACAGACACACCTACTTAAGATTCAACCCACTATTGGGTGGTTCTTGGTGTAACTTGACTGTGATGACATCATAATGAAATGACACATGGTGATGTTATCATATTGATGACATCACCTAAACCCAACCTACCATTATTGACTCACATAGTGATGTCATCATAGGACATGTTGTTACATCATCAGTCAAGTTACACCAAGAAGCACCCATATTGTTGGGGCTTCAACCCCACACAGATCAAACCTCCCTTCAACCCACTAATTACACATACAGATGCACCTCCCTACTATTGGAGGCTTCAACCCTATACAGATACACCTCCCTAAGCTTCAACCCACTAATTGCACATAACAGACACACCTCCCTACTATTGGAAGCTTCAACTCACTAATTGCACACATAGATAAGATCATAAACTCTCATTTTAAAGGTATAGACCATATATCTGTACAATGTTATATATCTGTATCATTTATCATTTTATAAGTGTTGTAGACATGTCCACTATCTATGACAGATTTAGTCTTTCCATGTCATAATATAATATACAATGTCATTAAGTAATCTCAATGGATTCTAAGAGATTATGTACTCAAGATCTGTTGAGAATTACTTTGTTTTAGTTTCAGTTTCAAATAACTATTTAAATTATTATATAAAGACTCTCTGTTATCAAATGAACAGATTTCCACAGAAAAATTGGTATTACAGTAGTGTGTCATCTCAATTACAAAGTTGTTATCTGAGGTGATGTTGCCGTTACTGGAACTGGTTGTTGTCTGTTTATTATTCAACACTCAAGAAGCTACTGCTCATGAGATCAATATAACTCACAGCAATGAACTGGAGACAGTCTTATGTCATTCTGGTCCATTCAATAATGACATTATTATAGTGTTGTTCACAAATATTACTCATGAGATTACTAACATATCATTTTGTCTTGTTAATACTGGTCACTCACTGACTATAAAAAGTGCTACAAACTCACTTGCTCACATAAGATGTCCTACAGTTAATGACTCTCAACCTTCATATCCCACTAGTGGATTTGCTTTTGTAAATCTTTATAATCTTACTCTACAGAAATTATCATTCCAAGGATGTGGTGCTTTCTTGAGAGATCTGAATGAGAGCATCCTGTCATTTATCAACTCTACAACATCTCTAGTATATTTCACAAAGTATCATTCTTCTCTACTATTGTTCTTTCATATTGAGATATTACTGATCAAAGAAGTTAATATGTTATCAAATTATGGGTTTTCTGTTCTAGCTATTAAACCATCAAATGCTACTATAGAAAATATCAGTGTTGGCCGTAAAAAAAGTGTTGAGTTTTATCGGCAGACTAATATGAGTTTAGGTAATGGAGTGTTGTTATTGTTCACTGATGATAGTAATGTGAAGCATTTACAGAAGAATGTTTTAATAAAAAACGTAACTTTTTTTAATATCCATGACTATATTGACAGTTTTAAGTGTCTCTCTGATCTTGGTAATTTAGGACTTCAACAAACATTTACTTCAATTCCTGTTATCAATGCTGTATGTTTGACAATACTTTATACTCAGCAGAACTTCTCAGCCAATGTCCAAATATCTTCGACTAATTTTTTCAATAACACTGGCTCATATTCAGGTGCTATGTTAGTACTACATTTCAACAGTGTAACAAACTCTCAGACTATAATTAACAATAGTTATTTTATAGATAACTCTAATATTTTTAGTTGCAGTGGAAGTACTCTATCATTCTTCATCATTTTTAACAAACATCGTGACATTCATCTATCAAGCATGCGTCCACTCATTGTATCTAACAGTGTTTTTAAACCCCAACATGTAAAGTCCGTTAATGCTTACAAACCAAATGTTGGGGTTGTGTCTGTTGTTATACATAATCTACCATAAAACAAAGACTTTAATGTCAATGCAACATTTAGTAATGTTACCTTTATTAGTAACCATTTTGAGAGTGCAGGACCATGTCTTTATGCAGCTACATATTCCTCTAAAAGTGATTCTCCTCTGATAATAATTTTGAAAAATATTGTAGCATACAAGAACTATCAACATGTTTTGTTGGTATCTACTTCAAAAGCTAGCATTTTTAGAATGGTGAAGATTAAAGCTCTTTATATAACTGGATCTAACAGTCATTATTATGACAATTCAGGGTCAGTCTTTGAAGTAATTGACACTAACATTATATTGGATGGTAAAATGTTGTTTGAAAGAAACAGAGGAGAGAGAGGAGCTGTATTCAAGTTATATGGCAGTAGTACATTTCACTTAAACAATGGACTCAGGGCTACCTTTATCAATAACATTGCTCATACAAAGGCAGGAGCTATTTATGCACAAGATGATATTTATAAGACTATAAAACAATGTACATTTCAAATGTCTTACCCCTTTCAAAACATGACAGTATTAAATATCAGTATGATATTTATCAATAACACAGCTGGTCTCTCTGGTAGCTCAATATACACCACTAACCTGTACAATTGCTATATGAATGGATTACAATACACAGGTCATCATAATGAAAAAAAAATTTATGATACAATTTTAAATTTTACGTCTTCAGAACACAGTCCATTAAACCTCTCCACATTGTCAAGTAATCGTTGCATATGTTCCAAAGATATAGAAAAATGTAATAACAATAGTAACAATGAAGTGGTGTTTTCAGTATATCCTGGACAAACATTACATATACCAATGGCAGCTAAAGATGTAGTAGTTAATAATGTGTACACTACTGTGTCTCTTACATTGGCTTGGAAAGGATATGATATTAAAGATAACCCACTGTCACGATTTTCATCATGGTATACCTCACGTCATGATGAGAATCAAGTCCTTCTGGAATCTCACAATTGTACTTTAGTTAATTTCACTCTTTATAAAAGGGATAGTAATTCAAAGATTCATAATCCTGTCCTTGTTGTATCATCTCCTGATGACTCATCGTTGTTAAAGGTAAATCTCAACTTACTGGATTTCTGTCCACTAGGATATGAACTGAATACAGACACAGGTACATGTCAATGTTCACCAGTTATTCATAAAATTGGTTGGGCTGGAGATTATCAACCTACTTGTAAAATTGTGTCTAGTTATTCACAATTCCCTCTTGCAACAATTACCAAACCCCCTGACTCTGCTGCATGGGCCGGACTAATGAATATTACAAATGGTACTAATCAGACTACAGTATTTGGTGTGGCACTTACTTGTTATGAATCTTGTAACTTCAATCAGGATTATACTATGTTCTTGATAAATGACTCTGATGTTTTAATAGCTGATCCTAACAATTACCTTGTAAATCAACTTCCACTATGTCCACCAACTAAAACAGGACCTTTATGTTCTACTTGTACTACTGTTAATGGTATCAAGTGTAGTGTGGTATTTGGTTCTTCAGAGTGTAAACAATGTAGTAATTGGTGGTTATTGACACTAGTTCTCTATGCAGTAGCTGGTCCTCTCCTCATTTACCTGTTATTTGCTCTCACACTCACATTAACAACTGGTACACTCAATGGAATTATATTCTATGCTCAGACTATTGTAATTTTAAATAATAGAATAACGTCATCACATCATGTCTTTTCATCACTTTATTCATTAACACATGTATTTCTTTCCATATTAAATCTGAATCTTGGTTTTCCTCTTTGTTTTTATAATGGTATGACAGAGTTATGGAAAGCTGGTCTCAGTTTACTATTTCCACTTTATTTACTGACAATAGTTATTGTCCTCATTATCCTCAGTCGTTATTCTTTAAGGCTTTCCAACAGAATAGCTCACTTGTCAGTTCAAGTACTAGTTACTGTTGTACACCTCTCTTTCACAAGTATGTTTACTGCAATATCAAACATAGTTACACCAATTAATATATATACCAATGATACTAGTAACCCAATACTTAAAGTTTGGTACAGAGATGGTACTGTTGAGTATGGAAAAGGTGCTCATTTGATATTAATGATACTAACTATAGCAGTGGTTGGTCCTATCCTACTATCTTATATGACCATCCTTGTTGCTGGTCGACCACTTATGAGAGTAGGTAAACTTAGAGAGTATATTCGACCTGTTTATGAAGCCATTCATGGTCCTTATAAACACAACAAAGAATTCTTTTTTAAAACTCGCCTACTGCTACTTGTGTTTCTTTATATCTTGTACCCTTTGTTCAGAACTGGTGACATATATAAAGGATGTGTGATAGGTATTCCAATTGTTACTACCTACATCACTATTGAAGCCTTTACCAGACCTTATCGTAAGATGTGGCTTAATGTACTCGATCTCTTTATTATGTGGATGTTTTTCATTGTTTCTGTTACAATGTGGTATCTGTTTGTCTCAAATGATAATTTCATTATACCTACCACAACAATAACTGTGTCCTTTGCTTTAGTTGTTGTTGTCATTTTTCATATTCTTTGGGTGACAAAAACATTGGATAAAATAAAACCAAAGTTATATATTTTACAACTTAAAATGCTATCTTTCTTTAGAAGAGACAATCATTGTCCACAACCCCCCAGGTCGAAAACTCATGATCTTGAAGGTTCCTTCTTTGATACATATAATGAATCCAGAGAACCACTCCTTAGTCCAACATGAGACAGTACATGCTGACTGTGTGTATTAAATTTAGAGATTTAATATTAAAATTTAATTTGTGTTTCTTTTGTTTTTAATACAAAAAAATATCACTTTGTATAACTTAATTCAAAGCAAAGTGTTTCTAGAAAACCAGTTTGTTCTATTAGTAAAATTAAATAACATTTCTAATTGCAAGTGAAACTAGCTATTGAGGAAAGACATATTGACTTATTCCTAACTCCAATTACTATATGCAATTATGATAAGAATAGTTTATAAAATCAATGTAGCATGCTTTGTTATTATTTTATATTAATTATTATAAAACCAAAAATACTATAAAATACTCAAAACAAAATTATTTAAAACAATACATTAAACATACATACACATGTTATTGTATATAGTTAATGAAGTAAATATATTATAATATTATCTTATGATAATATAGTTTGCATTATAATCTTCATTAGTTATAGTAAAATTAACATTATATAATTTGTATATTATAACATATAAATACATAACTTATATATATATATATATATATATATATATATATATTATGTATATTAATATGTATATATATAACATATATATTATATATTACTATGTATAGATAAACTTCATGATATTCTGTTATTGGGATTATAATATGTTGGGAGTATTTATTGTGCTTTCACTTTCAAAATAGCTGTTCTAACTATAACATAGCTCAGGTGTTGATACAAAAACAGATTTACGGATAAACTAACACTCTCAAAGTGCCTCCATTTTCACTTCATGTACACTAACCAAAGTACCATCATCATTATGATATTATCATAGTGATCATGTCATGACAAGTATATATTACATGTACTTATGGTGGTCAATAATATGATAGATAATTAAACATGTCAAAGAAAATCTTACAATTGTTAGGTCACTGAATTCAAACTCATAAAGAAACAAAATCTCCATAGGATGTGATTATAAAGATTTTAAAACCAAATCTACTAGTAGGATATGAAGATTGAAAGACAGATGTAGGACATTGTACATGAGCAAATGAGTTTGTAGCATTGGTAGTATATGGAGATTAAAAGACAGACATTGTAGGACATTGTTTGTTACTAGGTGAGGTTGTAGCATTCTATATGGTATGTTTGTAATGTTATGTGGACAAACTTTAATAATGTCATTATACAATCAACTATAATAATATATGTCAGTGACCAGTTCAATGTTGTGTGTTATTATAACGTATAGGCTTTGTTATTATATAAACAGTTATTTTGAAACTTAAACTGTTGCAAAATATTCAAACAAAACTTATTTGCACAAAACTACATCATTTGTTATGTAAACATATTGTAGTTGTACTTAATTAGTTGCATAGTAGCAGTGTCTGTGTAGATAAACTGAGAGAGTATATTAGACCTGTTTATGAACCAATTCATGGTTCCTATAAACACAACAAAGAATTCTTTTTCACAATTTACATATTGCTACTTGTGTTTCTCTACACTTCAGATATTCTGTACAGAGCTGGTGGCATATTTTAATAGTTGTCCCTCTTATTGCTTCTTTGTGACAATTGAATCTTGCAGGCCTTTCCATAAGATATGACTCAGCATTTTGATCTCTTTGTTATGTGGAATTATGTTATAGTTTTTGGTATATTATGGCACATCTTTAGTTTATTCAGTCAAATGTCAAATATTTTAGTTATAACAACAATTGTTGTTTTCTTGACATTGATCAACAGTATCGTTTTTCCTTTCATTAAGTCACAGAAAAACTTGATCAGCTAAAACAAAAATTGTATATTGTTTGTGTTAAATTCATTTCTAAGTTTCGTTTATATTTTAATGAACCACATTATCCTTGACAACCATTAAGATTGACCACTTGTGATTTGGAAGGGTCATTCTTTGAGACTTACAATGAATCCAGAGAACCACTTCTCAGTTTTCAGGATATCCATATCACAGTACATCATGTACTGGTTAAGTCATTGAATTCAAACTCACAAGGAAAACAAATTGTTTTAGGATATGATTATAAAGATTTTTAAAAGCAAATCCACTAGTTGGATATGAAGATTGAAGACAGATTTAGGACATTGTACATGAGGAAGTGTGTTTGTAGCATTCTAAATGGTTTGCTTGTAATGCTATGTGGACAAACTTTAATAGTGTCATTATACAATCAACTATAATGATATAATACACTCACCAGTTCAAAGTTGTGTGTTATTATAACATATAGGCTTTGTTATTATATAAATAGTTAATTTGAAACTGAAACTATTGTAAAAGATTGTAAACCAAAAATATTTACATAAAACTAAACTATATGTTATGTAAACATATTGTTGTTGTACTTCATCAGGTACACAGTATCAATACCTGTGTAGGGATTGTTCAGATTGTCCGTTGAAATATATTGGCAGAATGAAAATCTTTGTAGTATTTCTATTTATGATAATCCATTTATAATGGCTCAGTTATAGATTAAGACAAGCTTTCTAAACATCACAGTCACAATAGGTCAAATGTTGGATTTGTTTATCTTTCCTTTGCCTTTGTCTCCTTTATGCCTATCACATTTAATAGTTTACAACTTAGTTTTGTCTTTGAAATTAATGTCTCTTTAAACATTTTGAATTATTTTTAGTAAAGAATGTAGGGAGTGTAGATGAGTGGGAACTGTTGAAGCATGTAAATAGAGATATGTTTTAAAAATAACAATAAAGAAGTAAACGATTTTTCAGGATATTTCAACTGATGCTAAAGTATACATCACTGTGACCTATACATATTATGTGCATCAACTATACACATTATATCATTGTGATGATATTATCATAGTGATCTTATCATGACAAGTATATATTACACACACCTGTGGTAGCTAATAATATGATAGATAAGTAAGTATATATATATGTCCCAGTGCATTTTACACTGGTTAGATTACATAAAGTATATGTTACTGTGGCCAACATGTATAGTACATGCATTAACTATACATTATCATAAGAATCCTGTTATGACAATTATAATATTATATTATTCATACCTACGGCAGCCAATAATATGATAGATAATTAAGTACATATATATATAATGGTACATCATACATTGGTTAGATCACTGAATTCAAACTCATAAAGAAAGCAAAATTTCCATAAGGTATGATTACAAAGATTTTAAAGCCAAATCCACTAGTAGGATATGAAGAATGAAAGACAGATGTAGGACATTGTACATGAACAAATGTGTGTTTGTAGCATTCTAAATGGTATGTTTATAATGTTATGTGGACAAACTTTAATAGTGTCATTATACAATGGACTATAATGATATAAGACAGTCATCAGTTCAATGTTGTGTGTTATTATAACATATATGCTTTGTTATTATTATACAAATAGTTATTTTGAAACTGACACTATTGTGAAATATACCAAACAAAATGCTTTTGTTGTACGTAATTAAATAGACAAAACTTTTGAATGATAACATTACATTACAATATCAATGTATACATAACATGCTATTTGACAATTTAATTAAAATAGATATGTTGTGACTAATTATATAGTAGTTTCAGATTCAAAGTAGCTGTACAAACTATAAAAAATCCCAAACATTGTAAACACATTTCACAGACAAACTGATACCCATAAAAGTATAGATATTATCTCAGCTACAAAGTAGTTATGTTGTTACTACTGGTCTTTGTCTCTTTGTTATTCAACAGTCAAGGAGGTACTGCTCATAAGATCATTGTAACTCACAGCAATGAACTGGAGACAGTCTTATGTTATTCTGGTGCATTCAATAATGACACTATTATAGTGTTGTCCACAAATATTACTCATGAGATTACAAAGATATCATTTTGTCTTGTTAATACTAGTCACTCACTGACTATAAAAAGTGCTACAAACTCACTTGCTCACATAAAATGTCCTACAGCTGTCTCTCAACTTTCTTATTCCACTAGTGGGTTTGCTTTTGTTAATCTTTATAACCTTACTCTACAGAAATTATCATTCCAAGGATGTGGTGCTTTTTTGAGAGATCTGGATGAGAGCATCCTGTCATCTATCAACTCTACAACATCTCCAGTATATTTCACAGAGTATCATTCTTCTCTACTACTGTTCCTCCATATTGAGATATTACTGATCAAAGAGGTTAATATGTTATCAAATTATGGGTTTTCTGTTCTAGCTATTAATCCATTGAATGCTATTATGGAAAATGTTAATGTTACCTCTACAAAAAATGTTAAGTTTTATCAGCAGACTAATATGCGTTTAGGTAATGGAGTGTTATTATTGTTCACTGATGAAAACAATGTAAAAAATTTACAAAAGAATGTTTTAATAAAAGAGGCAAGATTTGAACTTAATGTTGATAATAGTGTCAGTTTCAAGTGTCTCTCTGATCTTGGTAATTTAGGACTTCAACAAACATTTAATTCAATTCCTGTTATCAATGCTGTATGTTTGACAATACTTTATACTCAACAGAACTTTTCAGCGAATGTCCAAATATCTTCAACTATTTTCTTACGTAATATTGGTTTATCTTCAGGTGCTATGTTAGTACTACATGTCAATAGTTTAACTAACTCCCAGACTAAAATTGATAATCATAGTATTTTTTGGAAAAACTACAATTATTATAATTGCCATGGTGCTGCTCTTTTGTTTTTAATGATATTTAACCAGAGCTATGATGACACTCATCTGCACCCACTCATTGTATCTAACAGTAATATTGTGTCTCACAAAGACTTGTATGACCGTGTTCAAAAAACAAATACTGGAGCAGTTTCTGTTATTATACATAATCTTCAACCAACTAAAGACTTTGATGTCACAGTGACATTCAGAAACGTGAATTTTAATGAAAACCATATCAAGACCACAGGATCATGTCTGTATGCAACTTCATATTCATATTCCTATGAAAATTATTCTCCTCTGACAGTAGTTTTGGAAGATGTTATAGCATGTTGGAACACACAAACTGGCTTGTCAACATCCATTTCAAAAGCTGGTTTGTTCACAATGGTTGGTATCAGAGCACTTCATATAAATGGATCTAACAGCCATTATTATAATAATTCAGGGTCAGTCTTTGAAGTAATTGATACTAATATTATATTGGATGGTAATGTGTTGTTTGAAGGAAACAGAGGAGAGAGAGGAGCTGTATTCAAATTATATGGCAGTAGTACATTCCACTTAAACAATGGACTCAGGGCTATCTTTATCAATAATATTGCTCATACAAAGGGAGGAGCTATTTATGAACAAGATGAAGACTATATTTATAAAACCATAAAACAATGTACATTTCAAGTTTTGTCACCTTTACCAAATATCTCAGAATACAATATTAGTATGGTATTCATCAATAACACAGCTGGTTTGTCTGGTAGCTCCATATTCAGTACTAACCTGTACAATTGCTATATTAACAAATCATATATCACTCCACAAAATGCAGAGGACTATTATAACACAATCTTCAAATTTACATCTTCTGAAATTACTCCATTAAACCTCTCCACTTTGTCTAGTAGAAGTTGCTTCTGCATGAACAAAACATGTTTACATGTTTTCAATGTCAAACCTATCTATCCTGGGCAAACATTACATATATCCATGGCTGCTCGAGATGTAATGAATAATCCTGCATACACCACAGTATCTCTTACACTAGCTGAAAGTAAAACATTGTTACCACTTTCATCATGGTATATCTCACCTCATGATGAGAATCAAGTCTTATTAGAATCATATCAATGTACTTTAGTTAACTTCACTGTTTACAAAAGAGATACTCATTCAAAAACAATTGATAACACTATCTTGGTTGTATCATCTGCTGACAATTCAATGTTATTACATGTAAATATCAAATTATTAGATTATTGTCCTCTGGGTTTTGAACTAAATACAACTACTGGGACTTGTCAATGTTCCTCAGTTATTAAAGAACTTGGACTAGTTGGAGATTATAAACCAATTTGTCAAATCATTTCATATTCTCTTGCTACCATCACTAAACCATTCGATTCAGCTGCATGGGCTGGACTAATGAATATTACAAATGGTACTAATCAGACTACAGTATTTGGTGTGGCTCTTACTTGTTATGAATTCTGTAACGTCAATCAAGATTATACCATGTTCTTGATGGATGGCTCTGATGTTTTAATAGCTGATCCTAACAATTATCTTGTAAATCATCTTCCACTTTGTCCACCAACTAAAACAGGACCTTTATGTTCTACTTGTACTACTGTTAATGGTATCAAGTATAGTGTGGTATTTGGTTCTTCAGAATGTAAACAATGTAGTAATTGGTGGTTGTTAACAATAATCCTCTATGCTGTAGCTGGTCCCCTCTTTATTTACCTGCTATTTGCTCTTAAACTAACATTAACAACAGGTACACTCAATGGAATTATATTCTATGCTCAGGTTATTGGTGTTATAGATGTTAAAATTTCTTCATCACAGTATGTTATTTCTTCGATGTATTTGTCAGCTCATGTTTTTCTCTCCATGTTAAATTTGAATCTTGGCTTTCCTCTTTGTTTTTACAATGGGATGACAGAGTTATGGAAAGCTGGTCTCAGTTTACTATTTCCACTTTATTTGCTGACAATAGTTGTTGTCCTCATTATCCTCAGTCGTTATTCTTTAAGGCTTTCCAACAGAATAGCTCACTCGTCAGTTCAAGTACTGGTTACTGTTGTACACATCTCTTTCACAAGTATGTTTACTGCAATATCAAATATAGTTACACCAATTAATATATATACCAATGATACTAGTAACCCAATACTTAAAGTTTGGTACAGAGATGGTACTGTTGAGTATGGAAAAGGTGCTCATTTGATATTAATGATACTAACTCTAGTAGTGGTTGGTCCTATCCTACTATCTTATATGACCATCCTTGTTGCTGGTCGACCACTTATGAGAGTAGGTAAACTTAGAGAGTATATTCGACCTGTTTATGAAGCCATTCATGGTCCTTTTAAACACAACAAAGAATTCTTTTTTACAACACGTCTACTACTACTTGTGTTTCTTTATACATTATACATTTTGTTCAAGACTAGTGACATTTATAAGGGATTTGTCATAGGTATTCCTACTGTTGCCATTTACATGACAATTGAAGCATATTGCAGGCCATTTTATAAAATGTGGGTTAACTTACTTGATCTCTTTATTATGTGGAACTACATCATAATTGTTGGTATGTCATGGTACTTTTTTAAAATCAATAGTACCAATCAAGTCTCCATTATTTTAACAACAACAAATACTACTGTATTCTTGACATTAGTTACTGTTATTATATTTCATCTTCTGTGGGTGACTGGAACAATAAAGAAAATAAAACCAAAATTGTACATACTTCAAATGAAATCAATGCTGCTCTTTGATTCTAAAACACATCGTAATCAACGATCTCCAAATCTAAATATTGCAGATTTTGAAGGATCGTTTTTTGACACCTATGATGAAACAAGAGAACCACTTCTCAGTCCAACATAAACCATGTGTGTGTTTATCAAGAATTAATATATCACAGTGTGTGTATCAAGTTTTAAATTTCTTTAATTTAATAAAGATGTCTCTACTTAATGTAGCTCTACTTACAACATAAAACGTGTGTGTTTATCAAGAATTAGTCAATCATAGTGTGTGTTGGTGTGTGTACATTTGTTTTTTTGTTGTTGTTGTTGACATGTAGTGCTTTATACTTATAAAATACAGTCATATTTGTTAATTACATTCAATACTTTTGTTATGTCATAATATTTGAGAAAAACATTCCCAATTTTTGAAATTATTTAAAATTTTGAAATAAAGTGACTTAGATGAATTCTGTCCGTTATATTGATGTAAAGAACTCCTTAAGTAGTGACTAACAAAGGATAGCAAGACTGTATCCACTAAATCACTATGTAGCTATATGTAGTTGCTATGGATACCAAAGTTTAATTATCTGTGAAATATGTTGTTTGAATATAACATGTTAGTTTTGTTATTCTATAAACAAATTATTTACCAATTTAATACTGTGTATTCTTAAATATACATATATATATATATATAAACAGCTATTTTAAAACTGAAACTATTTTTAAACTTTTTAAAACCAAATAAAACAACTTGTAATGTAAACATAATTTGTGTTATATTACATTGTCCAGTAATGTGCACCTTCTAACCATGAAGACAAGTAAACTTCTCAAGCTATGGTCCTATTATAATGTCAGTGTTTACTTATTGCAGCATATATGGAAAAAGTTAGGTCATTAATTAAAGATAAAGTAAAATAAACAATGAATTTGAAAATCTAGTACTATAATAAACCAGTGATGTCTTATAATAACATGATTGGAATATCAGTCTTCATGAAATATACTGAAAATAACATACTTGTTGTAACATAACCAATGACATCAAAACATTAATGTATCCTTTCTATATAAAATAACTGTCAATGTTTTTTTTGTATTGCTAAATTCAATATACTATAGATATAGATATTCTGTGTGTTGTTATATTGATGTAATCAACTACCTGAGTACTGACTAACAAAGGATAGCAGGACTGTGACCACTATACCACATCATAGTTATATGCAGTTCCTATGGATTGATACTCAAGTTTAATTATCTGTGAAAGATGCTGTTTTTAAATATAACATATAACCAGGTATTTTTAAACTGAAACTATTATAAAAATACTTCCTAAAACACCATTAAAATAGCAAGTGATATAAACACAATTTGTATTTTACACTGTCCAGACATATGCACCATGTAACCTCCATTGTATTTAATTTTAACAAACACGATGTATTTAAAAGAAATATATTATGTTTCTACTGCAATAGAGAAGGAGCAGCAGTATTTTTATTTCTTAGTTGTTTTAACAACAATAAAACATGCTCATATCAACATAAATAATAATAAATAATAATAAATTATATATATTTCAATTCTTTAAAACCCAATCCTTTAAACATCTCCACTTTGTCTAGTAGTCATTGCATATGTTCCAAAGATCTAACCAAATGTATTTATGATAATAACAATGAAGTAGTGTTTCCCAACATCATATCAATATATCCTGGACAAACATTACATATACCTATGGTAGCTAAAGATGTAGTAGGTAATAATTTGTACACTACAGTGTCTCTTACATTGACTAATACTAAAGATACTTCTAGAAACCTACAATTATCACCACTTTCTTCACAGTATATCTCACCTCATGATGAGAATCAAGTCGTTCTGGAATCACAGCAGTGTACTTTAGTTAACTTCACTCTTTTTAAAAGATTTTATTCTACAGAAATTATCATTACAAGGATGTGGTGCTTTCTTGAAAGAGCTGGATGAGAACATCCTGTCATCTATCAACTCTACAACATCTCCAGTGTATTTCACAGAGTATCATTCTTCTCTACTACTGTTCTTTCATATTGAGATATTACTGATCAAAGAGGTTAATATGTTATCAAATTATGGGTTTTCAATTCTAGCGATTAATCCATTAAATGCTACTATAGAAAATGTTAATGTCACCTCTACAAAAAGTTTTGATTTTTGTACTCATACCAACAACACAAGTTTAGGTAATGGAGTACTGTTATTGTTTACCGATCAAAGCAACATGAAAATTTACAAAAGAATGCTTTAATAAAAAACGTTCATAAATAACACTGACTTATTCCTAACTCCAATTACTATATGCAATTTAGATAAGAAAAATTTACAAAATCAGTATAGCAGGCTTTGTTATTATTTGATATTAATTATTATGAAACAAAAAATACTATAAAATACTCAAAACAAAATTATTTAAAATAATACACTAAGCAAACACACACACGTTATTATAGTTAATGAAGTAAATATATTATAATCCAATCTTATGATAATATAGTTTGTATTATAATCTCATTAATTATAATGAAATTAACATTAGATAATTTGTATATCATAACTGAAAGTACAGAGTGTCTATGTTTTTTTTCTATATACATATAAGTAACTATACATGTTTTGTCTAGATACAATTGATTATTATGCATACATAACATGTATACAATATATATTATATATATATTATATATAATACACATGTTATTCTGTTATAATAAATCAGTTGGGAGTACTTATTGCACTTTCAGCTTTAAAATAATTGTTATAAAAATAACAAAGCACATGTGTTGATATTAAAACAAAGTTCACAGACAAACTGGTACTCTCAGAAGTCTGTGTCATCTTGACTACAAGTGTGAGGTAATGTTACTAATACTTGTTGTTTTCTTTTTGTTAGTCAACACTCAAGGAGCTACTGCTCATGAGATCAATATAACTCATAGCAATGAACTGGAGAGAGTCTTATGTCATTCTGGTCCATTCAATAATGACACTATTATAGTGTTGTCCACAAATGTTACTCATGAGATTACAAACATATCATTTTGTCTTGTTAATACTAGTCACTCATTGACTATAAATAGTGCTACAAACTCACTTGCTCACATAAGATGTCCTAGAGCAGCTGTCTCTCAACCTTCATATCCCACTAGTGGATTTGTTTTTGTAAGTCTTTATAATCTTACTCTACAAAAATTATCATTCCAAGGATGTGGTGCTTTCTTGAGAGATCTGGATGAGAGGATCCTGTCATCTATCAACTCTACAACATCTCTAGTATATTTCACAGAGTATCATTCTTCTCTACTACTGCTCCTGCATATTGAGACATTACTGATCAAAGAGGTTAATATGTTATCAAATTATGGATTTTCTGTTCTAGCTATTAATCCATTAAATACTACTGTAGAAAATGTCAGTGTTACCTCTACAAAAAGTGCTGAGTTTTATACTCACAAAAACATGAGTTTAGGTAATGGAATGTTGTTATTGTTCAGTGACAAAAACAATTTGATATCACTAAACAATCATAACGTGCTAATAAAAAAATCAAAATTCTCACATAATATTGATTATATCAACAGAAGCAAGTGTCTCTCTAATTTGAGTGATTTAAGACATCATAAAAAGTTTACTTCAATTCCTGTTATTAATGCTGCTGGTTTGACAATACTCTATACTCAACAGAACTTCTCAGCCAATGTCCAAATATCTTCAACAACATTTACTCGAAATACTGGCTCATATTCAGGAGCTATGTTAGTGCTACACTTCAACAGTGTAACTAACTCTCAGACTGTAATTGATAATGGTAGTTTTATAAAGAACTATGATCTTTTCAATTGCCAAGGAGCTGCTCTTGTTTTCTTTATGACATTTTCCAAAAACCATCGTACTCCTCTGTCGAATGTGTTCCCTCTCAATGTATCTAACAGTGTTTTTAAATATCAAAATGATCCATTTGGTTTTAACGAGATAGCTAATGCAGGGGCAATCTCTATTTTTATACATAATCCACCACTAAATAAGGACTTTGATATCACTGTGACATTTAGTAACGTTGAATTTAAAGATAACCTTATCGAGACCACAGGATCATGTCTGTATGCAGCTACTTATTCTTATAAAAATAATGCAGTGAATTCTCTGATAGTCATTCTGAAAAATGTTATAGCATATGATAATTCTCAAAGGAGTTTGTCAACTTCCCTTTCGAAAGCTGGTATGTTTACAATGGTGAACATTAAATCCCTTTATATCACTGGTTTTAACAGTCGTTACCATGACAACTCAGGCTCAGTCTTTGAGGTAACTGACACTAATATTATAATGGATGGTAATATGTGGTTTGAAGGAAATAGAGGAGAGAGAGGAGCTGTATTCAAGTTATATGGCAGTAGTAAATTCCATTTAAACAATGGACTCAGGGCTACCTTTATCAATAACATTGCTCATACAAAGGGAGGAGCTATTTATGGACAAGATGATATTTATAAGACAATAAAACAATGTACATTTCAAGTTTCATCCCATCATCAGAATATCTCAGCATTAAATATCAGTATGACATTCATCAATAACACAGCTGGTCTCTCTGGTAGCTCAATATTCAGTACTAACTTGTACAATTGCTATATGTATGGAAATTATCATCATAATGAATACAATAAAATTTTTTACTTTCATTCCTTGAAGCACAGTCGATTAAACATCTCTACTTTCTCTATCAGTCGTTGTGTATGCATAAAACATTCTTGCTTGACTATTCCAAACAAAATCGTATCAGTATATCCTGGACAAACATTACATATACCTATGGCAGCTAAAGATGTAGTAGGCAATAATGTGTACACTACAGTGTCTCTTGCATTGGCTAGGACAAAACATAGTTCTGGAAACATGCCATTGTCACCACTTCCATCATGGTATATTTCACCTCGTGATGAGAATCAAGTTCTCTCGGAGTCACAGCAATGTACTCTAGTTAACTTCACTCTCTATCAACGAATTATTAATCCAAAAGTGATTAATGATGCTGTCTTTGTTGTGTCATCACCTGATGACTCATCATTATTAAAAGTGAAACTCAATCTACTAGACTGTCCTGTTGGTTTTGAACTAAATACAATAAAAGGTATTTGTCAGTGTTCACAAATTATTGAAAAACTTGGTCTGGCTGGAGATTATCAACCCACTTGTCAAGTTGTCACAGACAATTCTAATTCAAAATTCCCTCTTGCTACTATCACTAGACCACCAGACTCTGCTGCATGGGCTGGACTAATGAATATTACAAATGGTACAAATCAGACTGCAGTATTTGGTGTGGCACTCACCTGTCATGAATCCTGTAATATTGTTCAAGATTATACCATGTTCTTGATAAATGGCTCTGATGTTTTAATAGCTGATCCCAACAATTACCTTGTAAATCATCTTCCACTTTGTCCACCAACTAAAACAGGACCTTTATGTTCTACTTGTACTACTGTCAATGGTATCGAGTATAGTGTGGTATTTGGTTCTTCACAATGTAAACAATGTAGTAATTGGTGGTTGTTAACAATAATCCTCTATGCCGTAGCTGGTCCCCTCTTTATTTACCTGCTATTTGCTCTTAAACTAACATTAACAACTGGTACACTCAATGGAATTATATTCTATGCTCAGGTTATTGGTGTTATAGACCTTAAAATTTCTTCATCACAGTATGTTATTTCTTCAATGTATTCGTCAGCTCATGTTTTTCTCTCCATGTTAAATTTGAATCTTGGCTTTCCTCTTTGTTTTTACAATGGAATGACAGAGTTATGGAAAGCTGGTCTCAGTTTACTATTTCCACTTTATTTACTGACAATTGTTGTTGTCCTCATTATCCTCAGTCGTTATTCTTTAAGGTTTTCCAACAGAATAGCTCACTCGTCTGTTCAAGTACTGGTTACTGTTGTACACCTCTCTTTCACAAGTATGTTTACTGCAATATCAAACATAGTTACACCAATTAATATATATACCAATGATACTAGTAACCCAATACTTAAAGTTTGGTACAGAGATGGTACAGTTGAGTATGGAAAAGGTGCTCATTTGATATTAATGATACTAACTATAGCAGTGATTGGTCCTATCCTATTATCTTATATGACCATCCTTGTTGCTGGTCGACCACTAATGAGAGTCGGTAAACTTAGAGAGTATATTCGACCTGTTTATGAAGCCATTCATGGTCCTTATAAACACAACAAAGAGTTCTTTTTTACAACACGTCTACTACTACTTGTGTTTCTTTATACATTATACATTTCATTCAGGACTGGTGACATTTATAAGGGATTTGTCATAGGTATTCCTACTGTTGCCATTTATATTACAATTGAAGCATATTGCAGGCCATTTTGTAAGATGTGGGTTAACTTACTTGATCTCTTTATTATGTGGAACTACATCATAATCGTTGGTATGTCATGGTACTTTGTTAAAATCAATAGTACCAATCAAGTCTCCATTATTTTAACAACAACAAATACTACTGTATTCTTGACATTAGTTACTGTTATTATATTTCATCTTCTGTGGGTGACTGGAACAATAAAGAAAATAAAACCAAAATTGTACATACTCCAAATGAAATTAATGCTTCTCTTTGATTCTAAAACACATCATAATCAACGATCTCCAAATCTAAATATTGCAGATTTTGAAGGATCGTTTTTTGATAACTATGATGAAACAAGAGAACCACTTCTCAGTCCAACATAAAACATGTGTGTTTATCAAGAATTAATAAGTCACAGTGTGTGTATTAAGTTATAAATTTCTTTGATTTAATACGGATGTCTCTACTTAATGTAGCTCTACTTACAACTTAAACGCGTGTGTTTATCAAGAATTAGTCAATCATAGTGTGTGTTGGTTTGTGTACATTTGTTTTTGTTTGTTGTTGTTGACATGTAGTGCTTCATACTTATAAAATACAGTCATATTTGTTAATTACATTTAATATCTTTTGTAATGTCATAATATTTGAGAAAAACATTCTTAATTTTTTAAATTATTTAAAATTTTGAAATAAAGTGACTCGTAGATGAATTCTGTCTGTTATATTGATGTAAAGAACTCCTTGAGTAGTGACTAACAAAGGATAGCAAGACTGTATCCACTAAATCACTTTGTAGCTATATGTAGTTGCTATGGATACCAAAGTTTAATTATCTGTAAAATATGTTGTTTTGAATATAACATGTTGGTTTTGTTATTCTATAAACAAATTATTTACCAATTTAATACTGTGTATTCTTAAATATACACACACATATATATATATAAACAGCTATTTTAAAACTGAAACTATTTTAAACTTTTTAAAACCAAATAAAATAACTTGTGATGTAAACACAATTTGTGTTATATTACATTGTCCAGTAATGTGCACCTTCTAACCATGAAGACAAGTAAACTTCTCAAGCTATGGTCCTATTATAATGTCAATGTTTACTTATTGCAGCATATATGGAAAAAGATAGGTCATTAATTAAAGATAAAGTAAAATAAACAATGAATTTGAAAATCCAGTACTATAATAAACCAGTGATGTCTTATAATAACATGATTGGAATATCAGTCTTCATGAAATATACTGAAAATAACATACTTGTTGTAACATAACCAATGACATCAAAACATCAATGTGTCCTTTCTATATAAAATAACTGTCAATGTTTTTGTATTGCTAAATTCAATATACCATAGATATAGATATTCTGTGTGTTATTATATTGATGTAATCAACTACCTGAGTACTGACTAACAAAGGATAGCAGGACTGTGACCACTATACCACATCATAGTTATATGCAGTTCCTATGGATTGATACTCAAGTTTAATTATCTGTGAAAGATGCTTTTTTTAAAATATAACATATAACCAGCTATTTTCAAACGGAAACTATTATAAAAATATTTCCTAAAACAGCATTAAAATAGCAAGTGATATAAACACAATTTGTATTGTATATATAGTACACATGTTATTCTGTTATAATAAATCAATTGGGAGTACTTATTGCACTTTCAGCTTTAAAATAACTGTTATAACAATAACAAAGCACATGTGTTGATATTAAAACAGTTCACGGGCAAACTGGTATTCTCAGAAGTGTCTATGTCATCTCGACTACAAGTGTGAGGTAATGTTACTAATACTTGTTTTCTTTTTGTTAGTCAACACTCAAGGAGCTACTGCTCATGAGATCAATATAACTTACAGCAATGAACTGGAGACTGTCTTATGTCATTCTGGTCCATTCAATAATGACACTATTATAGTGTTGTCCACAAATATTACTCATGAGATTACAAACATATCATTTTGTCTTATTAATACTAGTCACTCACTGACTATAAAAAGTGCTACAAACTCACTTGCTCACATAAGATGTCCTAGAGCAGCTGTCTCTCAACCTTCATATCCCACTAGTGGATTTGTTTTTATATGTCTTTATAATCTTACTCTACAAAAATTATCATTCCAAGGATGTGGTGCTTTCTTGAGAGATCTGGATGAGAGCATCCTGTCATCTATCAACTCTACAACATCTCTAGTATATTTCACAGAGTATCATTCTTCTCTACTACTGCTCCTGCATATTGAGACATTACTGATCAAAGAGGTTAATATGTTATCAAATTATGGATTTTCTGTTCTAGCTATTAATCCATTAAATACTACTGTAGAAAATGTCAGTGTTACCTCTACAAAAAGTGCTGAGTTTTATACTCACAAAAACATGAGTTTAGGTAATGGAATGTTGTTATTGTTCAGTGACAAAAACAATTTGATATCACTAAACAATCATAACGTGCTAATAAAAAAATCAAAATTCTCACATAATATTGATTATATCAACAGAAGCAAGTGTCTCTCTAATTTGAGTGATTTAAGACATCATAAAAAGTTTACTTCAATTCCTGTTATTAATGCTGCTGGTTTGACAATACTCTATACTCAACAGAACTTCTCAGCCAATGTCCAAATATCTTCAACAACATTTACTCGAAATACTGGCTCATATTCAGGAGCTATGTTAGTGCTACACTTCAACAGTGTAACTAACTCTCTGACTGTAATTGATAATGGTAGGTTTATAAAGAACTATGATCTTTTTAATTGCCAAGGAACTGCTCTTGTTTTCTTTGTGACATTTTCTAAAAGCCATTATACTTCTCTGTCAAATGTGTTCCCTCTCAATGTATCTAACAGTGTTTTTAAATATCAAAATGATCCATTTGGTTTTAATGAGATAGCTAATGCAGGGGCAATCTCTATTTTTATACACAATCCACCACTAAATAAGGACTTTGATATCACTGTGACATTTAGTAACGTTGAATTTAAAGATAACCTTATCGAGACCACAGGATCATGTCTGTATGCAGCTACTTATTCTTATAAAAATAATGCAGTGAATTCTCTGATAGTCATTCTGAAAAATGTTATAGCATATGATAATTCTCAAAGGAGTTTGTCAACTTCCCTTTCGAAAGCTGGTATGTTTACAATGGTGAACATTAAATCCCTTTATATCACTGGTTTTAACAGTCATTACCATGACAACTCAGGCTCAGTCTTTGAGGTAACTGACACTAATATTATATTAGATGGTAATATGTGGTTTGAAGGAAATAGAGGAGAGAGAGGAGCTGTATTCAAGTTATATGGCAGTAGTACATTCCACTTAAACAATGGACTCAGGGCTACCTTTATCAATAACATTGCTCATACAAAGGGAGGAGCTATTTATGCACAAGATGATATTTATAAGACAATAAAACAATGTACATTTCAAGTTTCATCCCATCATCAGAATATCTCAGCATTAAATATCAGTATGACATTCATCAATAACACAGCTGGTCTCTCTGGTAGCTCAATATTCAGTACTAACTTGTACAATTGCTATATGTATGGAAATTATCATCATAACGAATACAATAAAATTTTCCACTTTCATTCCTTGAAGCACAGTCGATTAAACATCTCTACTTTCTCTATCAGTCGTTGTGTATGCATAAAACATTCTTGCTTGACTATTCCAAACAAAATCGTATCAGTATATCCTGGACAAACATTACATATACCTATGACAGCTAAAGATGTAGTAGGCAATAATGTGTACACTACAGTGTCTCTTGCATTGGCTAGGACAAAACATAGTTCTGGAAACATGCCATTGTCACCACTTCCATCATGGTATATTTCACCTCGTGATGAGAATCAAGTTCTCTCGGAGTCACAGCAATGTACTCTAGTTAACTTCACTCTCTATCAACGAATTATTAATCCAAAAGTGATTAATGATGCTGTCTTTGTTGTGTCATCACCTGATGACTCATCATTATTAAAAGTGAAACTCAATCTACTAGACTGTCCTGTTGGTTTTGAACTAAATACAATAAAAGGTATTTGTCAGTGTTCACAAATTATTGAAAAACTTGGTCTGGCTGGAGATTATCAACCCACTTGTCAAGTTGTCACAGACAATTCTAATTCAAAATTTCCTCTTGCTACTATCACTAGACCACCAGACTTTGCTGCATGGGCTGGACTACTGAATATTTCAAATGGTACAAATCAGACTACAGTATTTGGTGTGGCACTTACCTGTCATGAATCCTGTAATATTGTTCAAGATTATACCATGTTCTTGATAAATGGCTCTGATGTTTTAATAGCTGATCCCAACAATTACCTTGTAAATCATCTTCCACTTTGTCCACCAACTAAAACAGGACCTTTATGTTCTACTTGTACTACAGTTAATGGTATCAAGTGCAGTGTAGTATTTGGTTCTTCAGAGTGTAAACAATGTAGTAATTGGTGGTTATTGACACTAGTTCTCTATGCAGTAGCTGGTCCGCTTCTCATTTATCTCCTATTTGCTCTCAGACTCACTATAACAACTGGTACACTCAATGGAATTATATTCTATGCTCAAATCATTGGAATTTTTAATGTTAAGATCATATCAACACAGTCTGTTGTTTCTTCATTGTATTTAGTAACACATGTGTTTCTTTCCATATTGAATCTGAGTCTTGGTTTTCCTCTTTGTTTTTATAATGGTATGTCGGAGTTATGGAAAGCTGGTCTCAGTTTATTATTTCCACTTTATTTACTGACAATAGTTGTTGTCCTCGTTATCCTCAGCCGTTTTTCAATGAAGATTTCTAACCGAATAGCTCACTCTTCAGTTCAAGTACTGGTTACTGTTGTACACCTCTCTTTTACAAGTTTACTGACAGCAATAACTGATGTCTATACACCAATTAATATATATACCAATGATACTAGTAACCCATTACTTAATGTTTGGTACAGAGATGGTACAGTTGAGTATGGAAAAGGTGGTCATTTGATATTAATGATTTTAACATTGCTTGTGGTTGGTCCCATTCTACTATCTTATATGACCATCCTTGTTGCTGGTCGACCACTTATGAGAGTCGGTAAACTTAGAGAGTATATTCGACCTGTTTATGAAGCCATTCATGGTCCTTATAAACACAACAAAGAGTTCTTCTTCACAACTCGTCTATTACTTATTGTGGTTCTCTACACCCTATCCGCTTTGTTTAGAACCAGTGACATATACAAAGGATATGCAATTGGTATCCCTATCTTTGCTATCTATATAACTATTGAAGCATTTTTTAGGCCTTTCCGTAAGATGTGGCTGAACATATTTAATCTCTTTATAATGTGGAACTACCTCATAGTTGTCTGTTCATCTTGGTACTTTTCAAAAATTGATAATATGAATCAAACTGCACTACCTTTAACAACAATTCCAATCATCATTTTCTTGGCTTTTGTTGTTGTTGCCACTTCACACACTCTTTGGGTCACTGGTAAAATGGCAAAAATAAAACCAAAATTGTATATCCTTCAATTAAAAATCACATCCTTTTTTCAATGTGACAAAACGTATCATCATCGTTCACGAGGAACCCAAAATTACGGTTGTGATCTAGAAGGATCTTTCTTTGATACATGTGATGAGCCCAGAGAACCACTTCTAAGCTCAACGTGAATAAAGGACTAGTAGCAGTGTGTGTCTATAACTGAGCTAAACTTCAATGTAACTTTATTCACATAGGAGTGCTTGTATAGTTTAAATTAAAAAAAAAGACATAGTGTAGTGTTAATATCAGAACATATTTATAAGTTTAAATTTTATGCTCACCCACAAAATCTTAAGTATTATATAATTATACAAATGTTTTGCTCTGTTTGTTTTATGTTTCAATGCATTTAACAAAAAAGCTGGTGGCATTCACTGGAATGATTTTTTTTGTATAGTCATCTATAAATGTTGGCATTACAATGCAGTCAACCTGGACCTTAGGAAGGAGGGAATCCCCCCTTAAAATCTTAAATTCCCTTTGCATGTAAAGAAATCTGTAACTGTTTTCTATAACTCTCTGTAATGGTTATATTCATAATTGTGGTCATTTAGTAATATGTAGGTGTGGCCACTTACTCTGGTGTTTCAATGATTAATTCTAATCAATTAATAATTCAATTTTACTATCCTGTTATTTTATTATAATATTGAGCTCTAGTAGGCGGGTCTGGCTATACTAGAGAACTCCACCCCTTAGAGTTATAGACTGACATTCAATATGCAGAGAACCAGTGCTGAAATTCTACACAACTTTCATGAAAATATTTCTCAATTGAAGAATTTAAGTCATTTAAATGTGTTTATTAGTAAGACATTAACAGCTGCTGAAGAGAAGGTGAACGAAGCTGCCAAAAGAAAAAGAAATGGTGAGTTAAACAAAAGAATCTGGCCTCAATTTTTCTGTGTAGTACGAATTTTAAGATTAAAACTCATTGAGTTTTAAGACATCCTCTCTATGGATGTCATTCACTTGTTTCAAATATCATATTAATGCTTTAATATCAACCTCTAACTCTAACTTGACTAAGTAAGAAACTTTTGAAGGCTTAATATAGAAGAGTTTTTCTGTCAATATTTATATCATAGTTAACAAATAGAATATTGTCTTTTTATTTTAAATTCCAGGTCACTCAATAAGTAAAGTAGATGGAATGACATTTGCTGTAAAAGACAATTTATGTACAGCTGATAATCTGACTTCATGTGGTTCACTATTCCTATCTGGTAGGAACTTTGTACGATATATAATACTTGATCAGTCAATATAGGATAGTCTTTAGTAAATAATAGCATAGGGCTGAGTCTTAAGATACTGGGAATGAGACTACTTGATATACATGGATGTTTACTTTATAAGTTTTGTATGATTTCGCTATAAAAATAGATGTTTCATTGGAGTATGCTAAACTACTAAAGTAGTCATATTATGTGTCTAATAAAATGTAATACAGACCATTATAACTCAGTCCTATGTTTATTATTTACTATAGACTGTCCTATTGACTGAAGTAGTCTCATTCCCAGTATCTTAAGGCTCAGCCCTGTGCAGATGTAGCATAAACTATAATACCATTGTCACAATTATCCATAATAATTTATTATTTGGATAGACTGATTTGGTAAATAGTACTGACATTATTAATAATTTTATTAATTTTTTTATTCAGGTATTTGACTGACAATAGTCATTACAAACAAATAATACCACGACTATCGAGCCTATATAGTTTGTATAGACACTTTACTAGAGAATCAGAACAAAACCACAAGATTCAAATAGGATTGTAGCAGAAACTTTGCATTCAAATTTTTACCTTAACAAGTTATATTTTCTCTTTTCAGTCATAAAAATTATTTTATTAAAAGTAATTTTGTTAATAGAATTACGATATGTCTATTTTTATTAACTCAGAGTTTATATCATGCTATACTGCTACTGCTGTTCAATGTCTCTTGTCGTCAGGAGCTGTGCTAATAGGAAAAACAAACATGGATGAATTTGGAATGGGGTATGTGTAGCAGATACATGTATATGTTTACATAGTGGAACCTCCCTCGGGACTAATATATTTTAAGGAGTAACCTCTTTAATTAGTAAAGTGCACAAAACCAAGTGATTGTGTAGTGTCTTTCTGCTCATATAGAGGTTATTTCCAATGCAGCTGAAGTAGATTATAAATACATTATATCAATGATCCTAACAAGATTACAATTTAAAAATACTGACTAGAATTACAAAGATTGAAGAATTGGTGTCATTGTCTATAGAACATCCATAGAAAAGTAGAATCAACAATCAACAATCTACCGAGAAATCTCTAGCAGCATCAGTCACACCAATCATCACTCACAGATATGACTAGTGAAAGTCATGTGTCATCAATTAAACATTCAGTTTAATTTCCTTTGTTCCTTTCAATTGTCACATACAGCAATAGAACAAAAAGGACATACAACTTTTTATAATAGATCCTGTGACCTTGGAAACAATGGATAGGAGGCAGTTTAGGTTCTAACAGATATAATGACCTGAAGTAACACTCAACCACCTTGTGCTTTGTATAGGGTATTTACTGAGTTAGATAACTCTACTGTAAGAGATTTAACGCCAAGATTGTTAGAAGTAGTACAGACAAATAATGGTAGACTTTAAAGTACATTCATTTAAAATAATTTTATTATAAAGTGGATTGATTGTATCAGGTTTTACAAAGAAATACATTTATCTTCTATTGGTTGTTGTAGGTTGTCTAATCTGTCCAGTTATTTTGGTCCTGTTCGTCATCCATTGTCAGACCCATTAAAGTCACGTGACTGGATTGTGAGTGGAGGAAGTTCTGGAGGTAGTGCTGTTGCCGTAGCAACCAGAATGTGTGATTTGTGAGGACAAAGAATGGATGGATAAGACGGATTGATGAATGAGTGAATGGATGGATAAAATATATATCGTAAAGACTAATACTTTTTTTACAGTGCTCTAGGTACTGATACAGGTGGTTCAGTTCGACTTCCGGCTTCCTTCTGTGGTACTGTTGGTGTCAAACCAACATATGGGCGTGTATCACGATATGGATTGATACCACTAGCTAGTTCTATGGATACTGTAGGCATACTAGCATCAACTGTGACAACAGCTGCTACAGTGTTAGGTATGTGTATTTGTAAACAAGAATATACGAGTAAATATAGTCCTAAGATTATTTTGAAGGTACTGTTCTTACTATTAAAGGACTGGTTGACTTGTTAAATTGGAGAGTTGTCAGAAACTATGTTACTGCTCAAAGATATTTTCTATAGTAACAGAATTTAAAGCTTTGATCAGTCACATCCTTTCAAAGCACTCATTCAAAGATGTATATTGCTTGTTATAGGCACAGGTGGTTACTGGTGTGGATTAATTTTATTTGTCACTCTTGAAATTTGCATGCAACAATATAATAAATTTGTGAAGTGGACATACTCATATACATACACACTTGGTCCAAAACAATCTCTGGACTGCCCTTGTCTTGCAGAAAAAGCAAACTATCTAACATCAGCCATTACTCAGTCATTTACAACAATTCTTTGTTTTAGCGTTCTCCTTACTCCTTAGATATAGTTAGTGGTCTTGATGACATGGATTCTGTTGCTATCAGATCTTCATCTTGTTCTCTTGATGTCACTGATAATGAACTGAGGAATGTACTAACTAAAATTTGTGTTGGGATTCCTAGGGTAAATTTAGTATATAATATATAATGATATATTGTCTTTAGAGCTCAGTGAAAGAGGAAGTCCCTTTAATTAGTAATAATCAAGTTTTAAAATGATTCCTTTCTTCTTTAGGAATGTCATGTTCCTCAATTATCATCAGAGAATAGATCATTATGGCTTTTAGCAGCCGATAAACTAGCTTCATTAGGTGCCAAAGTACAGGATGTGTCTCTTCCTCATTTTCAGTACAGTGTTCCTTGTTATGACATTCTTTGTGCTACAGAAGTGGCATCTAATATGGCTAAATATACTGGTTCTCTCTTTGGTAAGATTATTATTAACAAAGAAACCTCTCTATATTTTATGAAGACTATTAATTGAGTCTAGTTTTGTTTTTCCTAAGCAAATAAAGATTGTTCTCATTTCAGTGGTTTTGTAGAATTCCTGTTGTACTTATTAATAGTTTGAAATAACTAAAATAGAACTTCTATATTGTCATTAACATTGTCCTTATTCATAACACCTTTATACTAAGAACAGTTCCTAGTTTCTGTTACAAATAGGTTTCAATGCTCAATATATTTTTAAAATTATTTAGGTTACCATAGCAATGACTGTATAGAAACTATTGATGACTTATTTGCTGTAAACAGAAGAGATGGTTTAGGAGATATCGTAAAACATAGAATAATATCAGGAACATACTTTTTATCCAAACAGTAAGTATTGTAAATAAAATTGTATAGGAGAGGTCTTCATATATTAAGGTTGAGTCTGAGTAGAGAGACTGACAAACAGACAGACAAACAGACAAAAGGTGGATACCTAGCCAGTCATTGAAGACCATCTATCTTGGTGGATTAATAGCTGTTTTCATCTCCTAGGGGTAGATATCATTATGAAAAAGCTCTTCAAATTCGTCGACTCATTTTTGACAATTTCAAGACAATTTTTTCTGAAAGCAATGAAAACTCTGTGGACGTGATTCTAACTCCAACTTCTTTAGGACATGCTTGTACTCGTAGCACAATAGGTGAACAAGGACCAATTGAATCAACCTTTCAAATCACTTACACTGTACCAGTAAACTTGGCAGGTACTAACTAATGTTATAAATATGATTACCATATAGCTGGGTTTTATGAACACGTAAATATTTATAAACAACATTTAATATTATTGTTGCTTTCTTTTATGCCATATTTATTTTAATTGTCTGACTTTAAAGGAATACTATACTATATATTGTATAAAGGATAGTCCAATAACACTTGATTCTGTTGCCACAATCCTAACAGATATTGTATGAATATGACAGTAAACTGATCCATTTCCAGTAATATATGGGTCAGTACAATGTCTTTAAAGTGTAAAGATGGTATACCAACTAAACAGTCACAATAACAAATAGAACAAATAATACTGTACAGTATAATATGTATTGCACTCTGATGGTTCATTTTGTAAACAGTCATTTCCATAGGACAAAAGTAATCAAAACAGTATTATATTTATTATCGGTTTGCTATATGCTATTTGTTAAACCACAATTATATTGGTTAAATCAACCAAACAATGAATTATACATCATTAAAGGTCAATAACCACTGTAGTCTTATAAAAACAAGTGAACGTCACATATTTGTAACCAGATTGATGTCCATAAGAAGACTATATTGTCATGGATCTCTCAATGGATTTACTATACATTATTATTAAACTACATTATTATATTATTATACTGAAGCTATACTTTTCATACATTGGAGGCTTTCAATTCTTTTTTAAAATACCAGGTTATGTAGTATATATTGTACTTTCAAAAACTGTTAGCAATTTTGTTAATCATTATTATTATTTTATGTCGGCACTAGGTCTGCCAGCTGTCACTGTACCACTGGGATGTTCAAACCAACAAGGACTTCCTCTTGGAATACAGTTAATTGGAAAATGGTTTGATGAGGCAACCATGATGAAAGTGGCTAGAACTCTTGAGCTGACTATCAAATCATAATGTTATAAATACTATGACACAACAGTGCTTTTAATGAAATGACGTATTTATTAATAAATTTTGTGTATTTTATTTTAATTTTGAATCGACCATCGCTTTGGATTTTTATGACAGTGATAGAGTACTTCTGGACATTTAACAACGACTAAGTCATCTACAGCTGGATGTTCTAAATAAGTAAGATATATACACTAAACTAACCGCCTTAACTCGATGTGTCATGACATGAAGGTATTGTTTAAAAATGAAATTAGTTGATCATCAGCAGCCATTACTCCTCCCCCATGAACCTAAATTACAAAGATGATCTTAAACTGCCAATATTTTGCGATAGAGATAATTATTGTTAGATCTCAATAGTATACAATTCTTTGTAATATTTAGGGTCCGTGTTTTTTGGGATAGGGTCTCAGTATGATATAGTATAAATCTCACATTAAACTATATGTCATTAATATCACTGTAGATTGGACATCAGTAATTTATAAACAATACATTTTAGTTTTTTTTTAATTATAAATTTGTTCGCAAACATCATTAGAAATTGAAAATGAAGCTTAGCCTTTGAGGTGGGTTGGGCCTATTGCTTCAGTCCTGCCTATGGCTCCTCCTATTAGGCCCTTTCTATTTCTTGTTTTTTGTAGGATTCCTCCATTAAGTTATAATTCATATTATAGTCAATAGATACGTTATGTACATAATGAGTACAATATGAATGGAGAACATATGGTAATATGTTGTGAAATATAAGCTGCTTCTTATAATTTGGTGAGTAGCCAGGTAGTTAGGGGACCCTGTGACAGACTGACTGACTGACTGGTCCAGTTGCACTTAATTGTTACATATATATGTGTGTGTGTGTGTGTGTGTGTATAATATATTTCTTGTTAATACTTTGTAATCTTTCTCTCTCTCAGAAAACTCTTAAACCTTCATATTAGTGGTCTAAACATCTGCTTATGTCCCAATATAACAGTGAGTCCCATGTGTATTAGTATCAATATACACTAATCTTTTTAAAATATTACTTAGTCAGCACTTATAAGATTGCTGGTATATTGCACAATCACTAGGTAATCTGTGTTATTAGAAGAGGTATGGTGGTTATTGGTGAACATAGCATACATATTGATTTCAGTACTATCTAAAGCTGTACAACTAGTTTCATTTAATTACATGTAATTAATTTACATGTACATGTACTACATGTAAAAGAAAATTAATATTAACAGTCACACATATATATACAAATTCACTCCTTACAAATACACTCCTTGCTTTCTATGAACTGTTTTTACAGGCAGCAGCAGATTAAGTACAATATATGTAATATTAAATACAACTTGCAAAACATTAGAAATCCTGTTTTATATTACATTGCTTTTTAGATCACAGCAGGTGGTACACTTTGATAATGATCACAGTACAAGTGTACCTTGATAAAGATGTAAGTAATAATCGATCGCTTAAGTAGGTTGATAGCCACTTAAGTATGTAAGGTAGAATAGTTACTTAAGTATGTAAATGTTTGATAAGTGTCCTCTTGCTCTGAGGCCTCGTTAGAATGAGTTATGTTATTTGAACGGTTATAGGAAGAACTATGAATATGACTAAAACAGATGGTATTACCAATGAGCAAACCAAGTAGACATTTTCAACTTTCCCCTTTTCTCTTCGCAAAGTCTTTAAAACTTAGCCTCTTGCACAGAATTATGCTCACACTGATGTGGTTCTCGTGTATTGTAGCTCAGCATTACAATCCACATCATCAAAGTACCAACAACATTCATACATTATGAAATTAATTATATTATAGTACAGGTTTGCAAGAAGTTATTATAGTATTTAAAACAGGTAAGTACTTTAATTGTTAGCAAATAAAATATCAAATGAGGGAATAAACTTTAAATTTAGTTAATTCTTTAAAAAGGGGAAATGTCTACAAAATGTTCCAATGAGATCTGTGGGTACTTTTTAATCCGAGTGTGTAGCATTTGTTGTGTCATCCTACTTGAGGATGACTTTTCCCAGTATTGGTCCAAACACAATCCAAAACAAGATGAACACTACAATTAGTATGATAATGACTACGCCTGCTCTCTGTCCTGAAGTTAGTCCCATAGCTAGCTAAATCTCAAAGTCACTTCAGCAAATACTGTAAAAAACGTTTTCTTTTTACAAATCCTCCGACTTCTAGCTCTCAGTACTTAGCTCTTGCACAGAATTATGCCCGCACTGTTGTGGTTATCATGTATTATAATAGTTCAGCATTACGATCCACGTCATCCAAGTAGCAACAGCAGTAGGAGGTACTTGTACATTATTGTGAAAATTAACGATATTTGCAGCATTAGCTGACACAAAGATATATATGGATTTTTCTCCTTTCAGAGGAACATGAACATGTTGCTTTTATAAAATCTCTCACAAACAAAGATCTAATGTCAGGGCTACATAACAATGATAAATGTTAAATTGTACATGTAATGTACATGTAATGTCTTAGACAGGTCTCTATATCAGAGTCAAATTGACTTCTTTGTTACATTAGCATTGTGATATGTTTGACTATGTCATCAAGTAATGAAACAAGGAAAATACTTGTACATTATAAAATAATCTTATTAACAAAACAATTTTGCAAATCTGTTTTAAAAAATATCACATTACTTGATATCAAGTACAATATAGACTGTAATACAACATTGAGCAACTATATTATAGAGTATCTTAGAAGAGTGGAGTGAAATGGAAAGTTTATTTAGTTGTATAGTTGCTTGCATCCTTTTATGTTGTCCTTATCGTTGTTACTTCAGGCGAATTTCAGTGTTACTCCAAGTATAATACCAAACAGAACTAACAATACAATTAGTACGATAATGACTATTAAAACTTTCTGCCAGGTCTCCATTTTAGTTGGAACAAAAATGACTTCAGAGAGAAAAAATCTTGCAAAAAACAGTTGAACACTTTGCTTGCACTGACTTGGGTTCTAAAATGTTAACGGCAGAACAAGCTATTTGAAGCCATTTGACCACGTCATTGTTTATGTAATTATTACGTGAGGGGCTGTCAAGAACTGTCGTAGGGTGGAACCACGTAGACATATTTCGTCATGATATCATATTCATTGGTTGTTTGTTCATGTTATTGTGAAGAGAAATGAACAATGTTTTAATGTCTCTTTGTAGTAATGAATGTTAGTGCATTATATTGCTAACATTATCAGATAAAGTTGATCTTTCTTATTTGATATGTATGTTATAGTGGTTTTACCTGTTGCTATGGTAACAAGGAAGTTCACTATATGTAGTCACTGTATAATATAGTCTTGTCTCATGATGCATTATATATTGTGTGTTTGTATTGTTTTTTAGATGTTTTTAAATTCCCAGCTGTGTTTTTGTTGAGACAAAGAGGCAGGATTGTCATTTTTGTTTGACTGGGTGTGATAGAGACAAATTTGATGCATTTATTGCTTCAATATTGTAGAGAAAGGAGAATAAGGTTAGAATTATTACAAATGTTTCTACAGTCTAATGTCTCATACAGAGCACTAAGGACATTTGTTCTAGTCCCATACTAATACTTTAGTGTATTATACAACCTCTATATTGAGGACACTTGTTTTAGTCCAACACTAATACTTTAGTATATTATATAACCTCTATATTGAGGACACTTGTTCTAGTCCCATATTAATACTTTAGTGTATTATACAACCTCTATATTGAGGACACTTGTTCTAGTCCCATACTAATACTTTAGTGTATCATACAACCTCTATATTGAGGACACTTGTTCTAGTCCCATACTAATACTTTAGTGTATTGTACAACTTCTATATTGAGGACACTTGTTCTAGTCCCATACTAATACTTTAGTGTATTGTTTACTGCCCTGTCAGTAGGGAAACACCCTGGGAATTTTTACATTATCTTATTAACATAAGTCACATGATATAGTAGTGGAGTATGTTAATAGTCCAGTACATGTACAGTAATAATTAGCACCTGTAGTTATGGCTTCGTTTTTGTTAGTTAATGTGAGTTACTATAGCTGTTTGCTTTGTTTGCTATGGAAATGTATGCACTTTTTATAATGTTCTCATCACTCAAAGAGGAAAGACTGAGTACTTTCCTTCTGCCTCCCTTCCAGTTTTGTTTGAGTTTAGCATTCAGGACTGATGACCAATTTGAAAATGAATACTGTTGTATTTACTATTAACAATTCATGTATACTCTATACCCACTGTATTGTACTATAGTATAGACCCAATGAAAACAGTTAGTTGTTAGTTGTGCTACTAGCAGACTGGATTGACTGGTTTGACTTGTCGTCAGGACTTGGGGTCCAGTTAGCATTGTCGGCTGAAGAATGAGAAGGTCATTGACTGGAGTCTTTGGTTTTTTTATTACCTACAAAGCACAAATGAACACTATCACACAGGGTCATTCAATACCACAATAAATAAATGAGTTGCTATTCAAAAGGAACTTTGAAGCTGATATCAATAACAAGTGGGTGTCAAAAGTGCAGCTGCACTAAAGTCAGTTGTTTAGTGAGGTGTACCTTTGGTGTGTATCCTTCTTGACAAAATGACCATATATGTGTGATGTGATAACAAGGGTGTGCAACTGGTATAGATCAGTCACTACAATGTGTTAATATTACAGGACAAGCTAATGCACTTTAGTAGTCAGTGTATATTGTATCATTAAGCACAAATACTGATGTAAATTGGCTCTTGAATGCATGGTAGAATTTCTAACATGTCAATATTAAATGTAGAACTAGACCAGGTCAATGCATAACCTCTCCCCTCCAAACTGTTCTTGATCAGCACCTGAATAGTACTGACACTCATATCATAATAATTATATACTATCAAATTTCTTTATTGCTATTATTAAGAATGAAGGAGAGTTCTATAGCCATCTAGGTCTGTTAAGAGCTGGATTGGGACATAGAACCCGACCGATACAAGATCTTTATTTGTATATGGTAGATGTCACTTGATAGCTTAATAAAGCAGTTAATTTGAAAGCATTTTAGGGACAATGTTGGGACCCTGGTAATTTGTACTGCCCCTCTCCCTCTCAACACCTCTGTACTCTTCTTATCCACTTCCACTGGATCATCTCTTGCTATTACTGTTCTTGTCTTTGTACTTGTTATTGCTTGAATGTGATTTGTTATTTGACTTTATTTGTTGACTGCAATTAAAAACTACAGTTATTTTGATCACATGATGCGTACTTTGATCATATGATATGATATATTGGTCACATGATGTGTACCTTGATCACATGTTATATTGGTCACATGATGTGTACCTTGATCACATGTTATATTGGTCACATGATGTGTACCTTCATCACATGATATATGCCACTTGTTACTGACTTACATACTTAGAGTCCTATCCAGCCTTTAATACACTAAATATTAATGATCCCAAAGGAATAACTCCTTATAATCAGATACCATAATACCATAATTTATATAAGGCTACCAGCTTTATGACTATTCCAGCTAGGCCACTATAGGTTAAGGTCTCTCTACACTTGTGATAATATAACTCCAGAGGTCTTTACTCTTTATGCAGTGTGTATTTTCTTAAAACTACTCCTGTGGCCTGTATAATTGATATTGGTTTTAGTTATGACTCTCTAAAGAACACACAAACCATAACTCCCTCCTATGTTAATTGATACAAGTGTTTACATTTCCTGAGGGAGTGCCTTTGGTTGTTCCCAAAGTATTCCTGAAAGATATGTTACTGATATACCACATCAGCTTTGATAAGGGTGGTTTAAGAAATGAGAGTGAAGGGGGTTGCTATGGTTAGTAAACTTTAAGGTTGCCTGGTTTGTTTTGTAGCAACTAGAGCTTCTAAGATTTACTGCCTCATTTGAAAGATATACAAGGACATTTTATATTGTATGTGAAGGTCCATTAAATTTATGGTATGTTAGGATAGACAGACATAAGACTAGTCTTGTTTCTTTAGGCTATATACATCTTGGCTTTTCATTATCAGTAACCAATGCCCTGTTATTGAGAGATTAGATACTTGTAATTATGTGTATTGATCTTATTATGTAGAGCTCTTGTCAGGTATCTAATGTTATTTGAGTTGATTACTCATGAAATTAATATTCATATTTTATTAATAAAATCATAACTTACTTATATCCAAACAAATTTTAAAAATATTGTCATTGTATGTGTTATAAATAAATAAATAATGTCTATTATTAATATCAGTATATCTGTGTTTGATTTGTTAAGTTTTATAACAAAATCATTTAATTATTTGGTATATTTTCTAGTTCAATCTCAATAGTAGTAGAAGTTGTGACATCAGGTGAGTTAAGTGGAGAGGGTAAGCTTGCCAAGGGATTTGTATAGGCCAGTCGGTCCTCAGGAGGTTGGACAATGTCTTCATTATGGTTCTGAGCATTGTCCTCTTCATTATGGTTCTGAGCATTGTCTTCCTCATTATGGTTTTGAGCATTGTCCTCCTCATTATGGTTCTGAGCATTGTCCTCCTCATTATGGTTCTGAGCATTGTCCTCCTCATTATGGTTCTGAGCATTGTCTTCCTCATTATGGTTCTGAACATTGTTCTCAGTATGGTTCTGAGCATTGTCCTGTCTCATTTCAATATCTTGTTTCCTTTTCTTAAATCCACAGCACCATAGCAATGTCGATGCCATAATAATAACTGTACTAAAAATACCTACTTCATAACAACAAGTGAAAGACACTTCGTCTAGCAAGTACAATGTTAGCCCTCCAGCTGCAAGTCCAGTCGCAGTGAGAAACACAACAACTTGAAACGTAATGATGAAAATAATATAACAAAATTTACAACATGTCTTACATTGGGTATCTTGTTGTCGGTTGTCTCGTTGGTTTCTTCTAAAACACTCTCTTACGTTAAGACAATCACACAATATTCTTGTGCAGCCTCTACAGCAACTGTTATCAACGTTTGTATCCTCTTTGAGTACTTCTTTCAGAAACTTTGTAACGATCCACAAAAATATTGTAGCACTAATCCACGAAAAAGCAAAGGCTCCAGTTGCCAAGCCAACAGCATTTCCAATATTGCAACCAAACTTTTTGCATATGACACTATTATTGTTCGGACAGTCTAGTGGTTTCTCATAGAAAATATCTTGAGGGCGTTTGTTTGGAAAGCAATCAAAGTCATCGAATGGATTGCAAGACGTACTAGTCTCTATGAAGAAGTTCACCCAAAATATAGTGACAGTTAGAACAACAATGAACATCATCATGACGTAGAGCCATATCACATACCACTCTTGAATGTCATATCCAAATAAAGTAGTGACTGTCTTTGGTGGATTTTCTGGATTTTCATTCTCTCGTGGGTCATTGTTTATAAATGATGGAAACATCCATCTAATGAATGTCCTCATATTACCATATTTGTCTCTATGTCCAAAAACTGCTGGTATCAAAGCATAGAATACTAACCCTATTATAATTATCAAAGCAAATACCGCTGCACCGAGACCCTCTGCTAACAAGTACCAGCCATAAATAGCCATTTCTTGAGGGTACTGCTTGAGAATGAGTATTTGGCGGAAATAAAGGCTTAAACAAGGCTAGTATCAACTGCGCAGATCTGATATCTTTAAAGTGCAGTCTTGTCTTAAGAGATAGTTGACGGAAGGGGAGTGCATAGAAGCCAATAGAAGGAACTTATGGCATTATGTTAATATATAAGTAATAGAGTATATTATTGTAAATGGTATGATGGTATTGACATGTGTCTTGTTGGCAGCTGTTTTGTATATACTTATTAAAGAGATTGGAAGCATCTGATTCTAATAATTAAGATTACGTTCATTATTTATATCAGCTGTTTTATTATATGATTGTGAGCTTTTAATGACTAATTCCTGTCTAAATATAGCTATCAAGCTAATGTACATGTACAGGTATATATGTACATGTATATAAGTACATATACATGCACACATGTTCCAACCCATATTACTGCATTGTGTAAATAGAACTTTGAAGCTATATTAATGTGAAATGGTTTAATATGTAATAATATATGGTGATGTTTATATGAACGTGTAGTTTGAAGACCAAGAATTTATTTGTTTGGGTTATTGAGGTTTTGAATGAACAACAGCTCTTTAAATACTATCTATATTAAATGGTGTGTTATTGGTATGAGTCTACTGTAACAGTACATATATGTATAAAATAATATTATGTCTAACGGACCATATTACTGCATTCAGCTCATTAATATGATTTATAATATTTATCCATTCATCTCTTTATTTATCCATTTATCTTTATGTATGCATCCATTTCTGTAGTGTCGTCTACCAATAGTACGTCCATTCCAGGTTTACTAATTCATTGTACTAGAGACTCCTTATATTGCAGTTGTTATAATTGATTGATACAATTAATCAACAATTAATTATTTTAAAATTTTATTTAGAAATAAATATTAATGATAATATTAATATATTATAACATTTGGATAGATTGATAGATGTACGTGTATCAACAACTTCATGAAGGTCAACATTAATCTTGTTCTCAAGTCACTGATCTGTTGAGGGAGTATCTAATGACTGGTTTTCAGTTTTATCTGGACCTTTAGTAGCTCCTGGAAGCTTTTTCTGAGAGAGCGAGGGAGAGAGTATAACGTACCTGTTACAACAACTTATACCTCTTTTGGAGGTGGCAACTGAGGTGATTCAATATCTAAAGTGACCGGACCATCATTTTGAATATGTACTTGCATGTATGCCCCAAACTCACCTCCTGAAGGATCAGTGAGATGAAAAAACTTATTAATTTAAATATGGTAAGAATACCTAAATTATTTTTGCTCTCAAATTTAACAATGGTTATCCTAAAAAATTGAACACCATTTCCTCAACCATTACATCATTGTTTTGATCTATTTATTTGTCCATTTAGAAGGTCTCATTTAGAAGGGAGCTTGAAGCTTTGTTAGTCCTTCTTAGAAGTATTTTGAGCAGAGTATAGTCTAAAACCTACTGCCTATTTTGAGCAGAGTATAGTCTAAAACCTACTGCCTCCCTTGCTTCCCTTTTGAGCTACACTCCAAATTTTATTCCTCCCCCTTGAACAACAACTTGATACCTTCCACCATCTATCTATTCATCCGTCAATCCATCCATCCATTTGTTTATTTTCATATACAGTCTTAATGGCACCTTTAATGGCTTCAGGTCGATATAAAGAACCCAATAGTCTAAGAAACTCATCGTACATTGGAGATGATAGTTCTGATCCTAAAGCATTATGAAAGTCAGGTTTATTACCTTTTAAGATGTGACATAATGTGAACTGAAAAAAAGAAAAAAAACAAGCAATTAATTAATTACGTGTACAAAACTCAGACCCTATTAATATGAAATTTATGCATTTATGGTTTGGGCAAACACTTTGTAAAATTAAAAAACAAATAGTTCTTATTTCTTTTCTTAACAAGTGTAATTATTATAATCAAATTGATATTTTAGTATTTGTAAATTTAGTGCTTTTAAAAGTGTTCAATACAAATATGTTTTAATTTTTAACAATTTTGGTTCTGTTAAAATTAGCTTATAGAAATCTAGTTTTAAAATTTGTCAGTTTGTAATATACTCTGATACAGTAATGTCTCATGTAGCTAGCCACCCCTACAAAGGAACTGGACATGGTGAAACTATAGTATGCATACCGTTTTGGTAGCTAGTATTAATAACAAAAATTTACAATTATTTTTTAAATCAAAGACACATTTGGTCATACATCATGATCAGAGGTAAACTATGAGGTGAGCACTATTGGCAAATAACAGTTGCCAATTTTAACCCTTTATCAACACACACCTGACTAACACACAAGATCTCCAGTCCCAAATCAGACACACTTTTATCCCACGACTTCTGGTTCTCAGGATTTTCAAAAATTCTCAAATTCAACAGTTTTCTAGCCCTACATTGCAATACAAAATGAACGTTATTATTGAACATAGGAACCTGTGTTTCCTTGCTTTTAATATTTAAAATTATTTAAACATTCATTTCTAAAAATTATTTCAAACTTCATCGGCAGATTTTAATATACAATGTGGATATTTTATCAAGAGTTGTATTACTATATTATAATAGTAATATGTGTACAGCTAGGGTTGACAAAACTTTCAATCCCAATATGTTGAGGCTCAGACCTATACTTGATTGACTAAAGTAGTCTCATTCCCAATATGTTAAGGCTGAGCCCTATACTTGATTGACTAAAGTAGTCTCATTCCCAATATGTTAAGGCTGAGCCCTATACTTGATTGACTAAAGTAGTCTCAGTCCCAGTATCAGAGTTTATTCCTTTACCAAGAGCCATATTACTATAGTAATAGTCATGTGTCATATCAGTTTCAAGTAGAATATAGTATAGTTTTGATAATCTTACATGAATATAGTATCTGCTTTAGTTATCAAATATTACTGAACATCCTTTCTAAAGGTCAGACTAACATTAGTATTGTCTAATATAAACCACCTGCTACTATAAGCCTGACCTTTGGAAAGGTCAATTTATCTGATAGGATTTAGTGAGACCATTTCCTTTTATTCCATTGTAGTACAACATACAATACTAACCATTGCTAAACTCCAGACAACAAAGGGACAAGTTGACTGATAAATAGTAATAAATGAATGGACATCCATCCATTCATATTTACCATTCATTACACATATACATGTACTTGTAGTTCATATTAATGGTCACATGCACTGGACCACTATTCTAGGTTCTGATAATATGGCCTGATGCACTGGGACACTGATATAGGTTCTGGCATTATGATCTAATACACTAGGCCACTGATATAGGTTCTGGCATTATGGTCTAATTACTAGGCCACTGATATAGGTTCTGGTATTATGGTCTAATGCACTGGGCCACTAATATAGGTTCTGGTATTATGGTCTAATGCACTAGGCCACTGATATAGGTTCTGGTATTATGGTCTAATACACTGGGTCACTGATATAGGTTCTGGCATTATGGTCTAATTACTAGGCCACTGATATAGGTTCTGGTATTATGGTCTAATGCACTAGGCCACTGATATAGGTTCTGGTATTATGGTCTAATACACTGGGTCACTGATTATTAAATGGATGAAGAACAGTTTAGTTTTCCTGATAAAGTACTTTGCATTTATTTAGATAAATTACTGTGTGTGTATTGCTTTAAAATGATACGTACATCCATTCTGATTCTTGAGGAGTGTCTTTACGAGAGATGCCCAAGAGAACACAGATTCCTCTTCCAATAGAGCTAATGACCTTACCATCCACTATATGTATGAAGTCATAATAACAGTTACAGTACAATGTTTTTAGATCTATTGAGTGTAGTATCAAGGCCCTTCTTACCAGTAACACTAGCTGAGGTCACCCTTTGAACTATGGCCTTCATATTTTATAGAGCCACACCTCCAACTCCACTGCTTTGAATATACACGTGAGTCAAGGTATGTGATTGGTTAACAAGATATCTTAGGCAACGCCCATGCTTATTGGCATAGCAACTGAAATACACAACCACTTCTATCTCGTGATCATGGCTGAGCCAAACTTCAAGCCTCGAATTTGTACCTGGGAAGACTTGAGTTACACTGATGCAACATGTCTACTTCAATCAGAGACTACCACTGAAGTAATCACAGACTTACTTACTGCCACACTCAACCAGACAATGAACGGAGGAGGGGTTCAAGGCAAGAGAGCTCAGATCACACAAGATCTCTTCTATTACATGGTTCTCTTTGCTAGGAAAAACAACTTCCAACCAGACCAACTCTCTACCTTGTTCACGATCCTCAAAACTTTACATCTTTTCTGCATATCTTCACCTTATGACAACATGGAGTCTTGTTTTCAACTACTGCAAGATCTTCTATTATGCCACAGCATCCACAGACCACCCTACAGTACACTCCTTTACAATTTAAATCAAGTTAAACTCATCACAGATTACTTGCTACAAACATACTTTAAACACTTTAAGTTGTACAAGTACGCGTTTACAAAACGAATTTTACTGGATATACATGTTAAATATGAAGGCATAGAGGATACTCCAATACCTAGTCAGACCCGTTTAGAGGAGACAGTTAAAGAAAGTGATGAAAAGGAGGATGAAGATTTACAAGAAGGTGAACATGACTTACCCCTCATAAAAATGATAATGTTGCTATCATGGCTCTACATATAATATTTAACCAATGCAAATCTAAAGAATTACTTACATATTAGCTTCTACAGTGCTTGTATGATTTAACCTGTTAAGTATATTGGTAGGTTACCTAGGCTATACTTTAGCACTGTAGTATATATGTCTCATTACAATAATAATGTGTGATTCGAGCAAGTTCTCATTGGCTATAGAGCAAAATTATAAACATTGTAATTTTTCAGCTACTAACGCAGCAAGGGTTCAGTACTCTATTATAACATGTAACACAACTATTTGTGTCATGTGAGCTAAGTGCAGTGTATATAAGTTTATATAAAAGTATGTTAGTTTAGTATATCAATTTATGACCATTGCATAGTAACTCTGTTTGTATATATGCTCTTCCTTGTTTGGTATATCATACAGTTCAAAATATAAGCAAATAACTGGCAAGGTGTGAATCATAAAAGAATTACTAGTTATAGCTGAGATAGTTATGATATTTTATTACTTGTATAGGAGAGCATGAAGTGATTGATGATGAAAAAGAGAAAGAAATGGAAGACATCGAAGAAGACAGTCTTACAGAAGAACAAAGACAGTTGAAGGAACTCATTTCACAGTCATTGAATGATCATCTAAAACAACTAAAGGTGCTTTGTAAGTAATTAAGTTTAGATGGAATCAAATGCAAAATTTTAAGTGACTATACTTCTAAATTATCCCACAACACAAGTACACAAAATAGCAATTCACTGATTTTGTTTTGTACCCTGTTATCTAAGATTTATAGCTTGTCAATGATCGGAAGAAACTCTAACAGCTTTCAGTCGATGTCATCCATTTTTTCTCTGTCTCTCTCATCTCTTTCTGTCTCTTTCTCTATTTTTATCATTTATAGCTTCCGTTATTATGTCATTATAGTAGACAACATTACCCAAAAATAATAGTATATCTTGATCTCTTTAGGTATCAGTGGAGAAAGAGTTGAGTTTGAGTGACAAGAGATTGTCTGAGAGACTAAATGCCTTAGAAGATGAACTAGATACAGGCAGCAAAGGTAAGAAAAAGAGCAAATAGAAGAGAAACTTATGACAAACTTGAACTATGTACTTCTGTCTCCTACTTTATCTCTTGACTATGATTTCTTATATTTATTATAATAAATCTAATATATAATAGAAAATAATACTATTGTGAAATAAGTTAATTTTTAAAATATACAAAGTACACTCTGAACAATTTCCTATAACAATTATGTAGATATAGTGGCTATTCATATTCATTTTTGTAATTATTTACTCAAATCTTTTAAGTAATGTACCACTAGTGATTTTTATAGTGAACAGACTCCCTGGACTATGTGGAGATGAACCTTGTGAAGGACCACTAGGTGGATTGTTAATACTTGCATGGATATAAACTATTGCTTACATAATAATTACTGAAAAAGCTTGTACTTTGACCAAACCTCAGCTCATATTGAGGTTACTTAAAGTTTGGTTTTCCCTATTGAATATTCAGTAAGGAATTCCTATTATGTTTATTCTCAGGAGCTTCAGTACCAACTAATATACTTGTTTACCCATTGTGTATTTTATGGCTGAATATGTAACTAACAAAATGAAATGAAACTGCTATAGTGGACTTGTACTTCCTTTATATAATAATATTTGCAGACTCATCCAATTTGATTATCAGCTTAATTAATACACACATCATTTTTATAAAATTAAATCAATATAGTAAAAATACACACAATAAAAAAATAATTGCATACAATCCACAATTGCTTTATTTTGAAATTTTAAAATCAAACTTTGGCAGCAAGTAAACCCATATAATATACAATAGGTAAACAAGCATATATGATCACCAATGTAGATGGAAAACCAAACTTTAAATAACCCCAAAATGTGAGCCGATAATCTGCTGAACTACGAGCTTTCTCAGCAACTATTAAGTTAGCAATACTACCAATCAATGTAAAGTTCCCAGCAATAGTTGATATCCATGCTAGTAACAATCCACCTAGTGGTCCTTCACAAAGCTCATCTCCACACAGTCCAGGGAGTCTGTTCACTATAAGAATCACTAGTGGTACATTGCTCAAAAGATTTGACCCAACCATTACAAAAACAGAAAACAGCAAGACTCCCTCAATTGTCTTCAAATTCATGTAAGGAGCTAGTTTATTGAATGCTAAGAAAGGGAAACAAGTATTTTGAAAACCTTCCAACCAAACAAAGAGACCCATGAACATTAGGATAACAGTCCAGTCTATTTTTAGCATGACATCATAAGCATATTTCCGATTGAGAATGGTATCTACTAACATAGTTAAGATAGAAGCTGCTAAAGGAATACAACCAAGATTGAACTCAGCAACAGATGGAGGTATGGCAAGTAGGATAACCATAATGATTGATATTACTACTAACCAAACTATAAATAATTTTGCACGTATCAAACGAAACTTGGCTCTTTTGCTTTGTTTTTCTTTCTTATTACTAACATCCTCTGTATTTTCAAGCACATTCTCACCAGAAGAGATACTATCTAGTTCCACAACTGTCTCTGAGGTCCCAGATGAAAAACCAGTTGGCATGCTTGAACTACGATACATAGAGTTCACTTCATTTATAGGTTGAGAATTTGAACCAAAGTCTTGAAATAGCCTTTCTCTTTCCTTTGCTATATTGCTTGATGAATAAGGGTTGTCACTCTGATCAAATGCTAGGACAACAGCTTCTCTCTCAGCAGACAAAGACTGGGGTGCCATATTAATGGCTACCTTTTTAGAAGGCATGTTAGTGGCTATCTGTTTGGGAGGCGTTTCTTTAGAATTTTCTGCCTTCTCCCTGGTGCATAATGTTCGAATAAAAAGCAAATATATCAAACCAATGTTAATAGCTAATCCTAAAAGAGATGCAGGTAGTTCAGCAATAAAAAACTGTAGCAAAGTCACACCTGCTTCAGATGCTATGAATGCATTCTGTGGATTACCAAATACTGTAGCAGCACTGCCTATATTGGCTGATGTAGCTATCCCAAGACATAGGGGCAACATTTCCCGAGTATTTCGATCTTGTTTGATAAACTCCAAGAGTAAGAGAGGTGTTATGACCAAGCAGGCAGCATCATTGGTGATAAAGGCAGAGAGTAGGGCAGACATAAGACATACTTTCCACAGTATTGTGTGGAATGGTTTGTTTTGTCCAAATATTTTTAACATGACTACCCTCAGTAAACCTTCTCTATCATAATAATAAGATAACATCATCATACCAACCAATAGAAACACAGTTTGGAGGCTACCTTTATCTCCTTCAATCTCATACACATCATCCTGTGTTACTATATGAAACATGACCATCAAGACAGCTCCAACAAGAGCAGCTGCAGGTCGACCAAGAGGGAAAAACTTCATGTCCAGGACAATAAATGGCCATACTATGACAAAAAGAATAGTACCAGTTATTTGAATATAGAGGTTGGTCTCTGTTGGACAAGATGTGCCATTACTAATATTTCCAGAGATGTTATCATCATTAAAGTCATCCATTAATAGTTACAAAGGGAGAAACTAGGTTAGATCTAGAGGGTTAGAAAGATGAGCAAATGGATTCTGTCTCAATTTTTTATAGTCAGTCTTTACCTTCAGTATGCACAATGACTATAACCTTACTGATTATTGGAAACAACTATAACTATAGTATTTGGACAAACTACTCTTAGCTAGTCAATAATCTTACCTGATGCTGAAGTAGTATTTCTTACGTAGTACCACTGATTACATTCATACAAATTTACCTTAACTAGAAGCATGAAATGTTTAATTAATGGCCATAACATCTGTTCTGTCAACATTGCAACATACATGTAAGTACAAGTACAATGGTCCCCTCCCTAGCAATGTTTATTTTGCATGAGAACAATCATCACTTAGTTCTCATTCCTACCCACTTTAACATTATTCTCATACTATATAACATGTACTTACTCAGTAATGACTTGAGAGCAGTGGCCTTTGAAGTTTAAGTTATCATAAGAGCAGAAATAAGGAGGAGTGTATGAGTGACTGAGTGAGAGTTAAGAAGCAAGAAGAGAGATAAAGTGAGGACAATATAAGTATATTAGATTGGATAATAACCATATTTCTCTACCTCAGTAAAGAGATGGATTTACAGTTAGAAAATACTGGTACTAACTGTTCTTATAACAGCACTTCATGTCCAACATTGTACACCAAAATTGTTGGAACATTCTTGTTTGTCATAGTGTGGCCATTCATTGTCTTCTTGGATCTGAAAATTTTTCCTCTTAGTCGTGCGGCAGCTGCCCTCTTTGGTGCTGTTATGATGGTGGTGTTTCAGATAGTGACACAGGAGGGTGTGTACAAGATTGAAGGAGACAAACCTCAACTGCAAACTGTGTTTCTACTGGTTGGTATGATGATGTTATCTTATTATTATGATAGAGAAGGCTTACTGAGGGTAGTCATGTTAAAGATATTTGGACAAAACAAACCATTCCACACTATACTGTGGAAAGTATGTCTTATGTCTGCCCTACTCTCTGGCTTTATCACTAATGATGCTGCTTGTGTTGTTATAACACCTCTCTTACTCTCTGAATTTGTTAAACAAGGTCGAGACATTCGAGAGATGCTACCTCTTTGTCTTGGGATTGCCACTTCAGCCAATATAGGTAGTGCAGCTACATTCTTTGGTAATCCACAAAATGCATACATAGCATCTCAGGCTAAAATAAATTTACTACAGTTCTTGATTGCTGAGTTCCCTGCAGCTTTAATAGGACTAGTGATAAATGTTTTATTGTTATACCTGTTTCTTGGAATCGGATCACTATGTGAAAAAGTCAAGAACAGAAGCATTACAGGAGAAAGAGAGCCCCTTATAACTCAAAGCAATATTGACAATAGCCTGGCTACAACAATGTCAGAAGAGAGAGAAGCATTTGCGCAAAGTTATGATCGAAGCTGTGATCCACATGCAACAAGTCAAATGTCCATTGAACGTGAAGTCATGTTTAGCCGTTCCAAATCTGGAAATTTACATGGACATTTCCATTCAAGTCAATCAACAACCTCGTCTGAGGCTCATGGTCAGAGACCCATAGTTCCCAGTCAACATCGCTTTCGACACAACTCTGCTAGTAATGTTGGAGAGAGGAGATCACCATATGAAGTGCGAGTTGGTGGTAGCCTTCCCAATGGATTACACAATAGCTCAACAATCGCTGAGACCTCTTTAGACCTTCATGGTCTAACAGAAATTACTGAAGATGGTAATGAGCATGTGGAAGAGGAGTCCAATGAGAATGAACCTCTTACTTTTGGAGGGAAACTATTTATAATTTGGCTAATTGTAATTACATTCATTATGGTTATCCTACTTGCCATACCACCATCTGTTGCTGAGTTCAATCTTGGTTGTATTCCTTTAGCAGCTTCTATCTTAACTATGTTAGTAGATACAATTCTCAATCAGAAATATGCTTATGATGTCATGCTAAAAATAGACTGGACTGTTATCCTAATGTTCATGGGTCTCTTTGTTTGGTTGGAAGGTTTTCAAAATACTTGTTTCCCTTTCTTAGCATTCAATAAACTAGCTCCTTACATGAATTTGAAGACAATTGAGGGAGTCTTGCTGTTTTCTGTTTTTGTAATGGTTGGGTCAAATCTTTTGAGCAATGTACCACTAGTGATTCTTATAGTGAACAGACTCCCTGGACTGTGTGGAGATGAGCTTTGTGAAGGACCACTAGGTGGATTGTTACTAGCATGGATATCAACTATTGCTGGGAACTTTACATTGATTGGTAGTATTGCTAACTTAATAGTTGCTGAGAAAGCTCGTAGTTCAGCAGATTATCGACTCACATTTTGGGGTTATTTAAAGTTTGGTTTTCCATCTACATTGGTGATTATATATGTTTGTTTACCTATTGTTTATTATATGGGTAAATTAGCTAGAAACGTTTAGTTCATCAGTGACTGAAAAACATTTCAATTCTCATCATCAAGTCATACATATTTCAATAAAGTTGATTTAGCTTGAGTTTTTAAGCTATTGTTTGTATTGTCTTTTCACAAATACAATTTTTAATAATTATCATTTTACAAATATTTCAGTTTATATTGATATAATTTGTCTCTTAGCTTCTTTTAATAGAAATGGTTTAGCAGCATCTAAAATGTTTAGTTCTGGGTCCAGTGACCGTCCCAGACCCTCCAATACCATGATGGCAAGTATCACAGAAGCAAAGTTGGACTCTAATTTAACCTAGTGAATATTGATATCATAGTTGGTGTAAAGGTGTACTTGTTACTAATGGCAACCACTTTAGGTCACTACTTATCCTAGATCCCTGTAGTAAGGGAGCTTACTAGTGGTAGCTATCCTAGGTCACTGTAGTAAGGGAACTTACTAGTGGTAGCTATCCTAGGTCACTGTAGTAAGAGAGCTTACTAGCGGTAGCTATCCTAGGTCACTGTAGTAAGGGAGGGAGCTTACTAGCGGTAGCTATCCTAGGTCACTGTAGTAAGGGAGGGAGCTTACTAGCGGTAGCTATCCTAGGTCACTGTAGTAAGGGAGCTTACTAGTGGTAGCTATCCTAGGTCACTGTAGTAAGGGAGGGAGCTTACTAGCGGTAGCTATCCTAGGTCACTGTAGTAAGAGAGCTTACTAGCGGTAGCTATCCTAGGTCACTGTAGTAAGGGAGGGAGCTTACTAGCGGTAGCTATCCTAGGTCACTGTAGTAAGGGAGCTTACTAGCGGTAGCTATCCTAGGTATTTACTATTAAAATTACATACCTTAGATTCAACAAGAATTTGAAACAAATCTGAAAGTAAACGACTAACGTTGACCTAAGTGATTTAACAAACAATAAAAATACAAATTTAATTTGTTAACTATTAATATTACTATATAACTACTTACATTTGATAAATTCAATTGGTGTGTTGCTGTTGTGATTAAATTTTCCATTTTTTGTCGATACTCCTCAACATTTTGACAATCGTTATAAGGAGCATTTTTCAACATCACATCTGCTACTTTATCACCCTATCAAACTCTAATGATTGTCTGTCTGTCTGTCCATTAATTTGTCCATCGATCCATCCACTTACTCATACATTCATCCATCCATCTATTGATCCATTCATCCACTCACTCACTCATCCATCATATCTATTCCTCTTTACATACCTCCTTTTTTACAACAGCAATAAATAGTTGTTTTAAATTATCCCAATCTTGTTTACTCAAACTTGCTGCTACTCCACAATCCAAGAAGACTAACGTGGGTACATCCCCTGGGACGGGAGGGACCTGTACTAAAATATTACCGGGATGCAAGTCACAATGAACAAAGTTCTTCACAAAAACCTGTAAAAATAAAAAATACAGAGTAACTTGTATAACTCCTCTTTATTTTACCATGTGAAGTAAAGCATCTATACCAAGAGATGCTAGTTGTTTGTGAAATGTCGTTTGTGCATCATTTAAAAATTCTGAAATATGAACACCCTTCTAAGTGGACAAAGGATATATGGATGAATTCATAGATGAGTAGACAGAAAACTAAAGAAATACCTCAAAACTTTCCACAAGTACAGACTTTGTTACAAATTGTCTTAAAGGTTTTGGGACTTTAATATGATTATGATTATGGAAGTGAGACCTAAATAATTCCATGTTATTAGCTTCTACTTCTAAATCGAGCTAGACAAGGAAAAAATACATGTAAAAAAGTAAATACATATACATGTACAAGATACATGTGTTATCTACATGTACATGTATTATGTACATGTATATAATACATGTACATGTATTATGTATATGTACATGTACATAATACATGTACATGTATATATGTACATGTATATAATACATGTACATGTATATAAATACAACATAATATTGACCTGCTTTTTCATAATAATACCAAACTCTTCAATGCATTCCCTCAAACTAATCCAAAACACTTTAGGATACACATTGTCAATCATACGAGCTACCAATCGCATCAGCTGAATATCCCTCAGTACAGATCCCACAATACCCGGATGGAGAACCTTGACGGCAACTGATAGTGAATGAGTATTAATTTTGGTACCCTGATTAGACTGATGCTCGTTATCATTAGCAATACTAGGGGCATACTCGGGCTTTATATCCCATCTGTAGACTTGGGCAACACAACCACTACCAATAGGGTTTGGGTCAACATGAGTAAAAATCTTTTCCCAATCAGGCCCAAAGTTTTCTTCAAGAGCTTTTCTCGTTGCTCTCCAAGAATGAATATAACAGTGACGCTGGAGTTTCGATAAACAACTGCATACATCTTCAGAGAAAATGTCCCGCCTTGTGCTTGCCCATTGCCCTAATTTGATAAAGGAGGGACCAGCTTGTTGAATGGCAAACCTTATGAAGTACCATTTGAATTTATGAATGAACTTGAAAGGAAGAAAGAGGTTAGAAATGTGTAAAATGAGAGCAGGTGAAAACAGAAATATTAGATATATGATACGAAGTATAGTCTTTGCCCTTTGTACTACGGAGTCATTATCAAACGCATATTCAATTGATTGTGCATCAATAGATGGGTGGAGCTTCTCAGCAGCCACACCCACTTGACTAGGTATGCAATAAACATTGAAACTGGAAGCATATCTCCAACATGTCCAAATACACAATGATCCTAGTATTACTTTTCCTTGTTGCACCAGCCTGACAGCTGGCAGACGATGTTGACAGTTTGTCTGTCGAATCAATTGTGACCATGTCTTAACACACAAATGTACATTACTGTATTTGAAGGATGGATGAAAGTTGAGACGTAATCTCGGCAGCAACTGACCCGATAAACTCAAGACGATCCCACCATACATTGTCTATGAATATTATTAAAACAACGATACTATCTATGAATTTATTAACAAGCGTTGCCTTGGTAACTAAGAGGCAGGGTAAATAGTTGTACATTATGTTCACTGTTGTTCAGTAGCTTATTGATCCCTTTTTTAAAAGAAATCAAGAAATTTTGAGAATTGTAATCACATCAAATTTTGTTGCAAAGTGATACTTCAATGTATCCATGACACTTACAGACATGGTCTCAATAAATAGCATTTAAAATAGCTCCCTGTAATAATTATTAATATTAATATAATAAAATGTATTATATATTTGCTGTTGGTGAGTTGTGAGGTAAATAGCTGTCTAATGTTACAGGGGTTTTTGTAGGTACTGACGATGGTGATAACTTAGTTTTCTTGTGAGCTCGTGCTAGTAGTACTTTTGTAGGAAAAAGATCTTGTCTAATAGTTTTACATAGTAATCTAAAAAATAATGACAGATGTTCAATTCTTTTCATTTTATTTATATCAGCTTCCCAACCTTTCATCGATTCATTTCCTTCCATCCATCCATTCATCCATCCGTCCATCTTTACTCATCCAACTATTGATCCATCTGTCTTTCTCCTCTCCCATAGTTGTCCATCCATCCATCACGCAATCCATCCATCCATCCATTCCTTACCTTGGAAATAATGCAATCATTGGTGCTATAAGTAAAACAAACCAGAATCTACTATCTCCAGAGATCACTTGCATCACATAATAAGTATCTATTAATCTTTGCTGTGTATCTATAGCACAGTACACATAGTTGAATACAAAGAGTATTACACAGCTAGCCCACATAACCAAATGATGTACCCACGTCCAATGTAAGGTCTCCACGGTCAAGTACAAGTTGGTGACTATGACAGCAGTTATATTGATCACAAATCCAAACTCAACCAGACCAACATCACTGCCATAGAAAGCACCAAAGGCAACAAAAAAGATGACAGCACTTTGATAGAAAGCTTCTATCATGGTCACCCAAAATTTCAGGCGAGTATATACTCGTGAACGTCGTCCTTGCTCGTAGTAAGCTCCATTCTCTAGAAGAGTTTCTGCCCTGAGATCTTGGTCACCGATGGCTACCACAAATATTGGTAGAGATGTATAGACAAGATTGAAGATAATTAAATTGATACCATCGATTGGGTATGAGCCAGAGAACCCATTGAAGAACTGGAGCCACAGCAGCAAAGTAGCATACATCTGAAATAAAATAAAATAAAATATTAAGATTGTACTGTGTCTGTTATCCTCCCAATAATGGCTTCCATCCAGCCATCTGTCCATCCATTCACTTACCCATCTGTCCATTGATCTGTCCATCCATCTGTCCATTCACTTATCCATCTGTCCATTGATCTGTCCATTCACTTATCCATCTGTCCATTCATCTGTCCATTCACTTATCCATCTGTCCATCCATCCATCCATTCACTTATCCATCCATCTGTCCATTGATCTGTCCATCCATCTGTCCATTCACTTATCCATCTGTCCATTGATCTGTCCATCCATCTGTCCATTCACTTATCCATTTGTCCATTGATCTGTCCATCCATCCACCCATCTCCTATCTATCTATTCATTAGAAGACTGTTCTTACCACATTTTTGAAAAAGAAATACAGCATCATGTTAGCCAGTCTAGAGTAACACCAATGTCCATGTACCAAAAGTAATTTCTTGATATAACGAAAGCGAGCCATATTAAAGTCGCTAGCAAGCACAGCCTTTAAAAAACACAAAAACAGTTACATCATTTAAAATTTAAGCAGACTCTTCAAAATTTATACGGATAGCCTTACTTAATTATATATCATTACCTGCAGGCCTTCTTTTCCAGCAATTCCTATGCCAACATTTGCCTGTTGTATCATACTGACATCATTGGCACCATCTCCCACGGCCAGTGTCATGGCCTTTGACTCTTTAACTAACTGGACTACAGCTGCCTATAATTAAGGAGCAAGAATTACAAATGGATGCATAAAAGATCAAATGAAGAAATGAAATTAGACAAAGATAAAACAGATGGATGGATCCAACTATAAAATGGACGCATAAAGTAGAGAGGACAATACCTGTACCATACCTTTTGAAGGGGCGTTGCCCTACAACACAAAACAGTTGAGCACTCTTTAGCCAGGGTTAAAAATAACTTTGAACAAGTTTGTTTCAAAGCATATACCAATGTCTGTCCATCGATAACAAGAGCCTTTGAACGTTGTTCTGTTAAATGTGCAGCACACTCATTAGAATAAGTTGTAGAAAAATTCCGTAATTTGATAAATGGAGTTTTAAAAATGTCGACTGCACTTGAAATGTTACTGGTCTGACTGTTGTGCATGGATGAGGTTTGTTGGTTGAGGTCTTGACAGTGAGTCTGAAGTATTTGGGAACACTCTTCCTAATAATAATAATAAACATCAGTACTTACCACAGTGACCTAGGATAACTACCATTAGTAAGCTCTAGACTAGTAAACATCAGTACTTACCACAGTGACCTAGGATAGCTACCATTAGTAAGCTCTAGACTAGTAAACATCAGTACTTACCACAGTGACCTAGGATAACTACCATTAGTAAGCTCTAGACTAGTAAACATCAGTACTTACCACAGTGACCTAGGATAGCTACCATTAGTAAGCTCTAGACTAGTAAACATCAGTACTTACCACAGTAACCTAAGAGAGCTACCATTCTATCATTATCTTACCTCAGACGAAGCTTGTAAAGAAATAATTTCCATATCTTGATCCAATAAACGTGAAGCATAACCCACGTTAATAGCTGTCTCTTTTTTGTCTCCAGTCACGACCCAAACTTTAATACCAGCATCTCTTAAAGATTGGATAGCATCAGGTACACCCTCTTGTAATCTGTCTTCAATACCAGTAGCTCCTATATAGATAAAAGATGGACTATATGAACTGACAGAAACTTGAGGAATGGGTGGCCATGACAAACTGACAGACAGACAAACAGACAGACAGACAGACATACAGAAATACAGACAGACAGACAAACAGACAGACTGACCTAACAGTTCCAACTCTGTTTCTATTTTGCTCGCTAAATCTAGCAACAAATTATCTCTGTTATCCAAATCTAACTCAGCATTGTGTCGTGAGTCATTCCAATCTTGGTAAATCTGTTCAGACAAATCCTGTAAGTAAACAACAAAAATTGAAACATTACTCAAAACCTAATTCTTTTCTCACTCTTTTTGCTAAACAGAGCATCCTCAAACCCAGTCTAGCATACTGATCCATGTGTTCTTGAGTCTCAGTCCGACGGAAAAAAGTATGAGATTGAGACTCTAAATCTGTGCTCAATCTACTATATATTACAGAATCTGCTCCCTTACAATAAAGAGTAATTTTGTCTTTCTCTTTTACAATTACAGACATTCGCTTCCTTTCAGGGGAAAATTCCAGGACTCTAAGGAGTTCAAATTCCAAGATCTCTTGATTAGGGGTCTGGAGACGAATCAGAGTGGGAGAACGAGAGAGGAGAACATAGCCATATGATTTAGCAGCCTAATGGGAGGATGGATGGATAAAAACAGGTATTATGGATGGATGGATGGATATGTCGAAGGGAGGATGAATGGATGTATAAATGGATGGTTGGAAGAATGGATAGACAATAGTAAATATATATTTTCATACCTGAACAAGTGCATATTCATCAGAAGACTCAGCCTCATACACAATCTCCACATTCTCACTCTCACTCCCATCAGCTTTAGATTGAGTCCGATGAGCAACTACAACAGTATTACATATTGCCATGGTAACCAAAAAATCATGAAGAGGTGTGTCAAGTAATTGAGGATTAGACAGGTCTCTCAGTAACTGAGTATCTTTTTCAAGTTCCTTTTTCTATAAAGAGGGAGACAAGATCACGGCATCTTCTCTGCACAAGTAATGTACTAACTTGAGGATGAGGATAATCTGTCTGTTCTGTAGCAGCTGTAAGTTTAGGATCTGGATGAACATTGTCTAAATTAGCTGTGTGTGAGAGAGAGAGAGAGAGAGAGAGAGAGAGAGAGAGAGAGAGAGAGAGAGAGAGAGAGAGAGAGAGAGAGAGAGAGAGAGAGAGAGAGAGAGAGAGAGAGAGAGAGAGAGAGAGAGAGAGAGAGAGAGAGAGAGAGAGAGAGAGAGAGAGAGAGAGAGAGAGAGAGAGAGGAGAGAGAGAGAGAGAGGAGAGAGAGAGAGAGAGAGAGAGAATTTCGATCAATACATACATAATGTATCATATACTTACCTTCTAAACCATGAGGATAGATTTTACCAGCTACAGTACAACATTTAAAAATCATCTCATTTTCTGTCAAAGTACCAGTCTTATCAAGAAGAGCATACTCAATTTGTCCGAGATCCTCATTGATGTTAAGTGCCCGACATTGGAACGGTCTATCAGTAAGAGGATAGTACATGTCCAAGTCCCAATTGATAAAAATAGTTTGACCAATTTTAACAATCTCCATGGATACATACATAGATATAGGAATTATTATCTAAAAAATTGAAAGAGTATGACATCTGTCTTCTCTATCTCTCTCTCTCTCTCTCTCTCTCTCTCTCCCCCCCCCCCCCCCTCTCTCTCTCTTTCCCTCTCTCCCCCTCCTTCTCTCTCTCTTTCATTCTCACTCACTTGATACAGGATAATAAAAGTCCAGAATCTTATAAAACCATCCAAAGCAGGATTGGCACTACTGGTAGTAAATGGAAAGAAAACAATGTTCTTGTCCACGTGGTCTCGTACCCAAATGCCATTAACTAGACAAGAGTTACAAAAATAATTTTAAAGATTATGTAAAATTCAAATAGACAAAAAAGACAGACAGTCTCTTTCTTTTCTTTAAATATCTCCAAAATATATACATGTGCTATATAGTATACATGTAAAGTAATGTGCATGACCTTTATCAATATGGTAACAGTCACATGATCTAAGTCACACACTAGCTGTATACAATAGATTTTACCAGCTACAGTACAACATTTAAAAATCATCTCATTTTCTGTCAAAGTACCAGTCTTATCAAGAAGAGCATACTCAATTTGTCCTAGATCCTCCAATTGGATAAGTGTCAAATTAAACATTTAGAAACTAGGATAAGCTGACAGAATTTAGTTTTACTTTCAATATGGAAGTGTACTCTTTAGGATAAGTTTTGTAAACAATGTTCACTAAATTGACTGAATTATGTAAGAATGCAGACAGCTGCTATGTAGAATGCATATAATGTGCATATACTAACAAATTTCTGTGTTCAAATTTGTGAGCACAGATGCTCTCAATATACTAATAGTAATATAACTTAGTTATGTAAATTATAAGATTCCAGTAAAGACAAAGTATTGTTTACAATAATTACTAAGTTATAATGTTATCATTATTTCCCACTAGAAATACAACACTCTTCAATCTCCATCCATCCATCCATCCATCCATCCATCCATCCATCCATCCATCCATCCATCCATCCATCCATCCATCCATCCATCCATCCATCCATCCATCCATCCATCCATCCATCCATCCATCCATCCATCCACCCATCAATTCATTCATCCATCCATCCATTCATCCATTTATCAATACATTCAATTGTTTCTTTTGTTTGTTTTATTTCCTTTCACTATTAAAACTAAACAAAACTACACATTATATCAACATTATATCATTATTAGTGTTGTTCTAGCATTTTATACTAGAACTAAAATAGCAATTAGTACTGTAGTGAATACTGAATATTTCACATGAAGTACTAGAATCAATACTGAACTAAACACATTCTACTGGAACTAATACTAAACTAAACAAATAATGCTATAGTAGAACAACACTACTCAAACAGCAACTTTGTTTACATTCGTTACAACTACAAACATAGCTTTACAAGTAGTACATCTATATTAGGAATTAAAACAAGGAGGCTATCATGTGATTGTCATATGATATTGTCAAATGTTTAACTTACGAACTGCTCCAACAAAGCAAAGAGTGAATAAAATAAGAACTTGAGATGTTATTTCGATGTTAATATCTCGTTCCAATTTACTCCTCTTAGCTCGTGGACCACTATTGTTTAACATGGACTTTGTCTCATGACCTAGAATGGATGAATGGAGAAATGAATGGATTAATAGACAGATGAATGGATGAATGGACAAATGAATGGATTAATAAATAAGCAAATGAACACCTGAAATCGATACATACCTGCGTATACAACAACTCCCACAACATAATCAGTATTTCTCAAGACACACCCCCTTAAGATAAGATGACTCCGCCCTACTGCAATACGGCTACCATCAGGTTGACAACTAGAGATACAAGATACTTAATATACTAGTAAATTTTGTTTATTTAACTGACATAAATCCATTAAAATCGTATATTCTATTGTTAGGTTGTTCACAATGGAGTTCACCACGAAATAGTGACGGATGGAATGGGATTGTATCTTCCTATGTGTGTGTAAGAGAGTAAGAAAGAAGTGGAAAAACAAAGATGGATGGTAGGTAAGTGTGTGTGTGTGAGGAGAGAGAGAGAGAGAGAGAGAGAGAGAGAGAGAGAGAGAGAGAGAGAGAGAGAGAGAGAGAGAGAGAGAGAGAGAGAGAGTCCTTACATTATCATTTCTATTAACAAAACCATCTTGATCTGGATGTAATACACCTATAGGAACCTCCCTTTGTTTGAGGTTAGTTTCTCCATCCAAATTAGAGGTCTGTATATAACACAGACCATCTTCATCTGCACTCTGCAGGAGGAGGAGATCAGCTGGAATGATTTCGTCGCATGACAACTGGACAAAGTCACCAACACGTACATTCTGCCAACTCTTCTGAACAAAGCGACCTTCATCTCTAGAATAAACAATGAAAATGTAAGAGAGACTATAAAAAAGTAGGTTTAGATAAGGCCAGTGGTAAATAGGTACATGGCTTGTACAATGATTCCTACAAACTTTAACAGCTGAGAAATTATTACTAAATTCTAAACTCTTAACAAAACCTTGCTAATGAAATGTATTATTTTAAAGGCAATGTCTAGGATGGTAGTAATAGAAACTTGTACTTTAAAGAGAATCTAAACTATACTCTAGACCCGTAAACTTTAAACATTGGAACCTAAATGTATTAATTTCACAATAAAGTATGACGTTACTGATAACATAGATACTTCCAATACAAGTACAGTATCGTGCTACAGTGTAACTAATGGAAGAGCACTGTGTTGCTCGTTAATTAGAATAACTTTGGGTTTACCTGTTATAGACTGTACAGAGTCTGTTGTTTATTTCTTTATCAGAACGATATCTTCGTAAATCTTCAAAACCATCCTTGATAAGCGTTACTAGGAGAACAAACGTCAGTGGTATCCAGATTACTTCTTTTCCAACTGCTTCAATGGCGGGAATAAAAGTAAGTACGATGATTATCAGAAAGTAGAGATTGGCAAATCTGTGAAATTGCTCAAAAAGGTTTTTGGGGAGGAACGTTATAAGAGTATATTTTGTCGTGTGTACAACATTAGAGTGAGGGGAACTCCGTCTGAATTTAAATTGTAAGAACGATTTAAGGTACTGGTGCCATTTCCATTTTGTTGGAGGGATAAAGGTGGCCGAGTTTGTGATCCTACGATAGTTTGTCAAGTCTGGCGTCTTCGAAGAACAACTAGAGCTTGGTTTGTAAGTTTCTTCGTGAGTGTCTCCTTCATTTATCACTCCATTTTGGCCTTCCATCGTTATTAAAGAGGATGTACTTCCGTAGGTGGCCACGATCCCTGAATTCCCAAATAGGCCGAGTTTTTCTGACGGGCCTCGGCAGCCTTGCATAACAACAGAAGACTTACTATAGAGCGGTGTTAGGGTTGTTGTTTATGTAAACAAACGGTCGATATTTTCCAAGTGAAGTTTACAGCTTTTCCTCATTATGTATATAGACTTTCCACACTCGAAATTACACAGATCTATGCGTTTGCTTACAAAATTACAAGACGAGAAGGTGGGAGATGCTTACAGAATAGTTGCTGTAGTTTACAAGAACGAGAACAACGGTTATAAAGCTTACTGAAAATGCAAATTCTTCAGCCACACCTCCTGATTATTAATAACCAATTATTAATAATAATTAATTATTAGTTATTATTGTTATTATTTGATCTGTAATGGCCGACCCGCAAGATATAGACATTGCTATCATAGGAGGTGGACCTGTAGGTCTTTTCCTTGCATCAGAGTTAGCCTACAGGTGAGTTAGTGAAACTGTTCTCAAACAAAAAAAGTTAGGCAGAGAGAGATAGAAACCATTGTATTTCATGTTATCTCCTTTAATTCAGGGGTGTCAAATCTATTGTCATCGAGAAACGTACTGGTCCTTCAAGGAATGCACGGGCGACTCTTATGAACTCTCGTACAATGGAACACATGCGTCGTCTTGGTCTAGAACAAACTTTTCAAGACCATTCTTTTCCACGTAATCAGCCTCTCTCTCTGCTTCTAGCAACCTCCATCTTAGCAGAAACTCCAATTTTCTTAAAACAGTTCAGCTCATGGGGTGATGCAGTAGATGGGATCAACGAAGCAGATATGTTAATGGGCTCTGATCGTAAAGACACCATATGTCCACCTCTTCTTTGTCCACAGTTTGCTCAAGAGCCCATACTTAAAAATTTTGTTGAGTCACGACCTGAGGCAGATATCCTGTGGGGATATATGGCTACTTCTGTAACACAAGATGATGAAGGTGTTACAATAACTGTAGTCAATGCTGAAGACTTCAGTACTGAGAAGACAATACGTGCAAAGTATGCTGTTGGATGTGATGGAGGTAAGAGTTGGATTCGTAAACAGCTAGGTATTCACAACATTGGGAAGTTTGTTGTCCAACGAGCTTGTAGTATTACTTTTAAATCACCTGAACTTACTCAGTTAATGTTGAAGACCAACAGATTATCTATTGGAATGATTCTTAATAACACTTGTGTTGGATTTCTCGCTTCACTCAACGATAAAGGAGATTATGCTTTTCACGTTGCTTTACCACCTACTGCCACAGATGAGGATATGAGAGAGAAATGTCGTGATGCCAAGCGCTACGTTTTAGCAGCCATTGGTCACAATGTTGAAGTTGAAATAGTAGAAGCTAATGAATATAAGATGCATGCTCTTGTTGCTACTAAATATCGTGAAGGTTGCGTTCTTCTAGCAGGAGATGCCGCTCACCAATGGCTTCCAGCTGGGGGTCTAGGTTTAAATACTGGATATCAAGATGCATCCAATTTAGGCTGGAAATTAACTGCAATGGTTAAAGGATGGGGTGGACCTCACTTGCTTGATTCATACCAAATAGAACAAAGACCACTTGCTGACAGATCACGCCGCTATGCTTTGAGGTTTGCAGAAGTTGCTATAAACCCAGTTATGCGTAATTTTATTCTTTCCATCCATTCTATTCCCATCATTAGTTGGTTTTTCAGTCTTTTTGCATCTTTAAATACAAGAGATGAATTTATTGCAGGCAACTATATTATTATAGGCCATCAACACTCTGATTCCAATGTTATCATGCATGAGTATGAGAATGAGAACATGAAAGTCAAGACAGCAAAACAAAGTACGTCTGAGTTTCATGCAACTTCTCTTCCAGGATGCCGTGCACCTCATATCATATTACCAGAGCATGCTACCATTCATGATATTTTGGGTAAAGGCTTTGTCCTATTAGCTATTGGAGGTTTAGAAACAGATTGTGAATACCTTCAAGAGAAAATGAAACATCGTGGAGTACCTTTTGAGGTTCGAGCCTACCCTAAGCTTCCAGATTTGTTACATCTCTATGAGTGCAAGTATTATCTGTTTCGTCCTGATGGTATTATTTGTTGGCGATCTTATTCCCAACCAAGTTCCTCTGAAGCACAACATATTGTCTCTACAGTATGTGGTGATATACCATATCAACCATTACCTAAATTACCTCCAAGTACTCCAATTTATACTTCATTTGGTTTTTTAAAAGAGCTTGCATTTGGAGCCTTTGTCTCCAGTGTTCTTTACAAATATACTCATCTGTCTAATACTGTATTGTTTGGTATTGGACTAGGAGTAGCTAGCTTGGCTACTATTGTTCAAAATAGTCATTGCAACTCTCCTTTTATTGAAGGTGTTTCTCATCATCAAGCATGGGTAACTACTCAGTTTGGGTCTCCACAAAATGCTCTACAACTGGAGCCAAATTACGTAGGATCATTTGGACCTAATGATGTCCTCATTCGTGTTCATGCTGCATCCATTAATCGAATAGATCTTGGTATGAGAGGTGGATATGGTGCACCAATGTTTGCCAAGTTTGCTAAACAAGAAGGTCGTTCTCTTTTCCCTTTAATTCTTGGACGAGATTGCTCTGGTGAGGTTGTAGCAGTTGGTGATGAAGTGATTAATTTTGCTCCTGGTGATGAAGTCTATGCTGCTGTCTCATTTAAACAACAAGGAACACATGCACAATATGTTGCTGTAAATGAAAAGGAAGTATGTTTGAAACCAAAGGACATCAACCATCGTGAAGCTGCTGCACTTCCTTGGGTTGCTGTGACAACATGGACAGCTCTTGTCAAGATGGCAGATCTAAACAAACATAACACACAAGGGAAGAGAGTTCTTGTTCATGGAGGAGCTGGTGGGGTGGGATCATTTGCAATCCAACTCTTGAAGTCATGGGGAGCTGAAGTAACCACAACATGTTCTGGTTCCAATATATCCTTTGTTCACTGTCTTGGTGCTGATGTTGCTATCGACTACAAGAGTGGAGATTTTACTGAAGCCCTCACTAAACACACTTATGATGTTGTGTTAGATACTGTAGGACAAAATTATGAACAGTCCTCTATTAGTCTCCTCAAAGTCTTTAGTGGAGCCAAATATGTGTCTATCAGAAGTCCTTACTTCAAAAATGTCACCAAATATGGTCCCTTTCTTGGTAGTGTTATCTTTCAATTGCATTATCGCTACAAGATATTTATAAATCGTATATTTGGTGGTCGAGAGTTCTATTATTCTATTGCAGAACCTGATGGTATGGTGTTAGAGAAAGTAAAGGATATGGTTGATAAAGGAGATATTCGACCAGTTATTGGTGCAGTATACTCAATGGATGAAATGATAGCTGCTCATGAACATGTTGGAGGAGGACACACTCGTGGGAAAGTAGTTGTGAACATGATGTGAAAAATGATGGGATTTTCATTAGCAAAAATAAATTTGTATTTTACTATTAATTTAATGTAGTAGTAGTTGTTTCTGGATAGAAATTTGAATATCAGTTTATAGCTAATTTCCTTACAAAATAATATGGTTCTTTGACACTAATTCAGAAATAATTATCTATTGGCCAACATTTTATTTACAAAGGAGCATACAGTTACTATATTGCTGTATGAATGTGCAGACTTGTATTGTTGTGTGATAAGTGTCAGTTCCAGACTGACTGCTCCATTCTTAAGCAGGAAAGATTCTTGGAATGAGACTATATGGATGCATACAATAATATGCCCAGCACCTATTGAATTAAATACTGCATGTTCACTGCCAGCCACACCTTTTTTCAATTATTAATAATTCATTAGTTAATTGCTAATAAGGCTCACAGAGATGGTGGACACGGTCGATACAGACATTGCTATCATAGGAGGTGGACCTGTAGGTCTCTTCCTTGCATCAGAGTTAGCCTACAGGTGAGTTAGTCAAATTGTTATCAAACAAGTAACTAATTAGGCAGAAATATATAGAAGCCATTATGTTTCATGTTACCTCCTTTAATTCAGGGGTGTCAAATCTATTGTTATCGAGAAACGTACTGGTCCTTCAAACAATGCACGGGCACTTTTTTTGAACCCTCGCACGATGGAACTTATGCGTCGTCTTGGTCTAGAACAGACGTTTCAAGAGAATTCTCTGCGACGTAATCAAGAAATCTCATTCCTCCTAGCATCCTCAGTCTTAGCAAAGACATCAATACTCTTAAAGCGGTTCAGCTCATGGGGTGATGCAGTAGATGGGATCAAAAAAGATGATATGTTAATGGGTTTTGATCGTAATGACTCTATATGTCCACCTCTTCTTTGTCCACAGTTTGCTCAAGAACCCATACTTAAAAATTTTGTTGAGTCACGTCCTGAGGCAGATATCCTGTGGAGATATATGGCTACTTCTGTAACACAAGATGATGAAGGTGTTACAATAACTGCAGTCAATGCTGAAGACTTCAGTACTGAGAAGACAATACGTGCAAAGTATGCTGTTGGATGTGATGGAGGTAAGAGCTGGGTTCGTAAACAAATGAATGTTAACAATTATGGAAAATTTGTTGTTCAGCGAGCTTGTAGTATCACTTTTAAATCACCTGAGCTTACTCAATTAATGTTGAAAGCAGACCGATTAGCAGCTGGTTTCATAATTAACAAAACTTGTGTTTGTGTTCTTGCTACACTCAATGACAAAGGTGACTTTGCTATTCATCTCTTTCTACCACCTTATTTAACAGATGACCATATGAAAGAAATGTGTCGCAATGCTAAGCGGTATGTTTTAGCAGCCATTGGTCGCAATGTTGAAGTTGAAATAATAGAAGCTAATGAATATAAGATGCATGCTCTTGTTACTACTAAATATCGTAAAGGTCGCGTTCTTCTAGCAGGAGATGCCGCTCACCAATGGCTTCCAGCTGGGGGTCTAGGTTTAAATACTGGATATCAAGATGCATCCAATTTAGGCTGGAAATTAACTGCAATGGTTAAAGGATGGGGTGGACCTCACTTGCTTGATTCATACCAAATAGAGCAAAGACCACTTGCTGACAGATCACGCCGCTATGCTTTGCAATTTGCCCGATTTATTATCAATCCAACATCGCAAAATTTTTTTATAACCGTGCTATCTGTTTCTATAATTGTCAAATTCCTTAATCTCTTTGCAAATGCTGGTATAACACAAGGATTAATTGATGGCAAATATGTCATTCTAGGCCATCAGCATTCTGATTCCAATATTATCATGCATGAGTACGAGAATGAGGACATGAAAATCAAGACAGCAAAACAAAGTAAATCTAAGTTTCAAGCATCTTCTCTTCCTGGATGTCGTGCACCTCATGTCATATTACTAGAGCATGGTACCATTCATGATATTTTGGGTAAAGGCTTTGTCCTGTTAGCTATTGGAGGTTTAGAAACAGATTGTGAATACCTTCAAGAGAAAATGAAACATCGTGGAGTACCTTTTGAGGTTCGAGCTTACCCTAAACTTCCAGAGTTGCTAGTTGACTACGAGTGCAAGTATTATCTGTTTCGTCCTGATGGTATTATTTGTTGGCGATCTTATTCCCAACCAAGTTCCTCTGAAGCACAACATATCGTCTCTACAGTATGTGGTGATATACCATATCAACCATTACCTAAATTACCTCCAAGTACTCCAATTTATACTTCATTTGGTTTTTTAAAAGAGCTTGCATTTGGAGCCTTTGTCTCCAGTGTCCTTTACAAGTACACTCATCTGTCTAATACTGTATTGTTTGGTATTGGACTAGGAGTAGCTAGCTTGGCTACTATTGTTCGAAATAGTCGTCGCTACTCTCCTTTTGTTCAGAGTGTTTCTCGACATCAAGCATGGGTAACTACTCAGTTTGGGTCTCCACAAAATGCTCTACAACTGGAGCCAAATTATGTAGGATCATTTGGACCTAATGATGTCCTGATTCGTGTCCATGCTGCATCAATTAATCGAATAGATCTTGGTATGAGAGGTGGATATGGTGCACCAATGTTTGCCAAGTTCGCTAAACAAGAAGGTCGTTCTGTTTTTCCTTTAATTCTCGGACGAGATTGCTCTGGTGAGGTTGTAGCAGTTGGTGATGAAGTAATTAATTTTGCTCCTGGTGATGAAGTCTATGCTGCTGTCTCATTTAAACAACAAGGAACACATGCACAATATGTTGCTGTAAATGTAAAGGAAGTATGTTTGAAACCAAAGGACATCAACCATCGTGAAGCTGCTGCACTTCCTTGGGTTGCTGTGACAACATGGACAGCTCTTGTCAAGATGGCAGGTCTAAACAAACATAACACACAAGGGAAGAGAGTTCTTGTTCATGGAGGAGCTGGTGGGGTGGGATCATTTGCAATCCAACTCTTGAAGTCATGGGGAGCTGAAGTAACCACAACATGTTCTGGCTCCAATATATCCTTTGTTCACAGTCTTGGTGCTGATGTTGCTATCAACTACAAGAGTGGAGATTTTACCGAATCCCTCACTAAACACACATATGATGTTGTGTTAGATACTGTAGGACAAACTTACGAACATTCCTCTATTAGTCTCCTCAAAGTCTTCAGTGGAGCCAAATATGTGTCTATCAGAAGTCCTTACTTCAAAAATGTCACCAAATATGGTCCCTTTCTTGGTAGTGTTATCTTTCAATTGCATTATCGCTACAAGATATTTATAAATCGTATATTTGGTGGTCGAGAGTTCTATTATTCTATTGCAGAACCTGATGGTATGGTGTTAGAGAAAGTAAAGGATATGGTTGATAAAGGAGATATTCGACCAGTTATTGGTGCAGTATACTCAATGGATGAAATGATAGCTGCTCATGAACATGTTGGAGGAGGACACACTCGTGGGAAAGTAGTTGTGAACATGATGTGAAAAATGATGGGATTTTCATTAGCAAAAATAGATGTTTATTTTACTATTAATTTAATGTAGTAGTAGTTGTTTCTGGATAGAAAATTGAATACCAGTTTATAGCTAATTTCCTTACAAAATAATAATTATCTATTGGCCAACATTTTAATTACAAAGGAGCATACAATGCTAAATAATATTGATGATTTTATTAATGAGGAATACACTTTCATAGAAATATAGTCCTTTTATAAACAATAAATAATTATTTTTATTATAATAAATAAATTCACTAGTAAGATCACCACAGTTTGTCTTAACACATTCAGTGGTAGTGTCATAAACGTATTATTCATGGTCAAGATATTGAAGATCACAAAGCATCCATGAAAGTTAGATGATATATAGAGTGTGTTATTTTGAACCATTATGAAAGTGATAGCATATCATATGATGTAATATTAATATATTATTAACTATGTATGACTTAAAAGAGTTTTAACTTAATGTTTATAAGATTGTTTCTTTTGTTGTGGTGCCTATAAAATTACACAATGATAAAAATGAATGTAATTAGTAGTGTCGTTCTAGTTTGCTTAAAACATAGCTTTAGTTTTAATTCTTAATTTTTAAAGTCTTTTTATACCGATAATCATATTCATAGCAATCGTTAATGAGATTCATAAGCGCACACTGTCGCGCCCCACAAGAGCATGAAGACAAAATTGTAAGTACATATAAAAGGAAACCAAATCAGTCTTGGTTGCCAGTGTGTTGTAGGCCAGCGTCTGCAATGCATCATGACCTCTGAGATGGTTACCAGCATACTCTTCGGAGTATCCGAAAGGCGGACTAGGATACGGCTGGTAGTCTCCCTTTAAACGAGATGAGGCTTGGTGTATTGTAGTCCCGGTTTAGTAATGACGATGATTTATTCCCGAAGCTAGAAACCCAGTACGGCTGGTTCGAAGTTAGGGCGACGTTCCAGCCAGGATTACCTCGTCTTCGGACGAGGGTTACCAAGCCAGGTGGCGGTCCTAGCTAGCAATAGCAGGGAATCCTGGAGCCTAAGTGGAAGCCTGCGTGGAATTGAGTCAAGAAAGATCGTTTGGGCAACACACAAGGGTTTTTTTTTGAAATTATAATTCCATTTAATTATAAACAAATCTAATTATCTATTTATAAATCTATTTTAAGATTATTAAAGAATAGTCAGTAAGGATGTTCAGGAGGTGAGTCAGTTGGATCATATGAGTAACACAACTACACCTTTTTTAAGAAAGTAAAATGTTGAGCTGACAGGTCTAGGAGCAATAAATTATTTACAAAGTGTCATATGCAGAATATGCAGAATATGTGTCAACAATTCTAAAATATATTCTTTGCAATAACTTGAGTAATAAATATAATCTTTAAATTATTATACTGTCTTCTTGTTGCTGTTGCTGTTCGATTCCTAGTTCTATTAAAAGAGTACCCTCTAACTTGAGATAATCATCGTATTCCTACCAAAGCAATAGAAATGGATTCATACTTATATTTTCAGACCCAAACTCACTAATTTAGCTTTCTCTTCCTAACCACTATCTTTGCTCTGTTGAGGTCTCTCCTATAATTACCACATAATAATTATACTTCATTGACTAATATAACCTCTGTAGCAGATATTGCTTTAGCTTCATCCAGTAATTTCTTCTCTTCACTACGCATACAATTTCTTTCAGCAACAAATTCTAATCACTTGACTTCTCTCTCAAAGAATGACACCATAATGGACAACTAGAGAGAGAGAGAATAATCTCTAATTTAAACACTATATCTCAACCTCATTGCTGGAGGGATGACATAGACTCCATGGCACTTCTAATATATGTAATGTACCACCACTGTCACCCACTGCTAACATTGATTGACGACCTTCAACAATTAAGAGCTAACAAATAGAGTTAGTACAGCTTACTAGAGAGACACCATGGGATAATAGAAGTGATCGAGAGAGAGGAAATATTTTGGGCCAATGATGGTACATGAGATCTAGAGAATGTTTGAATACATGTAATAATAAATGTATTTATTCATTACCTATCCATGAGATCCCAGACGTCAATATTCTCATTTTGTTTGCAGATAAAAAATACCCCTATAATAATGATGTTATAATTACATCAAATGACTCTAATTATAAGGACCTGGTCAAGTGAGTGACCATGTCCCTCCTGTCAACGTCACAGTAGAGTTTCCAGATTTGAGAAGAGCATTTTAACCATTTTGTGGTCGTTTATGATAATCTTGTTATTTGTGTCGGTGGGACACAAATTGGAATGGCTAGACTTTCTTTCTTTTGTTTCCTATGTCAAACTTGCTGTAACATTGATCAAATATGTACCACAGGTACATGTAATATTAATAAATAGTAATAAACTGTCATTATTTGTGTAGGCGTACATGAACTTTCAGCGTAAAAGTACTGTTGGATGGAGCATAGGCAATGTACTATTGGATTTTACTGGTGGAACATTGAGTATCTTACAAATGTTTCTTATCTCTTATAACTATGGTAACTATTTGTCTATCTTATTGGTCTATCTATCCATTAATATCTTCTGTGTATCTATCCTCATCCTATTATTCATCCATTCAGATGACTGGAAGTCTATTTTTGGAGATCCTACTAAATTTGGTCTAGGTGCCTTTTCCATATGTTTTGATCCCTTTTTTATGACACAACATTATATTCTCTATCGCCATCCGCCAGCTTCAAAAGAAGGGCACAGTGAAATTGATTCCAAATGGAATTCCACAAACCCAGAGACTAGACTGTTACTAGGAGATGACTCAGATGATTTTACTCCATCTTTCTTTACAAAAGTCAAAGCTCAAGTTGCATTGCTTCTAGTTAAGTTAAAGTTGAGATCATCAGTACCTGATGTTGGACCATATTCTCCTTAACTTAGTATGCATATATAGGAGGCTAAAGGGGGGGCTGGAGGGGTTAGAGCCCCCCCCAATATTTAGAAAGAGGGGGCTCAGCCCCTCCCACAATTTTTATTGCTCGCTACTTACCCCACAAAAAAAGTTAATCTTATTGGTGTTGATGAAGCTGTCAAAAGTTTTGACATATTTGCAGGCCACAATGACGGAAAAACGGCTTAACAATTGTCTGGTCCTTCATGTACACAAATGCATAACTAATGAGTGTGATCTTGTTGAAATAGCTAAGGAATTTGTTATGGTAAATGATGATTAAAGAAAATACTTTGGTACATTTTAAATTAATGTTCGTAATACTGATTGTGATTATATCAAACATACTTTCTGCATTATGGGTACATTTGTGTCTGCATATTCATCACATAGTTATGGTGTGAGCCCCCCCCCCCCCCCCCCCAAAATATAAGTGCCTCATCCGCCTATGAGTTATTACTATATTGCTGTATGAATGTGCAGACTTGTATTGTTGTGTGATAAGTGTCAGTTCCAGACTGACTGCTCCATTCTTAAGCAGGAAAGATTCTGGGAATGAGACTATATGGATGCATACAATAATATGCCCAGCACCTATTGAATCAAATACTGCATGTGCACTACCAGCCACACCTTTTTTCAATTATTAATAATTGACTAGTTAATTGCTAATAAGGGCTCACAGAGATGGTGGACACGGTCGATACAGACATTGCTATCATAGGAGGTGGACCTGTAGGTCTCTTCCTTGCATCAGAGTTAGCCTACAGGTGAGTTAGTCAAATTGTTATCAAACAAGTAACTAATTAGGCAGAAATATATAGAAGCCATTATGTTTCATGTTACCTCCTTTAATTCAGGGGTGTCAAATCTATTGTCATCGAGAAACGTACTGGTCCTTCAAACAATGCACGGGCACTTCTTTTAAACCCTCGCACGATGGAACATATGCGTCGTCTTGGTCTAGAACAAACGTTTCAGGAAAATTCTCTGCGACGTAATCAAGAAATCTCAATGCTCCTAGCATCCTCAGTCTTAGCAAAGACACCAATACTCTTAAAGCGGTTCAGCTCATGGGGTGACACAGTAGACGGGATCAATAAAGATAATATGTTAATGGGTTTTGATCATAATGACACAATATGTCCACCTCTTCTTTGTCCACAGTTTGCTCAAGAACCCATACTTAAAAATTTTGTTGAGTCACGTCCTGAGGCAGATATCCTGTGGAGATATATGGCTACTTCTGTAACACAAGATGATGAAGGTGTTATAATAACTGCAGTCAATGCTGAAGACTTCAGTACTGAGAAGACAATACGTGCAAAGTATGCTGTTGGATGTGATGGAGGTAGGAGCTGGGTACGTAAACAAATGAATGTTAACAATTATGGAAAATTTGTTGTTCAGCGAGCTTGTAGTATCACTTTTAAATCACCTGAGCTTACTCAATTAATGTTGAAAGCAGACCGATTAGCAGTTGGTTTCATAATTAACAAAACTTGTGTTTGTGTTCTTGCTACACTCAATGACAAAGGTGACTTTGCTTTTCATCTCTTGCTACCACCTTATTTAACAGATGAGCATATGAAAGAAATGTGTCGCAATGCTAAGCACTATGTTTTAGCAGCCATTGATCGCAATGTTGAAGTTGAAATAATAGAAGCTAATGAATATAAGATGCATGCTCTTGTTACCACTAAATATCGTGAAGGTCGCGTTCTTCTAGCAGGAGATGCCGCTCACCAATGGCTTCCAGCTGGGGGTCTAGGTTTAAATACTGGATATCAAGATGCATCCAATTTAGGCTGGAAATTAACTGCAATGGTTAAAGGATGGGGTGGACCTCACTTGCTTGATTCATACCAAATAGAGCAAAGACCACTTGCTGACAGAACGCGTCGCTATGCTTTGCAATTTGCCCAATTTATTATCAATCCAACATCGCAAAATGTTTTTATATCCTTGCTATCTGTTCCTATAATTGTCAAATTCCTTAGTCTCTTTGCAAATGCTGGTATAACACAAGGATTTATTGATGGCAAATATGTCATTCTAGGCCATCAGCATTCTGATTCCAATATTATCATGCATGAGTATGAGAATGAGGACATGAAAATCAAGACAGCAAAACAAATTAAATCTAAGTTTCAAGCATCTTCTCTTCCTGGATGTCGTGCACCTCATGTTATATTACCAGAGCATGCTACCATTCATGATATTTTGGGTAAAGGCTTTGTCCTATTAGCTATTGGAGGTTTAGAAACAGATTGTGAATACCTTCAAGAGAAAATGAAACATCGTGGAGTACCTTTTGAGGTTCGAGCTTACCCTAAACTTCCAGAGTTGCTAGTTCACTATAAGTGCAAGTATTATCTGTTTCGTCCTGATGGTATTATTTGTTGGCGATCTTATTCCCAACCAAGTTCCTCTGAAGCACAACATATTGTCTCTACAGTATGTGGTGATATACCATATCAACCATTACCTAAATTACCTCCAAGTACTCCAATTTATACTTCATTTGGTTTTTTAAAAGAGCTTGCATTTGGAGCCTTTGTCTCCAGTGTCCTTTACAAGTACACTCATCTGTCTAATACTGTATTGTTTGGTATTGGACTAGGAGTAGCTAGCTTGTCTACTATTGTCAGAAGTAGTCGTCGCTACTCTCCTTTTGTTCAGAGTGTTTCTCGTCATCAAGCATGGGTAACTACTCAGTTTGGGTCTCCACAAAATGCTCTACAACTGGAGCCAAATTACGTAGGATCATTTGGACCTAATGATGTCCTCATTCGTGTCCATGCTGCATCCATTAATCGAATAGATCTTGGTATGAGAGGTGGATATGGTGCACCAATGTTTGCCAAGTTCGCTAAACAAGAAAGTCGTTCTGTTTTTCCTTTAATTCTCGGACGAGATTGCTCTGGTGAGGTTGTAGCAGTTGGTGATGAAGTATTTAAGTTTGCTCCTGGTGATGAAGTCTATGCTGCTGTCTCATTTAAACAACAAGGAACACATGCACAATATGTTGCTGTAAATGAAAAGGAAGTATGTTTGAAACCAAAGGACATCAACCATCGTGAAGCTGCTGCACTTCCTTGGGTTGCTGTGACAACATGGACAGCTCTTGTCAAGATGGCAGGTCTAAACAAACATAACACACAAGGGAAGAGAGTTCTTGTTCATGGAGGAGCTGGTGGGGTGGGATCATTTGCAATCCAACTCTTGAAGTCATGGGGAGCTGAAGTAACTACAACATGTTCTGGTTCCAATATGTCCTTTGTTCACAGTCTTGGTGCTGATGTTGCCATTGACTACAAGAGTGGAGATTTTACTGAATCCCTTGCTAAACGCTCTTTCGATGTTGTGTTAGATACTGTAGGACAAAATTATGAACATTCCTCTATTAGTCTCCTCAAAGTCTTCAGTGGAGCCAAATACGTGTCTATCAGAAGTCCTTACTTCAAAAAGGTCACCAAATATGGTCCCTTTCTTGGTAGTGTTATTTTTCAATTGCATTATCGCTACAAGATATTTATAAATCGTATATTTGGTGGTCGAGAGTTCTATTATTCTATTGCAGAACCTGATGGTATGGTGTTAGAGAAAGTAAAGGATATGGTTGATAAAGGAGATATTCGACCAGTTATTGGTGCAGTATACTCAATGGATGAAATGATAGCTGCTCATGAACATGTTGGAGGAGGACACACTCGTGGGAAAGTAGTTGTGAACTTTATGTAATTGAAACAAAATTATAAACTAACAATTATAGGACTTTGTTTACTGTCGTAGTTTGATTTAGTATTTTTTCTAGTAGTTTGTTCAATTTATTGTCATGACATTTCTTTTGCAAAAATATTTTTGATACAAATATAAGTCAAGAAGAAGCATTGATACAAATATAAGTCAAGAAGAATAAAGTTACTATGGATGACGTGGGATTGTCTTATGTAGAAAGTAATGCTCAGATTGGAGTTGATGTACAGGTAGTATTTGAGAGAAATGACTGCAGCTGAACTGAACACAGTTAAGTATGAAACTAATGCTGGTAATAATCCATGTTATGAGAAATACTTGTTTTCAATGAAGGAATCTCATTGAAATAATAGTCAATACTAATTTATAGTTCTTGTGTTTTGTCCTGTGTATATTTAATGTTTAGGGCTTAATGGTGTAGTGATGATGCGTAAAATTTTGACTTATATTTTGGACCAAACAAGTAGGCACTACCTATAGCCATGCCACCTGTACATTTATAATTAATTATTAATTATCTAATTATTGATATAGTATAATGTCACAGATTCAGGATGTATTGTATGATAGGACATAATGATACACTAGTTTATGTTTGTTTCACAAGTTAAGATCTAATTCTTGTAATTATTTTAATTCAATAAATTAAAATCATTTCATTATGAAGTGTTCACATCCATGCAAAAAATGTGTAAAGATCATAATGTTAACAAAATCAGTAACAATATCTGCTACTAAAATTGATTCACTGCAAGGAACTATATTGCTACTCCTATTGGACACTTAAGCCCTCCTTCAGAATCAATGTGAATACCATGTGGATTAAAAATTGTAGAAAATCTCCTATTCATTTATGATGAGTGAACTACCAGTTGGTCAATCATGATCCTTTCATGATACTTCTCAATTACTTTAGGGTTACTTATAGGTTACTACCTTGTTTACACAGTCCTGTACTCACTTGTGTACTTATTTTTGTTTAGGTATATACCTAAATGTCTTTTTGTATTTATATGCTACAACAGGCAGCCAAAATGTTTCATCAAAAGTAACATTTTCATGGTTGGTGAAATACATCAAAGAGATCTAATCATTAATATATATACAACCACTCAAGTGACTATAGAGCCTATATCATCAAATATAATAATTATAATAAAATTATATGTGTATAAAGTAATTAGTATTATTTTACTAGTCTATTGGTACCTGAAATCTGTTTCCAAGAACACTGACTGTTGCTGGTCTCACTGAAAAAGAAAGGATTTGTGGTCACCATTCTAGTGATCAAAACATATCACCTATAATTGTGTAGCATACTGTAAATATGTAAAGATTTAATTGTTGTAATTGGTTAAATTATGATATTTCATTAATTATTTTAGCTGTAAAAATCACGAAACATGTGATCATGTACATACAATAAAGATATAAAAGATCCAAACAAGATAAAGCAAGCAGTTAGTAATAGTTCACTAGTCGATCGTTACCAGTATCGGCTACCCACACTGATCCATTGTGAGGATCTATTGCTACTCCTATTGGATGTTTAAACCCTCCTACTGAATAGATGTAAGCGCCACTTTGATTGAAAATTGTGAGAGAATTCCCTTCTTCATTTACAACGAGTGAATTACCAGCTGGATCAATAGCTATACCACATGGTCCTTTGAGATGGGACTGGCCATAATGATGTACATATTGACCTTGTCGACTGAAGATAGCAACTTTGTCGGAACTGAAACAAGTCACATGAAGACAACCTGAAGGATCAAAGGCAAGTCCTTTTGGACATTGGAGTTTACCATTATCAAGTACATTCAAATCAATGAAGTGAGATAAAGTACCATCATCTGTATAAAACACCTTGATGCGATTACTTCCACTTTCAACAACATATATCTTGTTATTAGGACCAATACATAAATCCCAGGGATGTGAAAATTGTCTACTTTGTGGTGGCCAAACCTTTTGATTGAGATATGTTGTTGAGTCAGCAAATATTCTAAACTGTAGGTCTAAATTCCAGGGCTGGGTACTTCTATATGATGAATACATCCTGGGGGACACAATATTACTTCTGTAAACAAACCCTTCAATATTATTTACAAGATACAATACTGGGTGCTCTTTATCATCTCTACCTGTACATATTCCACTAACACCACTGGTCACGCAGATATATTGTTGTTGATCTTCATATAGAAAGTCATGCAGGGAAACATCATTTCCAAAGCCTTCTTTATAAACGGATAGAGATTGACATGTTTGTTGGTTTTGAATGGCAGTAGTCACAAAGATAAGGTCATAATCAGAAAAGGCAATAAATCGTGGTTTTACAATATTCACAGTTTGTTGTGGGTCTTTGAAGGATGTATAGTCAGGGATACTACTACCATGCCCGCTCGCATGTTGAAGAGGTGCACTAGCAGCCTTACAAGTAGAGGAAGACATCTTTGTATAAAGCTTCACCAAATTTTAACCCAAATGTTAACCCAACCTCTTCCCTGGCCATATGTCAGGATGAATTTCAAGTCTGTGGCTGCTGATGCCATTGATAAGGAGAAAGATGAGCTAAGATTGCTCAGCAATGAAATATGGCAACATCCTGAAATCTTTTTCCAAGAACACCATGCTGTTGCTACTCTCACCGACTTCTTAAAAAAGAGAGGATTCACTGTTACTCCTCAATATTGTGGATTAGAAACTGCATTCAAAGCTGAAGTTAGTAATAAAAAAGAAAGAGAAGAAGGAGCCCACGTTTGTGTGATATGTGAGTATGATGCTTTACCTGAGATCGGTCATGCTTGTGGTCATAACTTAATTGCCGAAGCAGGCATAGCGGCTGGACTGGGACTACAAACTGCTCTTCAACATGGGCTGATAGGTCGTGTGACAGTCATGGGAACACCAGCAGAAGAGGATGGTGGCGGTAAAGCAATATTAATAGATCGTGGTGCATTCAAAGACATAGATATTGCCATGATGGTTCATCCAGGACCTAAGAATATACTTGTTCCAACTTATGATGCAATGATGGAATTATACATTACCTATACTGGCAAAGCAGCTCATGCTGCTGCCTTTCCATGGGAAGGAGTTAATGCTCTTGATGCTGCTGTGATGGCATATACGTCTCTCTCTACTCTACGTCAGCAATTCAAACCATCTTGGCAGCTTCATGGTGTCATAGTTGATGGTGGTGTGAAACCTAATATCATTCCAGAACGATCAAAATTGTTTTATTTTCTTCGAGCACCTACTACGACTGAATTAACAATTCTTAAAGAAAAAGTGTACGCATGTTTTAAAGCTGCATCTACTGCTACTGGCTGCTCAGTAGTCATTGAAGATGGATGTGTATCTGATAACTTGATGAGTAATTGTGTTCTTTTGGAACTCTATAAAAATAATATTAAGACATTTGATGTCAAGGAATTCCACGAGCCTCTTGTAAAGATGGGTTCCACTGATATGGGCAATGTGTCTCACATAGTACCATCTATTCATCCAGAATATGTCATTGGTTCTGGAGAAAATTATCACACTCGTGAATTTACCTCTATTACTAATCTCCTTGCATCTCATGAAAAGACACTAGAAGCAGCGAAGGCACTTGCATTTACTTGTATTGATGTGATGAAGGATCAAGAGCTACTGAAGAAGATAAAAGAACAGTTTGAACAAGACAAACTAGTTGTGAAGAAATAAATGATAATAGTATATGATTTTATTTCAAACTGTTTTTGTCTCTTTCTTTATTCATGAGTGGATTGGTAGCTGACATATTCTTAGATAGCTAGATATAGCCTCTGCTATATCATTGCATAGATTATTATACATGTGCTTTTTGTTTAGTATAGATACTATATATTTATGGTTCTAAGTTCTCCAGTATATCGACAACTTGTATGTAATTAATTACTGACACTGTTGTCCAAGGGCTTATTCATAAACTTTGAACTTTAGCTGAGATAATGAAGATGCTGGCAGGAAGGAACCCATAGAACAAGCGAGTTGGACTCCTGATGCCAGCTAGCTAGTTACCTTGCCGCAGTTACTGCTAATTAAGTTTGTTTTAAGGGTCCATCGAGATGGCTGATCCGTTGGAAACAGACGTTGCTATCATTGGAGGTGGACCTGTAGGTCTCTTCCTTGCATCAGATCTTGCCTACAGGTAAGTATTCAGTTAGATAAATCCAAATGAAAAGCCGCTATATAGATATAAAAAGAAAAAACATTGTAAACTTGTAAAGCTCTATAAAATGTAATAGTTGTAATACCCTTTTCCTAATTATATAGGGGTATAAAATCAATTGTGATTGAGAAACGTTCTGGACCTTCAAAATCTGCTCGTGCAAGTCTTATGAACTCTCGTACAATGGAACACATGCGTCGTCTTGGTCTGGAACAAACCTTTCAAGATAATTCTTTCCCACGTGATAAGCAAAATTGTGCAATTATGGGAACCTCCCTCTTGATAGAAAAGCCATTGTTTTTACTACGATTTAGCTCCTGGGGTGACGTTGTAGATGGAGTCACCAATAAAAATATGATGTTAGGGTTTAATCGTAATGATACCATTTGTACATCACTCCTTTGTCCACAGTTTGCTCAAGAACCCATACTTAAAAAGTTCATTGAGTCACGTCCTGAGGCAGATATCCTGTGGGGATATATGGCTACTTCTGTAACACAAGATGATGAAGGTGTTACAATAACTGTAGTCAATGCTGAAGACTTCAGTACTGAGAAGACAATACGTGCAAAGTATGCTGTTGGATGTGATGGAGGTACGAGCTGGGTTCGTAAACAAATGAATGTTCACAACATTGGGAAATTTGTCGTCCAACGAGCTTGTAGTGTCACTTTTAAATCATCTGAGCTTGTTGAGTTGCTACTAAAAATGAATCGATTAGCAGTAGGAATGATTATTAACAAAACTTGCACCTGTTTTATTTCTACGCTTAATGCTAAAGGTGACTTTGCTTTTCATCTTATTTTACCGCCTTCTTCCACAGATGATGATTTGAAAGAAATGTGTCATGATGCAAAGCGGTATGTTTTAGCAGCCATTGGTCGCAATGTTGAAGTTGAAATAGTAGAAGCTAATGAATACAAGATGCATGCTCTTGTTGCTACTAAATATTGTGAAGGTCGCATTCTTCTAGCAGGAGATTCTGCTCACCAATGGCTTCCAGTTGGAGGTTTTGGATTAAATATTGGATATCAGGATGCTTCAAATTTAGGGTGGAAATTAACGGCAATGATTCAAGGATGGGGTGGACCTAACCTGCTTGATTCATACCAAATAGAACAGAGACCACTTGCAAACAAAACTCGCCGCTACGCTTTTCAAGCATCTCAGTTTATCATGACTCCCTTTGTACAAAAGCTTCTCATTTCTTTACAATTTATCCCTATTGTTCGCAATATCTTTGCTTTTCTAATGGGTACAATTGCAAGCAAACAGTTCAGTGCTACAAATAATGCTCTCATTTTAGGCCACCAACATTCCGACTCCAATGTCATTATGTATCAATCTGAGGACGATCGTGTCAAAGTCAATATCACAGTACACAATCAATCTAAGTTTCATGCTACTTCTCTTCCTGGATATCGTGCACCTCACGTGATTTTGCCAGATCATGGTACTATTCATGATATTCTTGGGAAAGGGTTTGTCCTCCTAGTCATCAGCAGTACTGAAAAAGATTGTGAAAAACTTCAGGAGGAACTGAACCATCGCAGAGTACCTTTTGAGGTTCGAGCTTACCCTAAGCTTCCAACTTTCAAGCAATATTATGATCACAAGTACTACCTTATTCGTCCTGATGGTATTATTTGTTGGCGATCTTATTCCCAGCCAAGTTCCTCTGAAGCACAACATATTGTCTCTACAGTATGTGGTGATATACCATATCAACCATTACCTAAATTACCTCCAAGTACTCCAATTTATACTTCATTTGGTTTTTTAAAAGATCTTGCATTTGGAGCCTTTGTCTCCAGTGTCCTTTACAAATATACTCATCTGTCTAATACTGTATTGTTTGGTATTGGACTGGGAGTAGCTAGCTTGGCTACTATTGTCCGAAGTAGTCATCGCAACTCTCCTTTTATTGAAGGTGTTTCTCGTCATCAAGCATGGGTAACTACTCAGTTTGGGTCTCCACAAAATGCTCTACAACTGGAGCCAAATTACGTAGGATCATTTGGACCTGATGATGTCCTCATTCGTGTTCATGCTGCATCCATTAATCCAATAGATCTTGGTATGAGAGGTGGATATGGTGCACCAATGTTTGCCAAGTTTGCTAAACAAGAAGGTCGTTCTGTTTTTCCTTTAATTCTTGGACGAGATTGCTCTGGTGAGGTTGTAGCAGTTGGTGATGAAGTGATTGATTTTGCTCCTGAGGATGAAGTCTATGCTGCTGTCTCATTTAAACAACAAGGAACACATGCACAATATGTTGCTGTAAATGAAAAGGAAGTATGTTTGAAACCAAAGGACATCAACCATCGTGAAGCTGCTGCACTTCCTTGGGTTGCTGTGACAACATGGACAGCTCTTGTCAAGATGGCAGGTCTAAACAAACATAACACACAAGGGAAGAGAGTTCTTGTTCATGGAGGAGCTGGTGGGGTGGGATCATTTGCAATCCAACTCTTGAAGTCATGGGGAGCTGAAGTAACCACAACATGTTCTGGTTCCAATATATCCTTTGTTCACAGTCTTGGTGCTGACGTTGCTATCGACTACAAGAGTGGAGATTTTACTGAAGCCCTCACTAAACACACTTATGATGTTGTGTTAGATACTGTAGGACAAAATTATGAACATTCTTCTATTAGTCTCCTCAAAGTCTTCAGTGGAGCCAAATATGTGTCTATCAGAAGTCCTTACTTCAAAAATGTCACCAAATATGGTCCCTTTCTTGGTAGTGTTATCTTTCAATTGCATTATCGCTACAAGATATTTATAAATCGTATATTTGGTGGTCGAGAGTTCTATTATTCTATTGCAGAACCTGATGGTATGGTGTTAGAGAAAGTAAAGGATATGGTTGATAAAGGAGATATTCGACCAGTTATTGGTGCAGTATACTCAATGGATGAAATGATAGCTGCTCATGAACATGTTGGAGGAGGACACACTCGTGGGAAAGTAGTTGTGAACATGATGCAAGCATAACAAAATTTTAAACTAACAGATATAGGACTTTGTTTACTGTTGTAGTTTGATTTAGTATTTTTTCTAGTAGTTTGTTTGATTGTCACGATCATTTGTTTTTGCAAAAATATTTTTGATACAAATATAATTCAAAAAGAATCAGTGTTACTATGGATGACATGGGATTGCTTTATGTAGAACTAATGCTCAGATCACGTAGGTCACAATGATGTATTATATAATGTTCAATTCAACTTTATGTTATTGAACTTGAATTGGATATTTTTAGTTTGCATTTACAATTAATTTCTTTGTATAAATTGAGTTTTCAGGAATTACCAGTAACTTTAACAATTGATTATTGTATCACGTTTTAACAGGAAATAAATAAGATTGAATTGGTAAAGTATTAATAAACTAATGAAATCAAACTTCCTTTTTGATGTTATATAATGTCAAAAGAAAGGTGTTGAGCACTACTTTTTGTGCGGTTGTTCATAATCTAAAGACTAACATCACCAGTGTTTAATGATGAGTGATCCAGTAGACACAGATATTGCTATCATAGGAGGTGGACCTGTTGGTCTCTTTCTAGCATCAGAGTTGGCCTACAGGTGAGTTATACACACACACACACACATATATTTACTGTGTTGTGATAATACACGTACAAAAGTGTAGATTACTATCACTAGTATAGAATTAGTTGTATATATATATTATTATTAAAGACTTGATCCAAGATGTATACAATTTTTATTAATATTAAGCAAATGGTTTATTAGCAGTTAATTTCACACTATTTAGTTCAGTGTCTGCATATTCTAAAAATTAATGATCACAAAAGTTGTGTAATTTATTTTTTGTGACAAATGGTACCGATAATAATTCGACTTATTCATGAGACTCTTCAAAAGTTTGGTCCAGCAGTATTAAAATATTTGCATTCCTTTTATTCTTTGTAGTACCCATCTTCATAGTAGAAGGAGCCATGACACATACATATTAGAGTAGTTATGACTATGTGTAAATTCAGAGTTGTCACTACAGAAGTTGTAGTAAGTATGTTTATGACCAACGCACCCAGTCATGTAAAGCCATACCTGTTAACTCATGACTTAACATAGCTAGAAGTCATCCAAGTCAATAACATGAATCCTATTAGTGTAAATATCATATATTTAATGCAATTAAAAATCATTCTCAAATATCTTGGCAGCATTGTTATGTTTTGTTATTTTTTACAGGGGTATCAAATCTATAATCATTGAGAAACGAGAGTGTCCTTCAAAGGCAGTAAAAACTATTCTGCTACACTCCAGGGCCTTAGAACATATGCGACGACTTGGATTAGAGAAGACTTTCCAAAATAACTCTTATCCACGTAACCAACCTATTACATTTGCCTTTGGTACTAGTTTGTTGGCGTCTAAACCTCTGTTTATGAAACACTTCACTTCCTGGGGTGATGCCATGGATGGAACCAGTGATAAAGAGATGCTGGGGTTTGATCGTAAGAACACAATAAGTCCTCCTCTTTTTTGTCCACAGAATGTCCAAGAGCCTCTTCTAATACAACATGTTGAATCATGTCCAGAAGCCGATATATTGTGGCAATTTACAGCTGTTGATTTAGCTCAAGATGAAAATGGTGTCACCATTAAAGCAGTCAATGGTGATACTGAGAAGATAATACGTGCAAAGTATGCTGTTGGATGTGATGGAGGCAAGAGTTGGGTTCGTAAACAGCTAGGTATTCATAGCATTGGGAAGTTTGTTGTCCAACGAGCTTATAGTGTCACATTTCATTCGCCTAAGCTTACACGATTGTCTTTAGAGACAAACAGACTTGGTGGCATATATGTGACCAATAGGATATGTCGAGGGTTTATGCCGGCACTCAATGCTAAAGGGGACTATGCTTTCCATATGTTTTTCCCGCCTACCCACACAGATGAGCAAATGAAAGAAGTAGGTGACAACATTAAGGACTACATTTTATCTGGTATTGGTAGAAATGATGTTGAAGTTGATGTAGTAGCTGCAATTCAATATAAAATGCATTTTCTTGTTGCTACTAAATATCAAGAGGGTCGTGTTTTACTAGCAGGAGATGCAGCTCACCAATGGCTTCCCGCTGGAGGTTATGGGTTAAACATTGGTTACCAAGATGCGGCAAACTTGGGTTGGAAATTAGCAGCCATGATCCAAGGTTGGGGAGGAATACACTTGTTGGAATCATACCAACACGAGCAGAGATCAATTGCACAAACAACAGGACGTGTTGCTTTGCAGTATGCATCGACTGTAATAAATCCAAAAGCTCAGATAGTGCTTCCAATTTTAGAGTCCATTCCTATGATACGTGACTTAGTCGCTTTAGTTTTAAGCATTAGGGTCAGGAAGCAGTTTGCTAGAGGAACAGATCTCATATTAGGTTATCAACATTCTGATTCCAACATCATTGTGCATGAATTTCAAGATGAGACATACATTGTAAAAAAGCCAACAAAGCATAAATACAAGTTCTGTGCCTCTTCTCTTCCTGGATGTCGTGCACCTCATGTGGTTCTACCAGAGCACGATACCATTCACGATATTTTTGGGAAAAGCTTTGTCCTCTTAGTTATTGAGGGAACAAAAGAAGATTGTAAAAATCTTCAGGAAGAAATGAAGCATCATGGAGTGCCTCTAGAGGTCCAAGCTTACCCTAAACTTCCAGAACTCATACAATACTACGATCACAAGTACTACCTTATTCGTCCTGATGGCAACATTTGTTGGCGATCTTACTCCCAACCAAGTTCCTCTGAAGCACAACATATTGTCTCTACAGTATGTGGTGATATACCATATCAACCATTACCTAAATTACCTCCAAGTACTCCAATTTATACTTCATTTGGTTTTTTAAAAGAGCTTGCATTTGGAGCCTTTGTCTCCAGTGTCCTTTATAAATATACTCATCTGTCTAATACTGTATTGTTTGGTATTGGACTGGGAGTAGCAAGCTTGGCTACTATTGTCAGAAATAGTCATCACCACTCTCCTTTTATCCAGGGTGTTTCTCGTCATCAAGCATGGGTAACTACCCAGTTTGGGTCTCCACAAAATGCTCTACAACTGGAGCCAAATTATGTAGGATCATTTGGACCTAATGATGTCCTGATTCGTGTCCATGCTGCATCAATTAATCGAATAGATCTTGGTATGAGAGGTGGATATGGTGCACCAATGTTTGCCAAGTTTGCTAAACAAGAAGGTCGTTCTGTTTTTCCTTTAATTCTCGGACGAGATTGCTCTGGTGAGGTTGTAGCAGTTGGTGATGAAGTAATTGATTTTGCTCCTGGTGATGAAGTCTATGCTGCTGTCTCATTTAAACAACAAGGAACACATGCACAATATGTTGCTGTAAATGAAAAGGAAGTATGTTTGAAACCAAAGGACATCAATCATCGTGAAGCTGCTGCACTTCCTTGGGTTGCTGTGACAACATGGACAGCTCTTGTCAAGATGGCAGGTCTAAACAAACATAACACACAAGGAAAGAGAGTTCTTGTTCATGGAGGAGCTGGTGGGGTGGGATCATTTGCAATCCAACTCTTGAAGTCATGGGGAGCTGAAGTAACCACAACATGTTCTGGTTCCAATATATCCTTTGTTCACAGTCTTGGTGCTGATGTTGCTATCGACTACAAAAGTGGAGATTTTACTGAATCCCTTGCTAAACACACTTACGATGTTGTGTTAGATACTGTAGGACAAAATTATGAACATTCCTCAATTAGTCTCCTCAAAGTCTTCAGTGGAGCCAAATATGTGTCTATCAGAAGTCCTTACTTCAAAAATGTCACCAAATATGGTCCCTTTCTTGGTAGTGTTATCTTTCAATTGCACTATCGCTACAAGATATTTATAAATCGTATATTTGGTGGTCGAGAGTTCTATTATTCTATTGCAGAACCTGATGGTATGGTGTTAGAGAAAGTAAAGGATATGGTTGATAAAGGAGATATTCGACCAGTTATTGGTGCAGTATACTCAATGGATGAAATGATAGCTGCTCATGAACATGTTGGAGGAGGACACACTCGTGGGAAAGTAGTTGTGAACTTTATGTGATTAAAGTGGATTGGATTTTTGCCTTTATTTTATTTTATTTTATTTTATTTTATTTTCCCTTTTTTTGTGTTTTTTTTGCTCATAAGAACTATTTTTAGGATTTAGTAGTAATTAACTTTACTAATTGTTTTCGCTGTAATTTTGAGAAACTAAGCAACCTTGTTTGAATTTTTAAACTAAAGAGGAGAAACATTTTGGTTTTGCTTATTAATTGACTAATTCAAATTAATGAAATGAGATTATATTGATGACATTAGTTTTGCTTGCCAGGTAGTCTTGTCCAAGACTCCCCGACATATGAACTATATGTTAGGGAGTCTGGGAATGAAACTAAAAGTAGCCAGACTAGAGCACTAGTTTAGTCAAAGGATTAGTGATCAAACTAATATTGGAAATATATATTGCAATCACTAGGTAGCATTACTGAATGTATTACTGACTTTGTTACAAAAACTCATGGAACTATGAATGCACCCAGGGTAAAAGTAACCTGGCAATGCTATGCTTTCACTTAGAGAGGAAGTGAAGCTGTCACAATCCAGACTAGGTAGAATAATGTATTATTTTTCTACATAATATAATTATGGAACAAATAAGTTTATGTGTCAAATGTATATATATACTGTATATGTAACATATGTCATGTATATATGTCATATTTTAGATATAATCATTATTATATTATAAACCTATGTAAAATGTATAAATATAATGCATTATAATATGTACATTATATGTATTATAATGTGTACATATGTATGTATTATAATATATATATTATGTATATTATGTATGTATTTCAATATATATATATATTGTGTATGTAGTATAATATATATATTATGTATATATTATATATAATATATATATTATATATGTTTTATAATATGTATATTAATTTTATCTAATTGTCTGCTCATTAGTGATCAGTTATTACACCTAGATTTTTCAAATTGGTTGCTTTAGTATACTCATAGCAATATAAATATATATATATTTATATATATAATTATTTTTGTGTATTTGGCATTATTGATTGCAATATAATGTACTCATGACACGCGAATTTAATCTTTAATTCTAGTTATTAAAAAAGGTGGAGCTTGTATCCTATCCTGCAACAGGTCTAATCACTAAGAGTCATGGCGTTCCAAAAACTCAGTGTAGATATGGTGGACGTTAAAGACAAACGTGTACTTGTGAGGTAAGCGAGGAGAGATCATTAATAAAAGCTCGAGTAATCTGCAATGAGTATTAATTAAAATATCAATGATATTTCTTGACGCAGGGTAGATTTTAATGTACCTTTAGAAGGACGAACTGTTACAAGTAACCAAAGGTAACTAGCACATGTTTTACAAGAATTCAAGATGGATTTGCTCTGCTCTTTCAGGATTGTTGCTGCTCTTCCAACCATTAACTACCTACTCGATCATGGTGCTCGTAGTGTGGTGGCCATGAGCCATCTTGGACGACCTGATGGACAAAAAGTTGACAAATACTCCCTTGCTCCTGTTGCTGAAGAATACCAACGTCTGTTGGGAAGGTAGTAGTAACATAGTTATTAATTTTTTATGGTTTATCAGTTTCAATTGGTTGTGAGTTTTGTCTTCACTTATAGGAAGGTGACCTTTCTTACGAATTGTGTCGGTCCAGATGTAGAAGCTGCCTGTGCCAATCCAGAACCAGGTTGGACATACAAAAGACACGACTAATTACACTGTCTTGTCTGTTGTGCAGGTAGTGTGATTTTGTTAGAGAACTTGCGATTTCATATTGAAGAAGAAGGAAAAGGCGTGGACAGTGAAGGAAAGAAGGTAAGTAGTTATTGTGTGCTATTAATAGTATGTTTATAACCTGTGTTTTTATATCAAGGTGAAAGCTAGTAAAGAAGATGTTCAGACTTTTAGATCATCTCTAATGAAACTTGGTGATGTGTATATTAATGATGCTTTTGGTACTGCTCATCGAGCACATAGGTACTGTATGTAAATAAAAGTGACGTGTTTTTTATCTGTCTCCATTATATTGCATGACTACAATGGATATAATACACAAACACATTAAAATGTCTGCAAAATCTTCATGAAATGTAGGGATGGTGGCAAAACTTCTGAAACAAGACCACAATAGGAATAGTATTATAAAAAAACCCTAAATAACAACGATCTTTGTTGCTAGAATGTGTTCACTTATTATAGGATCTAATATGATGATAGCTAAAAAAATAGCTTTGAAGAGCAGTAATAAATTAATATCTTTTTTTTTCTTGCTAGTTCTATGGTAGGTATTCAACACCCAATTAGAGCAGCTGGGTTTTTGATGAAGAAAGAATTACAATACTTTGGTCAAGCTCTGGGAAACCCTAAGAAACCTTTCTTAGCAATCTTGGGAGGGTAAGACATTTTGTCAACCATTATGCTTGTCTTTCAATTCATCCTCGTCCATTATTGATGTTATCAATTCACACATTATCTGTCCATTTAGTGCTAAGGTTCATGATAAAATACAACTAATACACAATCTACTTGATAAAGTGAATGAAATGATTATTGGAGGAGGAATGGCCTATACTTTCTTGAAGAAACTCCGAGGAATGGAAGTATGCATGACCTACCAGCTGCTTTATTATCAATCATCTCTCATTCTATACCAATCTGTCCTTTCATCCATCCATCTATCCATTCTTTCATTGTTCCATTACCCAATTCCATTTTTTAGATTGGTAACTCTCTTTATGATGAAGATGGTTCCCAAATTGTTGGAGAACTCATGACAAAAGCCGATGCCAAAGGAGTAAAAATAATATTTCCGGTTGATTTCATTACAGCAGATAAATTTGATAAAGATGCCAATGTGAGTAAACACAAACTAAGTTTAATGAGGTCATTGAGTGATACATGTACATGTATATGAAGTTACATGTATATGTACATGTACATGTAATTACATGTATAACGTGCAAAGGTTATTAAGAGTACATATGTGTAGGATAATGGTTCAAATATGCTATATTTACAATAACTGACCTTTGACCTTTTAGGTTGGATCTGCTACTGTAGAGAGTGGTATTCCAGCTGGTTGGCTTGGATTGGACACTGGACCAAAGTCCAATGAAGTCTTTGTGGAAACAATTTCAAGAGCTGCTACAATAATTTGGAATGGGTTAGTAATATAATAATATTAGTTTTTATTTACTCGTTTGTCTAACCCTTTATCTATCTGTTGATCTGTTTGTCTGCATTCATCCATCCATTAGACCTGTTGGTGTATTTGAAATGGAGAAATTTGCCACTGGCTCAAAGACAGTTTTGGAAGCCATTGTTGCAGCCACAGAGAAAGGAGCCACTTCAATTATTGGTATATTATACTAATTATAGTACATGTTAATTTAAATATTAACACTATTAATTCTTTTATTATATCAGGTGGAGGAGATACTGCTACATGTTCTGAGAAATTTGGTATGGCAGATAAAGTGAGTCATGTGAGCACAGGGGGTGGAGCCAGTCTGGAATTACTTGAAGGCAAGTTTTTCTAATTAACTGTATCATGAAATAATTTCGTCATATTATATTTAATTAATGTAATTATCCTTTGTTTTATTTATGATATTATTTCCTGAATGTAGGTAAAGACTTACCTGGAGTTGTAGCACTTTCGGACATCATATGACGTCAGATGAGGTCGCATGACCAGATTAAAACTATAGCAACTGCAAAACTTTAATCGGCTAATAGACTTGATCACATAATTATAGCTCTAGTTATAGTACATGTTTCTATAAATAGATGTGTTTATAAAAATAGCTTAACAGTAGTAGGTCTAATAATTTAATGGTAATATGTTACTATTAATAGCAAATGGTATAACTCCCCAAATGTTACTGTTTAATGACGAAACAGTTTGGGATTTATAAATAGCTTAACTATAGCAGGTCATAATGATTTAATACTGATGTTACTATTAATGGAAAATCAAAACCAGAAACTTTATTGTTGAATGATGAAACAGTTTGGGATTTAAAACAACAACAATGTATATATTATATATACATAATATATTATGTGTACCATACAATTATTCTTTTGTTTTGTCATTCAAAAGAGTGACAATAAAAACAGGAATAATTTATTAACAGCATTGAAAATATGTAATTCTTAGAATAAATCAGGTTATGTTCAACTAACTATTATTAAACTGTGCATACAAAAGAGTAAATTGTTGAGTGGGTGAGTGACTGGAGGTAATTTCAACTAAGTGCTTGTCATTCTTGTGGGCTCCCTATCGGGTTCTGCTGGTAGTTCCTCTAGCCAGGACGGGGGTTCATTACTGGGTCCATTTTCCTCAATTTTGGCTTTGAACTTTCTGATCAAGTCTTCCATAGCAGCATGGTTGCCTGAAAAGTAGGCAGTGAATGCTTCATTGAGCAGAATCAATTGTCTTTGCATCACTTTGACCTATGGGAGGGAGGGGAGAGAGAGAGAGAGAGAAAGGGAGGGAGGGAGGGAGGGAGTAAGTGGAACAAGGTAGGGATCTATATCATACCCTATTTTCATCCAGTAATTTCATTTTGATGTCTAGATCAAAACGTAGTTGTTCATAACGTTTCTTGTGCTTTTCAAATTCAGCTCTTACAGCTGGAACACGAGCCGCTGCAGCCTAGAGACGAGAGGACAATATAACATTATCACTAATTACACACATCCTCATATTACAAACTCAGACTAGTATTATTGTAATTAACCATGACCTAATCTAAGGATGTAGACTAATACAATTGCACTCAGTCTCAGATCTAAATCTAAGGACGCAAACCTATACCATTGTACTCATTCCCGGACCTAAATCCAATGACCTGTTCATTAGAAATCTTCAATTGATAACCAGATATTAATGTAATTAGAAACTAATAGTCCCTCAATAAGATAAATTTAATAATGCTGACTATCTTATGGTATCATTCATCTAACATCCTTTCCTTTTTTACCTTTTAAGTTACTATCAGTTCTATATGCTAACATAACAACCAAAGAAATAAATGCTATAATTAAGGGCTTATTACAACTTAAATGTATGAGTGACTCTGAAAAATGTTCAAAATCATTACTGGCATTTGGCAGACATAATTGAAAATACATTTCAATTAAAATGTTATGTCTAATTAATATACATTGCAGTATTAAACATCATTCATTGTATCTCTATTCTCTGTACACAAACCTGTGAGGTATTAGCTGCTTTCTGTATTGCATCTAAGTCAGTCCTATAGGCATCATACAGTACACGAGTTGTCTCATAACTTTTAGCAGTGACAAGAGTATCTTCCATAGCTTTTGCTGAAAGAGTATGCACGTTGGAAACAAAGAACTTCATTGATGAGAGAAGGGTTTCTCCATTTTTGGCGATTTTTTTCTGAGATTCTGAATTATATTCAAATTCTGTGTGGAGTTCTGGACAACGCACACTCAAAAACGCAAAATGTTCTGCCAAGGAGCGCTGGGACTCGACGACATTTTTAAAATGCATTTGCAAATGGCCCATTAATGATACTAGGTGGTTGAACTTGTTTTGTGTTTCTCTAACAGTGTTGAGGCGAGCTTCAAGTTCAGGATCAACAGTTTTTAAACTCCGTCCAAAACGCTCTGATATGACCTGACGTGTCACTTTGAGGTGGTGGATGCTCCAATCCCGTAACGAATGTGTAGTCTCGGAAAAAGAGCGTGTTTGCCTTTTATGAAGCTCTGTCCCTTCTGGTTGGTTTGGGGGATTCTCCTCAATTGCGGAAGCTTCAGCAGCTGCTGTTGCAGATGTGGTTGGTGCTGTTTTTTCATTATCTTCTCCAGGGCTGTGGAAACTTAGTACTGGTTGCTGGCCTAGAGAAGTGAGGTCTACGTTCTGAAGGGTGTCGTCTTCGTCAATTTGCAGTTGAGGTGGGTGATTAGCTTCCATTTCAGTGTCCATTGTTAGTGGGTGTGCTAATACATCACGTGAATGTCACAGGAAATTTAAGAAAACAATTATTTCTAATTATTGAGTTATTTACGGTATTAATGTTTTGAGGAGACATCCGTATATCCAAGTATGGTGGTCAATGACTAGCAAAAAGCTTTTCTCCAACGACTGAAGCCCCTTCTTTCAAGTTCCAAGAGAGAGAGAACAAAGACTCAACTATCAAGTAGACCTGTATAAGGTCTTGTGTTTACTGTATCTACGTGACCTTAGACAGCTTGAATTTGATAGGTTTTGTAACAGAACTCAGCACAACTGACGCTAAGCAATGCCCGGGAACCAACCAGGTACTACGGGAGAGGTTGAGCTGAAAGTAGGGTGCATGGTGAAGAGATCACAGGGCAAATCAGCTATAGGAGCAACAAATTTCAAGAAGAGAGTGTTTGTACTGACCCCTAACAAATTGTGTTATTATGATGGAAGTTTAGATGTAAGTAATGTTGTTTTAAGTATATATGGTAGTTTGTGTGTGATATAATTTATGATTGATATGTTATGGTTAGCGATGAAGTGAAATTTATAACATTTTCAATGAATTAAAGACCACATTGTGTATGTGTGGTCACTCATATCATTATGCATATTTAAATCATTGCAGTAAGTATTGATGTGTAAGTCAAAAGCTTACTAATGATAGCTATCTTAGATCATCGTGGTTAGGTACTGATGTTTACTAGTCTAGAGCTTGCTAATGGTAGCTATCCTAGGTCACTGTGGTAAGTACTGATGTTTACTAGTCTAGAGCTTACTAATGGTAGCTATCCTAGGTCACTGTGGTAAGTACTGATGTTTACTAGTCTAGAGCTTACTAATGGTAGCTATCCTAGGTCACTGTGGTAAGTACTGATGTTTACTAGTCTAGAGCCTACTAATGGTAGCAATCCTAGGTTACTGTGGTTATCTCTAGACTAGTAAACTCACCACAGTGACCTAGGATAACTAGTATTATTAAGATAGTGAACTTTTGTACTTGAGTAACTATTGCAGGTATTGATGTTAGTCCTAAGTTTTACTAGTGGTAGCCATCATGAGTATCATGATCTTACATATCCATGTGGTTTACAAGTTGATCTAGTTTTAACAGAAAGGAGGAAGAGAGAAGGATGTTATTTTTTTCTAGTCAGCATTTGTTCATGTGTACACATATATACATGTCATGTCATGTCATGTCAATTCAAGCATGTTCACTATATATGTACCATTTTTTATAAAAATAAGCATTGTGTTCATAATTTTGTGTGTATATGTACACGATAATTAACAGTTATCCTTACTGGAGTGTCTGTATGCATTTTATGAATATATTTATGAGTTAGTATGTCGCAAGTAAACATAGATGAAGGAATGGATGGATGGACTTTGCAATGGACGTAATGATAGATTATTTGAAGATTTAGTAAGTAAGCATTAAGCATATGTCAATGTTTTATTAACTAACAACAAATGTTAGTATAAAGTGATCAAATGTTGTTATAAAGTAATGTTAGCAGGGTACAGTCAATACAAAAACATACACACACACACATACATATGATGGTCTCTACAGCACACGCCAAATGTTTTATATCAGTTTGTTTATCAATATTTATTTGTTCGTTTTTGTGTGTAGGGCTAGTACTATCTGTTTGTCATTGGATTACATAGTATGTCAACAGAATGTCTAGGTTGTGTGTATCATATTACAATAATTGTAATCATGGTTCTATAAATATATTTAGTGCCTGTTGTCCTATTAAAGTAAGCAATTCAATGTGTGTCCTATCTCTTTCTTTGTTCTTTTAATTCCATACTATTAACCTTTTTAATATTTACAGGAGTTCAATTTGAAATGGTAATAAACTTTGCTAAGCTGTTACTCACTTTTTCCATGTTCTTTCCTTTTAAGGAACATTCTTTATGTGTAGGAGTGACTTAAGGTTTACTCCAACTTTATCTTCATTAGAATAACTCCCTCTTGTACAATAGCTATGTCATTATTGTAGTGTGGGGGGCAGATAGAAATGCTGTACTTTGTAAACCTTGTCAATCGTACCAGCTTCACAAGTTATTAATACATGGACATATGTATAAATTTACAATTTAGCATATTTTGTACATGTGCTTGACATGAAAACACTTATTTTTACATGAAAACATTACATCATCTGTGTACATGTTCAGCTGTATTTCTATGTACTTCTGTTCTGTGCCAGCAATTTGTATTTTTAAATGGTTCTTGTTTTAAGAAAAGAATGCAGTTCAATCACTACAAACTTTTGTTATTTACTCACTGAAGAGTTTTCATATTCCTTGTCTAAGGAGAACACTTTTTCTTGTAACAACACTGTGTGTGCATTTAATATATAGCAGTAGAGTTGTGTCTCACAAGGACATTTTGTACAAATGAGGTGGCCTATGTTCTCAGAATGTACAACTATAAGTGTTGACAATAACATTATGATCTCATCAAAGAAACTAGAACATTAAGCTACCATCCCTTCGTTTTACTCACAGCTAGCTAGCACTATGATGGCAAATATTTGTCAGGTGATATTGTCAGGATCAAATTGATTGGTGTGTCCACATATTCTATTATAACGTGTGAAAATTTCATATGCAATAATGTAATACTTATCGTTGTGTTCAGTATATCTATACATACATGTGTATGTATATATGATATTAATATATATTATATATTGGTTTTATCCTTTTCTATGTTTTGGTTATGATTGGATTTCCAAAATTTTCAAAACTGTTATTGTCTGTGCAGTATTGCTTCCTTGTTATTTTTGTAACTGACATGTTGTATTCAGTCTTCTCTTGTTGTGAACTTGTGACATAATTTAGATCAATGTAAATAAAATGATTTAATGTAACAAATCTCTCTCTCTCTCACACACACACACACACACAGAAACGAGGTGGTTTGAAGGGCCATGTTGATTTGATTAATGTCAAAGTTGTAGAGAAGGTAGCAGATACAGCTTTTGATAAGCCGTCATTTCAAGTAGTCCATGGAGAGTTAACTCTTTATGTGATAGCAAGTGACGATAATGAACGAGAGGAATGGATAGAACTAATAAGACAATGTTAGTTTGATGGATGAATAAATGGATGGATGGATGGATAGGACGGGTGCATGGATGGATAGGACGGGTACATGGATGGATAGGATGGGTGCATGGATGGATAGGACAGGTGCATGGATGGATAGGACGGGTACATGGATGGATAGGATGGGTACATGGATGGATAGGACGGGTACATGGATGAATAGGACGGGTACATGGATGAATAGGACGGGTACATGGATGGATAGACAGATGGAGAGATGAATGAACTGATAGACTGAGTGATTGTACTTTACTTTTTAAACATTTGACTTCTGTTTGTTATTTTTAATATTAGATTGTAGAACTAACGGAAAGCTACAAGAATATTTTCATCCTGGTCTTTTTACTAATGGTAAATGGAGTTGTTGTGATCATCGTAGCAAACACTCGTATGGTTGTACACCGGCTTTCATCAAAGACGACCCTCACTTTAATTCATCACCAGTGGGTGGAGCAGCTGCCCCCCTGAGTGTTAGTCCGACTAGAGGGGGTGGTCCTAATCAGCGTAAACCCCTCCCACCTACTCCTCAAGATACTAATGGTGGCCATTTAGGATTTTCTATTAGTGGTGGAGCACCCAGTTATGGACCTGGGTATGGGCCTGGCTATGGACATGGGTATGGGCCTGGTTATGGGGGTGTTGGGACTGGTTATGGGGGTGGAACAGGTGGAGGACCTGGTTATGGAGGAGGACAACCTACTCCTCCTCAGCACTATCCTGGTAGTCAACAACATCAACAACAACAACAACAACAACCTTCAATGCACATGGCTGTATCAACTCACCACCACCAAAGAGGTGGTCATCATATCTCCTCATATCAACATCACAATCCTCCTGGAATAGGCGATTCTCAACCTCCACCTCCAGTCCCTGTGAGTTATTTATAGTTCTTGATGTCATTACTTCATTTTGTGTTGCTATTTTTAGAAATCTAAGCCACAACTACCTCCGCCAAGACAAGAATTCGAAGTAATTGCTATGTACGATTATCCAGGTATTGAGAAGGGCGATTTACCACTATGTAAAGGTCAAAAGGTCATCATTTTTGATGACAGTAGAGATCATTGGTGGAGAGCAAGAAACGATAACGGGTAAGATAATCATAAAATAGTAGCCCTTATTGAGTGAGTGAATGTAGTAGGTATGTGTACTACAATGATGATATAAATACTATAGTAAGAGGATCATGGACTTGTATTGAGCTAATATAGACTATGAGTTGTATAGTGTAGTATCTATTGTGTACCTTGGATGGTTAAGTGTGTAGTTTATGTGGTAGCCAGTAAGGATTGTATGATGTAGTGGTTGCTATAGTTCACAAATCTCTAGCAAAAGGTACAAGATTCCAGAAATTTCAATGGTTTGTTTCAGTGATTTAAGAGAAAGGATATGATATGATAATTGTAGCAATGTTAGTGATTGTAGTAAGTTATTCCTTAAGGGTTGATGAAAGATTTTAGAATTTTGTGAGATATCTCAACTGAGATGTTCAAAGTGTTATAGATTCCTAACTATTGTATATTATAAAGTAACTCGACTTGTACAAGTTGAGTGTGAAGAACGAACTCTATTTTGAGGGGGTGTCAAATGACGACCCTCTACAAAAGAATGCACGTGTACTTCAATCACCAATGAACACAATAAAATTGTCTTAATTACAGTGATCACCACCTCATTATAAAGGTTACTCATGTATATGTATCACTTTCATAGTATTGTATATATACACTATATTAGTCACAGACCATTAGTTGTCATTTGTACTTTAATGAGAAAACATGTGGTCAAGAGATAAGGAAATGTAATTATGACTGTGTTAACTTAGTGTCCAGACCCATCACCTCTTAATTATCTTCCTTTAGACAAGAAGGATTTGTTCCTAGTAATTATGTTAAGAAATTGGGTCTTGAAAGTGAAGAGTAAGTGAATTATATGTGTAGTACACTTTGTAGATTCTATGATTTGTTCATGGCATCTTTTTTCATTCATCCATTTGGCATTTTCATTTATCCATTGTATGTATTTATCCGTCCATTAATTCTGTAGGTGGTTCTTTCCAACGCTGTCTCGAGCAAGAGCTGAGAACATTTTAAAACAAGAGGTTTGTCACCATAGCAACATTGTCTAAGTATGTATTTATTTTGTTTTGTCATAGGGTAAAGAAGGTGCCTTTGTTGTTCGAAATTCTAGTAGAGAAAATATGTATACTTTATCGATATGGTAAGTACTGAATAATTATCTGTCTATTCATGGTCTCTCTCTCTCTCTCTCTCTCTCTCTCTCTTAGTCACGAGGGTCAAGTCAGACACTATCATGTCAAAGAAGACATTGATAAAAAGTATTACATATCTGAGAAACATCGGTTTGCTACTATCTCAGAACTTATTGAATATCATAAATTAAATGGAGGAGGTACATGTGCTAATTTTAACCCCTTATTTTCTCCTAAATGCACATTCAATTTTAACCCTTTTGACCACATTCCTTTTATCTACTAGGTCTTGTTACAAGATTACGACGTCCTCCCAAACAACTTGTTCCTAATCAACCAGTACTGTCGTCAGTATTTGGTAAGTAATTGTAAGATAAGACAGCCCCTATAATCAGTTTTAATGAAAATCTAGTCAGGCACATGATAGCAGTATCTATGTAATTGCTTGTGTAAATCACAAGGCATCCACTTAGGAAGACAACTGTATCATATAACAGAAGTAGAGTATGATATCACAATCAATGAATGCATCACATGTTATGTGGTTTGTCCTCCATTATATCTGCATCAGTTTTATTACCTGTACATATAGTATGGACAGCTGCTACTATTGGTGGTTATTTCAATGGCTTTTGTCCTGTAATATATAAACTTTAGTTATCACATCTCACATTTAACACATAATTAGAAAATTTGGCAAAGTTTTTAAATTTAGTGATTTAGTAGTGAATATGGACTGAAATGCCAATTCCTGTTGCCATGACTACTATTATAGTATTTCTGAGTGCATTAAATTTTAACCCCCAACCACCATTTTCTTCTACATGATGTGACACTATGCTTTGCATGCAACAGACAATTTATACAGTTCTAATTAATGCACTATAAACTCAATTATGATCCTGTACTAAAAAGAAACTATTGGATATTTTGTTATTAAAAACTAAGAAATGCTGAGTCATGATATAGTGTATATATATATATATATAGTAAAATAACAAGATGGTGATAGTGAAAACAAACAGTATATGTAAACAATCAAAGATTTGAACACCTGCCAATGATGCTGTACTTACTTGTTCTTGTTGGTGTAGATTCTAAGTGGGAAATTGACAAGTCAGAGTTGACACTAGGAAAAGAACTTGGAAGTGGACAATTTGGAGTAAATTAAAAATCATTTCATGTTTTCAATCTTGGCTGTCTATTCATCCCTATTGACTTATTCATCCATTTTGTAACATGTTGATCCATTCCTTTCATTCATTCATCCATTTTATAACAAATGTTGATCCATTCCTTTCATTCCTTCATCCATTTATGATAACTATTTGTCCATTTCACAGAGAGTCGTAGCTGGTAAATGGCGTAATCAAGTTGATGTGGCTATTAAAATGATGAAGGAAGGAGCCATGAATGAAGATGACTTTATCGAGGAAGCTAAAGTGATGCAGTGAGTCTATTACAATGTTGTATTGAGACCACACCCATTATACACACCCACTAATTTAATAGGAAATTCCAACACGACAATTTAGTCAAGTTGTATGGAGTTTGCATACGTCAAGGACCTGTATTTATTATTACTGAATTAATGGTCAATGGTAAGTTGTGGAAATGTGTGTGTGTGTGAGTGTGTGATAGAGAGAGAGAGAGAGAGAGAGAGGAGAGAGGGAGGGAGGGAGGTTTAAAAGAGACTTGTAGGTTGAAGTTATAATTGACAATATGATGGATTTTCATTTGATCTCATTACTATTATTATCACAATGTTTATCAATCGACATTGTCTGATCTTATTCCTCTATTCATCTAACATCATGGTATTTTAAATTTATGTACCAGCTGTCTTCCATTTCTGTTCATTTTGTTGCTTGGCCTATTTGTTTATTTACAGTCTTAGTATTATCTGTTGACTTGTCTTTTCTCTTTCACACAGGTTGTCTCCTACAGTATCTACGTAATAACAGACATCTTGTAGAGAAAACTGAGATTATTCTTGATATGGCTATTCAAATATGCTCAGCTATGAAATTCCTTGAAGCTACTGGCTTCATTCACAGAGATCTGGTCAGTGTTTCTGTGGTGATTGTAACCATGGTGATACATAAATTGCTATCTAATCATGTGTTATTTTACACATTCTGTAGTAATTAAGACATAGGCTATTAAAGCTTTGTTCTTAGGATGACATTTTATACTTGTAACCATGGTGATACTATATATGTAATTATATCTTAATTCATTAGGTAGTAAGTTGCTATTAGAAATTATTAGAACTATTTTTGTGTTTTGTTAACATAGGCTGCTAGAAATTGTCTTGTTGGAGATAGAAATGTTGTTAAAGTTGGTGATTTTGGTCTGGCTAGATTTGTCACTGATGATGAATACACAGCATCTGAAGGGACAAAGTTTCCGATAAAGTGGGCAGCGCCTGAAGTGATTACTCACGCCAGATTTAGTAGTAAATCAGATGTTTGGTCATTTGGTAAGTGATTTTAAAAAATGGATGGTAGATGAAATTGTAGATGGATGGATTGGCAAGCAAATGGTGTCATGATGATGTAATTTGATACTATTTATAGCAGATGATGTCATGATGATGTAATTTGATACTATTTATAGGTATCTTAATGTGGGAATTGTGGAGTGGTGGTAAAACACCATATCCTGCATTTACTAATCCTCAAGTTCTAGACGAAGTAAGAACTAACGAAATAAAATTGATTTACTAATACTACATGTATCCTTAATTATTAATGTGTTATTTATATAATTATTATTACAATCTGTTCAATTTATAATGTAGGTATTACGAGGGTATAGATTAGACGCCCCAAAATCTTGTCCTCCAGAAGTATATGACCTCATGAGAAGATGTTGGCAAGGAGTAAGTCCTCTAGTTATAATTGTATTGTTTTAATTTCTTCTCTCTATTTCTTAGAATGCTGATGATCGGCCGTCATTTGTAGCATTAAATGATTCTTTGAAAGAAATGGTTGGTGATGATTATAGTGAAACTGTGGATTAACTGAAGACATATGCAGCATATCGAAAGAGAACATCAGTAATATTGTTATTACTATTATTATTGTTTACACAATACAGAGAAACAGATTTCTAATAACTTTATGTATGTATGTTTTTGTCTCAGATCTCTAAACTAGACGTACTCTATGCTGTGTAGTGTGTTTCATAAAATGTTTTTCTGTTTGTTAAGTTGTGTGGGTTTCTTTCATTTGTTTGTGTGTGTAAATATATAAGGTTTTTATCATTATTTTTTGGTTTACAGTATTTATGTATAATAGCCATTTGTGAAATTGAAAGTTGTGTTTTTAATGTGTAAACAAATTTTGTTTGTTTTTTTAGACAATTGTTTGTTGTTGTTGTTTATCAATTTGTACTTTTTTAATGAGGAACTTTCTACAATTTAGACATTACATAAAGCAAATACTGTAGGTGGAAACTCTTCTACTCATTGGACTCACTCCTTCAAACCTTTTCTTTAATGGACTATCTAGCTTATACATACAACAGATCACATAATCCTTTCTCCCCTCCCAACCCATTTTTCTTCTCCACAGCTAGTGGGGGAGATGGTCAATAGGATTTGCATGTTGGTGGTCCTTTTTCCCATTCTCTTTGCTCACTCACTGTATCCATAATTCCATATCCTTTTCTATCATTCAGTTCAACTACCTTTTCTTTCTGTTCATGTAAAAGTTGGATTTTGAAAAGGTGGCTTATCACTCTATCTGTATGCTCCACTAAATACATTTAGTAAGACATCATTTATTTATTACTATCTTGATTACAAAAGAATTACATTCTCTTTGACAAGATTTAATCTAGTGTTGTAAAAGTATTGAATTTGTATTTAGTTACTGTTATTGTTATTGTACAAAATTTGTTTGAATTTTAGTTTTGTTATTGATTGTTCACAAAATTGATGTGATTGTTTGCTTTAGTTATTGTTAGTGAATCAAATTTTTGTTATTGTTATTGATGAAAGTCTATTTTAAAGGATAACATTTAAGTGCCAAATGTACAATGTCAAATGTTTAAGTGAAATTATTACATTGGGACCTTTTTGACTTTACCAAAGCTGATTCTTTTTCCTTTATAATGTTCTCCTTTTGAATGAAACAAATAAATCCTCATATAAACAGCCAAGTCAGGTGATGACTCGTGGTATTGTAAAAGTTCTTTGACCATTCAATAGGTCTATGCACCTTGTTTACACATCAACGTGTTAATAATTTTTTCTTATTTTACTAGTATAGAGCTGCAATTTTTGTTTTAATTATTGTTTGTTAATGATTTCTAACTAATTTTAGTTATAGTTTTGTTATTGTTAACAATAATGATTTCCCTTTTACAAAAATGGTTTTAGTTTTAGTTATTGTTAAACAATTACAACACTAATTTAATGGCTTACAAACATATACCATTAATAAATACATTATTACATTACTACCTATAATGTATTACAAGTAATGTGAATTACGTGGTGTCTGAAATATTTCTGTCAACATGTACACTATATATGTGAGTACTGATATATTGGATAACTAAAAACCACCTGCTATGTTCTGTTCAATTATATATAATGTGACATTTAAAATATTAAGTAATGTCTCCTTTACTTTACATTACATATGAAAAACCACCTGCTATGTTTTGTTCAGTTATATATAATGTGACCTTTAAAATATTAAGTAATGTCTCCTTTACTTTACATTACATATGAAAAACCACCTGCTATGTTCTGTTCAATTATATATAATGTGACCTTTAAAATATTATGTATCCTTTAATTTACACTACATATAATATGTCTGTTTATTGATAAACCAGGTGACCTGACTTATGACCTAGTAAAAAGCTATTTAGATAAAAAAATCTTATGTAGTTATTTTTTAACTTTAGATTTTACGGCTAATAATGTTCTTATCAAATTATTACCCGATAAATTTGACTGTTGAAACACAGCTTTCCAATCCTCTCTAAGAAACCACACCCCTCCTTCCTTAGCTTTACTCTCCTTGCTCGGTTCTGTACGAGAGGCCCTGTCATGCCATATATAGTAATGTGGTTTTTTGTTCAGGTCACATGATCTGCAGACTAGATCATGTGGTAATAGTGTGACATTTAGACCTGTTGGACTTAGACCAGTAATAGCACAGTGCTCAATGTAGTTGCAGTTTTGTGATGTGTACCATTCTATATTTAACCCATCTAATACGTGGTTTATTTTGACTTGATCATCTTGGACTGTATGTTTGAACTTGTTTGATTTTGTCCAGAACAAGTCTATGTAATGAGATGGACTAATCAATGGATGGAAAAATGAAGAAATGGATGGACGGATGGATGAATTAATGGATGTAGGTTAGTGGATGAATGATAGGACAATTTAGATTATGTAATTATAATTATAATATATAATTATTTATTTATTTTTTCTCCATAATAGTAATAATAATAGATTAATGTAATATATTAATATATTACTAATTGTTTTGTCTATAGTAGTAGCAATAATAATATGTTAAATAGAAATATAATTGATACCAGGTCTGGTGGATGCATAAATAGATTAGCACACATTATATTGATGTAGATGTGTCACCTTACCAGTTGAAGAGGTGCTTCGAAATAAAACCACACCCATACATAAAGTCACGCCCCATTTACGATGTAATTCAAATGGGTACTTTCCTTGTGACCCAACAATGTCTGATCCTATATGCTTTTGAAATAATGGACGAGGATCTTTCAGTATGACAGCATCCACATCAAACATAGCAACATGAAAACCCCAATAATTCAGAAGGCGTGTCACTGTACAACGAATAATCCAAAAATGAGAATATCGAGTGGGTAATTTTGCCGAAGGACGAATAACGTCATTTCTGTTGACTAAAATTGAAGTAATACCTCGATGAGAGAGTACTTCATGAAGAGAGGAATCCATACTTAATATTAAAACAGTTTCTATATTCATTTGTGCATTGTGCTGAGCAGCTGCTAGCCAATTTAATAAAATATCAAGAAATAAATAGTTTGCTGTTACCATGACAACAAGCTTGTTTGAGTGTTGTTGGAGGAATGATTGCAATTGTTTGATCCATGTTGTTTTCACGAGATAGTCCACAGGATGTAAGAGACTGCCATGAGGAAAGACAATTTGAGTATGTAGTGAGTAATCTTGCTTAGATCTGTAACTCCATTGATCATGTCCGACAAGAGCAAGAAGTTTTGTTCTGTTGTTTACAACTGAAGAGATTGTGTTATATTTAAATACAATGATAACAACAAGTATAAACAAGCAGAGAACCAGAAGACACCAGAGAACATGTTTACTTTTAACCATCACTAAATACTGACACACCCCAAGATTGTATTACATGTACCTGGAGATAACACTCATGTTGAATATAGTTTATCTTGTAGCTCTTCTTTCTTTCTTCAAAACCTAATACTTACAATACTCTCCTGAACAGTAATCAGTATAGATGGACAGATAGGTTACTACTATATTAATATATTATGTTATTTTACTTAGCACTTTTAGTCAAATCATATGAAAACAATCAATTATATTAAATGCTATTGTCTTGCTACCAATAATGATTCAAAGTAACTTAGTTGTATTGTATCTGTTCATTTAATCATTCCTTGTTCATCCATTCTCATCCATGTACATGAAATCAATAATGCACAGCTGTTTAACTGAAATGTCACTTAATTTAATTAATATTTCTAACTGATGTCATGAATGATCACTGTAATGTCAGTTAATACTAGATTGCACTTTTAATTATTATTAGCTATACGCTATCAGTAGTAATTATTATTAGCTATACACTATCAGTAGTAATTATTATTAGCTATATACTATCAGTAGTAATTATTATTAGCTATATACTATCAGTAGTAATTATTATTAGCTATACACTATCAGTAGTAATTATTATAAGCTATACACTATCAGTAGTAATTATTATAAGCTATACACTATCAGTAGTAATTATTATAAGCTATACACTATCAGTAGTAATTATTATAAGCTATACACTATCAGTAGTAATTATTATAAGCTATACACTATCAGTAGTAATTATTATAAGCTATACACTATCAGTAGTAATTATTATAAGCTATACACTATCAGTAGTAATTATTATAAGCTATACACTATCAGTAGTAATTATCATTAGCTATACACTATCAGTAGTAATTATTATTAGCTATATACTATCAGTAGTAATTATTATTAGCTATACACTATCAGTAGTAATTATTATTAGCTATACACTATGAGTAGTTTATTAACAAAGGGAACACAAATCTACTAACACTTGGAGGGAGTCTATTAAATGGAGAGAACCTACAAATAAATGTTATGATAATTGTATTTACACTTAGTATTTACAATATACAAAATATTTCAGCTCACCTGATGAGATTGATGTCATAGATGTGGTGACAAGAGAGGCTTAAGATGATAATATCTCTTGAGGGTGATGGTATTGTATTGATGAGGGTGATGACATCAGTGATGATGGTGATATCAGTGATGAAAAGGTTTAGTTACTATAGGTAGTGAAGGTGAAAGAGATGCCCCACATTGTAAGAACAAGTACAGGCTAAAAATGTTGTTTTAATAAAGTAATCTCAAAAATTAATACTACGTAAACAAAATCTCATTGTTATCAGGCAAGTCAGGATTTAATTTTAAACAATCTCAATAATCTCATCTTTCTATTGAGTTTTCAGGAGGAGACTGAAAAGGTTCAAATCCTGTGATGAGTGAACATAAACGATTCATCAGTTACATTCAAAAAGATGTACCTTAGCTAACTTAATGTGTTGTGTTTCTTATGTTTGTCACTTGTATTAAGAAATGTAGATACTCTTCCAAAATTTAACATATTTAGTTGACACTTTAATAAGACTAGGGTAACTCTATGAAGATACAATGGGAATATATCATGAAAATTCTTGTGTCTAACTAATGAGATCTAGACATAAATTAAACAGAATCTTCATAGCTATTATAAGTAACTATACATAACTACCAGATATCAGTCAGTACATTAGTTATGAAAACAGCATGATCTCTCTATTATCTGTCAGTGTCTTACATGTTATCTAAATTACCATGTTTTAATTAAACCAACTGATCAATTTTTTAAATTGTCTTGGAAACTAAAAAAATAGAAGCAATGATTAAATATTTATAAATAGTGATGTAATCATATCATAAATGATTTTTCTTTGTATACTATATTCATGACAACAATTAGGACACATCATTGTAATAAGAACGCTAAATTTAAATGAAATTAAAAATTAAAAACCATAGCAACATAATTGCAATACCAATAAAGTCAATAGTGTATCTTCCTCAATATAACTGGACAGGATTCATATTTGTTTGTATCTTCCAAGAACACAACAACAGTTAGGACAAGCGTGAGTGATATCTTTATAATCATTAATGAAAAATGGAATCCAAAATAAAAACAATGGAAATATCAAAAAAAGACCCAAGACAAAAAAAATTCCAACAGCAATCCAAACCATTGCACCTGATTCATAAACAAGCTTAGTCACCACATCTTTTTGGCAATTGGGACAACGCAATGGAACAGGTGTCTGTCTATTCAATATAACTGGTGAATAGTATTGGCTGAACAAGGTTGATAATGATATGGTGGAGGTGGTGATAGTGGTGGCAACAATTGAGGTGTAACATTAACAACAGGGGGATAATAAGGTCGATTATGCCATTCAGTTTGCATCTGTGAAGAGTTGTTAGCATCAAGATAATGTGAAGGTTCATTAGAGCAAAGTTTACTCTGAATCTGAGGAGAAGGAGGAGCAAAAGGAGGTTGAGAAAGAGGATAATACGAGGCCACTCTCTCTTACTCCAAGGGCGAGGGTCAATCTCCTATACATCTGTGACCGCTACAATATAATATGTGTACATACGGTATAAATCATTGAAATGTACCTCCATTGACCGGTAAAAATTTTTTATACAATATGAGTTATGAATATAATTATTACTTTAATAATTACATGTAATTTAACATAGAATAAAATAATTAAACCTGAAACTTCTTACACTCCAAAGAATCTATGTCCAAAGAATCTATGTCGTGTACGGTTATAAATTCCATAGTGACAGCCCTTACACATAGGTCCAGCATTCATGAAAATTCTTGTGTCTAACTAATGAGGCATTAAATTAAACAGAATATACATATTAAATTAAACAGAATATACATAAGTAGTACCAGGTATTAGTCAGTACATTAGTTATGAAAACAGTCCAATGTCTATTATCTGTCAGTGTCTTATATGTTATCTAAATGATCATATTTGGTTAAATCAATTGATTAATTTTTAAAATTATGTCCTGGAAACTAAAAAAATACAAACAATGATTAAAAATTATATTTATAGATACTGATGTAATCAAATCATAAATGAGTTTCCTTCGTATACTCTAAATTAAACACGACAACAATTAGTAAAGTGTAAACAGGAAATTGCTACATTAATATTGTATATGTATAATATGGTTATTGTCTAACTACAAAGAATCTCATATATAATAACTCTGGCAATTAACAACTACATGTAACTGCAGGAGTTGATCATTAGTTTAGTACTAACAAGAACTATGTTATATTTACTACTACTCAGTATCACACGATCTGTTTTATACAACCAAAATGATCATGGATCAACCAATCAATTGTTACAGTGAAAAATAATTTTAATATGCATAAGAACAATCAGGATCATTATTATTAATTATTGTAAGATATTGTTAAATGAAATCAAAAACAAAAATCCACAACATGACTACAATAGCAATAAAGTCTATAATGTAAATCCCTCAATGTAATTGGACAGGATTCATATTCGTTTGTATATTCCAAAAACGTAACAACAACTAGGACAAGTGTGAGTGATATCTTTAAAATCATCAACAAGAAATGGAATCCAAATTAAAAACAATGGCAATAACATAAAAAGACCCAAGAGAAAAATAATCCCAACAGCAATCCAAACCATCGCACCCGATTCATAGACTAGCTCAGTCACCACATCTTTCTGGCAATTGGGACAATGCAATGGCACAGGTGTTTGTCCAAACTGCCTATTCAATGCAACTGGTGAAACAGTATTGGCTGGACAAGATTGATACTGATACAGTGGTGGCGGTGATAGTGGTGGCAACAATTGAGATGTAACATTAACATTAACAACAGGGGGATAATAAGGTTGATTATGCCATTGAGTCTGGATCTGTGAAGAGTTGTTAGCATGAAGATATTGAGGTTCACTCTGAATCTGAGGAGCAGGAGGAGCAGAAGGAGGATAATACGAGGCCATTCTCTCTTACTGTAAGAGCAAAGGTCAACCTCCTGTGACCGCTACAATATAACACGTGCACATACTGTATAATCATTAAAATTTACCATCCATTAATATTAACTGAAAAATTTATACGATGAGTTATGAATATAATTATCCTTAATAATTAATATCTTTAATTAATATAACATATATATTAAAATAATTAAACCCGATCTTCTTATACGCCAAATTCGAGCAGAATCAAATGCGTATAAGGTAAAAAAGAATCTTATCTCCTTTTCATTCAATCAGTTCAAACCATCAACGACCATATATATCGATCAGAAGAACTCTCCTCCTACTGTACATCCAAACGATTTGGCTCAGGAAATCTTAGTGTAAGAGGTCCTTATTATCTGGTGTTTATATTTTTGTCAGATACTATATACATTTTTGGAAGTTGTTGGTAACATCTTAAATGTCAATCAAGTTATTTTACAGATTAGTCAAGTAATATCTAACACATTAACTAAGTCAGTTAGCTTTGTGATTTTGTACCCATATATCCAGTATCACTTCAATCACATGTGTAATTATCAGGGGCAGATAACAACATACACAACCTCAGTATTATATTAATACAGTACAATGCAACAACAGAACTATATTTTCAAAGGATTACTTAATAATGAATATTAGTTATGAGATACAGAAACCACATTGCTCATTTACTACAGCTGTCCAAAAATTACAGGTGCAAACAATGATATGGACATCCTTATCAAGAGGAAGAAACAGGTGCCCCACCTTGTAAAATGTAAACACAGGAAATCACTACATTGCACATGTATAATGTGGTTATTGCCTAACTAATAAGACCATACACATAATAGCTCTAGCAATCAACAACAACATGTAACTACAGAATGTTTACGACTACTCAGCTTCACATGATGTGTTTTATATAACCAAAATGACCATGGATCAACCAATCAATTGTTACAGTGAAAAATAATTTTAATATGCATAAGAACAATCAGGATACATTATTATTAATTATTGTAAGATTGTTAAATGAAATCAAAAACAAAAATCCACAACATGACTACAATAGCAATCAAGTCTATAATGTACCTCCCTCAATGTAACTGGACAGGATTCATATTCGTTTGTATCTTCCAAAAACGTAACAACAATTAGGACAAGTGTGAGTGATATCTTTAAAATCATCAACGAGAAATGGAATCCAAATTAAAAACAATGGAAATAATACAAAAAGACCTAAGAGAAAAATAATTCCAACAGCAATCCAAACCATTGTGCCTGATTCATAGACTAGCTCAGTCATCACATCTTTCTGGCAATTAGGACAACGCAAGCCCACAGGTGTTTGTCCAAACTGCCTATTCAATGCAACTGGTGAAATAGTACTGGCTGGACAAGGTTGATACTGATACAGTGGTGGTGGTGATAGTGGTGGCAACAATTGAGGTGTAACATTAGCAACAGGGGGATAATAAGGTCGATTATGCCATTCAGTTTGCATCTGTGAAGAGTTGTTAGCATCAAGATAATGTGGAGGAGGTTCATTAGAGCAAGGTTCACTCTGAATCTGAGGAGAAGGAGGAGCAGAAGGAGGTTGAGAAAGAGGATAATACGAGGCCATTCTCTCTTACTCTAAGAGCAAAGGTCAATCTCCTGTAACCGCTACAATATAACACGTGCACATACTGTATAATCATTAAAATTTACCAATCATTAACAATTAACTGAAAAAATTTATACGATGAGTTATGAATATAATTATCCTTAATAATTAATATCTTTAATTAATATAGCATAGATATTAAAATAATTAAACCCGATCTTCTTATACGCCAAATTCGGGCAGAATCAAATGCGTATAAGGTAAAAAAGAATCTTATCTCCTTTTCATTCAATCTGTTCAAACCATCAACGACCATATATATTGATCAGAAGAACTCTCCTCCTACTCTACATCCAAAAGATTTGGCTCAGGAAATCTTAGTGTAAGAGGTCCTTATTATCTGGTGTTTATATTTTTGTCAGGTACTATATAAATTTTTGGAAGTTGTTGGTAACATCTTAAATGTCAATCAAGTTACTTTACAGATTAGTCAAGTAATATCTAACACATTAACTAAGTCAGTTAGCTTTGTGATTTTGTACCCATATATCCAGTATCACTTCAATCACATGTGTAATTATCAGGGGCAGATAACAACATACACAACCTCAATGTTATATTAATACAGTACAATACAACAACAGAACTATATTTTCAAAGGATTACTTAATAATGAATATTAGTTATGAGATACAGAAACCACATTGCTCATTTACTACAGCTGTCCAAAAATTACAGGTGCAAACAATGATATGGACATTCTTATCAAGAGGAAGAAACAGGTGCCCCACCTTGTAAAATGTAAACACAGGAAATCACTACATTGCACATGTATAATGTGGTTATTGCCTAACTAATAAGACCATACACATAATCTCATATATATATATATATATATATAGCTCTAGCAATCAACAACAACATGTAACTGCTGGATGTTTACTACTACTCAGTATCACATGATGTGTTTTATATAACCAAAATGACCATGGATCAACCAATCAATTGTTACAATGAAAAATAATTTTAATATGCATAAGAACAATCAGGATACATTATTATTAATTATTGTAAGATATTGTTAAATGAAATCAAAAACAAAAATCCACAACATGACTACAATAACAATCAAGTCTATAATGTAGATCCCTCAATGTAACTGGACAAGATTCATATTCGTTTGTATTTTCCAAAAACATAGCAACAATTAGGACAAGTGTGAGTGATATCTTTAAAATCATCAACGAGAAATGGAATCCAAAATAAAAACAATGGCACTACCACAAAAAGAGCCAAGAGAAGGATAATTCCAACAGCAATCCAAACCATCGCACCCGATTCATAGACAAGCTCAGTCACCACATCTTTCTGGCAATTAGGACAACGCAATGGAACAGGTGTTTGTCCAAACTGCCTATTCAACACAACTGGTGAAACAGTATTGGCTGGACAAGGTTGATAATGATACAAATTAATCGGTGGAGGTGGCGGTCGAGCAGCTGTAGGAGGATAAGGTTGATAATGCTGTTCGGTCTGCATCTGTGAAGCCGCAGGATAATGTTGAGAATACAATTTAGTCTGTTTCTGAGGAGCAGGAGGAGGATAATACGAGGCCATTCTCTCTTACTCTAAGAGCAAATCTCCTGTAACCGCTACAATATAACACGTGCACATACTGTATAATCATTAAAATTTACCATCATTAACATTAACTGAAAAAATTTATACGATGAATTATGAATATAATTATCCTTAATAATTAATATCTTTAATTAATATAGCATAGATATTAAAATAATTAAACCCGATCTTCTTATACGCCAAATTCGGGCAGAATCAAATGCGTATAAGGTAAAAAAGAATCTTATCTCCTTTTCATTCAATCTGTTCAAACCATCAACGACCATATATATTGATCAGAAGAACTCTCCTCCTACTCTACATCCAAAAGATTTGGCTCAGGAAATCTTAGTGTAAGAGGTCCTTATTATCTGGTGTTTATATTTTTGTCAGGTACTATATACATTTTTGGAAGTTGTTGGTAACATCTTAAATGTCGATCAAGTTACTTTACAGATTTGTCAAGTAATATCTAACACATTAACTAAGTCAGTTAGCTTTGTGATTTTGCACCCATATATCCAGTATCACTTCAATCACATGTGTAATTATCAGGGGCAGATAACAATATACACAACCCTCAGTATTATATTAATACAGTACAATACAACAACAGAACTATATTTTCAAAGGATTACTTAATAATGAATATTAGTTATGAGATACAGAAACCACATTGCTCATTTACTACAGGTGTCCAAAAATTACAGGTGCAAACAATGATATAGACATCCTTATCAAGAGGAAGAAACAGGTGCGCCACCTTGTAAAATGTAAAAACAGGAAATCACTACATTGCACATGTATAATGTGGTTATTGCCTAACTAATAAGACCATACACATAATCTCATATATATATATATATATATATATATATATATATATATATATATATATATATAGCTCTAGCAATCAACAACAACATGTAACTACTGGATGTTTACTTCTACTCAGTATCACATGATGTGTTTCATACAACCAAAATGATCATGGATCAACCAATCAATTGTTACAGTGAAAAATAATTTTAATATGCATAAGAACAATCAGGATACATTATTATTAATTATTGTAAGATATTGTTAAATGAAATCAAAAACAAAAATCCACAACATGACTACAATAGCAATCAAGTCTATAGTGTACCTCCTCAATGTAACTGGACAGGATTCATATTCGTTTGTATCTTCCAAAAACGTAACAACAACTAGGACAAGTGTGAGTGATATCTTTAAAATCATCAACGAGAAATGGAATCCAAATTAAAAACAATGGAAATAACACAAAAAGACCCAAGAGAAAAATAATTCTAACAGCAATCCAAACCATTGTGCCTGATTCATAGACTAGATCAGTCATCACATCTTTCTGGCAATTAGGACAACGCAATTGCACAGGTGTTTGTCCAAACTGTCTATTCAATGCAACTGGTAAAATAGTATTGGCTGGACAAGGTTGATACTGATACAGTGGTGGCGGTGATAGTGGTGGCAACAATTGAGGTGTAACATTAGCAACAGGGGGATAATAAGGTCGATTATGCCATTCAGTCTGCATCTGTGAAGAGTTGTTAGCATCAAGATAATGTGGAGGAGGTTCATTAGAGCAAAGTTCACTCTGAATCTGAGGAGAAGGAGGAGCAGAAGGAGGTTGAGAAAGAGGATAATACGAGGCCATTCTCTCTTACTCCAAGGGCGAGGGTCAATCTCCTGTACATCTGTGACCGCTACAATATAACATGTGCACATACTGTATAAATCATTGAGATTTACCACACTAATCGGTAAAAAATTTATACGATGAGTTATGAATATAATTATTATCCTTAATAATTACATGTAATTTAGCATAGAAAAAAAAATTAAACCTGAAAACTCTTACACTCCAAAGAATCATAACTTCTTTTCATTCAAACTGTTCAAACCATGAACGACTGGTACTTACTATATATTGATCAGAAGAGGATGATTTAACCAACATGTAGTATATGGAGGGCTATAGGTTGCATATAGCAAATTATTTGATGGAAAAAATAAGCATCACAACTGTTTTAATTATTTATGTAATGTTAGAACTAACATTTTCTTTCTTAGATATAATAAGATGCTTTTACTATGAATTGATATACATTCATTTTAATATGCCTTTATAAGATGCATGCAATCAAGATGTCCACAAATCAATTATAAATGATTTATTTCAATAATGATATGTGATGAAGTACTTATTGTGGATAGACTAACATAACCATAATATTCACACTGGAATAATATGACATATTGAGTTTAAACTGGTCCCTCAATAACTACATTATATAAATATACAATTAATAGATATAGTGGATATCATCATCATCTATCCATCTATTCATTCTTGAATTGATGTTCTCTCTCTCTCTCTCTCTGTCTATTCAAACATAAGTAAATCTTGCTGATTCTTTCTTTGATGATCACAATTAATACAATTATAGTGAGATCTGGATGATATAACTTAAAATGTGATTCATCTAATGTCAGTAATTAACTTGTCACAATTGTTCCATAAAATATCATGTGGCAATGTTTCTTTAAAACTCTTGAGTTTTTAATGATCATATAATATGTAAAAGAAGTCTTCAAAGCAATCACTTTATTTGTCTATAGGACAATTTTTTGATAACAGTTTGTGACCTGATTTGTGATAAAGGACCACTTCTATGAAATAATTAATTAAAAACACTCCCATATATAAACAATTTTTTAAATAGAATGTTCATGATCACTAAATTTTACATTCAAGTTATCTATTTTTAAAAACTGAGATATAATTTAGTAAATATCCAATTAAAAATTTATGGTTGTGTACATAGCAACTGCATTTTTTGGAGATATTTTCACAGAATTCAAAGTGGTCCCTTTTTACAAATCAGCTCACATATACTGTTGCTAACTAACATTAACTGTAATAATTTTTTCCCACTGTTAAAAATAGATTGGTTGTGTTAACCAACTCGTGGTAACTTAGGTTTCATTTACATCTAAAAATACAATCATTGAATAGTATTAATTAACATTGATGTTTTGATTACTAATTAGATCTACGTACTATTAAACATTTTAATTACTTCAACAATTTTCACAAAGGACAACTATGTCCTGTACGGTTATAAATTCCATAGTGACAGCCCTTACACATATGCCCAGCATTCATGAAAATTCTTGTGTCTAACTAATGAGGCATTAAATTAAACAGAATGTACATAACTCTTACAAGTAACTACACAAGTAGTACCAGGTATCAGTCTGTACATTAGTTATGAAAACAGTCCAATGTCTATTATCTGTCAGTGTCTTATATGTTATCTAAATAATCATATTTGGTTAAATCAATTTATCAATTTTTAAAATTATGTCTTGCTTGGAAACTAAAAAAATACAAACAATGATTAAGAATTTATAGATACTGATGTAATCAATCATAAATGAGTTTCCTTTGTATACTCTAAAATTAAACACGACAACAATTAGAACACATTACAATTAAGAATATTAAATGAAATCAAAAATGAAAACCACAGCAACATGATTGCAATAGCAATCAAGTCTATAGTGTACCTCCCTCAATGTATAACTGGACAGGACTCATATTCGTTTGTATTTTCCAAAAACATAGCAACAATTAGGACAAGTGTGAGTGATATCTTTAAAATCATCAACGAGAAATGGAATCCAAAATAAAAACAATGGCACTACCACAAAAAGAGCCAAGAGAAGGATAATTCCAACAGCAATCCAAACCATCGCACCCGATTCATAGACAAGCTCAGTCACCACATTTTTCTGGCAATTAGGACAACGCAATGGAACAGGTGTTTGTCCAAACTGCCTATTCAACACAACTGGTAAAACAGTATTGGCTGGACAAGGTTGATACTGATACAAATTAATCGGTGGAGGTGGCGGTCGAGCAGCTGTAGGAGGATAAGGTTGATAATGCTGTTCGGTCTGCATCTGTGAAGCCGCAGGATAATGTTGAGAATACAAGTTAGTCTGTTTCTGAGGAGCAGGAGGAGGATAATACGAAGCCATTCTTTCTTAATTGCTCCGAGGGTGAGGTTGGTCAGTCCAATTACGTCTGTGACCGCTATAGTCACGCCCCCAAACGCCCACTCACTTAACCACAGTATAAACTACTGGGTCAAATCTTTATACTATGAGTTATGAATTATTGTCCTTAATGAATATTACAACATAGATAATAGTAATAAAATGAGCCATCCGTAGTTGAATGACTTGATTGTACATCAAAATCTGGCAGAATTCCTTAGCTAAAGAAGAAATAAAAAATATTTTCTCTTTCTTTACCAACACTTATTGACATTTTATGTCCTGAAAACTAAAAATTGAAGATAAAAACAAAAGAGTAATGAATTATAGTTATTGATATATAGAAGTTATCATATCATAATAATATATATACATTCTTTTGTATATTCTGTATTGTATAAAATAACTGGTTGGTTTAATTAATCCAAGGTCATTTTTGGTGAACATAATTAGTGTCGTTTATTTGTTATTGAGTTTTCATTCAAGTAATAGCTACAGTTTTAGTATCAAGTTTAAATTAAACGAATAAGTTATTAGTATATATATGCAATATTGGTTTTCATATAAAGGTCAAACTTTCAGTTTTGTTTTAGTATATATATGTTCATTTCTATTAGAAAATCATTCTATAGTAACACCACACTGCTAATATACTACAGCAATATGCTGCTATTGCTCATAAGTTATAGATGCAAACAATGATATAAACTTTTCTAAAGAGGAAGGAGTGGATGGCCTACTTTGTAAGTGCAACAGGAAATCACTACATTGTATATGTATAATATGGTTATTGTCTAACTAATGAGACCGCACAAAGAATCTCATATATAATAACTCTGGCAATTAACAACTACATGTAACCGTAGGACTTGACCATATTAGTTTAGTACTAACAAGAAATATGTTATGTTTACTACTACTCAGTATCACACGATGTGTTTTATACAACCAAAATGACCATGGATCAACCAATCAATTGTTACAGTGAAAAATAATTTTAATATGCATAAGAACAATCAGGATCATTATTATTAATTATTGTAAGATATTGTTAAATGAAATCAAAAACAAAAATCCACAACATGACTACAATAGCAATCAAGTCTATAATGTAAATCCCTCAATGTAACTGGACAGGATTCATATTCGTTTGTATATTCCAAAAACGTAACAACAACTAGGACAAGTGTGAGTGATATCTTTAAAATCATCAACAAGAAATGGAATCCAAATTAAAAACAATGGCAATAACACAAAAAGACCCAAGAGAAAAATAATCCCAACAGCAATCCAAACCATCGCACCTGATTCATAGACTAGCTCAGTCACCACATCTTTCTGGCAATTGGGACAATGCAATGGCACAGGTGTTTGTCCAAACTGCCTATTCGATACAACTGGTGAAATAGTACTGGGTGGACAAGATTGATACTGATACAGTGGTGGTGGTGATAGTGGTGGCAACAATTGAGATGTAACATTAACATTAACAACAGGGGGATAATAAGGTTGATTATGCCATTGAGTCTGGATCTGTGAAGAGTTGTTAGCATGAAAATATTGAGGTTCACTCTGAATCTGAGGAGCAGGAGGAGCAGGAGGAGCAGGAGGAGCAGGAGGAGCAGAAGGAGGATGAGAAAGAGAATAATACGAGGCCATTCTCTCTTACTCTAAGAGCAAATCTCCTGTGACCGCTACAATATAACACGTGCACATACTGTATAATCATTAAAATTTACCATCCATTAACATTAACTGAAAAATTTATACGATGAGTTATGAATATAATTATCCTTAATAATTAATATCTTTAATTAATATAACATAGATATTAAAATAATTAAATCCGATCTTCTTATACGCCAAATCCGAGCAGAATCAAATGCGTATAAGGTAAAAAAGAATCTTATCTCCTTTTCATTCAATCTGTTCAAACCATCAACGACCATATATATCGATCAGAAGAACTCTCCTCCTACTGTACATCCAAAAGATTTGGCTCAGGAAATCTTAGTGTAAGAGGTCCTTATTAGCTGGTATTTATATTTTTGTCAGGTACTATATACATTTTTGGAAGTTGTTGGTAACATCTTAAATGTCGATCAAGTTACTTTACAGATTTGTCAAGTAATATCTAACACATTAACTAAGTCAGTTAGCTTTGTGATTTTGCACCCATATATCCAGTATCACTTCAATCACATGTGTAATTATCAGGGGCAGATAACAATATACACAACCCTCAGTATTATATTAATACAGTACAATACAACAACAGAACTATATTTTCAAAGGATTACTTAATAATGAATATTAGTTATGAGATACAGAAACCACATTGCTCATTTACTACAGGTGTCCAAAAATTACAGGTGCAAACAATGATATAGACATCCTTATCAAGAGGAAGAAACAGGTGCCCCACCTTGTAAAATGTAAAAACAGGAAATCACTACATTGCACATGTATAATGTGGTTATTGCCTAACTAATAAGACCATACACATAATCTCATATATATATATATATATATATATATATATATATATATATATATATATATATAGCTCTAGCAATCAACAACAACATGTAACTACTGGATGTTTACTTCTACTCAGTATCACATGATGTGTTTCATACAACCAAAATGATCATGGATCAACCAATCAATTGTTACAGTGAAAAATAATTTTAATATGCATAAGAACAATCAGGATACATTATTATTAATTATTGTAAGATATTGTTAAATGAAATCAAAAACAAAAATCCACAACATGACTACAATAGCAATCAAGTCTATAGTGTACCTCCTCAATGTAACTGGACAGGATTCATATTCGTTTGTATCTTCCAAAAACGTAACAACAACTAGGACAAGTGTGAGTGATATCTTTAAAATCATCAACAAGAAATGGAATCCAAATTAAAAACAATGGAAATAACACAAAAAGACCCAAGAGAAAAATAATTCCAACAGCAACCCAAACCATTGTGCCTGATTCATAGACTAGCTCAGTCATCACATCTTTCTGGCAATTAGGACAACGCAATCGCACAGGTGTTTGTCCAAACTGTCTATTCAATGCAACTGGTAAAATAGTATTGGCTGGACAAGGTTGATACTGATACAGTGGAGGTGGTGATAGTGGTGGCAACAATTGAGGTGTAACATTAGCAACAGGGGGATAATAAGGTCGATTATGCCATTCAGTTTGCATCTGTGAAGAGTTGTTAGCATCAAGATAATGTGGAGGAGGTTCATTAGAGCAAAGTTCACTCTGAATCTGAGGAGAAGGAGGAGCAGAAGGAGGTTGAGAAAGAGGATAATACGAGGCCATTCTCTCTTACTCCAAGGGCGAGGGTCAATCTCCTGTACATCTGTGACCGCTACAATATAACATGTGTACATACGGTATAAATCATTGAAATTTACCACCATTGACCGGTAAAAAAATTTATACGATGAGTTATGAATATAATTATTATCCTTAATAATTACATGTAATTTAACATAGAATAAAATAATTAAACCTGAAACTTCTTACACTCCAAAGAATCATAACTTCTTTTCATTCAAACTGTTCAAACCATGAACGACTGGTACTTACTATATATTGATCAGAAGAGGATGATTTAATCAACATGTAGTATATGGAGGGCTATAGGTTGCATATAGCAAATTATTTGATGGAAAAAATAAGCATGATATACTGTTTTAATTATTTATGTAATGTTAGAACTAACATTTTCTTTCTTAGATATAATAAGATGCTTTTACTATGAATTGATATACATTCATTTTAATATGCTTTTATAGAATGCATGCAATCAAGATGTCCAGTAATCAATTATAAATGATTTATTTCAATAATGATATGTGATGAAGTACTTATTGTGGATAGACTAACATAACCATAATATTCCCACTGAAATAATATGACTAGTCCCTCAATAACTACATTATATAAATATACAATTAATAGATATAGTGGATCTCATTCATCATCTATCCATCTATTCATTCTTGAATTGATGTTCTCTCTCTCTCTCTCTCTGTCTATTCAAACATAAGTAAATCTTGCTGATTCTTTCTTTGATGATGACAATTAATACAATTATAGTGAGATCTGGATGATATAACTTAAAATGTGATTCATCTAATGTCAGTAATTAACTTGTCACAATTGTTCCATAAAATATCATGTGGCAATGTTTCTTTAAAACTCTTGAGTTTTTAATGATCATATAATATGTAAAAGAAGTCTTCAAAGCAATCACTTTATTTGTCTATAGGACAATTTTTTGATAACAGTTTGTGACCTGATTTGTGATAAAGGACCACTTCTATGAAATAATTAATTAAAAACACTCCCATATATAAACAATTTTTTAAATAGAATGTTCACTAAATTTTACATTCAAGTTATCTATTTTTAAAAACTGAGATATAATTTAGTAAATATCCAATGAAAAATTTATGATTGTGTACATAGCAACTGCATTTTTTGGAGATATTTTCACAGAATTCAAAGTGGTCCCTTTTTACAAATCAGCTCACATATACTGTCGCTAACCAACATTAACTGTAATAATTTTTTCCCACTGTTAAAAATTGATTGGTTGTGTTAACCAACTCGTGGTAACTTAGGTTTCATTTACATCTAAAAATACAATCATTGAATAGTATTAATTAACATTGATGTTTTGATTACTAATTAGATCTACGTACTATTAAACATTTTAATTACTTCAACAATTTTCACAAAGGACAACTATGTCCTGTACTGTTATAAATTCCATAGTGACAGCCCTTACACATATGCCCAGCATTCATGAAAATTCTTGTGTCTAACTAATGAGGCATTAAATTAAACAGAATGTACATATCTCTTACAAGTAACTACACAAGTAGTACCAGGTATCAGTCAGTACATTAGTTATGAAAACAGTCCAATGTCTATTATCTGTCAGTGTCTTATATGTTATCTAAATGATCATATTTGGTTAAATCAATTTATCAATTTTTAAAATTATGTCTTGCTTGGAAACTACAAAAATACAAACAATGATTAAGAATTTATAGATACCGATGTAATCAAATCATAAATGAGTTTCCTTTGTATACTCTAAAATTAAACACGACAACAATTAGAACACATTACAATTAAGAATATTAAATGAAATCAAAAATGAAAACCACAGCAACATGATTGCAATAGCAATCAAGTCTATAGTGTACCTCCCTCAATGTATAACTGGACAGGATTCATATTCGTTTGTATTTTCCAAAAACATAGCAACAATTAGGACAAGTGTGAGTGATATCTTTAAAATCATCAACGAGAAATGGAATCCAAAATAAAAACAATGGCACTACCACAAAAAGAGCCAAGAGAAGGATAATTCCAACAGCAATCCAAACCATCGCACCCGATTCATAGACAAGCTCAGTCACCACATTTTTCTGGCAATTAGGACAACGCAATGGAACAGGTGTTTGTCCAAACTGCCTATTCAACACAACTGGTAAAACAGTATTGGCTGGACAAGGTTGATACTGATACAAATTAATCGGTGGAGGTGGCGGTCGAGCAGCTGTAGGAGGATAAGGTTGATAATGCTGTTCGGTCTGCATCTGTGAAGCCGCAGGATAATGTTGAGAATACAAGTTAGTCTGTTTCTGAGGAGCAGGAGGAGGATAATACGAAGCCATTCTTTCTTAATTGCTCCGAGGGTGAGGTTGGTCAGTCCAATTACGTCTGTGACCGCTATAGTCACGCCCCCAAACGCCCACTCTCTTAACCACAGTATAAACTACTGGGTCAAATCTTTATACTATGAGTTATGAATTATTGTCCTTAATGAATATTACAACATAGATAATAGTAATAAAACGAGCCATCCGTAGTTGAATGACTTGATTGTACATCAAAATCTGGCAGAATTCCTTAGCTAAAGAAGAAATAAAAAATATTTTCTCTTTCTTTACCAACACTTATTGACATTTTATGTCCTGAAAACTAAAAATTGAAGATAAAAACAAAAGAGTAATGAATTATAGTTATTGATATATAGAAGTTATCATATCATAATAATATATATACATTCTTTTGTATATTCTGTATTGTATAAAATAACTGGTTGGTTTAATTAATCCAAGGTCATTTTTGGTGAACATAATTAGTGTCGTTTATTTGTTATTGAGTTTTCATTCAAGTAATAGCTACAGTTTTAGTATCAAGTTTAAATTAAACGAATAAGTTATTAGTATATATATGCAATATTGGTTTTCATATAAAGGTCAAACTTTCAGTTTTGTTTTAGTATATATATGTTCATTTCTATTAGAAAATCATTCTATAGTAACACTACACTGCTAATATACTACAGCAATACGCTGCTATTGCTCATAAGTTATAGATGCAAACAATGATATAAACTTTTCTAAAGAGGAAAGAGTGGATGGCCTACTTAGTTAGTGCAACAGGAAATCACTACATTGTATATGTATAATATGGTTATTGTCTAACTAATGAGACTGTACAAAGAATCTCATATATAATAACTCTGGCAATTAACAACTACATGTAACTGCAGGACTTGACCATATTAGTTTAGTACTAACAAGAACTATGTTATGTTTAGTAGTAAATATAACATAGTTCTTGTACTACTCAGTATCACACGATGTGTTTCATATAACCAAAATGACCACAGATCAACCAATCAATTGTTACAGTGAAAAATAATTTTAATATGCATAAAAACAATCAGGATACATTATTATTAATTATTGTAAGATATTGTTAAATGAAATCAAAAACAAAAATCCACAACATGACTACAATAACAATCAAGTCTATAATGTACCTCCCTCAATGTAACTGGACAGGATTCATATTCGCTTGTATTGTCCAAAAACGTAACAACAATTAGGACAAGTGTGAGTGATATCTTTTAATTCATCAATGAAAAACGGAACCCAAATTAAAAACAACAATGGAAATATCAAAAAAAGACCCAAGAGAAAAATACTCACAACAGCAATCCAAACCATTGTGCCTGATTCATAGACAAGCTTAGTTACCACATCTTTCTGGCAATTGGGACAACGCAATGGAACAGGTGTTTTTCCAAACTGCCTATTCAATATAACTGGTGAAACAGTATTGGCTGGACAAGGTTGATACTGATACAGTGGTTGTGGTGATAGTGGTGGCAACAATTGAGGTGTAACATTAGCAACAGGGGGATAATAAGGTTGATTATGCCATTCAGTTTGCATCTGTGAAGAGTTGTTAGCATCAAGATAATGTGGAGGTTCATTAGAGCAAAGTTCACTCTGAATCTGAGGAAAAGGAGGAGCAGAAGGAGATTGAGAAAGAGGATAATACGAGGCCATTTTATCTTACTCTAACATAGGAGGAGGAAATTCCAAAAAGTTGGGGGGGGGGGGGGGAGGGGGCTGAACATATTTTTACACGGTTTCACATGCAATCAATCAATCTGTTCAAACCATCAACGAATATATATGTTGATTAGAAGAACTCTCCTCCTACTGCACATCCAAAAGATTTGTCTCAGGAAATATATCTTAGTGTAAGAAGTCCCTATTTTACTAATTATCTAGTGTTTTATTTATAGTTGTCTACTAGATTTTTGGAAGTTGTTGGTAACATCTTAAATTTCAATCAAGTCACTTTGCAAACTAGTCAAGTAATATCTAACATACCAGCTAAGTCAGTTAGCTTTGTGATGTAATCTCAGTTATTCCAATTGAAGATGTTTAATTTCTAAATTTAATAAAATTAGTTATATAGCGATTGGAAACTTAGCCTTCATTCTTTTTCATCTTTTTACTTCAGTTAAACTTCAATTCTAACAATATAGCGATTGGAAACTTAGCCTTCATTCTTTTTCATCTTTTTACTTCAGTTAAACTTCAATTCTAACAATATATATCTACTAGTTCTATGTCGTCTGTTCTTGCTGTTGTGCATATTCATTTAAATAACTCAGACTACAATGTAATAACACATATAGTTCATTGTATATTAATCCTACACCATCCACTCTCATGATTATCCTTTTGTATAGTTTTGTTCTTTATAAATCAAAAATGTTTTAAAGCTTTTAATAATAATAACAACAAACTGACTTACATCAGACAGATTTGTTTGTTAGAAGAGCTCTATGACAACTACAATATCAATTTTCAAAACCTATGTACATTGAATACATAATAAGAGGGAGCTATTTTAACATGTTCAAATTTCCATAACCACCCAGAAAGACAGTTGTGATCTTACTGTTGAATATCTGGTTATATTTCAAATAAAAAAATATACTTAATGATATTATTAAGATCAAAGAATGAGTGATTCAGTAACTCTTTACATAGTCAGTAGTCTATTGAAGTAATGGTCATACAATGGTACAACATTTATATTATGTGATAGTGTACCATATCATAATTACATTATGAAGATTTTAGCATGAAATCATATGATCTTCATCATATGCCACAATATATTATAGAGTCAAACAATAGATGTAAACGAAGTATTGACATTACCAATACTACATGTGGAAAGGAAATACATTATTTCTGGAGACTGCAATGCTATATTCGTCAGATCACACAATTGGTCACAAAACAATTAATTATATCTATAATACACACAGAGTTATAACATCCTAACATATTGTTACATGTATTATGCTATATATACTGAATTGTAATAGTCATTTATATCAGTATAGTTATTGGAATAATGGACACATTTTATCTGGTATGCATCATCAATACATATAATGTTAGAGTGGATTCGATTAGTATGTAGAACAAAGAGAGAGAACCGACATCGCAACAGAATATGAGAAAGGCGGCCTCACAACTTTGATGTTTCATCAGGATTTATATACAGAGGATTGTTGTGGACATTTCTATAAAGAAAGACCACATTATATATTACTGAGTATGATTTGTAATACAGCGAATGACATACCCATCAAGAAATGCTCCAGATTTTTTATCAACAGCAGCTGCTGCACCAGCTCCAATAACAAAGTAGTAGATAACATATGCAGTAACAGCTGCTAATACTAACAGTACTAATATACCAATAATAACACCAACTAAGAATATACCTATAATGAGACATATAATTTGAGTAATCTAACATTACATATCATTATATAGTAAAACTGCAGTAAGTGATAATTTTCAGTAAAGAGTACATGTATTTGGCTCTATAGGTGAACAGTTTAGGACCAAGGTACACTATACTTAATAGAAGTGCCCTTAATTGAAACTACATAGGCGGATGAGGCACTTATATTTTGGGGGGGCTCACACCATAACTATGTGATGAATATGCAGACACCAATGTACCCATAATGCAGAAAGTATGTTTGATATAATCACAATCAGTATTACCAACATTAATTTAAAATGTACCAAAGTATTTCCTTTACTCATCATTTACCATAACAAATTCCTTAGCTATTTCAACAAGATCATACTTATTAGTTATGCATTTGTGTACATGAAGGACCAGACAATTGTTAAGCCGTTTTTCTGTCATTGTGGCCTGCAAATATGTCAAAACTTTTGACAGTTTCATCGACACCAATAAGATTAACTTAGATTCTTTTTATGGGGTGAGTAGCAAGCAATAAAAATTTGGGTAGGTAATGAATAAATACATTTATTATTACATGTATTCAAACATTCTCTAGATCTCATGTACCATCATTGGCCCAAAATATTTCCTCTCTCTCAATCACTTCTATTATTCCATGGTGTCTCTCTAGTAAGCTGTACTAACTCTATTTGTTAGCTCTTAATTGTTGGAGGTCGTCAATCAATGTTAGCAGTGGGTGACAGTGGTGGTACATTACATATATTAGAAGTGGCATGGAGTCTATGTCATCCCTCCAGCAATGAGGTAGAGATATAGTGTTTAAATTAGAGATTATTCTCCCTCTCTCTAGTTGTCCATTATGGAGTCATTCTTTGAGAGAGATGTCAAGCGATTAGAATTTGTTGGTGAAAGAAATCATATGCATAGTGAAGTGAAAAAATTACTGGATGAAGCTAAAGCAATATCTGCTACAGAGGTTATATTAGTCAATGAAGTATAATTATGTGGTAATTATAGGAGAGACCTCAACAGAGCAAAGATAGTGGTTGGGAAGAGAAAGCTAAATTAGTAAGTTTGGGTCTGAAAATATAAGTATGAGTCCATTTCTATTGCTTTGGTAGGAATACGATGATTATCTCAAGTTAGAGGATACTCTTTTAATAGAACTAGGAATCAAACAGCAACAGCAACAAGAAGACAGTTTAATAGTTTAAAGATTATATTTATTACTTAAGTTATTGCAAAGAATATATTTTAGAATTGTTGACACATATTCTGCATATGACACTTTGTAAATAATCTATTGCTCCTAGACCTGCCAGCTCAACATTTTACTTTCTTAAAAAAGGTGTAGTTGTGTTAGTCATATGATCCAACTGACTCACCTCCTGAACCTCCTTACAGACTATTCTTTAATACTTTTAAAATAGATTTATAAATAGATAATTAGATTTGTTTATAATTAAATAAAATTATAATTAAAAAAAAAACCCTTGTGTGTTGCCCAAACGATCTTTCGTGACTCAATTCCACACAGGCTTCCACTTAGGCTCCAGGATTCCCTGCTATTGCTAGCTAGGACCGCCACCTGGCTTGGTAACCCTCGTCCGAAGACGAGGTAATCCTGGCTGGAACGTCGCCCTAACTTCGAACCAGCCGTACTGGGTTTCTAGCTTCGGGAATAAATCATCGTCATTACTAAACCGGGACTACAATACACCAAGCCTCATCTCGTTTAAAGGGAGACTACCAGCCGTATCCTAGTCCGCCTTTCGGATACTCCGAAGAGTATGCTGGTAACCATCTCAGAGGTCATGATGCATTGCAGACGCTGGCCTACAACACACTGGCAACCAAGACTGTTTTGGTTTCCTTTTATATGTACTTACGATTTTGTCTTCATGCTCTTGTGGGGCGCGACAGTGTGCGCTTATGAATCTCATTAACGATTGCTATGAATATGATTACTGGTATAAAAAGACTTAAAAACTAATAATTAAAACTAAAGCTATGTTTTAAGCAAACTAGGACAACACTACTAATTATATTCATTTTTATCATTGTTTAATTTTATAGGCACCACAACAAAAGAAACAATCTTATAAACATTAAGTTAAAATTCTTTTAAGTCACACATAGTTAATTATATATTAATATTAGATCATATGATATGCTATCACTTTCATAATGGTTCAAAAAGACACACTCTATATCATCTAACTTTTATGGATGCTTTGTGATCTTCAATATCTTGACCATGAATAATAAGTTTATGACACTACCACTGAATGTGTTAAGACAAACTGTGGTGATCTTACTAGTGAATTTATTTATTATAATAAAAATAATTATTTATTGTTTATAAAAGGACTATATTTCTATGAAAGTGTCTTCCTCATTAATAAAATCACCAATAATATTTTGGATAGCATAGGCGGATGAGGCACTTATATTTTGGGGGGCTCACACCATAACTATGTGATGAATATGCAGACACCAATGTACCCATAATGCAGAAAGTATGTTTGATATAATCACAATCAGTATTACCAACATTAATTTAAAATGTACCAAAGTATTTCCTTTACTCATCATTTACGATAACAAATTCCTTAGCTATTTCAACAAGATCACACTCATTAGTTATGCATTTGTGTACATGAAGGACCAGACAATTGTTAAGCTGTTTTCCGTCATTGTGGCCTGCAAATACGTCAAAACCTTTGACAGTTTCATCAACACCAATAAGATTAACTTAGATTGTTTTTGTGGGGTAAGTAGCAAGCAATAAAAATTTGGGGGGCGCTGAGCCCCCTCTTTCTAAATATTGGGGGGGGGCTCTAGCCCCTCCAGCCTCCTATGGACTAAGTGAACATTACATGAGACTAGAGGTCTCCTCTGTGACTATTATGAACACAAAAAAGTTAGAAATGACTTACCTACTAGTGTTCCTGTATCACTTTCATCTCTTGAATTTGTTATGGGTGTGTCTGATGGAGCAGTGGAAAAAAGAACAACTGTTGATGAGGAGGCTACAATTAAAGATGAAAGAAACCCGATAGATATCACTGGAATTCATACTATATATCTTCATTATATACCTTGGCATTTACATCTACTGATATCTGATAATAAGAACCCATCGACACATTCATTACAACAATTTGGACGATTCCTGTGACATGTCTTACAGTTGAGTGGAATACAAGATGGAGTAGGAACAATAACTCCTAAAATGGACATACAGGTCAATACGATAAATAGATGGATGTATTGAATGGACAAATATAGTTGACCAATGGATACACTAAGTGGTCATACAGTCAAAATGGATGTATGAAACATAAAATAGATCTACTCATCAAAGACATCATAATTCACTTACTAATACATATACAATCATTATTATTATAGCCATTGTCACAACTTTTACAACATGTGGAGTTTTCACACTCTTTACATCCATGTAATGAACACAGTATGGGAGGAGGAGCAGGAGTGGGTGACGGAGAGTGGTGAGTAGATGGAATAAGATCTGTCCAAACAATAAAACAATATTTTAAATCTCAATGACTGTTAAAGGTAATAAATATATCTCATATACAGAATTCAAATTGCCACGCCTAAAATTGATGTTATTGTGGTTACAGTAAAAGCAAATGAAATTATTCGTTAGTTGCAGTATATATTATTGTTAAAATAGATTAAATGTTTTACTAATTTATAGCTTATTGGGTAGCATAAATTTCTTAGAACATAACAAAAAGCATTAACAAAATAACATTGTGTTGTGATTATTATTTATTAATTATTATGGAACTGTACAATTTGTGAACTTAAAAATGACTTATCAGAAGGGATATGAGTATAGCATGTATAGATGGTGACAGTCATTACACACACATCCACCATAGATTACATCGTGACAGGATGCTCATGTCCCAGGCAAAAGGTATTTAATATAAAAGAAGCAATTTAATAAAATAATAAATTGTGTGAGTATTGCTCTAGTTTCCTGTCATATAATATTAACCATTCACATCAATCACATCTTACCAGTACAGTTAGTCCCCATATATCCAGTTCCACTGCAATCACATATGTAATTATCAGGGGCAGATAACAATATACACGATCCTCCATTTTGGCAAGGTTTATCACGTAGACAGATATCAGTCAGATTACATCCACTGCATGTAGCATTAGCCACTTCACCAGGACCACAGGTATAGTTACAGACTATATAGTATAATATCAAATCAGAAATATTATAGATATAACATATACCAATTTATTTACCACATATAAAGTTAGTATGAGCACTGGCAGAATAGTTAGTTGGACATGATGTTGTACACTTATCATCCAGGTCAAAGTAAGGACAACAGTCTGTATCAGATGATACACAACTTCCTTGTCCCATACTCCTACATGTTTCACTACATTCTGATTATAATAATCATAAAAATATAGTCATGGATGCAATGATAACTTACCCGAGCAATGGTTAGAATCACCACCGAGATTTTTAGGTACACAAGTAAAACAATCTCTTCTTTCTTTTGGGTTTGAGGGAGGAGTTTGGAAACCATGATTAGTTACTGCACTCCATGTACCACTTAAACACTCTAACTGAAAGTGTTGTGTTTGTTGATGTTTTCTACTGTTAGGACTAAATGTAGCTATAATAGATACTCTACGATAAGTATCTCTAGTTGATCCTTGAGCAAGACAAGTATACTCATGTGATGATATATCAGGAGTATATGGTCCTCCTCCTGAGTCTGCATTGTCAAGTAGGTCTTTTAATTCGTCCTCTATAACATCCACTGTTGGTAGAGGACAGTCACGTCCAGTAGTAGATAATGGCAGTAATACAAGTAACAAGATAGTACTCAACATGATCGATCTTGTAGTAAACTATCGATTGTCGCCATAAAAGGAAGTACTACTTGTCATTAATGTATTAATGACAAGTAGTACTTCCTTCAATCACTACAAGTGACAGTTTACATTATGACTACAAGACCAATCATGTTGAGTGTTGTCTTGGTGATGTAATGTGACTGAGGTCATGATCATCCTGGATATCTGGTTACTAACTGTTCTGGTGAATATTTCTCATGTTATTGTAGTGTATTAAATATAGTGTTAATTTTTGCAACATTTGCTTCAAGTCTCTCCTCTTTAATGGACTTAACTTCCTCCTAGAGTAGCTATGGCACGTTTGTTCTTTCCTTGTACTACTACTAACTAACAGTACATTACATAATATATTTAATGCAGTACTTGTTATACTTATTATACTAATGTATTATAATATCATACAGTGTTTGTTATGTAACAGTATAAAAGACAAGACAAACTTGTTGTAGCTTTAGGAGTTAGTTAGGTAGGTTTAGAAATAAATGTTACATTAATTAATCATACATAAATTATAAACATATATATATTGATATTCTATTGCTTGCCAAAACTCAAGTATGGATTACTTGAACCATTAAATTATTATAGTTCTGCCATCCATGGGATATATTATGATGATAGAGAAATTATAAATATATATAACATAGACTAGAGACTCCAGTAGTAGTTTAAATCACTGATTTCCCTGTTCCTCAACTATTTACATATTCAGTGTAATATATAATTACATATAATAATTATGACAGATCTGCTTGTGTAATCAATTGAAGTATGAAAGTTGAATACTCATGAGCATCTTGGTATCTACCAGGAACAAATGATTCATGCATATCTGTTTTCAATAATAAGCTCTGATATTTATTGTATTTTTCTCTTTTACTTGATAGAGTTTGAACAAGTGTTGTTGTATCACTGTTATATCTGTGCATGCTGTATAAGTTTAGTAATACCTTCAGTAAACATAATCCTGTGTGACAGCATAAGTTTGTAATAATTTGAATTTTTTGAACTTTAAATTTACAATATATACATAACTTTGTACACTCACAACATGTATGTTGTATTATTGTTTGCTGGTTGATTGTAGGAATTCTAAAGAAAACTAAGTGATTCATCAGACACTGGAGGACACTACTAGCATAGCAATTGCTAGCTGTGTTGGTGATACCAGGAGGCTGTAATACTATGCAAAACAGCACGGCTATAATTTTATTTCATAAATACACGTATATAATTTGCGCATGCGTGGACCTGTATTGAAAAAAGAGTTAAAAATTGAAGGCTAACTTTCTCAGACTTAGTGGTACTCCTTTTATTGCTTAAGTAGTAAAGTAGTTGGTAATAATTATGTTGAGAATTCAGCTGATATTATTTTGTTTGCTGGTCCTGTCCAGTATCTAGGTTCTCGTTATACGAAACGATCTATTGGACAATATCTACCAGGTATCTGTATGAAAGAATTAACACAAGATTCGGGTCAGTCTTACAGGAGACAGAAGGTCTTTTTGTAAAGTGCAGTTCCAAATCAAAATTTATGGTATGTTCTATATTATAAAGTACGTTATAATAGAATGACCTAGTTCTTAAGAACTCAGGAAATGTGTTTATATGTGGATATGATAATTTACTCTTGGAAACCCAACCCCCTAGATTGAGATCTGATAAATATGTTCCTGATACTCTTAAATCAACAAAACCAATGTCTCTGCCCACACAAAACTAATTGGCTTTAATTATTTGATTAGAAGCTCAAAAAGTTATAAAGTAACCCGACCATTAGAGTTTTGAGTGCAATTTATTATGAAAACATTTTCTTGGCACAGATATTGATGAATTTATAGAGGCTCATATACTGGTTAAATTTTTCTTAGTTTTATTATAATTATAGGCTAATATACATGTATTTTCAGGTGGACAATTTGATAAGACAACTAGACAAGTTACTATAGAGATTACAACCTAAACATCCAGTTTACAACAACCCTTTATACAAAGATCAGTCAAATATCTCTCATATCATTGAATGTTAAAGACGTTACTTTAGTATTATTACTAATGTGTACTCTATATTGGTCATTTAGATATTCCTGGAGAGATTACATACAAGATTTGTGCAATACAAGTTCTTTTTGAAGAAATGGGAGTTCTACTAGTTAGACAATGTGAGGACATGTTACAATAGATTAGTATGTCACCAGCTTTGATGTTCTTGTCTCATGAAAACCTCTTTCAATAGAGGGATAGAGTCCATACTAATGCTTATAACTTCATAATCACATGCAGGTATTATTGACATGTCTCCTCAAAACTATGTTATTATTAGCAGACATTTTGACACAGCAGACACAATACCTCCCTATCTCACCAATGTTTGTTTATATAATAGTAGTAGCATTTCATTATTATTATAATAATTATGTTGAGAATTCAGCTGTTATTATTTTGTTTGCTGGTCCTATCCAGTATCTAGGTTCTCGTTATACTAAACAATCTATTGGACAATATCTACCAGCTATCTGTATGAAGGAATTAACACAAGATTCGGGTCAGTCTTACAGGAGACAGAAGGTCTTTTTGTAAAGTGTAGTTCCAAATCAAAATTTATAGTATGTTCTGTATTATAAAGTACATTATAATAGAATGACCTAGTTCTTAAAAACTCAAGGAGTGTGTTTTATATGTGGATGTGATAACATACTCTTGGAAACCCAACCCCTTAGATTGAGGTCCGATAATATGTTCCTGATACTCTTAAACCCTAAAGCCAATGTCTCTGCCCACACAAAACTAATTGGCTTTAATTATTTGATTAGAAGCTCCTAAACATCCAGTCTACAACAACCCTTTATGCAACGGTCAGTCAAATATCTCTCATATCATTGGATGTTAAAGAAGTTACTTTAGTATTATTACTAATGTGTACTCTATATTGGTCATTTAGATATTCCTGGAGAGATTACATACAAGATTTGTGCAATACGAGAGCCTTTTTAAGAAATGGGAGTTCTGCTAGTTAGACAACGTGAGGACATGTTACGACAGATTAGTATGTCACCAGCTTTGATGTCCTTGTCTCATGAAGACCTCTTTCAATGGAGGGATAGAGTCCATACTAATGCTTATAACTTCATGTGCAGGTATTATTGACATGTCTCCTCAAAACTATGTTATTATTAGCAGACATTTTGACATAATGGTTACCTCCCTATCTCACCATTGTATGTTTATATAATAGTGGTAGTATTTCATTATGAATGTTTTAAGTATCATAATTAATTTTCAACTAAAAATTTATCATGTTACTACTTTATTAAGACTTGTAATAAAAGTATATCATACTAAACTGAATTTTCGACATTTTCTACATCTTTCTCCTTTAGTGAATTAAGATGTGTTCTTGATATCTTTTCATTAATTGAATGGTCTAACCGGTTAACTCCTAAATCTTCTCCATCTCATTTTGACCACATGTTTTATCTTTGCTGTCTGGAGAGGAAGCCAGATGTGTCACCTGATTTGGTAGAGATTTCAAAACTACAGGTATATATATACAATTGTTCTACATATACACAATGGTGATTGCTTCCACACTACGTAACTGTTTCAGAAAGCAATGTCCATCATGATACTTTTATTTTTGAGTAGTGGATAACCATGATACAATAAGAAATAGAGGAAAAAACTATTATTTGTTCTTCCTCAGTTTTGTGATACAGCTCTCATGGCCAGGTACATTTTCACTAACTAACTAATACTATTGTATATCTACTATAACAAAACATTGATGACTCACTCGATTGGTATTATTTAAAAGTGAATTTTTAGTGTCTAAAAGATTTAAATGTATATGCACATGTATATATATATAGTTCCTAGTATTATACTTGCTCTATTAATAACATCAGATAATAATATTTATTTAACTACTTTGACTGTGAAAAGTATTTAAAATAGTATCTCTATAGCTACACCTGATTGCACCTATATCATAATGATAATATTGTCATCTAGTTACATCCTCTCTATCTACGATATACTCCTTACCTTATATCAATCTGGTATTAAGTCTTTTGTCTTGGAAAGTCTCTCTAAGAATCTTATGTAAAGACAGAGCAGTAATGGTGAGCTTCAAACAATGATAGCATATAGTACAATGTTTTTAAGTTCACAGTTCATGTACAACACATTATTAAGTGTGATAAGTATTTAGTTAAATTGATGACTACTGAAATGACTATCAGTCAAGCAGGAAGTCCATACTTTGTTATGTATAGTTATTGTTGTGGGTTAGGGGATCAGTATCATAATAATATTAAAATGTATGGACTTCCTATTTGACAAATAGAAGCTATCAACTTTAAATATTTGATGTATTTTCTATTAGGCTATTGGAAAAGATGATTTCTATCCTCCTGGTGATGACTTATTTCTGTAAACTGATGAAACTCCAGTTACTAAAAGTGTAATACAAATTTAACACTAATGAAATCTTTTTAATATAACTTAATAATACATTAAAATCTTACTCGTAGGTGGTAGCTAGTGATCATGACTCATGAGTATGACAGCAAATTTGGCCTGATGTCAATTCCCAGTAATAACTTGAAGAGTAGGTAATATTGACATGTTTAGAAGACTTAATTAATTGTTAATTAAATCAATTAAAAATGACTTATTATTGGTCACGTGTGGTGAAGGTGTGATGATATTTCCCGCCAAATTTGTCATGAGTGTGTTTCTTGTGCTGGTCAAAATGAAACGTGACAGAGATGTCTTGGAAGTATAAAGTGACTCCATTTGCAAGCTTATGTTAGTACACAGACTCCCGTGGGTCTTCGTCGCTACGACTCGTCTCTTCGTTGGATCGCCGTCTTCACGATTCGTCTCTTCGTTCGTTACTTCTCGTTGAATCGTCCTTCTTCGCTGGATCATCTTTTTCATTCAGTTATGATCATTCTTTCTTTTCTTTTCTGTTTTTTTTATTTAATTTTTTTTCTTGTAATTTTTGTTTTGATCAGTCAATTGATTATTTCTCTTCGTTTCTACAGGACTCAATTTGGAAGCTCTTACTATGGGTTCTCTGATGTTTTGACTGTTCTCAGTTCTCTGACGTTCTCTGATGTTGTGACTGTTCTCAGTTCTCTGATGTTCTCTTGATGTAAAAGATGAGTTGCTCTCCTGCCTGGTCTCTTCTGTGTTCTTCCTTCAAGCCTTCTTTCCTCTTCTTTTTATTTTTATTTTTATTTTTTTTTGGGCTATCTAGCCCATACACTATACACACACTCATACAAATCCTATTAATTATCTCTCCCCTGCCGCCTGGCGGCCTCAAAAAAAATTTTTTTTTAATATCCAAGGCCGCCAGGTGGCGGGGGAGAGCTCTGATCTTCTAGGATGCGTGTGTGTGTGCTGTGTGTGTGTGTGTTGGTGGTCCTTTTTCACTTCCTCTGTCTCTCTTCACTCTCTATCCTCTCATTGTCACGATCAGTTCATAACTACTCTCTTTTTCTTTCCCTGCAGGAGCAGCACTGGTGAAAAAGGTGAGCTGTCTCTCCATCCATCCATCCACATCTCATCCATTCTTTAGTAATCCAGTTGTTATTCTCTCTTTCTCCCTCTATGTTCTCAACTTGTGGACTGACTGGACTCTTGGGAACTCTCTATCTTCTCTTTCCTTACAATTTCTGGATTGGAGACCTTCACTGGACTTCTTGGGGACTCTCTCTCTTCTCTTTCCTACAATTGCTGGATTGGAGACCTTCACTGGACTTCTTGGGAACTCTTCAACTACAGAGACTGTCTTATTTTTTTTTGTTTTCATATATTTTTTTACAATTTTCTTTACAATTTTTTGTTTTGTTATTATAGATGTTAATTGTCTTTTAAAAAAACTTTTTTACTAAAATTTGTCAAAAGTCAATCTTAACTTTAGTTTCAAAACTAAAGATATTTTTAAAGTTAATAATAATTATTATTATAACTTTAACTTTTTTCATAAAAAAACTGAATTAGTTTAGAACTCAATTTCTTTTGAAACTTTAATACAATTCTTTAGTTTGTATCATATAATTTATTAATGTCCTTTTTTACAAAAAATTAAAAAACTATAAGCATTAATTTTAATTAATAATCATTTTTTTACAAAAATTACTTTAAAGTGTTTTGCTTGTTATGCGTGTGCTGATGGTTGATTTTTTCCCGCCATAATGGTTGTCACGCGTTTGCTGTTCCTTGCTAGGCGCGTGCTTTTGATCATAATTTTCCGGCCTGGCCAATGTGTACTCATTAGTAATGGATTCTTTGAAGACCTTCTTTGACCGGACTCTCGAGATCTTCACCTGTTGAGACACAGAGACAGTTTAATTTCTGTTTCAATGTTTATTTTAAATAATTTATTTAGTTTCTAATAATGCCATGTTATTGTTTTTTATCTATTATAAAAATGGTTTGTTTTTGTGACTTGAAAACTGATTTAACTTTTAAAAGCTCTTCATCTTTTTTGTTACTGAATCTATTTTATAGTCAAATTCAACCTAACAGTTGTTGGAAAGTATACGGAGTTACATACTTTATTTGCATTTTATTTCTATACAAAATTTTAGAATGTTTTTGTATACCTCCGTATACTCTAATTATTTGAGAATAGCCAAGGAGGATGAAGAAGAGACACTCAAGGCTCAACTGATGACTTACAAAGACCAAGTAAGTATTATTATTTTGGAGAACATGATCATCTATTAACTTACAAATTACCATATCGATATGATGTCAGTATTCCTTGTTACAGTACATTTTATAGTTGTCTTCACTATCAGAATTTATTAATAATAATACTGAAGTTGGTCCAGAGATGGTTGTGATTCAGAAAGATCTTCAACAGTTGATATCTCTAACAGAAGATTTTTTTAAATGAGAACATTTATTTTGGCATTGTATTGTTATAAAATTAGTACGTTATTGTGAAGACCATGTGTACTAGATATGTTTTAAATTCCAGTTTCCAAATAAGACTAAATTGATATTACAATTAAAGAGGATACATGTATATTAATTACGTACATACTACACCATTTTATCATTCATGTAATGGGAAGTTATATTTGTTTATTCTTTTTTATTGTGTGTCTTTCTCTTCTTGTACAGAGAGTCTTTTAGAATTAGCAAACAGAAGTTATTACTATCTCTTTGATCAACTGACTTATTTGTAGACAAGGTTTGTAAGAGAGAATTGACTTACTAAGCTCTATTGTTTAACTATACATTTATAATTAGAATTAATATACATTTTGTGAATTAGAAGTAGTATCTGAAGTAGACAATACTACTATTACTATTATATTGCTACATGTATAACTATAAAGTCACTTGAAGTAGTAAGAATCTCTTTCTATTATTAGACAGCTAATACTGACAGTAAAAATATTGAAAAAGATACCAATGTATTAGAAGAAGATAGTCTCAAGACAAAAATGGCAAGCCCTATTAAAAGAGGTATTCTTCACAGAAACTACTTATAAATTAGATGTGTTATAAACAATACAATTATGACTAATAATAATATATATAACTGATGTTGTAGACAAATTTATAATTTTTCTAACATAATGTAGTGTTGATCTTGTTTTAGTCTTGGGGTACTATTGTATACCATAATGCTGTTATTTTAAACCGTGAAGAAGGTGGAGATGATATTGATTTTAATGTAAGTATCAAATATTACATACACAAATCAGGAGAAATACAAGTACATATATTATTATGTCTGAATGTATGAAGGTTATTCAGGAGGCATGTCAATTACACATGGCAAGTCACATTGGTATAGTGAGTGGTAAATGAGTTAGTATTAGCCATCACTGCTTTGTAAGGTGACACACCCTGTGAATCTTGTGACCTTTATTTAGCATGTGGTATTAGTAAAGGAGGGGCTGACAATGCAGAGAAAACTATGGTTAACAGTTGCTATATTCTATGTCTAACATTCTAATTGTTACTCACTCTAGGTATGAGTATTATTCACACATCCATCTTTTACGCATATAAAATCTTGTCAGTACTTCATGGATGGATGTTGCAGGTTTTCTAATGATAATGTTGTTATCTCATGGATATATTGTGTCTTTCTCTCAACTAAGGGGTTATCAGGAACCTGACTACAGGTATGTGGCATTAAATAGAAAATTAATTGTTTAATTCTCTCTTTGTTGCTATAGTAACCTTTGTATTGGCAGTAGGTGTCTTGTTAAACAACCAGATGAATTATGGGATGAGGCAGTAGTCAGATATAATGTGTGTATGTTTGTGTAAAATTTTACGTATTAAATTACTTACTTTTAGTTCTATTTGTAAGACAATAATAGTGCAGTTTATTAATCAAACTGAAGTCAATATTGAAGATATTTTTCCAATTATCAGTAAGAATCAATAATAATAAATAATATATCATGTCATTGTACAGAGAATACATCTTGAAAACATCATTTTATTATATTATAAATATTGTCTTTGATTGCAATATTGTCTTTTCTTCCTTAATTTATATGGTTTTGGTTCAAGACTTATGTCTAAAATGGACTATATAATAGGGTAGAGCTATATTTATAACATAATGGAACTGTAGTTAGTACTCGCTCAATTAAAAATAAAATCAATATTCTGTGATTTTGACTATATCTGAATTATAGTTCAAGCTATTATGTAATATGAGAATAATAATATAAGTTTTATTGTGGATATTTAACAATGTTATTGAGTGAGGTATATGTATCAATTGAGTCTGTCATTATATAATAATCAGTAAATCATATGTTCAGTGTATTATTGTAATAGATTGTTATAACTTTAGTTTGTTTACTCAATAAAATATCTCATGTTTTGTTCTATTACTTAGGCAGGGTCTAGGGAATAATTATAACTATAGTATTATGCATAGTTTGTATCGTAAAATCCATTAAAATGTTTTGCTTGTTATGTGTATACTAATGACTGATGTTTTCCCGCCATAATGGTGGTTATGTGTTTGCTGTTCCTTTCTAGTCACATGCTGATGATTATGGCCTGTCAGCCCTGGCCAATGTGTACTTGTTAGTAATGGATTCTCTGGAGACTTTCTTTGACTGAGCTCTTGAGATCTTCACCTACTGAGACAGTTTCATTTCTATTTCAGTGTTTATTTAAAATTTATTTATTTTGTAAATTTATGCTATATTATTGTTTGTTATACATTATAAAACTCCTTTTACTTTACAAATCATTTTTGTGTCTTGAAAACTGTCTTAATTTTTAAAACGTTTTCATCGTTTTTATTACTGAATTTTTTACGATCAATTTCAACCTAACAGTTGTCGGAAAGTATACGGAATTACATAATTCTTTGCATTTTATTTCTATACAAAATTTTAGAATGTTTTTGTATACTTCCGTATACTTTAATTATAATTCGAGAATGGATGAAGAAGAAATACTCAAGGCTCAACTGCTGACTTACAAAGACCAGATAAGTATATTATTTTGAAGAACATCATTATCTATTAACTTACAAATTACCATATCAATATGATGTCAGTATTCCTTGTTAATGATACAGTACATTTTATATATACAACATGTCTTGACTATTAGAATTTATAAATAATAATCTTGAAGTTGATCAGAGATCATTGTGCTTGAGGAAAATCTTCAACAATTGATATCTCTAACAAAGTTTTGTTAAAAGGGAACATGTATTTTGGTTTGGTGTTGTTATAAAATTAGTGAGTAATTGTGATGGTTACGTGCACTAGATATGATTTAATTTCCAGGTTTCCATTTATGACTAAATTAAAGAGGATACATGTATATTAATTAAATACATAATATACCATTTTATCATTCATGTAATGGGAAGTTATATTTGTTTATTCTTTTTTTACTTTGTGTCTTTCTCTTGTACAGAGAATCTTTTAGAAATTAGCAAAACAGAGGTAATTACTACTTCCTATATCAAGTGATGTATTTGTGGACAAGGTTCGTACATAAGAATGTATTGATTTTCTATTCTCTATTATTTGACTATACATTTAATACTTAAAACTGGCCATTTCAATTTTACTCACAACAAAACTATACTGATACATGACATATCTTAACAAATTATGTTCCAGAGTTTTTTTATAGAGTTAATTTAGAAGAAAGGTAGCAGAAATATCTAATCAAAGTATTCTTTCAAGACCCAGATGAAAAACCAATAACAATATATCACTTACTAAAATTATTTCAAACTGATCCAGCAGTTATTGCCGGCAAAAAGTATGTCGTCTCAAAAGATTATGATGAAATCTTTTTTCTGATCCCACAAACACAATGTACAATCTTCATAATAACCCCAAACCTCTAGTACCAGCAATCAGACATGAGGTTGGGATTAATTATAAAGAACTTGAACAACATCAGTTGATGTCAATACTCTTTGCTCAGAAGATCAAATTAGAAATGCAAGATTTGAGTGACCAACTAAAGATAAGTAAAGAATTATACAAAAGTTATGAGATCATTTAGAAAAAGTTGAGGAAGAAGAAGAGATTGATGATCAAGATTGAAACTAGTGCTTTTTAAGTCTCAGACTCATGTCGAGTCTGTTTTGGGAGCTTGAGCTTGAATCACAGTATAAAGTTTTGTATACAACAGTTTCAGACCCAGATTTCCATTACAGATCAAGTTTCAGGCTATATTACATTATTATCTCCACACAAAAATTTCATATATTTATGCATACTAATAAATTCATAGTAAGCTATTAATAAACTACTGGTAATAAATTTATAGCTTTTAATTGCTACTATAAATAGATCTGCATGTACAGCACTCTATATAATAGATTCTCTACATTATAAAACAAACATCAGCTGACATACAATATAACCAATATTACAGTGACTCTTCTCTTAGTAACACACAACAATAATGCAGAATGATAATACAGACTTTACCTCTAGTGATGCTAAAGCTTCATTGACTCATCCTCACACTATGGATGTACTCATCAAAGACATCACAATTCACTTACTATAAGACATATGCAATCATTATTATAGTAGCCATATTGTCACAAATTTTACAAAATGCGGTGTTCTCACACTCTTTACATCCATATAATAATGAACACAATATGAAAGGAAGAGGAGTGGGAGATGGAGAGTCCATGATGAGTAGATGGAATAAGATCTATCTAAGTATTAAAATGACTGATGTCATGATAGTTTCTTGATAAGCATATGTATTTCTCAACGAATTGTTTGTTTTTAAGAGAATTAGTATTTATTAACATTGTTGTACAACAATGTTAATGAATACTAATTCTCTTTAAAAACATGTGAAAGGAATATCATCTAATATTGTGTTGATGCTATCACTTTCTGATTTACTGACATCATTACAATTGACTTTTATTTTGGTACAAGTAGAAATTGTACCGGATATATATATATATATATATATATATATGTTTTGATTTTTTCGTGCACGTCCGTATACGTTCATTACCTTTTAACTTTCCGGATAGAACTAAGAGCTAACACGATGATAACTGTCCGGTACTGTTGCCACTCTCTCTCTCTCATGACAAACGTGCTAGCAAGCATGGGCTTTAAAAAAAGCCTTTTTCCTATCCTGTTTATGGTAATAGTTTTCGTTTCATTACTGACGCGACACACAAGGATCTCTGGTGATGTCAAAGTTCTTATGTTTAACAAACACAATATTAATACAGTTGACGATATAGCTAAATCGCTGGTTATTGTGACAGGATCGTCTTCTAACTTCTTTGAAGAACTTTTAAGTATGATCGGCTCTTTTCAACGTTATCTTAACGAAACAACTATCTTTGTATTCAACTTGGGATTGACTAGAAATCAATTCAGTAAGATCAACAAGATTCAGAATGTTAAAATAGTATCCTATAAGTTCTCTGACTATCCTTATTTTGCTGGTACACCTGGTTTGGGTGGCTACGCTTTTAAAGTGCATATTATAAACAAGATGTCTAAAAAGTATAATGTCGTTCTTTGGGCTGACACAAGTATTCGAATATCGAAACCATTTTCTAAAAGCCTCTTGAATAGACTTTTAGAATTTCCTATTATTGCAGGATCTAGACACGAGGTTTCAGGTCGATCTATAGTTGCCTTTACAAAGGACAGTACTTTGAACTATTTGAATATGAGTCGCAAAGATTGTCAAGGTGTCATTGGTTTCGAAGCTAATAGTCTTATATTCAACTTTGCTAATGTTACAACACTCTTGCTGTTAAACAAATGGGTAGACTGTGCTTTACACAAGGAATGTATGGTTGGTGTTCCAATCCTTCCCTCAGATCATTCTGGTTGTCAATGGAAACATAATATATCTGATATCTCATTTATTGGCTGTCACAGATATGATCAAGCTGCACTAAATTTACTGGCTATTAAAACATTTGGCAAAGACATAACTGAACAGATTGTCACTCCAGAAGCTGAGAAGACTTTTAGTGTTGAGAGATGGGCAAACAATGAGTACAATAAGTATATCATGTGGAAATGAAGGACAGCAAGTTGATAACTTAACATAAAATAAAAATTACATATTATTATGACATGACCACAAATAAGTTTCTAGTGCAGTTGCATTCAGAAAATATGTTTTAATGTAAAGACAAATCTTTAGGTTTGTTGACTTTTGTGATCCATCTTAGGAATGTGGGCAGTGTTTGTGTGCAAGTATGAAAAGTGAATGTACAGTCTTGCAAAATGGCTTCTTCAAATTATACAGCTAAAGAAAGGATTAGTGTAATGCATGACAAACCATGAAGTACGTGCAATAAGTGAGATCTACTGCTTTGGCTATGAACCATTGAGGGTACTACTAAAATTCTATATAGATATTCTTTCTCATCAAGCCACAACAGTATCAGGTCACATATAAGCTAATAATATTATGTATATAGAAAAGAAGTGAATACTTCATCTTTAGAATGCATTGAATAAAGGTTTGTTGAGTATATCCACTAATCACAGAGATATAAGTTTATTGGAAATTTACTGGCTTTATATACTACTGCACAATAGAATATCCTCTTTAAATAATATATATATATATATATATATATATGCTGTTTTTGAATGATTTCCTCTCTTCTGGTTTAACATTAAATAAATTAAGAAATGCTTTATACTGATGTGACCATATTACAGTTTTTCATTTTAAGTAAAAAGAAAAAGTAGTGTCAATGAAGGAAGGTAATGTAGACACTGTTATGTCAGTGTTTTCACATTAAATATGAACACTGAAAATACAGAATAATAGTAAAAGTACACATCACACTAGAAGCTAAGATAGTAACTGTACATACATCAATTACATGAATTAGTGAAGAAAAGGCACATGTACATCACACTAGGAAAGTAGTATCTGTTGAAGACACTCATACATTTATGCCACAGAAAATATTGTTTATTTAGAGCCAGACAAATCCTCTCTCCCCTCCCAATTAAAATGTTATAAACATGTTATATTTGTCGTCCATTACTAAATCGTTTACCTACTATAGGAATTTCAGTACTGTCATTTGTACTGTGTTCTTGTTTATATTTTGCCACCACTATATTCCTGTGTTTTATGAATGTTTAGCAATAGTTGTATACAACATAATGTATCTGTGCATTACTATACAATGCAAGACACATTTTAGCTGTCTAATGTTGCTTTTTCTATGCAGAAAATTAAAGGAGTAAGATATGTGTCTGTTATAAATGATCCCTATATTGTACCATCTCTTCATATATATAGGCAGTGCCATTGTCTACTTGACATCTTTTTTCTAGTTACCAACAGGAGCTATGTTTATATGAACAACACAGAGATTTGTGTAATGTTTGATTGCTATGACTTTGTTAAGAACAAATTTATTTTTAGCAATGATAATAACTATAGATAAGCTTACAATATCATATTCAGCTGAGTTACATTTAATTTTATAGTAATATAATTGTTGCATGATTGGTAATTTTTTCTTGTGCCAGAAAAAGTGAGCTCACATTGTTTGAATACTTTAATTACTTTTTAGTTTTCACTGCAGCATTCATCCAAGCAGCTATTACAGGCATGAATGTAAAAAGAATGTAAGTTTAAGATTGTTGCACCAAAATTAATTAGTTAAACTGTCAATTAACATTGAAGTTATTCCTAGCAAAAATACCTCTCATGCTAAAAAAGCATTCATCTTCACATTGTTCTCCACACTATATATCACCTTCTAATCACTGATACCATCACCTTTTAATCACTAATACCATCACCTTTTAATCACTGATATCATCACCTTCACTGTACCAATTTGCCTACTCCTATACTCCTATTTTGTCTACTAAATGTTGAAAAGTACTATTTTGCTTACTTTATGAATAAAAAATATTAAATTGTATACTTCAGTTGTTAGTAGTCTACATGCAGGCCTCTACTGAAATAGTGTATCTGCTAAAATGAGTCTTTAACTAGGTTATTTTGTGATCCCTATTGACTTCTACTAAGTGGATGTGTATACTAACTGTTGTTACAATGGCTCCACCTCTTTTGCCATTTGTTCACTTTCAATTACTTAAACAAATTCATAACAATTTGCTTACCTAACTATGTGTTTAAAACTGCTATATCCAGGATTCAAGATGCATGGTTAAACGAGTCATTCTCATCTACATTTCAATGTTTTCAAGACAAGTTACCAATTAATCACAATTAATGATATAACAGTAGTTATCACTAAAATCTATAGTTATATATCTACTCTCAACATAATGATAGTATTTCTAAGTGTATTATTGTTTGTCTATTACTAACTGTGATATTTTAGAGTTAAATTCTATTAATTTAGTAGATAAAGTGGTTCTTCTTTTAATTCATAGTAAACAAACAGGAGTAACCAGAACCATTAAATAGTACTAGTTTATTAGAAGGCAACACAATTTTGTTATAACTCCAGGGGGTCTTCATCCTATAAGATGTTACAAAAATTATCAATTCTATGATAAGTATATTCAAATCACTACATTGCATGTGTACCAGTAGTGCTAGGTTTACAAGTAAAAAATGAGAATAATGGACATGACACAAACAACCACCTTGTAAGTTGTTTACTGAACGAGCCCCACCCTAAAATGTCAATGGAATATGAATATTGTTGTTTGTGGGTGTTCTTAACTCCTACAGTTTCAGGTCAGCAAAAATAGAAAAAGAGTTATGGCAAAGAAACAAGTTGATGTAAAGCTATTGATATCCTTTCTAACTCAGGCTCAACTAGGTAAGGTCGATAGAAAATTATCTTCTTTACTATTAAGTATGATTGCTGACTAGTACTGTTTGAGTACTAGCTATCATTGAATATTTTTAATTTCCTTCTTAGATATCACTCACTTGAGTGATGTATTGGAAGTCTTGAACATGTTTCCATATCGAAGATGGTTCAAGTTAGGTCTGTTGTTGGGTATACTACAGCCTACACTAGCAAAGATTGAAGCAGACCATCGTAATGATGTAACTCGATGTCTTCAGGAGTGTATGACTTGTTGGTTGAGAAGAGTTGACAAGGTAGATGAGAAAGGAAGACCATCATGGGATGTACTAGTTAGTGCTTTGAAGAAGATGGAAGAAAATTATGTTGCTGAAAACATTACACAGACAGGTATGTTATAATACTATATGTATAGCTTGACTTATATATTGAAAATTATGATAATTTAATAGTAAAAAGAGAAATGCAGTGTGCTGCACAAGTTCTGATCTATCCTGTCCAAATGTCACAGCTGTTATATAGTGAGAAATGTATCAGTGAAGTAATCCTAGATGAAGTGGAGAATCTAGAGGTCTCAGTTGATAATAAGAGAACCACTCTCTTGTCTGCTATGCGTACTGCAGTGTCTTCTGAATACAAGAATATCAAAGTGCTTGCTAAAGTGTTGTTTAAATTTGAAGAGACAAGAGAATTAGCTGATAAACTACTCAAACAGTATTGTAAGTATTATTATACACATAATGTGATAGTTTTAGTTGTAACTTTTTTTACTGATCAGATCAAACATTTCCAGAAGATCTGGAGACATCATTGTCATTAGCTAGTGCTCCTTATGATATAATAACAGGTCCCAGTGATCAGATTAGTCCTGAACAATGTGCTAGTGGTATTCTCTGTTGTCACTATGCCACTCTATCCCAGTCTCTTCATGATCCTATTGGTGTAGGACAACTACTGTATCATGAAGATTCAACAATAATTACAGAAGAAACACTAACTAGTATAGAAGCTATTGGACGATCTGAGGAATCAGAGAGAGTGACAGTTTTGTTAAAAGTTGTGCGTAGAGCTGTTCATGTCAGTCATCGTAACTTAGAGGTGTTTGCTAGTGTACTTAAGAGATTTCCAAAAAATGTTCCATTAGCTAATGCCATCTTAACTGATTACAGTAGGTTATTTACTGTCTAATTATTGTCATGATCTTACCACTCTTGCAGAGAAAGAATTTGAAACAGCTTTGCAAGATCTGGATTCTTCAACTAGTAGAGGTATATATGTGTGTAAATAAATTAACCTCTCGTCATATAGCAAGCTCATAAAACAATCTAATCATGCCTTATTTTATTCATCAATGTAGTTAGAACAGACACAAACAGAAGTACTGAGATATCCATTAATTCTGATACATATCAGAGTAAGAATATCCTCTATCTTTAATATAACTTTAATTGTTAATTCTATGATAGCTACAACAGAAGTACTAGTTCCATCATATATGGAGCCTACATTTAGGTGGATTCGAAAAGAGTTTGCAAAAGCTGTTTTAGATATTTCTTCTTTAATTGCCAAAAGTGTACCTCCTATTAAGGAAGTTAAAAGATTACTTCACCGATTTCCTGAATTGAAATTAGAGCTATCTAATGTTGATAATATTGATGACATCCTGGAAGTTGTTTGTGACAAGTGCACATTGATTGATATTAATTATCTAGAAACAATAGTAGAATACTTCAAAATTGAGAAAGCTAAATCACACATCATATCATACCAGGAAATTGTTGAAACATTCTCAAAACAAGTATCAGTTGAGCTCTGTCTTGGTGAAAGCTTTCAAGTCTCAAGAGTCCCTTCTCCTCTCAAATGTGAGACAGCAAAATTTATCCTTGACTGGGATCCTACTGATGACTATGTATTGAAAGATATTAAAGATATTTTAGCAGTCTCATTTAAAAGATTAGCCAAAAGAGTAAAAATAGTTGTGATCAAAGAAGGCAACTCCATCACTGTGGTCTGTACCTTTCCGCTTAGTCTACTTGGTCCACTCATTGCCGTTGCTCAGGAAACTATTGAACTAGTGAGGAAGAGAGGATTAATTCGACTCTCTATTGGTCCTTGTGTCATTTGGGATATCAACAGTAGAGATCAGGTATGTATAAACTTATACTACAACAGTATCCATGTATTATGATATAGGAGATGAAATCTTTGGCGATGGACATAAAAGAGAAACAGATACATTTTGAGAGGCAGCTGCAGACACAGTACACAGTTAGCAGGAGAAAGACTCTGGAAATTGAAGATTTGAAATACAAACTCAAACAGCAGGAAGGTAAATTCATACTTATTGGCGTGTATGTTAATAGTATTAATGCAATATTACATGCACAATTACACCATATTGTCTATTAGTCAATGTAGAGGAGCTTCAGTTAAAGTCTCAAATGTCAGAACTAAAAGAGAAACAAAAGGAAATTGAGAAATTGAAGTTGACTATTGAAGAAAAGGAGAGTAAGAAATATTAATTAAATGTTATTAATTTATTTTAAAAGATTAATGTACATAATGATTGTGAACAATTATAATAAAGCATTGCTTACAAGCTTTTTATTTATGTCAGGAGTTTAGCAAATCCTTTTTGCAATTTTTTACCACCACACTAACACATTTATTACATTCATATCTTAGTGTGAAATTAATAAATCATCATTTTATCATTTCACACACCAATTTACAGAAACTGTTCAAGAAATATTAGAAGACAAACAAAATGATGATGTGAAGTTGAAAACTAAACTTGAAGTACAGGAGATAACAATTAATGAGAAGACAATAGAGATAGATGATTTAAAATCTATTCTTGGAGACAAAGAAGGTACATAACATTACAAGTAGTATATCATAAACTATACTCTATTTTAGTTGAGCTACATTTATTGAAGAAGACATCAGAACAGCAACAAGTAGAGATCAAAGAATTAAAATCTATTCTTCAAGAGAAGGAAGGTATCACTTAAGTTTTAAATTCTCTGATACTGTGTTATTTAATTTATTAATAATAATTATACAGTAAAGTATTATAGAAGTAACTGTAAATATACATAATGCATTATATTAGATTTACTTACAATATTGTAGCTACCAAAAAAACATTAAAGTCAAGAGTAATAGAAAAAGAAGTAGAGATAAAGTCTCTACAGGAGATGGTCATTTCACTTAACTCAAAATTAAAAGAGAGTGAAAAAGACAAAAGTTTTCCAGAGAAGAGCACAAAAGGTACCTGATTTATTTATGTGATTATGTAGTTACTTATTTTATTTAGGTGAATTTTTTTTGACATCTGATACTGATGATGATACTCTCCTACCAGCTGAACCACTTCATGTATCTCTTGAAGTAAAAAGTAGCCAAGAAGAGTTTATTACTAAAAGTAACTACACTACATATATGTGATGATATTTACACTATATATACTTTGTAGCATCAAAGATCAATGTTACTGATGATGATATAATAACAGAACCAGATGTTAAAGAGAAGTTTCCACATCATGTACAGCCAGTACCTTCTACTAGTGAAAGTAAGTCTAGTTTACATGAAGTTACTAAATAGTTATAATATTATATATTATGACTTATCCTGATTATCCAAATGCATTCTTTAAAAGAAATTTGTCGAAATGTTTATTCAGGGGAGGACAATAAATAGTGCATAGTACGTATTGAAGATCTCCTACATTCACTAGAAGAACTACATGATGAGTCGTTCCATTTGCAATCTTTTAAATACTAAAATTAAAACATTATTAAACCTATGCTCTTGTAGTGAATGTAGATGATCTTCGTAACCACATCCATTTATTAAAATTTCAAATATATTCATTGATAAAGAGCCTATATTTAAATTAATATTTTCAATAGAGTAGTAACATAGGGAAAACTTCAATATCTTTATTTGGTAGAATCGGAGATTAAAGCGTTGTCAAAAAAGACAAAAGATGACATACCAATAGAACCAGAACCAGAAGTTAAAGAGAAACCATTAGGTTTTCTACAGTCTCTATTTACAAGAAAAAGTAAGTAGATGTTATTGTTCAATTGATTTATTTATTTTTAATATACTTTGCATTACATGACCATAACAACATGAAATTATTCAAGATTTGAAGCCATGTCCATATAATGATATTAACCACTAAAATTCTGAAAATAAAACCTAAATCTTAAAAGACTCTGTAATATTATCAGTATAGTGTAGTAATGAGATCTATATGCTTCAAAGAAGACCTTATAAATGTATTTTTTAATTAGAGTCACAGCCAATGAAAGATGACATATCAAGTGAACAAGAGGATAAAGAGAAATCATCAGGTCCTCTACAATCTCCAACAGGTAGTATATATTAGTCTTTCAGCTAATTCCATGTGTTCACTATTAAAATACTTTGCATCGTAAGGCCAATAGCCATTGGCCCCTTGGAGCCACATCCATTTATTACTTAGAGACACACCTACTCAGGGGATAAACTGAGATGTGGTGTGTACCCACCTGCCAATGTATCTAGTACATTTCTTAGCATCAAAAGTATGATCTAATAAGTAAATAGTTGTGCTAGTTTTCTCTTAAAGCATAAAAATTCTTAGTCATTATAATGAATACCAAATTCAATAGTTGATCGTGTGTTGTCATAGCAATGAAGTAATTTATTTGGTTATGTCTGAATGGGCAACGTGTATTTCTAGCTAACAATCTGTTGACTAGTTCATACTTTTAATATGTTATATATCTTTAATGTACTTATGATATTATTACTTAAATGCAAACATGTTAAAATTTAAAGAGATTAGTCAGGTAACCAACACATTATCAGATTGCAAGATGGCAATAGATTGTGTGAGACTTTGTGGAAATAGTTAAATGGTTTCAAGGGTTTTCATTAGAAATAGATCTTTATTATGTAAACAAATATTATGCTTGCTTATTTGACATCAAATATACTCAATTTGTTTGCTTGCTTGCTTTAAGCCTCAGTTAAATACTGTGTGTAATTACTCTATTGTTTACTGATTGGTCTTTGTTTTGTACATGGCTGGGGCATTGTAGTTACTATCAAGTGTAATTAATAGTGTCATCCCTATATAATTATGTATAGTAAAAATAGCTTGAAGACCCCGGATTTACTATGCCTTTTATGTTAGAATGTGTATAACTGTTATCATGTGTGTGAAATATTATGTAGTAACTATGTTTTATTCTAGGAGACACTGAAAGCATTCAATGGAATGAAAAGAACCTCTTTGGGCCTACAGTTACACTTACTTCACCTACTGTGGCAGAATGTAAAGAAGTGGTACGTCAATTAAAGAGACAACAACACACAACATGGAGGATTGAACTGTATTCATTATCTCGTGACAGTTTATTAACAGTATTAAGTAACCTCAATGAATGTCCAGTGAGGGTCCTTTATGTAAGGAACACTCGTTTTAATCATGCTCGCTGTGTCAATGAACTAGTAAAAGTAATGACTTACAACAAAACAATGAAGTGCCTACGTCTTTACTCCTCACCTCTCTTACCAGATACATATCATTTACTAACTGCTGCTCTTTCTAGTAATAAAACACTCAATTCATTACACTTGTGGTATGACAAGAACATTACTGACAACGACATACCTCACATCTGTGACCTTATTACAACAAATACAACATTAGAATATCTGTATCTCTATGACTGTCCAAATATCACTGAATCTGGCATACAAAAAATACAAAAAGAATTAGTTCATAATAAGAGTTTGGTTCGTTTTTTCATTAATGGTAGTACACTCCGTTCTTAGTAGTTATTTTTCTACTAGTGTTGCTATATTTTGACGAAAAGAAATTTGATTATGTCAATTATTAGTTAAAAACTTTAGTGTCCAGTTCTTTGTCTTCTAATAAAATTAACAATTTTCATAATTCGCTTCTCCATACAAACTCAAGTTGAACTGACCACACCTACATTAATTAATAATAAAAGTATTTGCTGTGCCATTGTTTAAACATAATATATAGTGCGTGGATTGCTTGATATTCTGTTACTATAACATATAATAACAATATATTATATATTATAGTAGCAAATTTTGCAATAATATATTATATAAATAAGACAATATTGTTTTGTTTCTACAACCTGTCATGGATATCAATGTATTACATAAACTAGATAAAATTTGTACACTGAAATAAAACTGAATGAAACAAGGATATTTGTCCTCGGGTGTACTATTATAGATCTTAGAGTAAATAAATTTATTTGATCATGAAAATTATCTACGATCCTATTTCCATTTAGTCACATATACAAATATACTGATTTACAATAATACCAAGAGTACTTTACTCCCTATCTCTCTTGCATACCTTACACACTACAGATGATTAGTAGTAATCTCTCTAATAACACTACACTCTCTAAAATAACACTACTAGTTCCTGGTATGTGACCTTTCTGCTATGATGATGCATATGACCCTAATAGGGTCATATGTAGAAAACTACAGGAGAGGAAATACTTTCTTTCCTGTGTTTTTCTACATTGATATCTCACATCATGGAACAAAGAGAAATCTACACATTGCAACTATGTCCTTAGTCAATGTGAGTTCCTACTGTTATTGGGCTAACAGGTATCGGTTCTGGCTCCATGGATATTGATGCACTAACAAAACTGGTTGATTTCTTTACTGGCAAAGGTCATCCAATTCTGATTATTTTAACTATAGTACAACATTTGAAGGAGTTTATAAAAACATCTAGAGAAGCTTTAATTTCTATCCTCAAACAGAACAACATGTACCTATGTAAGATCTACTATGATCAAGAAAACACTGATCAGTACTCTGAACATAAGGGTTTCTGGTTTCATGTAGATGGTGTATTGGGAGATGTCTATACACCTTTTATAGAACTGGATCATTAGCACAGCTTGCATTAGAAGCTGCATATATGTTTTAAATAGAGATGGGTCATGAACACAGTTTGATCAAAGAGAAACCTGGTCCAGTATTTGATTTCCAACTGGACTATATCTCTTCAATTGTCATCAGTGGCTACAAATGGGCAAGTAGCCAATGGTCTTGTGGTATTTTTATGAGCAAGACAGGAATGTTGATGAATGCTACAGTATTCTCTGAACCATTCCAGCTCACAGCTTCAGGATCTCGTAATGGTCTTTCAACATTGGTATTATGGACGTTCATCAGTACACATTCCTATGACAAACAGGTCAAGATGATTGCTGGATGTCTACAGTTAGCTGAGTATGTAGTAGAGAGACTGAAGGTATTGGAAAAGGAGATATCTACTGAACTATGGATTCATTGTTCTACATTGTCACTAGCTGTGGTGTTCAGGAAACCAAATGATAAATTGATTTATAAATATAGTCTATTTTGTAAGACTGTCTATATAAACAACGAAGAATGTTATTACTGTCATATTTATGTAATGCCTAGTGTGACACAATACACGAATGATCAACTTATTGATGAGTTAAACAAAACAGATGCTTTTATGTAATTAACACTATTACTTTTGTCAAACTATTAACCTTTATTCAAACTCTGTATTAATTGTAGTTATATTCTTGTAAGTCAATGTACCACGTTAATAATATTAAATATTAATAGCATGTAATTACATGTAAAACATTTTTTACTCATAATAGATGAAATGTAGTGACATATAAATAAGTAAACTATGCTATGATTATCACAGTTGAATATTCAGTATTATATATTATATATATTATTTATTAATATGATAGTACAGTCATTGATATGTAAACACATCATAAGATTACAACTAGTGTAATGAATGTACTATATAAACTAATTTAATAATGGATCAATGCATTAACGAATGGACACATAGTAGTATATTATAGAGTCATTGCTTAATGGCAAGTTAGTGCATCATTTCCACATCATTTTAGTTCTGTCTATGGCATTCAATACTATACATTACCTTGACATAATGATCTTACAGTTATCTCTTAATAATGGTCTCTCTATTTTCCAACATAACATTCTATCATGATCACTTCAATCTCCTCCTACAAGATTCTCTAGACAATATCATTATAACAATGTCTAGTTCTTTTCGCTTCATCTTCTGCTTCTCTTCATTCCCTCCATTTGTTTTCTGTGGAACACTGTCTAGTGACCTTAATCCTGCCATTTATTATCATCACTTAAAACAATGTTAAAGCATCACTTGTACCATTCATAGTAACTTAATTTCTGTGTACTATATAGAAATATCTCCTCTCGTTTTATTCCATTATATTGTTTGCATTCTGTCTATCAGCCTGTGTACGTTATTGAGTGTTTTATTAGTACGTGATATGAAACGAAATATAATGTCCAATGGGTGGGCACTCATATTAGTCTGACCCTTCACCTCAAAGGTCAGCGAACGTAGAGCTATGGCGAAGAAACAAACTGATGTAAAGCTATTGATATCTTTTCTGAGTCAGGCTCAACTAGGTAAGTAGCTAGATAATTGTCTTTTGTATTATAAACCTACGAGTATTGACTGGATCAGTCATATCAATGAGGTATTTTTTTAATTACCTCCTCATCAGATATAACTCACTTAAGTGATGTATTGGAAGTCTTGAACATGTTTCCATATCGAAGATGGTTCAAGTTAGGTCTGTTGTTGGGTATACTACAGCCTACACTAGCAAAAATTGAAGCAGACCATCGTAATGATGTAGCTCGATGTCTTCAGGAGTGTATGACTTGTTGGTTGAGAAGAGTTGACAAGGTAGATGAGAAAGGAAGACCATCATGGGATGTACTAGTTAGTGCTTTGAAGAAGATGGAAGAAAATGCTGTTGCTGAAAACATTACACAGACAGGTATGATATGATACTATATGTATAGCTTGACTTATATATTGAAAATAATGATAATTTAATAGTAAAAGGAGAAATGCAGTCTGTTGCACAAGTTCTGATCTATCCTGTCCAAATGTCACAGCTGTTATATAGTGAGAGATGTATCAGTGAAGCAATCCTAGATGAAATGGAAACACTAGAAGTCTCAGTTGATAATAAGAGAACAACACTCTTGTCTGCTATACGTACTGCAGTGTCTTCAGATCACAAGAATATCAAAGTGCTAGCTAAAGTGTTGTCTAAGTTTGAAGACACAAAAGAATTAGCAGATAAACTACTTAATCAGTATAGTAAGTATTATTATACACACAATGTGGTAGTTATCTAATTATGTTAAATATAATTACAATAATTTTTTTACTAATCAGCTCTAACATATCCAGAAGACCAGAAGACATCATTATCAATAGCTAATGCTCCTTATGATATAATAACAGGTCCCAGTGATCAGATTAGTCCTGAACAATGTGCTAGTGACATTCTTTGTTGTCACTATGCCAGTCTATCCCAGTCTCTTCATGATCCTGTTGCTGTGGGACGACTCCTCCATTTTGAGGACTCAATAATAATATCAGAGCAAACACTAACTAATTTAGAATCTACAGGACAATCTGAGTCAGAGAGAAGAATAGTCTTGTTGAGAGCAGTACGTTATGGTGTCCGTAACAAATATCACAAACTAGAGGTGTTTGCTAATGTACTGCTAAAGTTTTCTATTAATGTGCCATTAGCTAATGCTATTCTAAAGGACTACAGTAAGTTAGAAGAAAGGCAGTTATACTTTTTAAAGTATTTTTAACTATAGAGAAAGAATTTAAAATGATCACAAAAGAGGAATCATTACCAGGAAGTACTATGTACAATAAAATGATTGCAGATCAAAGTAAGTTGTAAAATCAAATAATGTTAACAGTATTTGTATCCACTGTTTAGCAACTATTGAGTTACTGATTCCTTTGGATATGGAGCCTATCTTTAGATCAATTAGAAAAGAGTTTGCAAAAGCAGTTTTTAGTATTCGTTCTTCTATTGCTAAAAGCCAACTCTCCATACAAGAAGTTAAGAACTTGCTTTATAGTTTTCCTGACCTGAAGCCAGAGTTAGCTGGTGCTAAAACAATTGACGATATCCTGAATCTAGTGCATGACAAATGTACTGTCATTGATGTAAGTTATATGGAAGCGATCGTCGAGCAGTTCAATATCGAAGAAGCTAAACTACACATTAAATCATACAAGGATATCATTGAAAAGTTTTCACAGGATGTAGCACTCGAACTGTGTCTTGAAGAAAGTTTTCCAGTCTCAAAAGTTCCCTCTCCCTTGAAATATGAGACAGCCAAGTTTGTCCTTGATTGGGACCCTGCTGACAACTATACTATCAATGATATCAGAAATATTCTAGCAGTGTCGTTAAAAAAATTATCCAAGAGAGTAAAAATAGTTGTCATCAAAAAAGACAACTCCATCACTGTGACATGTACCTTTCCTTTCCATCTACTTGGTCCACTAATTGCTGTTGCTCAAGAAACTATTGAACTTGTGAAGAAGAGGGGATTAATTCGATTTTCTATTGGTCCTTGTATTATTTGGGATATCAACAGTAGAGATCAGGTATATATAAACTTATACTACAACAGTATCCATGTATTTATGATATAGGAGATGAAATCTTTGGCAATGGAAATAAAAGAGAACCAGAAAAAATTTGAGAAACAGTTGGAGACACAGTATGCAATTAGCAGAAGAAAGACTCTGGAAATTGAAGTTTTGAGAGCTAAACTCAAACAGCAGGAAGGTAACAGGATTATAATTGTAGATATCATCCTTAAAGATGGTACAGTAAGACATTACTTGCATAAGATATCCAGAGGCTAGCACCAGAGAAGCAATCTAGTTAGAAGCTTCCAATTTGACAAGTCACATAACCATTAATTTAATGCTTGTATATAGTAGAGGAGCGTAATTATTGAGTGTACATCTGTGGTTAGAGTATATGTAATTAAATGTTATTAGTTTGTTGCTTTAAATTGTCACATACAACAATACAAGCTGATAGTATAAAAATGTATATATTATTGCTTAGCTCTAAATAACTGTAGGACTGTTTGCATTCCAGGCAGTACAGTTATTAATGCTTCACTATTTCTGTATGTTATATTGTATTTGTTACACTGTTATGTTTTGTGATATTAGCTGATGAATTGGGATTCCAATCAGAGACACAAATGTTAGAATTGAAGGAGAAAGATGAGGAGATTGATGAATTAAAATTAGCCCTTACAGAAAAAGAAAGTACGGAAACACGAATTGCCATAATATAGCATGTAATATTACATAGTGGATCATTTAGGCCATGCAGGGTTAAATAGCAAAGGTTTTACAAATTGATTTTGCAAATTTTTTACCACCACACCCACACATTATATTACATTCATTTCTTAATAATATTATGAAGTTCATAAATCATCATTTTATAACCCAATTTATGATCAATTCATTGTCAAATTAGCCCAACTTTGATATAAATTAGTGTGTATTAAGTCTTAAAACCTTAATGGAAGTCTTTAGATGTTAACCCTAATTTCATAGAGTGAAAATGGTCAATGTTACAAGATACTTATCTTTTGATACATTACAAGCTTTTTATGATGACATTAGTAACCACCTCATATGAAAAATGATGTCATTTTAATCGGCATCATCCCAATGTCTTTTAAATATCGTTATATATGTAATGTATAGGATAATATTGAAGTACAATATATTTTATAGACACTGTTCAAGAAATATTAGAAGACAAACAAAATGATGATGTTAAGTTGAGAACTAAACTTGAAGTGCAGGAGATAACAATTAGTGAGAAGACAATGGAGATAGATGATTTAAAATCTATTCTTGGAGACAAAGAAGGTACATAACATTACAAGTAATATATCATAAACTATACTCTAATTTAGTTGAGCTACATTTATTGAAGAAGACATCAGAACAGCAACAAGTAGAGATCAAAGAATTAAAATCTATTCTTCAAGGAAAGGAAGGTATGTAATATTAAATTATCCCTCATACTAGCTATTATGTCACTATGTATAAACATATTAAGACATGTAGTATTACCATATGGCAGTATTGTATATTGAATATAACTCTCCTAGCTTCAGAGAAGACATTAAGGTCAAATGTAGTAGAGAGAGAAGAAGAAATAAAGTCTTTACAGGAAATGATTGTATCACTTACCTCAAAATTAAAAGATAGAGAAAAAGATACAAGTGTTCCAGAGAAGAGCACAAAAGGTACCTGATATATTTATGTGATTATGTAGTTACTTATTATATTTAGATAAAGCTTTTTTGACATCTGATACTGATGATGATACTCTCCTAACAGCTGAACCACTTCATGTATCTCTTAAAACAAAAACTAGTCAAGAAGAGTCTATTACTAAAGGTAAATACACTACATATATGTGATGATATTTTACACTATATATGCTTTGTAGTGTCAAAGACTAATGTTACTGATGATGATATAATAACAGAACCAGATGTTAAAGAGACGTTTCCTTATCATGTACAGCCAGTACCTTCTACTAGTGAAGGTAAATTCAATATAAATATAGCTGTACTACATTTTAAACCCCTTAATGAAACCTTTGGCAAATTAATTTAAAAATAATGCAATCAACTCTTTCAATGATGTTTAGATAAGTGGTTACTATACCTTTGTTTGTCACACCTATTTAATACAAATTTGACATACTCACTGAATTTCTTTTTATATTATTACTAGATCTAAAGTAGTGATATAATGAAAACATTTAATGTTTTATTTAGTAGAGTCAGAGATGACAATGTTGTCAAAAGTAACAAAAGATGACATACCAATAGAACCAGAACCAGAGGTTAAAGAGAAGCCATTAGGTTTTTTTCGGTCTTTATTAACAAGAAAAAGTAAGTAGATGTTATTGACTGATGTATTTAGTTTTAATATACTCTGTATCAAAAGATTCATAGCCACAAAACACAACAATCTATTTATAGAGACATAATCACGAAAAAAAATTAAAAATGAAACCTAAGATAAGAATACTATATATATTATAGTCAGTATATAGAGTAGTAGTGAGATCTATACTGAGTAGTCTATCTTTATTTGTTAGAGTCACAGTCAATGAAAGATGACAGTCCAATAGAACAAGAGGATAAGGAGACGTCATCTGATCTTCTACAACATCCAAAAGGTAGTATACATGTTATTATTTTAGTTAACTCCTTTATTTTGTTCACTATTAAAATATTCAGCATTAAAAAGCTCACAGCCATTCGTGTCATTATCAGCCTAACATGCCCCATTATGAAAAGTAGTCTGGTATATAATTGCCTGCTTTTCTTGGGACAAGAAATGATATGTACACTGGTATTGTTGTGTCCAATGAAATTGCTGTTCAAATCTTGGGAAATGAATATTGTTATATTATCACATATGGGATCTAAAAGTACAGTTACTATTTTAGGGGAACAGGACATGGGATGATATACAATATAATTGTAACATTTAAGACTTCTTGTCCCAAGAAAATCAACCCAAAACACCTGTGTTATGGAGTGTGATAGTTAGTTCATGTGTTTAGTTACTTAGTTACTTATAATGAGTAAGTTCTGTCTTCATATGTGGCTGACGTAACAGATTATTGTCAGCTTTAATCAAATGAGCCATATGTATACATTGTATTTACATATATCATAAAGTATGTACAGTAGGGATAGCAATGAATGACCAAATCTTTACTATCTACTGTTATATACAGTGTCTGCATTACATCAAGCATGACTAAACTCATATTAGTAGTAATGAACAAAATAGTCAGATCAGTAGATATATATAGTACACTAATGATGGTAAGACCATAATATTAATAATTAGTAATAATTTAGACTAATTCCTAAACTCTTCTATTGTGGACACTGTTTACTTACTATGTCAGTTTTGCAATCATGTGTATCAAACGTGGATTGTCTTAGCTTCTTAAAAAAAGATGGCAACAAATCTAGAGATTATTATGTAGCTCCATCCACTTCATCTGCAGTGACATTTTGATTAACACATCACAACACTACATTTAATGGGTTTTATATTTTTTTATTGACAAAATGAATGCCCAATAGCCACTGCTATTTTGAAGGGCGCAAACAGAATAGAACAATAATAAATAAAACAGAGTTAAGGTATTAAAGTACAGGATATAGTATCATTAATAACACATTGATAAAGTGAGTGACTGATATAATAGGTTTAGTGTGATAAGTGATGGTTAGTAAAGAAATATATTTACTTTAGATTTAAAAGTGATGAGCTAGATTTTACATAAGGAAGTGAATTCCACAAAGAGAGAACAGAAGGGACAAATGAGGTTTTATTACATCATGTTATTTGTATAGTAAAAGAGAAATGTCAACTAGGTTGATATAAACACACAAAAGACAAACCGTAAACAAAACCTCCGTTATCAGACATCATAATGATTCATGTTTGAGAGTTGGTGCTTACTCTTGAGTCATTTTGGCTAGTGACAACTGAAGTCATCTTTACTGATGGCTATCTGACAACTCAGTACCTTGTGTGCCTATCTTAGTAGTAGATATTGACGTCCCTCATCTTAGCTCACATCATCTAATACAGTAAATTATTAGTATAACACTCAGTAAATTTAAGACCGTTTTGTAGAATCCGTTCATCTCCGTACATCATTGCTATTGTAACCTAACATCAGTAATGGCGTCGTCTTCTTCGTTAGGCCTTGACAATCGTAGTTGAGCATGTTAGAGTGTGTGTATAGCTATTGTTGTGTGTGTAAAATATTATATAGTAACTATGTTTTATTATAGGAGACACTGGAAGTGTTGAGTGGTACAGTGATGTTGTTACACTTACTTCATCTACTATGGCAGAATGTAAAGAAGTGATACGTCAATTAAAGAGACGACAACACATAACATGGAGGATTGAACTCAACTCATTATCTCCTCAAAGTTTACTTATAATATTAACTGATATTAATGAATGTCAAGTGGGGAGACTTTATATATATAACACTCATTTTGATAGTGACTGTGTCAGTAAACTATCTCAAGTACTAACTTATAACCAAACAATGGAGTACCTACGTCTTTCCTCCTCACCTCTCGTACCAGATACTTACCACTTATTAACAACTGCTGTAGTTGGTAATAAAATAATCAAGGGATTATACTTGTGGAATGACGATAATATTACTGATAAAGACATACCACATCTATCTACTCTCATTACAAACACTAACACACTACAAATACTATCTCTCTCTCCCTGTCGTAATATTACTAAATTTGGTATACAACAATTACAAAATGTTGTTGTTAATAATAATAGTTTGAAGTATTTGATTGTTAATAATACTGTACTCCGTTATCGTTATTATTAGTTATTTTTGTACTATTGTTGTATTTTTTTACTAAAAATAAATTATTTCAAATTCAAATAAGTCAATTATTAGTTAAATACTTTAGTTTCCAGTTCTTTGTCTTCTAACAAAGTTAACAATTTTTATAATTCACTTCTCTAGAAAAACTCAACTTCTCTACTTGACAATTGACCACGCCTACATTAATTAATAATAAAAAGCTTCAGTATTGTTATTTCTAATATTTACAAATACAATTATAACAAACAAACTAGACTAAATAGTACATTAATAGGCCTCTAGTTAGTAGCTATATAAAATTAAATATTATCGCTACGTCTAATACCACTAATTACTACTGCTAATAAAAAATCCATTAATTAAAGACAATTAATTTGTCAAAATAACCTAAAAAACTTATTTCCTACACACACAGTTCACTTAACAAATTAATATTATATTTAATAACACGTTCTATTTAATAACACACTCACTTTTAACAATTCCATGAAAGTACTGATCCATACAACATCAGAAGATTTCTTGATAACATTACAACTATTAACTTACTACTAAACAAACTTAGTTTCTATTAACAGTAGTAGACTGTATCTAGTAGTTAGCAGTTTGCTAGTTAGTTATTTTCTATCATTTGTAGTTTCTAGTAAAGAAGGCTTAAAGCAGTAAAGACTTAAGCAACAAACTTTTTCTTGTCAGTTGATGTACATCAATACTCTGCTCAGAAGATCAAATTAGAAATGCAAGATTTGAGTGACCGACTAAAGATAAGTAAAGAATTATACAAAAGTTATGAGATCATTTAGAAAAGGTTGAGGAAGAAGAAGAGATTGACGATCAAGATTGAAACTAGTGCTTTTAAGTCTCAGACTCATGTCGAGTCTGTTTTGGGAGCTTGAGCTTGAATCACAGTATAAAGTTTTGTATACAACAGTTTTAGACCCAGATTTTCATTCCAGATCAAGTTTCAGGCTATATTACATTATTATCTCCACACAAAAATTTCATATATTTATGCATACTAATAAATTCATAGGAAGCTATTAATAAACTACTGGTAATAAATTCATAGCTTTTAATTGCTACTATAAATAGATCTGCATGTACAGCAGTCTATATTACACAACATACTAGTAATAGATTCTCTACATTATAAAACAAACATCAGCTGACATACAATATAACCAATATTACAATGACTCTTCTCTTAGTAACACACAACAACAATGCAGAGTGATAATATAGACTTTACCTCTAGTGATGCTGAAGCTTCATTGACTCATCTTCACACTAAGGATGTACTCATCAAAGACATCACAATTCACTTACTATAAGACATATGCAATCATTATTATAGTAGCCATATTGTCACAAATTTTACAAAATGTGGTGTTCTCACACTCTTTACATCCATATAATGAACACAATATGAGAGGAAGAGGAGTGGGAGATTGAGAGTGATGAGTAGATGGAATAAGATCTGTCTAAGTATTAAAATGACTGATGTCATGATAGTTTCTTGATAAGCATATGTATTTCTCAACTAATTGTTTGTTTTTAAGTGAATTAGTATTCATTAACATATACTTGTACAATAATGTTAATGAATACTAACTAGTGAAAGGAATATCATATTGTATTGATGCTATCACTTTCTGATTTACTGACATCATTACAGTTGACTTTTATTTTGGTACAAGTAGAAATTGTACCGGATATATATGTCTTGATTTTTTCGCGCACGTGCGTATACGTTCATCACCTTTTAACTTTCCGGATAGAACTAAGAGTTAACACGATAATAACTGTCCGGTACTGTTGCCACTGTCTCTCTTTCTCATGACAAACGTGCTAGCAAAGCATGGGCTTAAAAAAAGCCTTTTTCCTATCCTGTTTATGGTAATAGTAGTCTTTTCATTACTGACGCGACACAAAAGGATCTCTGGTGATGACAAAGTTCTTCTGTTTAACAACAAACACAATATTAATACAGTTGACGATATAGCTAAATCGCTGGTTATTGTGACAGGATCGTCTTCTAACTTCTTTGAAGAACTTTTAAGTATGATCGGCTCTTTTCAACGCTATCTCAACGAAACAACTATCTTTGTATTCAACTTGGGATTGACTAGAAATCAATTCAGTAAGATCAACAAGATTCAGAATGTTAAAATAGTTTCCTATAAGTTCTCTGACTATCCTTATTTTGCTGGTACACCTAGTTTGGGTGGCTACGCTTTTAAAGTACATATTATAAACAAGATGTCTAAAAAGTATAATGTCATTCTTTGGGCTGACACAAGTATTCGAATATCGAAACCATTTTCTAAAAGCCTCTTGAGTAGACTTTTAGAATTTCCTATTATTGCAGGATCTAGACACGAGGTTTCAGATCGATCTATAGTTGCCTTTACAAAGGACAGTACTTTGAACTATTTGAATATGAGTCGCAAAGATGGTCAAGGTGTCATTGGTTTCAAGGCTAATAGTCTTATATTCAACTTTGCTAATGTTACAACACTCTTGCTGTTAAACAAATGGGTAGACTGTGCTTTACACAAAGAATGTATGGTTGGTGTTCCAATCCTTCCCTCAGATCATTCTGGTTGTCAATGGAAACATAATATATCTGTTATCTCATTTATTGGTTGTCACAGATATGATATGATGCACTAAATTTACTGACTATTAAAACATTTGGCAAAGACATAACTGAACTAATTGTCACTCCAGAAGCTGAGAAGACTTTTAGTGTTGAGATATGGGCAAACAATGAGTACAATAAGTATATCATGTGGAAATGAAGGACAACAAGTTGATAACTTAACTTAAAATAAAATTTACATATTATTATAACATGACCACAAATATGCTTCTAGTGCAGCTGTTGCATTCAGAAATATGTTTTAATCCAAAGACAAATCTTTAGGTTTGTTGACTTTTGTGATCCATCTTAGGAATGTGGGCAGTGTTTATGTGCAAGTATGAAAAGTGAATGTACACTAACAAAACTGGTTGATTTCTTTACTGGTAAAGATCATCCAATTCTGATTATTTTAACTATAGTACAACATTTGAAGGAGTTTATAAAAACATCTACAGAACTTTAATTCCTATCCTCAAAAAGAACAACATGTACTTATGTAAGATCTACTATCATCAAGAAAACACTGATCAGTACTCTGAACATAAGTGTTTCTGGTTTCATGTAGATGGTGCATTGGGGGATGTGTATACACTGTTTATAGAACTGGGTCATTAGCACAGCTTGCATTAGAAGCTGCATATATGTTTTAAATAGAGATGGGTCATGAACACAGTTTGATCAAGCCTGGTCCAGTATTTGATTTCCTACTGGACCATGTCTCTTCAATTGTCATCAGTGGCTACAAATGGGCAAGTAGCCAATAGTCTTGTGGTATACTTATGAACAAGACAGGAATGTTGATGAATGCTGCAGTATTTTCTAAGCCATTCCAGCCCACAGCTTCATAATCTCGTAACGGTCTTCAACATTGGTATTGTTGACATTCATCAGTACACATTCCTATGACAAACAGGTCAAGATGATTGCTGGATGTTTACAGTTAGCTGAGTATGTAGTAGAGAGACTGAAGGATTTGGAAAAGGAGATATCTACTGAACTATGGATTCATCGTTCTACATTGTCATTTATGAAACCTAATGACAATTTGATTTATAAATATAGTCTATTTTGTAAGCCTATAAACAACGAAGAATCTTATTACTATCATATTTATGTAATACCTAGTGTGACACAATACATAATTGATCAACTTATTAACTTATTATTGATGAGTTAAACAAAACAGATGCTTTATGTAATTAACACTATTACTTTTGTCAAACTATTAATCTTTATTCAAACTGTGTTAATTGTAGTTATTCTTCTAAGTCAATGTACAACATTAGTAATATTAAATATTAATAGCATGTAATTACATGTAAAACATTTTTTATTTATAATAGATGAAATGTAGTGACATATCAATAAGTAAAGTAAGTTTGGATTATCACAGTAGAATATTCAGTATTATATATTATATTATTTATTAATATGATAGTACAGTCATTGATATGTACACACATCATAAGATTCACTATATAAACTAATTTAATAATGGATCAATATATTAACAAATGGACACATAGTAGTATATTCTTGAGTCATTGCTTAATGGCAAGTTAGTGCATCATTTCCACTTCATTTTAGTTCTATCTATGGCATTCTAACTATACACTACCTTGATATAACAATTTTATAGTTATCTCTTCAAAGTTATGAATGGTCTCTCTATTTTCCCACATAACATTCTATCATGATCAGTTCAATCTCCTCCTCAAAGATCCTCTAGACAATATCATTATAACAATGTCTAGTTCCCTTCTCGTGATCTGCTGCTGCTCTTCATTCCCTCTATTTGTTCTCTTTGGAACACTCTGTCTAGTGACCTTAATCCTGCCATTTATTATCATCACTTAAAACAATGTTAAAGCATCACTTGTACCATTCATAGTAACTTAATTTCTGTGTACTATATAGAAATATCTCCTCTCATTTTTATCCCAGTACATTGTATGCATTCAGCAGCATTCTATATCGGCCTGTGTTATTATAGAATCCCGTTATGCAGCGAGATGACAGTGAACTTTGACCTCACGTGACGACACGTTTTTGGTGGGAGATAACTGTTCAGCTGGAAAGAGACATGAGCCAAGCTGTTAGCTCTGCTGTCTCTGAAAAATCTAAATCTGACACTCAGTCTGGTAATGATGAGATACCAACTGAAAACAAAGACAACAGTACGTGAACCAAGTTAATTGTAAATATAATTCATGCTTATGTTTAGCTTATTCTTGTCATATTTGTGGCAAGTCATTTTCACGAAAAGATAGACTGATTTCTCATTTGACCTTAACTCATAATGAATTTACTGATCGTCAGAAATCAAGTTACAGCAACCGATTTTTTCGTCCATTCAAATGTAAATCATTACCACCATTTCGAACAATGAAATTGTTGCTGGACCACTGTCAGTCAATTCACAAAGAATCTCTTGGTATGTGTCAATAATTTTTCACTAGATGATCTGAATTGATTGCCATTCTGATCACTCATATATTGCATTGATTAAATGTAACAACCTACAATTAGGCACAAAACTCCTCAAGTTTGACTCACTTCAGCAATATTACAAGTGGAAAGAGTTAGAGGAGGAGGATACATATACTACCTATGTTCAACGACAATCATTTTACAAACCAAAATTGAACGATGGTATATACAAGATATAGACTCAATCATTTTCACATATAATTATCATATTTTTTCTTTAGCTATAAAAACCACCTATTATTTTTCCTGCTGCCGAGATGGAGAGTATTGGGGCAATCCTTCACAAAGAAAAACAGACAAAAAGAGGCCCCATCAAAAACCTACACATAAACTTAAATCTGTTTGTTTGTCTCGAATGTATGTTGATGAGTACCATGACCACCATGTGGAGGTGACTTATATTACAGCTCATACTAATCATGACCTTGGGCCTAAGGAAATCCCACACCTACCAATACCAAAACGTGTTAAAGAGGAAGTGGCTGGAAAGGTTAACAAAGGCATTCCTTCCCAACAGATATTGGAAGGTATGTATAATTATAAATATTTATTTTACTATTTAATCACACAATGTGATTTTGTTTAGATGTGAGAGAGAATGTTGGCCATCGAGTTAACAGACAAGATTTTGACCAAACAGTTTCACGAAAACATTTTCTATCAACTCAAGACATTCGAAACATCAAGCGTTCTGTGCAAGACAACCAAGTAAAGAGACATGAGAATGATGCAACATCAGTTGATATGATTGTACGAGAGCTAGAAATGGAGCCTTTTAATCCTGTTCTAGTTTACAAGCGACAAGGCATGGTTATGCCTTAATATCCTACTTTTGCTAGTGATTCATTTGTCCTAGCTATTCAAACAGAATTCCAAATGATACTATACAGAAGGTACAATAGTAAGATCTTGTGTATAGATGCCACCCATGGCACTAACGCCTACCGGTTCAAGTTGATCACATGTATTGTTGTGGATGAGTTCAGTCAAGGTTAAAGCTTAAATACACTGAAATCACATTTGATTCATATGCTGCATATATGTATATAGGACAGCCTATTGCTTGATGCATATCAGATCAAGAAACTACTGAGGTTGTGGAATTGTTCCTACAAAGTATTAAGAAGCAGTCTCCAGATTCATTAGTATCAGTACTGATGACAGACGATGGTTGATTACATGCTATTGGTAATAATTATTTTTAGTTTTTAATTGAACAGATAACACTGGTTGGAATGCAGCAAGCCTCGTGTTTGGAACAACCCTCAAACATTTACTCTGTCACTGGCATGTGCACAGGTGAACTTGTTTTACATTGTTTTACATTAACATGGTTCTCATTTTTAGGTCATGGAGGAATCATATAAGGAGTTGTGCTCCTGAAAATCAAGTCAAAATTTACCAAACACTGTGCATTCTACTTGAAGAGCTCAGTTTGGACAAATTTACTGAACTGATAGATCAATTTGTTCGGTACTGGATAAAAGAGGAACCAATGTTCATTGAATACTTTAAACAATATTACTTAAGTAGACCAGGTTAGTAAAATTATGAAGATTTGAACAAATTTTATCTCTATTTCACTAAATATGCAGAGAAGTGGGCTAAATGTTATCGTTGCTTCCAACATGCTGACACAGATACAAATATGTACTTGGAAAGGTATACATATAATATACATGAATCGTGTGTTGGATTTAAAATGATTGTATAGCTTTCACAACAAGCTGAAAACCTCTTACTTACATGGAAAAGTTAATAGGAGAGTAGACTTTCTGTTGAATGTATTGCTTCATATAGAAGAAGATAATTTTTTTAATTACATGAAAAAAGTACAGCTTCCAACTACTCAGAGGGATGAATGCAATCGTCACCAGAATGGGATGCTTATCCCTGCAGAAAAAGTACAGGTATCATTGTCATTATGGTTTTTTGCTTTAATAGTATAATTTTGTATTGAAGAGAGTAGATTCAAACACATGGCATGTCCCTAGTGTATCAGGAAAAAATTCAGATGGTTATATTGTAAGGGCGAAAATGGATCTATGTACTGAATGCACCGAGTCAAATTTAATATGTACCATGAGTGAGTGCAAGAAACTATGCTACCATATGTACGAGTGTGATCAGCTGTGTTATGACTATACAAATGGTCATCTTTGTAAACACATTCATCGAGTAGATAGCATTCGATTACTAGAGACTAATGACCTAGACAAAGATTTTCAATATTAATCATTGTGTACATCCAACACTCATGAGTACCTGTCAAGTGGCTCTGATTTTGATGACAATCTTGAGTTCGCTGAAAGTTTACAAAATCCAACCACAGGTAAAAAAGTGACCCTTTTATTGATTTATTAATTTTGTCAATTCAATTAATGTATGTATGTACATGTTTACATATTGTATAGTACATGTTTATTTACTTATAATTATCATTACATCTGCACTTGTACAGAACCATCAATCCAACTTCAGACATTTCAGTTGTACTTGAAACAGTTGGAAGAAACCGTGACTATGGAGAACACATTTGTTCATAGCTTCCTACCTCACATCAATTCACTTTTACACAGTGCAGTACTCACATGCAAAGCAGCCTCATCATCAAACTCAATGGTGCCTTCAACAGAGTTTCAAGGAGAGAATATTGCACCATACAAAAATATGGAACATCAGTGGCGATTTAAACAAACTGGGAAAGCACCTGAAAGAAAAAAAGGGAATGTACTATGGTTAGTTACAACATGTACAACCATTGAGTCTTTATTAGTCCATAACTAATTAATACCCATCTGTATAGCAATGCCAATAAAGAGGAGAGGATGACAATTTTAGATGAACTAACTAATGACAAAAATATAACAGAAGTAACATTCGATTATAAAGAATGTATATATACTAAACCAGGTATATGGATGCAATGAATAAATTATATACTTGTCAAATCCATGTGTTTGAAAATTTAGGGATGAAGAGAAAAAGGTGTGGAACTTGTACAGGTTGTAAGCAGACACATGATTGTGTCATTTGTGTATTTTGTAAAGACAAGTCAAAATATGGAGGGCCAGGGAAACGAAAGCAATGCTGTAAACTAAAAAAATGCACTCAGATTTCTGGTAAATGCCAAGTAAATCGAACGAAATGAATGAAGAGAACACTTATATGTCACTGACTTGAGTTAACTGTAAATTTTCACCAGCACAACAATTGTTATAATAATAAAAGTGATAATAAATAGATATCAGTTAGTCAGTCCTGCCTACTTTTGTCGTCACGTGAGGTCAAAGTTCATTGTCATCTCGCTGCATAACGGTTCGTTATTATAACGTTGAATGGGTGGGCACTCGTATTAGTCTGACCCTTCACCTCAAAGCCAAAGGTCAGCGAACGTGGAGCTATGGCGGAAAAACAAACTGATATAAAGCAATTTATATCTTTTCTGAGTCAGGCTGAACTAGGTAAGTAGCTAGATAATTGTCTTTTGTATTATAAACCTAATTATATTGACTGGATCAGTAATATTGTTGAGGTATTTTTTGAATTTGTGACCTCGTCATCAGATATAGCTCACTTGAGTGATATATTGGAAGTCTTGAAAAAGCACATGTTTCTCTATCGAAGATGGTTTGAGTTAGGTCTGTTGTTGGGTATACTACAGCCTACACTAGCAAAGATTGAAGCAGACCATCGTAATGATGTAACTCGATGTCTTCAGGAGTGTATGACTTGTTGGTTGAGAAGAGTTGACAAGGTGGATGAGAAAGAAAGACCATCATGGGATGTACTAGTTAGTGCTTTGAAGAAGATGGAAGAAAACTATGTTGCTGAAAACATTACACAGACAGGTATGATATGACACTATATGTAGCTTAACTTATATATTGAAAATAATGATAATTTAATAGTAAAAGGAGAAATGCAGTCTGCTGCACAAGTTCTGATCTATCCTGTCCAAATGTCACAGCTATTATATAGTGAGAGATGTATCAGTGAAGTGATCCTAGATGAAGTGGAGACAGTAGAGGTCTCAGTTGATAATAAGAGAATAACTTTATTGTCTGCTGTACGTATTGCAGTGTCTTCTGATCACAAGAATATCAAAGTACTAGCTAAAGTGTTGTCTAAATTTGAAGAGACAAAAGAATTAGCAGATAAACTACTCAACCATTATAGTAAGTACTATTATACACATAATATGGTAGTTATATAATTGTGCTAAATATAATTATGATATTTTCTTCTTTTTATTAATCAGCTCTAACATATTCAGATGACCATGAGACATCATTATCAATAGCTAGTGCTCCTTACAATGTAGTAACAGGTCCCAGTGATCAGATTAGTCCTGAACAATGTGCTAGTGATATTCTTCGTTGTCACTATGCCAGTCTATCCCAATCTCTTCATGATCCTGTTGGTGTGGGACGACTCCTTCATTTTGAGGACTCAATAATGATATCAGAGCAAACACTAACTAATTTAGAATCTACAGGACAATCTGAATTAGAGAGAAGAATAATCTTGTTGAGAGCAGTACGTTATGCTGTCTGTACCAAATATAACAAACTGGAGATGTTTGCTGGTGTGCTTCTAAAGTTTTCCAATAATGTGCCACTAGCTAATGCTATATTGAAAGACTACAGTAAGTTACTTGTAGGTTGTATGGTGTACTTTATGCTTATCATTAACTGTGTGTGCTTATTTTAATTAATTTATCAACTACTGTAATAATCGCTAAATTAGTATATCTAAAATTTCAAATGTAATTAGATCAAATTAGGCATGGCTCAGAGAGTTTTATTAAAATGAACAGATATTTAAAATCATTACATTATAGTATAGTGGAACCTCTCTTATTAATGGACTCCCCAAATAGTGTAAACCTCCATAATATGGACAAATTTTCTGGTCCCAATGGAACTGCCTTGCATACAGTACTGATGTGCCCTTTGTGATGGAGAACCTTGATATTTCATATGATGGATGTTTTTATTATGTCCAGATGGATTATAATCATTACAAAATTGCAACAGATGTGGGCATCCTTGACTTCATAAAGAAATATAATTACTTTAGTATTTGCTGTATTCAGGACACTATCCTAGTCTAACTTGGTCTAGTTTAGAGAGGTTCCATTGTACATACAATTAATAGTTGGTTTAACATATAAGTATTTTTTATATTAAAGAGAAAGATTTTGAAGTGAAATCTAATGAAGAACAATTACCTAGTGTTGTTAGCACTAATAACTCCACTACAGACCAACGTAAGTACATGTAGTATGAATGGAGTGATATAAACTTTTGTACCAATTTTATAGTTACAACTGAAGTACTAATTCCTAAAAGTATGAAATCAACTTTTAAGTCAATTAGGAAAGAGTTTGCTAAGGCCATTTTCAATATTCGTTCTTCTATTGCTAAAAGCCAACTATCTCTACAAGACGTTAAAAGCTTGCTTTACAGTTTTCCTGACCTGAAGCCCGAGTTAGCCAGTGCTAAAACACTTGATGATATCCTGAATCTGGTGCATGACAAATGTACATTGATTGATATCACTTATCTAGAAGCTATTGTAGAGCAGTTTAACATCGAAGAAGCAAAGTCACACATCAAAGCATATAAGGAAATTGTGGAACATTTCTCACAAGAAGTAGCAGTTGAATTGTGTCTTGGTGAAAGCTTTTTAGTATCAAAAAGCCCTTCTCTTCTCAAATGTGAGACAGCAAAATTTGTCCTCGACTGGGACCCTGCTGACAGCTACACATTGAAAGATATTGAAGATATTCTAGTTGTCTCCTTAAAAAAATTAGCCAAAAGGGTCAAAATAGTTGTCATCAAAGAAGGTAACTCCATCACTGTGGTCTGTACCTTTCCACACACTCTACTTGGTCCACTCATTGCCATTGCTCAGGAGACAATTGAACTAGTGAGGAAGAGAGGATTAATTCGACTCTCCATTGGTCCTTGTATTATTTGGGATATCAACAGTAGAGATCAGGTATATATGAACTTATATTACAATAGTATCCATGTATTTATGATGTAGGAGATGAAATCTTTGGCAATGGAGATAACAGAGAAGCAGACAAATTTTCTGAAACAATTAGAGACACAGTACACAATTAGCAGAAGAAAGACTCTAGAAATTGAAGATTTAAGAGCGAAACTCAAACAGCAGGAAGGTAATATGAATATAATTGTAGAAACCATCCTTTAAAGATGATACAGTAAGACTTTGCTTACATAAGATATCCAGCAGCTAGCAGCAGAGAAGCAAGCTAGTTAGAAGCTTCCAACTCTGACAAGTCACATGACTATTAATGTAATACTTGGGAGTATAATTATTGAGTGTATATCTGTGGTTGAGTATATGTAAATAAATGTTATTAGTTTGTTGTTTTAAATTGTCACATACAAAAATACAAGCTGATAGTATAAATGAATATATTACTCTATAGCTCTAAATAACTGTAGGACTGTTTGCATGCCAGGTAATAAAGGTATTAACGTTTCATTACTTCTGTATGTTGTATTGTATTTGTTATATTTTTATGTTTTGTAATATTAGCTGATAAAGTGGGGTTCCAGTCAGAGACACAAATGTTAGAATTGAGGGAGAAAGAAGAAGAGATTGATGCATTAAAATTAGCCCTTAAAAAAAAAGAAAGTAAGCAAACATTTTATAGCCCAATTTACAATCAATTCATTGCCAAATTAGCCCAACTTTGATATAAATTAGTCTGTATTAAGCCTTGAAACCTTAATGGAAGTCCTTAGATGTTAATCCTAATTAATTAGAGTGAAAATGGTCAATGTTACACGATACTTATCTTTTGATACAATACAAGCTTTTAAAGATGACATTAGTAACCACCTCATGAAAAAATGATGTCATTTTAATCGGCATCTTCCTAATGTCTTTTAAATATCGTTATATATGTAATGTATTGGATAATATTGAAGTACAATATATTTTATAGATACTGTTCAAGAAATTTTAGAAGACAAACAAAATGATGATGTGAAGTTGAGAACTAAACTTGAAGTACAAGAGATAACAATTGATGAGAAGACAATGGAGATAGATGATTTAACATCTATTCTTGGAGACAAAGAAGGTATATAACATTATAAGTAGTATATTATAAACTATACTCTATTTTAGTTGAGTTACATTTATTGATGAAGACATTAGAACAGCAACAAGTAGAGATCAAAGAGTTAAAATCTATTCTTCATCAGAAGGAAGGTACTTAATATTAAATTATCCAGTATTATGTATTGATTGTAACTCACCTAGATTCAGAGAAGACATTAAGGTCAAAAGTAGTAGAGAGAGAAGAAGAAATAAAGTCTTTACAGGAAATGATTGTATCACTTACCTCAAAATTAAAAGAGAGAGAAAAAGATACAAGTGTTCCAGAGAAGAGCACAAAAGGTACCTGATATATTGATGTGATTATGTGGCTACTTATTTTATTTAGGTGAAACTTTTTTGACATCTGATACTGATGATGATACTCTCCTACCAGCTGAACCACTTCATGTATCTCTTAAAACAAAATCTAGTCAAGAAGAGTCTATTACTAAAAGTAAATACACTACATATATGTGATGATATTTTACACTATATATGCTTTGTAGTGTCAAAGACTAATGTTACTGATGATATAATAACAGAACCAGATGTTAAAGAGAAGTTACCCCATCATGTACAACCAATACCTTCTACTAGTGAAGGCAAATTTAATATAAATATAACTATAGTAGAGCTGTCATTATATATATAGACCATAGTTTTAACAATGTCTTAACTTTAGAATTAAAAACATTGTCAACTGAAGAGACTCATCATGTAGCTCTTACTAGTGAAAGTAAGTTATCTTCAATACCGCACTACATTTTAAACTCCTTAATGAAATTATTTGTGAATTACTTTAATTACCAAATCTGTCAATAATGTTTGTATGAATTGTTACTATTATATACATTTGTTGTAATGCAGTGGCATCAATTTAATATAAATTTGACATATCCACTAAATTTAATTTTATAATAGTGATATAGAGGAAACATTAATGTTTTTATTTAGTAGAGTCAAAGATGAAATGGTTGTCAAAAGCAACAAAAGATGACATACCAACAGTAGCAGAACCAGAGGTTAAACAAAAGCCATTTGGTTTTCTACAGTCTCCATTTTCAAGACAAAGTAAGTAGATATTATTTTGTTAACTGATGTATTTAGTTTTAATATACTCTATATCATGATCAAAAGACCACAAACACAACTCTATAGATAGAGACATAATCACCAAAGAAAATTTTTAAAATAAAACCTAACTATAAGAATACCTTATATTATTGTCAGGATAGAGTAGTAGTAAGATTTATACTGAGGAGACCATGTTTATTTGTTAGAGTCACAGCCAATGAAAGATGACATTTCAATAAAACAAGATGATAAGGAGACATTGTCTGATCTTCTACAACTTCCAAAAGGTAATATACATGTTATTATTTTAGTTAAGTCCATTATTGTGTTCAATATTAAAATATTCAGCATCAAATACTCACAGCCATTTGTCTCATCCTCAGCCTACCATGCCTCATTGTGAAAAGTAGTCTGGTATCTTTGCTTAATTTTCTTGTTACAATAAATGATATGGACACTGGTATTGCTGTGTCCAATGAAATTGCTGTTCAAATCTTGGGAAACAAATATTATTATAATTATTATTACATGACATCTAAATCTAGAGTTACTATTTTTAGGGAACAGGACCTAGGTGGATACACATTATAATTACAATATTGAAGACTTATTGTCCCATAGCAATTAAGTTAAAACACCAGACTACTTTTTCCTGTTAGGTGTGATAGTTACTTCATGTGTTTAGTTACTTATTATAGTTGCTTAATGAGTAAGTCTTCTATTATTATTAGACAAAGTTTTTCTAACATCTGATACTGATGATACTTCCCTATCAGCTAAACTATGGAAACCTATGCCTGTAGTATTAGAGTTACAAGACACTGATAATGATCCACTGACAAAGTCAGTGGTTAAAGAGAAGTTCCCAGGTTATTTACAGTCTGTACCTCCATCTAGTGAAAGTAAGTTAACAATTGTTTGTATGTTCAGTTTAGTTACTTAATGAGTAAGTCTTGCCTTCATATATGACTGAGGTAACAGATTACTGTCAGCATTAATCAAATGAACCATTCATGGTATTTGTGTCAATATATATCATAAAATATGTACAGTAGGAATAGCTATGAATGACTAAATCTTTACTATCCACTGTTGTATATAGTGTCTGCATTACATCAATCATGACTATACTCATATTAGTAGTACTGAACAAAATAGTTGGATCAATGGCTATATATACAGCTAGTTAGTACACTAATGATAGTAAGACCATAATAATAATAATAATAATAATAATAATAATAATTAGTAGTAGTAGTAGTAGTAATTCAGACTAATTATTAAACTCGATGGCAGGAAGTCCATAGATTATTACAGTAGCTCTACCCACTTTGTCTGCAGTGATATTTTGATTATCATATCACAACACTACATTTAATCTTTTATTACATCATGACATTTGTAAAGTAAAAGAGAAATGTCAATCAGTTGACATAAACACTTGTCAGGGGCGTACCTGGGAAAATTGATGGTAGGGTCCCAGAAGTGGGCATGTTCAGTTTATTATTAATAATTATAATTTTAATATTATACGTGTAAAAAATTTAATTAGATCTAAGACAACAGATTGTTCTGTTTTTTTCCTTCGAATTCCATAAGTACAAGGGGCGGTTCTAGGAATGGCGTTAGGAGGGAACTGTAAGTTTAGGACCACGCCCTTTATTTTGCTTTTGGAATGCGCATGCTCAATACGTAGTAGGTGTGGCGTTGCGTGTTATAAGCAAGCTAAAGTGTGCGATAAGGTTCTCAACAATAGTTTTGGGCGCTACAGAACGAGATTATAACTCAGGTTAGTTCTCTCTAGAGGCGAAAATTTGAGCGAGGGGGGTGCTCAGCCCTTAGCCCTCCCCCCCTAGAACACCCCCTGAGTACATCATCCAAAGAAATAGTATCTCTTAGCTCATTTTCGATAGATAGCGCAATATCCGTGAGTCTCTTCTCAGTCATTGTTGTTCGTAAATAAGTTTTAATTCTCTTAATACAAAACATTCAAATTAATCAATAATGAATATAATTATCAGTGAAGTTTGATGCCCAGGCCCAGGTATGCCACTAGATATAAACGCACAAAAGACAAGTCAAACAAAAACTCTGTTACCAGACATCATGATAATTCATACTTGAGTGTTGCTTCTTAATTATGAATCATCTTGACTAGTGTTATAACTGAGTCATCCTCACTGACGTCTATCTGATATACTTCAGTACCTTGTATGTCCGTCTCGATTGATAGTGACGTACACATTTTGCTTCGCATCATCTAATATAGTAAATTATTAGTATAACACTCAGTAAATTTAAGTCCGTTTTGTAGAATCCGTTCATCTCCGTACATCATTGTATAGTAACCTAACACTAGTAATAGCGTCGTCTTCTTCGTTAGGCCTTGACAATCGTAGTTGAGCATGTTAGAGTGTGTGTATAGCTATTGTTGTGTGTGTAAAATATTATATAGTAACTATGTTTTATTATAGGAGACACTGGAAATGTTAAGTGGACTAGCTATGGTGTTACACTTACTTCATCTACTGTGGTGGAATGTAAAGAAGTGATACGTCAATTAAAGAGACTACAACACACAACATGGAGTATTGTACTCAACTCATTATCTCCTCAAAGTTTACTTACAATATTAACTGATATTAATGGATGTCAAGTGTGGAGACTTTATATATATAACACACATTTTGATAGTAACTGTGTCAGTCAACTATCTCAAGTACTAACTTATAACCAAACAATGGAGGTCCTACGTCTTACCTCCTCACCTCTCGTACCAGATACTTACCACTTATTAACAACTGCTGTAGCTGGTAATGAAATAATCAAGGAACTATACTTGTATTATGACAATAATATTACTGATAAAGACATACCTCATCTATCTAATCTCATAACTAACACTAAAACATTACAAGTACTATTTCTCACTGACTGTCCTAAAATTACTAAATTTGGTAAACTACAATTACAAAATGTTTGTGTTAATAATAATAATTTGAGAGTGTACTTTGATTGGGAAAGACTCTGTTATCGTTATTAGTTTTTTTGTACTATTGCTGATACTTTTTACTAAAAATAAATTATTTCAAATTCAAATAAGTCATTTATTAGTTAAATACTTTAGTTTCCAGTTCTTTGTCTTCTAACAAAGTTAACAATTTTTATAATTCACTTCTTCTCTAGAAAAACTCTACTTTTCTACTTGATAAATGACCACGACTACATTAATTAATAATAAAAGCTTCAATATTGCTATTTCTAATATTTACAAATACAATTATAACAAACAAACTAGATTAAATTGTACGTTAATAAGCCTCTAGTTAGTAGCTATATAAAATTAAATATTATCGCTACGTCTAATACCACTAATTACTACTGCTAATAAAAAATCCATTAATTAAAGGCAATTAATTTGTCAAATCACCTAAAAACTTATTTCCTACACACACAGTTCACTTAACAAATTAATATTATATTTAATAACACGTTCTATTTAATAATACACTCACTTTTAACAATTCCATGAAAGTACTGATCCATACAACATCAGAAGATTTCTTGATAACATTACAACTATTAACTTACTACTAAACAAACTTAGTTTCTATTAACAGTAGTAGACTGTATCTAGTAGTTAGCAGTTTTGCTAGTTAGTTATCTTCTATCATTAGTAGTTTCTAGTAAAGAAGGCTTAAAGCAGTAAAGGCTTAAGCAGCAAACTTTTTCTCACCGACAGCTGCTGGCTTCTACAGCTGCTACTTTAATGGTGTGGTGTGCAACTATGGAAAATGCAAACCCGCGAGTAAACATGGCGGTAAGTTACTTAGAAAATTGTTGTATTGTGCTTTCCTTTTAAAACAGATTGGAGGAGGAGATGATTTAAAGCACAAAGAAGAAATAGACAATGTGAGCATAGATCCACAATGTTGACCAATGAACAAGACAGAGATCAAGAACAATAACACAGTCATTGTACATGTTGATCAAACGAAGGAAAGTTATAGGTATAAAATTAATATAGACAATAAAAATAAAAAATTACTAGTTATATTACATCTATTATTGTCTGTTCATATGTTCATCTATTCAGCTAGTTATCTGGTATATTCTGCTTAAGGGAATATGGTTCCCACCCATTTTGCCGTCTTAACAGAAAGCACCTACAGTACTTTCTCTTAAACTAAGTGAGTGATAATATCAGATTCCTAGGACATATGGAAGACTTTTACATGTGTGATCTTGGCCAATCAGATTACAGCCTTCATGAATGAATGGATCATTCACACTGATCCATCTGTCCATTGTCTATGTTTATAATCTTAGTCAACTTGACTAATAGAAAAATTGGAATCTTCAGTTCTATAAGGTACGGAAGCCTCAAACGGACATTCCTATTCCTATAACAATTGATCTCATCAACTGGGTCATTAATTGGAATTTTTAAATACGCAAAGGTGCGTGGAAGATATAAGAAATAGGAATTGGAATGTCCGTCTGTGGCTTCCGTAATAAGGTAAGTCTTCTTTCTATTTCCTCTTCCTATTAAATTAGAATCATCAGTTCTATAAGATACGTCCTCGTACTATTTCATCTTCCTATTAAATTGGAGTTATCAGTACTGGCTGTCAACTGACAGTTCAATTATTTATATATTCAAGTGAAGTCACACAGTGTAGTATATAAATACATATAATATGACAGATCTGCTTGTGTAATAGTATCAATTGAAGTATGAAAGTTGAATATTTTGATGTAAATTGTCACATGTTTGCTTAATCTGTTATTCTTATAATCTTTTATTACAATGAAAATTCTCTCTATATAATACTATAGATATAATACACACAATATAACAAAGAGTTCAATAATCTCATATAACAATACACAGATGAATTATAATGAGTGTACTCTTTTAGATACAAAGAACTGAAAAGAAAAAAAAACAGTTTTTACAGTTAACATTTCTTTACTCTCTCACTCACCTTTCTAACTGCGCCAAAGGTCTGACCAAAAGATAATGTAATTTTTATTTGTTTTATTATCCATCTAGGTAGTTTACTATGTACAGTAGAATATCTAATAAAGTAAAGATTGTTTTATATTTAAACAGTTTTGAACACTGAGGTTATGATTTTGAGGACAGTATGAATAAATGTACAAACAAATACATGGGCAGACAGATAGATGGATGGACAGATAGACAAATGGATGGATAGATAAGTAATGGATAAACACTAAAAAGATATAGAAATGAGCAGCTGTCCAACTAGTCAATGTACCTATGATCAATTAATATAATCATTGCATAGTCTTCAACATGACGTATAGCACGTCCTATTGATTGATTTACTGCCTTCATTCATAAATTATCATAATGTACTTGACCAGGGAGTTTACCAGTAATAGCAGCTGTAATAAAGGTATGATTAATACAATATAACATAATAGTACTTGCTCTACAAAGGGTACATTGTACTTTAAGAATTAAACTTTAGGTCTGAGATGTAGTACAAATATATTAGTATTTTAAGTGAGTATTTATTTATCCAAGTAATTAATATTCATTATTATTATTATATTAAAATTAAGATCACTCTGTTAAATACAGAAATATTTAGTTGTAAATTTATTTACCTGTGTAGAATTGAGATAGTCCATCTTTTCATTTAATTCATGTGATTTTATATTAGGATATGGTAACTCAATCATCACAATACAACTATATAAAGAGACAATGATATATTATGATCAGGAGACAATAGCCTCTATACTGTTGTCCATATGTCTGTCCATTTGTCATTTATCTGTCTATCCATCTATCACTTTATTCATTCATCCTTATGTCAATCCATCTCTTCGTCTATTCCCTTATCTGTCCATTCTTTAAACCATTTATCCATCATTACTTACCATCCTAAATTATCAGAGAAATTTATTCCTTCACTTAATTTTCCACCGACAACACATATCATTAATGCACCAGTTACTCCTTCTGTATTTGTACTATTAAACTAGAGAGAGAGAGAGGGGGGGGAAGAAAATGTGTGTGTGCTAATTAATATAAGAGTGTCACTAACCTCAATACATCTTCCATATTGTGACAATATTAATTCAACTTACTGGCAAGTTTGGGTTCTCTGAATATATAATAGAACACAAAGGAATATTAAATATTTTGATTCTAATTCCTAACACTCTATAGTATGTTATTATATCTAACCTGTTTCTTCATAGTGACTAATGTAATAAACCAGAATGTTTCCATATTGAAAGATCATGGTGCTTACAATAATATGAAGGAAAAAACAGACCACACTATATATAAAACAATATAAAAGAAAATTTGCCATTTTGTTTTACCTAATAACCAATAAACATAAATTATGATCATTAAAAAATCTTCATTATTTTATACATTTTTAAAAAGAACATAGATGTTTCTATCATACTGTGTACCTAAACCTTAAAGCTTTTGCTCTATTCCTTCTTTGAATGTTTGGCTAACATTAGCACACATAATTAGAGAAATCTTAACTAGTTGGTTATAATAACACAATACTGAAACATTTCACATAAATATATAATCACCTTGGCAATCTACACTGCCTATGAGAGGAACAATCCCTTTACACCAGTCTACAAAAAGTAACCTCAAAGACTTACCTCTATATCATCATTGTTAGAAAGAAGAACAATCCTTATAAAACCACGGTTACAAAGAGGAGCAACCTCTATATCACCATGGATACAAAGAGGAATAAACTCTTAATTATCACAGTTACAATTTATTATTATCCCATCTAGCAAACAATAGATGATCCCGAATCTCACATCTATTCTCCAGATGTATCCAAGCCACACCCATTTTCTTCAGGTTCAATATTCCCTCCGATTAATCCAGTCTACCTCTGACCAGTTATGCTATATTTAGCCTGTAGGATGTTCCTTATTTTATTATGTGATACAGTTATTATTAGCCAACAGCTATAATTGGTTGAAGCCATTTCCGACACAAAATATTAATATCATGAAATGATAAGGGGAAAGTATTATTTAATATTAACTATACAATACAATATATATCAACAATTTAATTATGATATATTCATTACATGATATGTATAGGTACTTGTTGACAAGGAAAAACAAAAGCTATGGTAAATGCATGATTATGACTCCATGCAACAAGTAGTTTACATTAAGAATCAATGACAATTTGCTAGTTAGTCATTTCTGTATATTAGTTAACAGTTGCCAGCACACTCATCTCCAACCGTGTATTATGTTATAGTGGGATGTACTTTAGCTTTAAGATTTCAGATACATAATTGCAAATAAATTATTAATCTCTTCTATCTATTACATTTGAGGGAGTTGATTGAAGACCATCATCAGTTCTTGCATCCCATGTACCATTTGTACACTGTACCTGAATCAAAAGCGTTACTTCGCCAGGACAACAGGTATAGCTACAGACTGTATAGTATAGGATCATTGCAGAAATATGACAGATACAACAATTTACTTACCACATATAAAGTTGGGAGGAACACTGGCATCATTGGTAGTTGGAGATGATGTTGTATACATATTGTCCAGACTAAAGTATGGACAACAGTTTGTAATGATACACAACTTCCTTTGTCCCATAAAGGTTACACTGTTTTCTGATTATAGTGGTCATAAAATATATAGAGTCATGAATGCAATAATGGTAGCTTACCCAAGCAATAGTTAGAAACATCATTAGGATTTTATCAGGTACACAAATAAAATAATCTCTTTTTACCATTGATATTGAGGGAGGTGTTTGAAAACAATCATCCCTTCTTCCATCTTGTGAATATACCACAAGCATTTGAATATTGTAATTGAAAGTGTTGTGGTTGTTGATATTGTCCACCATTAACAATTAATGTAGCTATAATAGATACTCTACAACAAGAATCTCTAGTTAATCCTTGAGCAAGATTAGTAAACTTATATTAACATCATTAGTAACATTCATGTGAGAGAAATAACATCAAGCATTGTCACGATGCTAATCCTCTCTGCTGTACTAACACCATCACCTTTGAATCACAGATATTGTCACCTTTCATTGAAACACTGATACATCACCTTTAAAACACTGACACATCACCTTTGAATCACTGATACCATCATCTTTGAATCACCAATACCATCATCTTTGAATCACTGATACCATCACTGGTACCTTCACTATACCAATTTGCCTACTCCTATACTCCCATTCTGCCTAATAATGTTATGAAGTACCATAGAGTTTATTTAATGTTTTTCACAAATGAAAAGTAAAGACCTGTTCATGCCAGTCTTCAAGATGCAGAGAGTTAGTCTAGTATACATTCTAACATCTTGAAGAAAAATTACCAATTAAACACATACAATAGGACAATATTACTTGTTTGCAAATTCTATACTTATATGCTTACTCTCAGTATGATGAAAGCAGTTGATATGTTACTAGCTGTACCAATGTTGGTCTTTTAGTACTGTCTGTTTTTTGTTGACATTATATATAGTACTGTAACCCTCGCCCACGCACGCAGTGAGCGTTGAGTGTTGCATGCTGTCTATAAGAAAATATGATTTGTTGTCATTTGTGGGTGTGCACTACTCACGCACGTCTTCTCTACTAAAGGTCAGCGAACACAGAAACAGAGTTATGGCAAAGAAACAAGTTGATGTAAAGCTATTGATATCCTTTCTGAGTCAGACTAAACTAGGTAAGGTGGATAGACAATTAATTGTCTTCTCTACCATTAAGTATGAGTGTTAACTAGTACTGTTTGAGTGCTAGTTATCGTTGAATATATAATTTGTTTCTTAGATATCACTCATTTAAGTGATGTATTGGAAGTCTTGAACATGTTTCCATATCGAAGATGGTTCAAGTTAGGTCTGTTGTTGGGTATACTACAGCCTACACTAGCAAAGATTGAAGCAGACCATCGTAATGATGTAGCTCGATGTCTTCAGGAGTGTATGACTTGTTGGTTGAGAAGAGTTGACAAGGTAGATGAGAAAGGAAGACCATCATGGGATGTACTAGTTAGTGCTTTGAAGAAGATGGAAGAAAACTATGTTGCTGAAAACATTACACAGACAGGTATGTTATGAAAGTATATGTGACCTGATTTGCAAAATGGGACCACTTTTGGCAAAATATTTATGAAATGATTTATACAAAAACACAACTGTTAAAACATCACAAAAACAGTTTTGTATACATAAAGCTGCTATAATATACACAATTATTCATGAAACTGCATCTATGTATACAAAAAATGTTTTTCAAGGTGTTTTAATTGTTACAGTGATCCGTTTCATAAGCATATCACAAATGTTTGACAAAAGTGGTCCCTTATTGCAAATGAAGTCACACATATATAGCTTGACTTATATATGTGAGTTGATTTGTGAAAAGAGACCACTTCTGTTAAAACATTTCAAAAACATACAGTTGTTGTGTACACACACTGCAAAAACTGATTGGCTGATTTTACCACTATTTGGTTATACAGGTTGCATAATGTAAACTGAAAGTAAACTACTATTGTCCTATGGAATTCATTGTTTTTCAAATCAAAACATTCTTATTTCTTTAAAAAAGCATTGTTACTTCTAACATTTTGTCAATAGTTTGCATCATACAACCTGTATAACCATATGTTGGTTAAATCAACCAATCAGTTTTTACAGTGGATGAAACCATACATTTTCAATGGATGTTTACTAAATTATGTCACAGTTTAAAAACAATAGATAATTTGAAATATAAAATTTAGTAAGTATTTTATTTTAAAAAGTGCTTGCATACAGCCAAGTGTTTTTAATGGTTTGATAGAAGTGGTCCCTTTTGGAAATCCAGTCACATATTGAAAATAATGATAATTTAATAGTAAAAGGAGAAATGCAGTCTGCTGCACAAGTTCTGATCTATCCTGTCCAAATGTCACAGCTGTTATATAGTGAGAGATGTATCAGTGAAGTGATCCTAGATGAAATGGAGAATCTAGAGGTCTCAGTTGATAATAAGAGAACCACTCTCTTATCTGCTATACGTACTGCAGTGTCTTCTGATCACAAGAATATCAAAGTACTAGCTAAAGTGTTGTCTAAGTTTGAAGAGACAAGAGAGTTAGCTGATAAACTACTCAATCAGTATAGTAAGTACTATTGTATGCATAATATGGTAGTTTTAGTTGTAATTTCTTTTTTTACTGATCAGATCAAATATTTCCAGAAGATCTGGAGACATCACTGTCATTAGCTAGTGCTCCTTATGATGTAATAACAGGTCCCAGTGATCATATCAGTCCTGAACAGTGTGCTAGTGGTATTCTCTGTTGTCACTATGCCACTCTATCCCAGTCTCTTCATGATCCTATTGGTGTGGCGCGACTACTGTATCATGAAGATTCAACCATAATATCAGAGGAAACACTAACGAGAATAGAAACTATTGGACGATCTGAGGAATCAGAGATAGGGACAGTTTTGTTAAAAGCTGTGCGTAGAGCTGTTCATGTCAGTCATCATAACCTAGAAATGTTTGCTAATGTACTTAAAAGATTTCCAAAAAATGTTCCATTAGCGAATGCCATCTTAAATGATTACAGTAGGTTATTTACTGTCTAATTATTGTCATGATTTTACCACTCTTGTAGAGAAAAAATTTGAAACAGCTTTGCAAGATCTGAATTCTTCAACTAGTAGAGGTATATATGTGTGTGTGTGTGTATAAATTAGCCTCTAGTCATATAGCAAGCTCATAAAACAATCTAATCATGTCTTAATTTATTCATCAATGTAGTTAGAACAGACAGAAGTACTGAGATATCCATTAATTCTGATACATATCAGAGTAAGGATATGGTCTATCTTTAATGTAACTTTAATTGTTAATTCTATGATAGCTACAACAGAAGTACTAGTTCCATCATATATGGAGCCTACATTTAAGTGGATTCGAAAAGAATTTGCAAAAGCTGTTTTGGATATTTCTTCTTTAATTGCCAAAAGTCTACCTCCTATTAAGGAAGTTAAAAGATTACTTCACCGATTTCCTGAATTGAAATTAGAGCTAGCTAACGTCGAAAATATTGATGACATCCTGGAAGTTGTGTGTGACAAGTGTACATTAATTGATATTAATTATCTAGAAACAATAGTAGAATACTTCAAAATTGAGAAAGCTAAATCACACGTCGAAGCATACCAGGAAATTGTTGAAACATTCTCAAAACAAGTATCAGTTGAGCTATGTCTTGGTGAAAGCTTTCAAGTATCAAAAGTCCCTTCTCCTCTCAAATGTGAGACAGCAAAATTTGTCCTTGACTGGGATCCTACTGATGACTATGTATTGAAAGATATTAAAGATATTTTAGCAGTCTCCTTTAAAAGATTAGCCAAAAGAGTAAAAATAGTTGTGATCAAAGAAGGCAACTCCATCACTGTGGTCTGTACCTTTTCCCTCAGTCTACTTGGTCCACTAATTGCTGTTGCTCAAGAAACTATTGAGCTTGTGAAGAAGAGAGGATTAATTCGACTCTCTATTGGTCCTTGTGTCATTTGGGATATCAACACTAGAGACCAGGTATATATAATCTTATACTACAACAGTATCCATGTTTTATGATATAGGAGATGAAATCTTTGGCAATGGAAATAAAAGAGAAGCAGACAAATTTTGAGAAGCAGTTGGAGACACAGTATGCAATTAGCAGGAGAAAGACTCTGGAAATTGAAGATTTAAGAGCTAAACTCAAACAGCAGGAAGGTAACAGGATTATAATTATAAAAATTATCCTTTAAAGATGGCTCCATAAGACATTGACTTTGAAAAGCTTGCATAAGATATTCAGAGGAAGCAGCAGACAAACAAACTAGTTAGAAGCTTCCAACTCTGACAAGTCACATAACCATTAATGTAATGGTTGTATATAGTAAGGGAACTTAATCATTGAGTGTAAATCTGTGGTTAGAGTACATGTAGGTAAATGTTATTAGTTTGTTGCTTTAAATTGTCACATACAACAATAGAAGCTGATAGTATACAAATGTATATATATTACTACATAGCTCTAAATAACTGTAGGACTGTTTGCATCCCAGGCAGTAATGGTATTAATGCTACACTATATATTTTGTATGGTATACTGTATTTGATAGACTATGTTTTGTAATATTAGCTGATAAAGTGGGGTTCCAGTCAGAGACACAAATGTTAGAATTGAAGGAGAAAGAAGTAGAGATTGATGCATTAAAATTAGCCCTTAAAGAAAAAGAAAGTAAGGAAACACAAATTGTCACAATATAACATGTACTATTTTATAGCGGATCATTTAGACTATGCGAAGTTAAATAGCAGCAGTTTTACAAATTAATTTTACAAAGTTTTTACAGTCACACCCACACATCATATTACATTCAATTCTTAATATGAAGTTTATAAATCATCATTACATTGATATAAATTAGTGCCTATTAAGCCTTAAAACCTTAATGGAAGTCCTTAAATGTTAACCCTAATTTCATAGAGTGAAGATGGCCAATGTTACAAGATACTTATCGTTTGATACAATACAAGTTTTTTAAGATGACGTTAATAGCCATCTCATATGAAAAATGATATCATTATAATCAGCATCATCCCAATGTCTTTAAAACATCTTTATTATCAATTTACAAGCAGTTCATTGCCAAATTAACCCAACATTGATATAAATTAGTTTATATATAAAATATTTTATGTATAAAGTGTATTGGGTAATATTGAAGTACAATATATTTTATAGATACTGTTCAAGAAATATTACAAGACAGACAAAATGATAATGTTAAGTTGAGAACTAAACTTGAAGTACAGGAGATAACAATTAATGAGAAGACAATGGAGATAGATGATTTAACATCTATTCTTGGAGACAAAGAAGGTATATAACATTACAAGTAGTATATCATAAACTATACTCTATTTTAGTTGAGTTACATTTATTGAAGCAGAGATCAGAACAGCAACAAGTAGACATCAAAGAGTTAAAATCTATTCTTAAAGAGAAGGAAGGTATGTAATATTAAATTATCCTCTTATGCCAATATATATAAACATATTATAGTATATAGTACACGTAGTATTACTATACGACAGTATTGTATATTGAATATAACTCTCCTAGCTTTAGAGAAGACATTATGGTCAAAAATAGTAGAGAGAGGAGAAGAAATAAAGACTCTACAGGAAATGATTATATCACATACCTCAAAATTAAAAGAGAGAGAAAAAGATACAAGTGGTCCAGAGAAGAGCACAAAAGGTACCTGATATATTTATGTGATTATGTAGCTACTTATTATATTTAGATGAAAAGTTTTTGACATCTGATACTGGTGACAATACTCTCCTAACAGCTGAACCACTTCATGTATCTCTTAAAGCAAAAACTAGCCAAGCAGAGTCCATTACTAAAAGTAAATACACTACATATATGTGATGATATATTGCACTATATATGCTTTGTAGTGTCAAAGATCGATGTTACTGAAGATGATATAATAGAACCAGATGTTAAAGAGAAATTTCCACATCATGTACAGCCAGTATCTTTTACTAGTGAAGGTAAATTTAAGATACATGTAGCTATAGTAGAGCTGTCATTATATATATAGACCATAGTTTTAGCAATGTCGTAACTTCAGAATTTAAAACATTGTCAACTGAAGTGACTCATCATGTAGCTCTTACTAGTAAAAGTAAGTTATCTTCAATACTACACTACATTTTAAACTCTTTAATGAAATTTTGGGTAAATACTTAAATAACCAAATTTGTCAATAATGATCAAAAGACCACAGAACACATAACCTCAAAACACAACACTCATTTAATAGAGACGTATAAAAAGTTTAAAATGAAACCTAAAGCTAAAAATACTCCATATTATTGTCAGTATATATATATAGAGTAGTAGTGAGATCTATACTGAGGAGACCATCTTTATTTGTTAGAGTCACAGCCAATGAAAGATGACATTCCAATAGAACAAGATGATAAGGAGACATCATCTGATCTTCTACAACTTCCAAAAGGTAATACACATGTTTTTATTTTAGTTAACTTCATTATTAAAATATTAAAACATTCAGCATCAAGCTCACAGCCATTCTCAGTCTATCATGTCCCATTGTGAAAAGTAGTCTAGTATTTTTGCTTAATTTTTTTGGACATGAAATAATATGCACACTGTTCAAATCTTGGGAAATGAATATTGTTATATTATTACATGGCATCTAAAGCTAAAGTTATTACTTTACAGAACAGGACCTGGGGCGATAAACATTATAATTGCAACATTTAAGACTTCTTGTCCTAAGAAAAACAAGGCAAAACACTGGACTATATTTTGCTGTGAGGTGTGATAGTTACTTCATGTGTTTAGTTACTTAGTTGCTTAATGAGTAAGTCCTGCCTTCTATTATTATTAGGTGGAGTTTTTCTAACATCTGATACTGGCGATACTTCCCTATCAGCTAAACTATGGAAACCTATGCCTGTAGTATTAGAGTTACAAGACACTGATAATGATCCACTGACAAAGCCAGTGGTTAAAGAGAAGTTGCCAGGTTATGTGCAGTCTGTATCTCCATCTAGTGAAAGTAAGTTAACAAGTGTTTGTATGTTCAGTTTAGTTACTTAGTTGCTCAATGAGTAAGTCAACTTTAATGAAATGAGTTGTTCATGATGTTTGTGTCAACACTCCATTTATAGAGATGTAAACACTAAAGAAAACTTATAAAATAAAACCTAAACATTAGAATACTCTATATTATTGTCAGTATATAGAGTAGTAGTGAGATCTATACTGAGGAGACCATCCTTTTGTTGTTAGTTATAGAGTCACAGGCAATGAAAGATGGCATTCCAACAGAACGAAAGGAAGAGGAGAAGTCATCCAGTTTTGTACAACCTCTAAAAGGTAATTTAGTTATTGTGTTCACTATTAAAATATTTAAAACATTATAATTACAACATTTAATAATTCTTCTCCCAAGAAAATCAAGCCAAAACACCAGACTACTTTTTGCTGTGAGGTGTGATAGTTACTTCATGTGTTTAGTTACTTAGTTACTTAATGAGTAAGTCCGACCTTCATATATGACTGAGGTAATAGATTACTGTCAGCATTAATCAAATGAGTCATTCACGGTATTTGTGTCAACGTATATCATAAAATATGTACAGTAGGAATAGCTATGAATGACTAAATCTTTACTATCTACTGTTGTATATAGTGTCTGCATTACATCAGTCATGACTATACTCATATTAGTAGTACTGAACAAAATAGTGATATCAATGGCTATATATACAGCTAGTTAGTACACTAATGATAGTAAAACCATAATAATAATAATAATAATAATAATAATAATAATAATAATAACACTAATAATAATAATTAGTAGTAGTAGTAGTAATTCAGACTAATTATTAAACTCTTCAACTGTGGACATTTACAAGTCAACTTTACATTTGTGCATATCAAGCATGGATTATTCTAGCTTCTTAGAGAAAAAGATGGCAGCAAGTCCATAGAATATGAAAGTAGCTCCACCCACTTTGTCTGTAGTGATATTTTGATTATCATATCACAACACTACATTTAATTTTTCATTACATCATGTCATTTGTAAAGTAAAAGAGAAATGTCAACTAATATGATATAAACACACAAAGACAAACCACAAATAAAACTCTGTTATCAGACATCATGATGATTCATGCTTGAGTGTTGCTTTTTAATTATGAATCATCTTGACTAGTGACAGGACTGACTCATCCTCACTGATGGCTATATAATAGTTAATACCTTGTGTGCCTGTTACTGTAGTAGATATTGACATTCCCATCCTGACTGAGATCATCTAATATAGTAGATTATTAGTATAACAGTAACTTTAGTCTGTTTATAGAATCCATTCATCTCTTTGTATCATTGCTATAGTAAGATAACATCAGTAATGGTGTCTTCTTCTTCATTAGCCCTTGAATATCTTAGTTGAGCATGTTAGAGTGTGTGTATAGCTATTGTTGTGTGTGTAAAATATTATATAGTAACTATGTTTTATTATAGGAGACACTAGAAGTGTTAAGTGGGAGAGTAATAAAGTTATACTTACTTCATCTACTGTGGCAGAATGTAAAGAAGTGACACGTCAATTAAAGAGACGACAACACACAACATGGAGTATTGATCTCAACTCGTTATCTCCTCAAAGTTTATTAACAGTATTAACTGATATTAATGGATGTCAAGTGAGGGTACTTTATATAAGGAACACTCATTTTGATAATAACTGTGTCGGTCAACTATCACAAGTCATAACTTATAACAAAACAGTGGAGGACCTACGTCTTATCTCCTCACCTCTCTTACCAAATACTTACCACTTATTAACAACAGCTGTAACCAATAATAAAATAATCAAGGGGTTATGGTTTTATAATGACAATAACATTACTGATAAAGATATACCTCACTTCTGTCATCTCATCACTAACAATAAAACATTACAATATCTATCTTTCACTAAATGTCCTAAAATTACTAAATTTGGTGAACAACAAGTACAAAATGTTTGTGTTAAAAAGAATAGTTTGAAGAGTTTGTACATAAATTTCAATAGACTCCGTTAATTATTAGTTATTTTTATACAATTGTTGATGTACTTTTTAAAATAATTTCTTTCAAATTCAAATAAGTCAATTATTAGTTAAATACTTAGTTTCTAGCTCCTTGTCTTCTAACAAAGTTAACAATTTTTCTAATTCACTTCTTTTCTAGAAAAACTTAACTTTCTACTTGACAATTGACTACTCCTACATTAATTAATAACAGTTTGAATATTATTATTTCCAATATTACGAATAGAATTACAACAAACAAACTAGACTAAATTGTACATCAATAGTCCTCTAAATACTAGCTATATAAAATTAAATATTATCGCTTCACCTAATCCATTACTATTTACTACTGCAAATGCAAATAAAAAATCTATTAATTAAAGTCAATTAATTTGTCAAAATCACCTAAAAACTTACTTCCTCAGAGTTTTGTTAAAAGGGAACATGTATTTTGGTTTGTTGTTGTTATAAAATTAGTGAGTAATTGTGATGGTTACGTGCACTAGATATGTTTTAACATCCAGGTTTCCACTTATGACTAAATTAAAGAGGATACATGTATATTAATTAAGTACATACTATACCATTTTATCATTCATGTAATGGGAAGTTATATTTGTTTATTCCTTTTTTACTTTGTGTCTTTCTCTTGTACAGAGAATCTTTTAGAAATTAGCAAAACAGAGGTAATTACTACTTCCTACATCAAGTGATGTATTTGTGGACAAGGTTCGTACATAAGAATGTATTGATTTTCTATTCTCTATTATTTGACTATACATTTAATACTTAAAAATGGCCATTTCAATTTTATTCACAACAAAACTATACTGATACATGACATATCTTAACAAATTATGTTCCAGAGTTTTTTATAGAGTTAATTTAGAAGAAAGGTAGCAGAAATATCTAATCAAAGTATTCTTTCAAGACCCAGATGAAAAACCGATGACAATATAGCACTTACTAAATTATTTCAAACTGATCCAGCAGTTACAGCCGGCAAAAAGTATGTTGTCTCAAAAGATTATGATGAAATCTTTTTTCTGATCCTACAAACACAATGTACAATCTACATAAAAACCCCAAAGCTCTGGTACCAGCAATCAGACATGAGGCTGGGATTAATTATAAAGAACTTGAACAACGTCAGTTGATGTCAATACTCCTTGCTCAGAAGATCAAATTAGAAATGCAAGATTTGAGTGACCGACTAAAGACAAGTAAAGAATTATACAAAAGTTATGAGACCATTTAGAAAAAGTTGAGGAAGAAGAAGAGATTGATGATCAAGATTGAAACTACTGCATTTTAAGTCTCAGACTCATGTCGAGTCTGTTTTGGGAGCTTGAGCTTGAATCACAGTATAAAGTTTTGTATACAACAGTTTCAGACCCAGATTTCCATTACCGATCAAGTTTCAGGCTATATTACATTATTATCTTCACACAAAAATTTCATATATTTATGCATAATAATAAATTCATAGGAAGCTATTAATAAACTACTGGTAATAAATTCATAGCTTTTAATTGCTACTATAAATAGATCTGCATTGACAACAGTCTATATTACACAACATGCTAGTAATAGATACTCTACATTATAAAACAAACATGTCTGACATACAATATAACCAATATTACAGTAACTTTTCTCTTAGTAACACACAACGACAATGCAGAGTGATAATATAGACTTTACCTCTAGTAATGCTGAAGCTTCATTGACTCATCCTCACACTATGGATGTACTCATCAAAGACATCACAATTCACTCACTTTAAGACATATGCAATCATTATTATAGTAGCCATATTGTCACAAATTTTACAAAATGTGGTGTTCTCACACTCTTTACATCCATATAATAATGAACACAATATGAGAGGAAGAGGAGTGGGAGATTGAGAGCGATGAGTAGATGGATCTGTCTAAGTATTAAAATGACTGATGTCATGATAGTTTCTTGATAAGCATATGTATTTCTCAACTAATTGTTTGTTTTTAAGAGAATTATTAACATTGTTGTATACAACAATGTTAATGAATACTAATTCTCTTAAAAACATGTGAAAGGAATATCATATTGTGTTGATGCTATCACTTTCTGATTTACTGACATCATTACAGTTGACTTTTATTTTGGTACAAGTAGAAATTGTACCGGATATATATGTTTTGATTTTTTCGTGCACGTGCGATATATACGTTCATCACCTTTTAATTTTCCGAACTAAGAGGTAACACGATAATAACTGTCCGGTACTGTTGCCACTCTCTCTCTCATGACAAACGTGCTAGCAAAGCATGGGATTTAAAAAAAGCCTTTTTCCTATCCTGTTAATGGTAATAGTAGTCTTTTCATTACTGACGCGACACACAAGGATCTCTGGTGATGACAAAGTTATTCTGTTTAACAACAAACACAATATTAATACAGTTGACGATATAGCTAAATCGCTAGTTATTGTGACAGGATCGTCTTCTAACTTCTTTGAAGAAGTTTTAAGTATGATCGGATCTTTTCAACGCTATCTCAACGAAACAACTATCTTTGTATTCAACTTGGGACTGACTAGAAATCAATTCAGTAAAATCAACAAGATTCAGAATGTTAAAATAGTTTCCTATAAGTTCTCTGACTATCCTTATTTTGCTGGTACACCTGGTTTGGGTGGCTACGCTTTTAAAGTACATATTATAAACAAGATGTCTAAAAAGTATAATGTCGTTCTTTGGGCTGACACAAGTATTCGAATATTAAAACCATTTTCTAAAAGCCTCTTGAATAGACTTTTAGAGTTTCCTATTATTGCAGGATCTAGACACGAGGTTTCAGGTCGATCCATGGTTGCCTTTACAAAGGACAGTACTTTGAACTATTTGAATATGAGTCGCAAAGATGGTCAAGGTGTCATTGGTTTCGAAGCTAATAGTCTTATATTCAACTTTGCTAATGTTACAACACTCTTGCTATTAAACAAATGGGTAGACTGTGCTTTACACAAGGAATGTATGGTTGGTGTTCCAATCCTTCCCTCAGATCATTCTGGTTGTCAATGGAAACATAATATATCTGATATCTCATTTATTGGCTGTCACAGATATGACCAAGCTGCACTAAATTTACTGGCTATTAAAACATTTGGCAAAGACATAACTGAACAGATTGTCACTCCAGAAGCTGAGAAGACTTTTAGTGTTGAGAGATGGGCAAACAATGAGTACAATAAGTATATCATGTGGAAATGAAGGACAACAAGTTGATAACTTAACTTAAAATAAAATTTACATATTATTATGACAGACCACAAATAAGCTTCTAGTCCAGCTGTTGCATTCAGAAAATATGTTTTAAATCCAAAGACATAATTAATCTTTAGGTTTGTTGACTTTTGTGATCCATCTTAGGAATGTGGGCAGTGTTTGTGTGCAAGTATGAAAAGTGAATGTACAGTCTTGCAAAATGGCTTTTTCAAATTATACAGCTAAAGAAAGGATTAGTGTAATGCATGACAAACCATAAACTACGTGCAATAAGTGAGATCTACTGCTTTGGCTATGAACCATTGAGGGTATTACTAAAATTTTATATAGATATTCCTTCTCATCAAGCCACAACAGTATCAGATCATATATAAGCTAATAATATTATGTATATAGAAAGAAGTGAATACTTCATCTTATATCCACTAATCACAGAGATATGAGTTTATTCACAATCTACTGGCTTTATATACTGCACAATAGAACACCCCCTTTAAATAATATATATATATATATATATATATATATATATATGGTGTTTTTGAATGATTTCCTCCCTTCTGGTTTAACATTAAATAGATTAAGAAATACTTTATACTGTATGTGACCATATTACAGTTTTTCATTTTAAGTAAAACGAAAAAGTAGTGTCAGTGAAGGAAGGTAATGTACATTAAATATGAATGCTGAAAATACAAAATAAATTAGTAAAAGTACACATCACACTAGAAGACAGTAACTGTGTTTTATGAATGTTTAGCAATAGTTGTATACAACATAATGTCTCTGTGCATTACTATACAATGCAAGACACATTTTAGCTGTCTAATGTTGCTTTTTCCATGCAGAAGATTAAAGGAGTAAGATGTGTCTGTTATAAATGATCCCTATATTGTACCATCTCTTCATATATATAGACAGTGCCATTGCCTATACTTGACATCTTTTTTCTAGTCACCAACAGGAGCTATGTTTATATGAACAACACAGAAATTTGTATAATGTTTGATTGCTATGACTTTGTTAAGAAAAAATTTATTTTTGGCAATGATAATAACTTAGATAAGCTTACAATATCATATTCAGCTGAGATACATTTAATTTTATAGTAATATATTAGTTACATGATTGGTAATTTTTTCTTGTGCCAGAAAAAGTGAGCTCACATTGTTTGAATACTTTAATTACTTTTTAGTTTTCACTGCAGTATTCATCCAAGCAGCTATTACAGGCATGAATGTAAAAAGAATGTAAGTTTAAGATTGTTGCACCAAAATTAATTAGTTAAACTGTCAATTAACATTGAAGTTATTCCTAGCAAAAATACCTCTCATGCTAAAAAGCATTCATCTTCACATTGTTCTCCACACTATATATCACCTTCTAATCACTGATACCATCACCTTTTAATCACTGATATCATCACCTTTTAATCACTGATATCATCACTTTTTAATCACTGATATCATCACCTTTTAATCACTGATACCATCACCTTTTAATCACTGATACCATCACATTTTAATCACTGATATTATCACCTTCACTGTACCAATTTGCCTACTCCTATATTCCTATTTTGTCTACTTAATGTTAAAAAGTACTATTTTGCTTACATACTAAAATAAATTGACACTATTATTATTACTGATATTTAAGATTTATTTAATGTTTTTTTTTTATGAATAAAAAATATTAAATTGTATACTTCAGTTGTTAGTAGTCAACATACAGTCCTCTACTAAAATAGTGTATCTGCTAAAATGAGTCTTTAACAAGTTATTTTGTGATCCCTATTGACTTCTACTAAGTGGATGTGTATACTAACTGTTGTTACAATGGCTCCACCTCTTTTGCCATTGTTCACTTTCAATTACTTAAACAAATTCATACACAATTTGCTTACCTAACTATGTATTTAAAATTTCTGTGCTGTATGCAGAATTCGAGATGCATGGTTAAACGAATCATTCTCATGTACATTTCAATGTCTTCAAGAAGAGTTACCAATTAATCACAATTAATGATATAACAGTTGTTATCACTAAATTCTATAGTTTTATATTTACTCTCAACATAGTGACATGTTTCTAAGTGTACTATTGTTTGTTTTTTACTAACTGTGATATTGTTAGAGTTAAATTCTATTAATTTAGTCGATAAAGTGGTTCTTCTTTTAGTTCAGAGTAAACAAAACAGGAATAACCAAAACCATTAAATAGTATTAGTTTATTAGAAGGCAAGACAATTTTGTTATAACTCCAGGGGGTCTTCATCCAATAAGATGTTACAAAAATTATCAATTCTATGATAAGTATATTCAAATCACTACATTGCATGTGTACCAGTAGTGCTAGGTTTACAAGTAAAAAATGAGAATAATGGACATGACACAAACAACCACCTTGTAAGTTAACTAAACGAGCCCCACCCTAAAATGTCAATGGATTATGAATATTGTTGTTTGTGGGTGTTCGTAACTCCCACAGTTTCAGGTCAGCAAAAACAGAAAATAGTTATGGCAAAGAAACAAGTTGATGTAAAGCTATTGATATCCTTTCTAACTCAGGCTCAACTAGGTAAGGTCGATAGAAAATTATCTTCTTTACTATTAAGTATGATTGCTGACTAGTACTGTTTGAGTACTAGTTATCATTGAATATTTTTAATTTCTTTCTTAGATATCACTCACTTGAGTGATGTATTGGAAGTCTTGAACAAGTTTCCATATCGAAGATGGTTCAAGTTAGGTCTGTTGTTGGGTATACTACAGCCTACACTAGCAAAGATCGAAGCAGACCACCGTAATGATGTAACTCGATGTCTTCAGGAGTGTATGACTTGTTGGTTGAGAAGAGTTAACAAGGTAGATGAGAAAGGAAGACCATCATGGGATGTACTAGTTAGTGCTTTGAAGAAGATGGAAGAAAATGCCGTTGCTGAAAACATTACACAGACAGGTATGATATGATACTATATGTATAGCTTGACTTATATATTGAAAATAATGATAATTTAATAGTAAAAGGAGAAATGCAGTCTGCTGCACAAGTTCTGATCTATCCTGTCCAAATGTCACAGCTGTTATATAGTGAGAGATGTATCAGTGAAGCAATCCTAGATGAGGTGGAGACACTAGAGGTCTCAGTTGATAATAAGAGAACAACACTCTTATCTGCTGTACGTACTGCAGTGTCTTCTGATCACAAGAATATCAAAGTACTAGCTAATGTGATGTCTAAATTTGAAGAGACAAGAGAATTAGCAGATAAACTACTCAACCAGTATTGTTAGTATTATTATACACACAATGTGATAGTTTTAGTTGTAAATTCTTTTTTACTGATCAGATCAAACATTTCCAGAAGATCTGGAGACATCAATGTCATTAGCTAGTGCTCCTTATGATGTAATAACAGGTCCCAGTGATCAGATTAGTCCTGAACAATGTGCTAGTGGTATTCTCTGTTGTCACTATGCCAGTCTATCCCAGTCTCTTCATGATCCTATTGGTGTAGCACAACTACTGTATCATGAAGATTCAACAATAATATCAGATGATATACTAACTAGTATAGAAACTATTGGACGATCTGAGGAATCAGAGAGAGGGACAGTTTTGTTAAAAGCAGTGCGTAGAGCTGTTCATGTCAGTCATCGTAACTTAGAGGTGTTTGCTAGTGTACTTAAGAGATTTCCAAAAAATGTTCCATTAGCTAATGCCATCTTAGCTGATTACAGTAGGTTATTTACTGTCTAATTATTGTCATGATTTTACCACTCTTGCAGAGAAAGAATTTGAAACAGCTTTGCAAGATCTGGATTCTTCAACTAGTAAAGGTATATATATGTGTGTATATAAATTAACCTCTTATCATATAGCAAGCTCATAAAACAATCTAATCATGCCTTATTTTATTCATCAATGTAGTTAGAACAGACACAAACAGAAGTACTGAGATATCCAGTAATTCTGATACATATCAGAGTAAGAATATCCTCTATCTTTAATATAACTTTAATTGTTAATTCTATGATAGCTACAACAGAAGTACTAATTCCATCATATATGGAGCCTACATTTAAGTGGATTCGAAAAGAGTTTGCAAAAGCTGTTTTAGATATTTCTTCTTTAATTGCCAAAAGTGTACCTCCTATTAAGGAAGTTAAAAGATTACTTCACCGATTTCCTGAATTGAAATTGGAGCTATCTAATGTTGATAATATTGATGACATCCTGGAAGTTGTTTGTGACAAGTGCACATTGATTGGTATTAATTATCTAGAAACAATAGTAGAATACTTCAAAATTGAGAAAGCTAAATCACACATCAAATCATACCAGGAAATTGTTGAAACATTCTCAAAACAAGTATCAGTTGAGCTCTGTCTTGGTGAAAGCTTTCAAGTCTCAAAAGTCCCTTCTCCTCTCAAATGTGAGACAGCAAAATTTATCCTTGACTGGGATCCTACTGATGACTATGTATTGAAAGATATTAAAGATATTTTAGCAGTCTCATTTAAAAGATTAGCCAAAAGAGTAAAAATAGTTGTGATCAAAGAAGGCAACTCCATCACTGTGGTCTGTACCTTTCCGCTCAGTCTACTTGGTCCACTCATTGCCATCGCTCAGGAAACTATTGAACTAGTGAGGAAGAGAGGATTGATTCGACTCTCTATTGGTCCTTGTGTCATTTGGGATATCAACAGTAGAGATCAGGTATGTATAAACTTATACTACAACAGTAACCATGTGTTTATGATATAGGAGATGAAATCTTTGGCGATGGACATAAAAGAGAAACAGATACATTTTGAGAGGCAGCTGCAGACACAGTACACAGTTAGCAGGAGAAAGACTCTGGAAATTGAAGATTTGAAATACAAACTCAAACAGCAGGAAGGTAAATTCATACTTATTGGCATGTATGTTATTAGTATTAATGCAATATTACATGCACAATTGCACATTATTGTCTATTAGTCAATGTAGAGGAGCTTCAGTTAAAGTCTCAAATGTCAGAACTAAAAGAGAAACAAAAGGAAATTGAGAAATTGAAGTTGACTATTGAAGAAAAGGAGAGTAAGAAATATTAATTAAATGTTATTAATTTATTTTAAAAGATTAATGTACATAATGATTGTGAACAATTATAATAAAGCATTGCTTACAAGCTTTTTATTTATGTCAGGAGTTTAGCAAATCCTTTTTGCAATTTTTACCACCACACTAACACATTTATTACATTCATATCTTAGTGTGAAATTAATAAATCATCATTTTATCATTTCACACACCTATTTACAGAAACTGTTCAAGAAATATTAGAAGACAATCAAAAAGATGATGTGAAGTTGAGAACTAAACTTGAAGTACAGGAGATAACAATTAATGGGAAGACAATAGAGATAGATGATTTAAAATCTATTCTTGGAGACAAAGAAGGTATATAACATTACAAGTAGTATATCATAAACTATACTCTATTTTAGTTGAGCTACATTTATTGAAGCAGACATCAGAACAGCAACAAGTAGAGATCAAAGAGTTAAAATCTATTCTTCAAGAGAAGGAAGGTATCACTTAAGTTTTAAATTCTCTGATACTGTGTTATTTAATTTATTAATAATAATTATACAGTACAGTATTATAGAAGTAACTGTAAATATACATAATGCATTATATTAGATTTACTTACAATATTGTAGCTACCGAAAAAACATTAAAGTCAAGAGTAATAGAAAAAGAAGTAGAGATAAAGTCTCTACAGGAGATGGTCATTTCACTTAACTCAAAATTAAAAGAGAGTGAAAAAGACAAAAGTTTTCCAGAGAAGAGCACAAAAGGTACCTGATTTATTTATGTGATTATGTAGTTACTTATTTTATTTAGGTGAAGTTTTTTTGACATCTGATACTGATGATGATACTGTCCTACCTGTTGAACCACTTCATGTATCTCTTAAAGTAAAAAGTAGCCAAGAAGAGTTTATTACTAAAAGTAAGTACACTACATATATGTGATGATATTTTACACTATATATACTTTGTAGCATCAAAGATCAATGTTACTGATGATGATATAATAACAGAACCAGATGTTAAAGAGAAGTTTCCACATCATGTACAGGCTAGCCCTGTACCTTCTACAAGTGAAGGTAAGTCTAGTTTACACAAAGTTACTAAATAGTTATAATATTATATATATTATGACTTATCCTGATTATCCAAATGCATTCTTTAAAAGAAATTTGTCGAAATGTTTATTCAGGGGAGGACAATAAATAGTGCATAGTACGTATTGAAGATCTCCTACATTTACTAGAAGAACTACATGATGAGTCGTTCCATTTGAAATCTTTTAAATACTAAAATTAAAACATTATTAAACCTATGCTCTTGTAGTGAATGTAGATGATCTTCGTAACCACATCCATTTATTAAAATTTCAAATATATTCATTGATAAAGAGCCTATATTTAAATTAATATTTTCAATAGAGTAGTAACATAGTAACATAGGGAAAACTTCAATATCTTTATTTGGTAGAATCGGAGATTAAAGCGTTGTCAAAAAAGACAAAAGATGACATACCAATAGAACCAGAACCAGAAGTTAAAGAGAAACCATTAGGTTTTCTACAGTCTCTATTTACAAGAAAAAGTAAGATGTTATTGTTCAATTGATTTATTTACTTTTAATATACTCCGCATCACAAGACCATAACAACATGAAATTATTCAAGATTTGAAGCCATGTCCATATAATAATATTAACCACTAAAAGTCTGAAAATAAAACCTAAATCTTAAAAGACTCTTTAATATTATCAGTATAGTGTAGTAATGAGATCTATATGCTTCGAAGAAGACCTTATAAATGTATTTTTTAATTAGAGTCACAGCCAATGAAAGATGACATATCAAGTGAACAAGAGGATAAAGAGAAATCATCAGGTCCTCTACAATCTCCAACAGGTAGTATATATTAGTCTTTCAGCTAATTCCATGTGTTCACTATTAAAATACTTTGCATCATAAGGCCAATAGTCATTGACCCCTTGGAGCCACATCCATTTATTACTTAGAGACACACCCACTCAGAGGATAAACTGAGATGTGATGTGTACCCACCTGCCAATGTATCTAGTACATTTCTTAGCATCAAAAGTATGATCTAATAAGTAAATAGTTGTGCTAGTTTTCTCTTAAAGCATAAAAATTCTTAGTCATTATAATGAATACCAAATTCAATAGTTGATCGTGTGTTGTCATAGCAATGAAGTAATTTATTTGGTTATGTCTGAATGGGCAACTAGCAAGGAGACTGGTGTGTTTCTAGCTAACAATCTGTTGACTACTTTATACTTCTAATATGTTACATATCTTTAATGTACTTATGATATTATTACTTAAATGCAAACATGTTAAAATTTAATTAGTCAGGTAACCAACATGTTATCAGATTGCAAGATGGCAATAGACTGTGTGAGACTTTGTGGAAATAGTTAAATGGTTCAAGGGTTTTCATTAGAAGTAGATTATTATTATGTAAACAAATATTATGCTTGCTTATTTGACATCAAATATACTCAATTTGTTTGCTTGCTTGCTTTAAGCCTCAGTTAAATACTGTGTGTAATTACTCTATTGTTTACTGATTGGTCTTTGTTTTGTACATGGCTGGGGCATTGTAGTTACTATCAAGTGTAATTAATAGTGTCATCCCTATATAATTATGTATAGTAAAAATAGCCTGAAGACCCCGGATTTACTATGCCTTTTATGTTAGAATGTGTATAGCTGTTATCGTGTGTGTGAAATATTATATAGTAACTATGTTTTATTCTAGGAGACACTGAAAGCATTCAATGGAATGAAAAGAACCTCTTTGGGGCTACAGTTACACTTACTTCACCTACTGTGGCAGAATGTAAAGAAGTGGTACGTCAACTAAAGAGACAACAACACACAACATGGAGGATTGAACTGTACTCATTATCTCGTGACAGTTTATTAACAGTATTAAGTAACCTCAATGAATGTCCAGTGAGAGTCCTTTATGTAAGGAACACTCGTTTTAATCATGCTCGCTGTGTCAGTGAACTAGTAAAAGTAATGACTTACAACAAAACAATGAAGTGCCTACGTCTTTACTCCTCACCTCTCTTACCAGATACATATCATTTACTAACTGCTGCTCTTTCTAGTAATAAAACACTCACTACATTACACTTGTGGTATGACAAGAATGTTACTGACAATGACATACCTCACATCTGTGACCTTATCACAACAAATACAACATTAGAATATCTGTATCTCTATGACTGTCCAAATATCACTGAATCTGGCATACAAAAAATACAAAAATAATTAGTTCATAATAAGAGTTTGGTTCGTTTTTTCATTAATGGTAGTACACTCCGTTCTTAGTAGTTATTTTTCTACTAGTGTTGCTATATTTTGACGAAAAGAAATTTGATTATGTCAATTATTAGTTAAAAACTTTAGTGTCCAGTTCTTTGTCTTCTAATAAAATAATAATTTTCATAATTCACTTCTCCATACAAACTCAAGTTGAACTGACCACACCTACATTAATTAATAATAAAAGTATTTGCTGTGCCATTGTTCAAACATAATATGTAGTTTGTGGATTGCTTGATATTCTGTTACTATAATATATAATAACAATATATTATGTATTATAGTAGCAAATTTTGCAATAATATATTATATAAATAAGACAATATTGTTTTGTTTCTACAACCTGTCATGGATATCAATGTATTACATAAACTAGATAAAATTTGTACACTGAAATAAAACTGAATGAAACAAGGATATTTGTTCACAGGTGTCCTATTATAGATCTTAGAGTAAATAAATTTATTTGATCATAAAAATTATCTATGATTCTATTTCCATTTAGTCACATATACAAATATACTGATTTACAATAATACAAAGAGTACTTTACTCCCTATCTCTCTTGCATACCTAACACACTACAGATGATTAGTAGTAATCCTCTAATAACACTACACTCTCTAAAATAACATTACTAGTTCCTGGTATGTGACCTTACAGATGATTAGTAGCAATCTCTTTAATAACACTACACTCTCTAAAATAACACTACTAGTTCCTGGTATGTGACCTTACAGATGATTCGTAGCAATCTCTTTAATAACACTACACTCTCTAAAATAACACTACTAGTTCCTGGTATGTGACCTTTCTGCTATGATAATGCATATGACCCTAATAGGGTCATATGTAGAAAACCACAGGAGAGGAAATACTTTCTCTCCTGTGTTTTTCTATTCTGATATCTCACATCATGGGACAAAGAGAAATCTACACATTGCAACTATGTCCTTAGTCAATGTGAGCTCCTACTGTTATTGGGCTAACAGGTATCTGTTCTGGCTCCATGAATATTGATGCACTAACAAAACTGGTTGATTTCTTTACTGGCAAAGGTCATCCAATTCTGATTATTTTAACTATAGTACAACATTTGAAGGAGTTTATAAAAACATCTAGAGAAGCTTTAATTTCTATCCTCAAACAGAACAACATGTACTTATACTATGATCAAGAGAACACTGATCAGTACTCTGAACATAAGGGTTTCTGATTTCATATAGATGGTGTATTGGGAGATGTGTATACACCTTTTATAGAACTGGATCATTAGCACAGCTTGCATTAGAAGCTGCATATATGTTTTAAATAGAGATGGGTCATGAACACAGTTTGATCAAAGAGAAACCTGGTCCAGTATTTGATTTCAAACTGGACTATGTCTCTTCAATTGTCATCAGTGGCTACAAATGGGCAAGTAGCCAATGGTCTTGTGGTATTTTTATGACCAAGACAGGAATGTTGATGAATGCTGCAGTATTCTCTGAACCATTCCAGCCCACAGCTTCAGGATCTCGTAATGGTCTTTCAACATTGGTATTATGGACATTCATCAGTACACATTCCTATGACAAACAGGTCAAGATGATTGCTGGATGTCTACAGTTAGCTGAGTATGTAGTAGAGAGACTAAAGGAATTGGAAAAGGAGATATCTACTGAACTATGGATTCATCGTTCTACATTGTCACTAGCTGTTGTGTTCAGAAAACCAAATGATAAATTGATTTATAAATATAGTCTATTTTGTAAGACTGTCTATATAAACAACGAAGAATGTTATTACTGTCATATTTATGTAATGCCTAGTGTGACACAATACGCGAATGATCAACTTATTGATGAGTTAAACAAAACAGATGCTTTTATGTAATTAACACTATTACTTTTGTCAAACTATTAACCTTTATTCAAACTCTGTGTTAATTGTAGTTATATTCTTCTAAGTCAATGTACCACATTAATAATATTAAATATTAATAGCATGTAATTACATGTAAAACATTTTTTACTCATAATAGATGAAATGTAGTGACATATAAATAAGTAAACTATGCTATGATTATCACAGTTGAATATTCAGTATTATATATTATATATATTATTTATTAATATGATAGTACAGTCATTGATATGTAAACACATCATAAGATTACAACTAGTGTAATGAATGTACTATATAAACTAATTTAATAATGGATAAATGTTAACAAATGGACACATAGTAGTATATTATAGAGTCATTGCTTAATGTCAAGTTAGTGCATCATTTCCACATTATTTTAGATTTATCTATGGCATTCAATACTATACATTACCTTGACATAATGATCTTATAGTTATATCTTAAAGTAATGAATGGTCTCTCTATTTTCCCACATAACATTCTATCATGATCACTTCAATCTCCTCCTACAAGATTCTCTAGACAATATCATTATAACAATGTCTAGTTCTTTTCGCTTCATCTTCTGCTTCTCTTCATTCCCTCCATTTGTTTTCTGTGGAACACTGTCTAGTGACCTTAATCCTGCCATTTATTATCATCACTTAAAACAATGTTAAAGCATCACTTGTACCATTCATAGTAACTTAATTGCTGTGTACTATATAGAAATATCTCCTCTCGTTTTATTCCATTATATTGTTTGCATTCTGTCTATCAGCCTGTGTACGTTATTGAGTGTTTTATTAGTACGTGATATGAAACGAAATATAACGTTGAGTGGGTGGGCACTCATATTAGTCTGACCCTTCACCTCAAAGGTCAGCGAACGTAGAGCTATGGCGAAGAAACAAACTGATGTAAAGCTATTGATATCTTTTCTGAGTCAGGCTCAACTAGGTAAGTAGCTAGATAATTGTCTTTTGTAATATAAACCTACGAGTATTGACTGGATCAGTCATATCAATGAGGTATTTTTTTAATTACCTCCTCATCAGATATAACTCACTTAAGTGATGTATTGGAAGTCTTGAACATGTTTCCATATCGAAGATGGTTCAAGTTAGGTCTGTTGTTGGGTATACTACAGCCTACACTAGCAAAGATTGAAGCAGACCATCGTAATGATGTAACTCGATGTCTTCAGGAATGTTTAACTTGTTGGTTGAGAAGAGTTGACAAGGTAGATGAGAAAGGAAGACCATCATGGGATGTACTAGTTAGTGCTTTGAAGAAGATGGAAGAAAATTATGTTGCTGAAAACATTACACAGACAGGTATGTTATAATACTATATGTATAGCTTGACTTATATATTGTAAATAATGATAATTTAATAGTAAAAGGAGAAATGCAGTCTGGTGCACAAGTTCTGATCTATCCTGTCCAAATGTCACAGCTGTTATATAGTGAGAGATGTATCAGTGAAGTGATCCTAGATGAAGTGGAGACACTAGAGGTCTCAGTTGATAATAAGAGAACAACACTCTTATCTGCTATACGTACCGCAGTGTCTTCTGATCACAAGAATATCAACGTGCTAGCTAAAGTGTTGTCTAAATTTGAAGAGACAAGAGAATTAGCAGATAAACTACTCAAACAGTATTGTAAGTATTATTATACACATAATATGGTAGTTATATAATTGCGTTAAATATAATTATGATAATTTCTTCTTTATATTAATCAGCTCTAACATATCCAGATGACCAGGAGACATCATTATCAATAGCTAGTGCTCCTTGTGATGTAGTAACAGGTCCCAGTGATCAGATCAGTCCTGAACAGTGTGCTAGTGATATTCTTCGTTGTCACTATGCCACTCTATCCCAATCTCTTCATGATCCTGTAGGTGTGGGGCAACTCCTCCATTTTGAGGACTCAATAATAATATCAGAGCAAACACTAACTAATTTAGAATCTACAGGACTATCTGAATCAAAGAGAAGAATAGTCTTGTTGAGAGCAGTACGTTATGCTGTCCGTACCAAATATAACAAGCTAGAGGTGTTTGCTAGTGTGCTTCTAAAGTTTTCCAATAACGTTCCATTAGCTAATGCTATATTGAAAGATTACAGTAAGTTACTTGTAGGTAGTATGGTGTACTTTATGCTTATCATTAACTGTGTGTGCTTATTTTAATTAATTTAGCAACTACTGTAATAATTGCTAAAGTAGTATATCTAAAATTTCAAATGTAATTAGATCAAATTAGGAATGGCTCAAAAGAGTTTTATTAAAATAAGCAGACATTTATAAATTTTTACATTATAGTACAGTAGAACCTCCCATATTAATGGACTCCCCAAATAGTATAAACCTCCATAACATGGACAAATTTTCTGGTCCCAATGGAACTGTCTTGCATACAGTGATGATGTGCCCTTTGTAATACAGAACGTCCCTATTTCATATGATGGATGTTTTAATATGTCCAGATACATTATAATCACTACAAAATTACAACAGATGTGGACATGCTTGACTTCATAAAGAAATATAATTACTTAAGTATTTGCTGTATTCAGGACACTATCCTAGTCCAATTGGGTTCAGATTAGAGAGGTTCCACTGTATACACAATTAATAGTTGGTTTAACATATAAGTATTTTTTATATTAAAGAGAAAGAATTTGAAGTGAAATCTAACGAAGAACCATTACCTAGTTTTGTTAGCACTAATAACTCCACTACAGACCAACGTAAGTACATGTAGTAAGAATGGAGTGATATAAACTTTTGTGTCAATTTTATAGTTACAACTGAAGTACTAATTCCTAAAAGTATGAAACCAACTTTTAAGTCGATTAGGAAAGAGTTTGCTAAGGCCATTTTCAATATTCGTTCATCTATTGCTAAAAGCCAACCATCTCTACAAGAAGTTAAAAGCTTACTTTACAGTTTTCCTGACCTGAAGCCCGAGTTAGCCAGTGCTAAAACACTTGATGATATCCTGAATCTGGTGCATGACAAATGTACATTGATTGATATCACTTATCTAGAAGCTATTGTAGAGCAGTTTAACATTGAAGAAGCAAAGTCACACATCAAAGAATATAAGGAAATTGTAGAACATTTCTCACAAGAAGTAGCAGTTGAACTATGTCTTGGTCAAAGTTTTTTAGTATCAAAAAATCCTTATCTTCTCAAATGTGAGACAGCAAAATTTGTCCTCGACTGGGATCCTGCTGACAACTACACATTGAAAGATATTGAAGATATTTTAGTTGTCTCCTTAAAAAAATTAGCCAAAAAGGTCAAAATAGTTGTCATCAAAGAAGGTAACTCCATCACTGTCATCTGTACCTTTCCACACACTCTACTTGGTCCACTCATTGCCATTGCTCAAGAGACAATTGAGCTAGTGAGGAAGAGAGGATTAATTCGACTCTCTATTGGTCCTTGTATTATTTGGGATATCAACAGTAGAGATCAGGTATATATGAACTTATACTACAACAGTATCCATGTATTTATGATATAGGAGATGAAATCTTTGGGAATGGAAATAAAGGAGAACCAGAAAAAATTTGAGAAAAGGTTGGAGACACAGTATGCAATTAGCAGAAGAAAGAATCTGGAAATTGAAGATTTGAGAGCTAAACTGACACAGCAGGAAGGTAACAGGACTATAATTGTAGAAATCCTTTAAAGTTGGCACAGTAAGACATTGACTTTGAAAAGCTTGTATACGATGTCCAGAGGCTAGGAGCATAGAAGAAACTATAATTATAAGCTTCCAACTCTGACAAGTCACATGATAATTAATGTAATACTTGTATAGTAAAGATGCTTAATCATTGAGTGTACATCTGTGGTTAGAGTATATATAGTTAAATGTTATTAGTTTGTTGTTTTAACTTGTCACATACAATAATACAAGCTGAAAGTATAAAAATGTATATATTGCTGGATAGCTATAAATAACTGTAGGTTTGCACGTGAGGAAATAAAGGTATTAATGCTTCACTATTTCTGTACATTATACTGTATTTGTTACATTATTAATATTTTGTAATATTAGCTGATAAAGTGGGGTTCCAGTCAGAGACACTAATGTCAAAATTAAAGGAGAAAGACAAGGAGATCAATGCATTAAAATTAGCCCTTAAAGAAAAAGAAAGTAAGGAAACACGAAATGCTACAATATGGTATGTAATATTACATAGTGGATCATTTAGGCTATGCAGGGTTAAATAGCAGTGGTTTTACAAATTAATTTTGTAAAGTTTTTATCATCACACCCACACATTATATTACATTCATTTCTTAATATGAAGTTCATAAACCATCATAATTTATCATTTCAAACACCAATTTGCAAGCAGTTCATTGCCAAATTAACCCAACATTGATATAAATTAGTGTCTATTAAAATATTTTATGTATATAGTGTATTGGGTAATATTGAAGTACAATATATTTTACAGAAACTGTTCAAGAAATGTCAGAAGACAGACAAAATGATGATGTTAAGTTGAGAACTAAACTTGAAGTACAGGAGATAACAATAAATGAGAAGACAATGGAGATAGATGATTTAAAATCTATTCTTGGAGACAAAGAAGGTATATAACATTACAAGTAGTGTATCATAAACTATACTCTATTTTAGTTGAGTTACATTTATTGAAGCAGACATCAGAACAGCAACAAGTAGAGATCAAAGAGTTAAAATCTATTCTTCAAGAAAAGGAAGGTATGTAATATTAAATTATCCCTCATACTAGCTCTTATGTCACAATATAAACATATTATAATATATAGTACATGTAGTATTACCATCTGGCAGTATTGTATAATGGATATAACTCTCCTAGCTTCAGAGAAGACAATAAAGTCAAAAGTAGTAGAGAGAGAAGAAGAAATAAAGTCTTTACAGGAAATGATTGTATCACTCACCTCAAAATTAAAAGATAGAGAAAAAGATACAAGTGTTCCAGAGAAGAGCACAAAAGGTACCTGATATATTGATGTGATTATGTAGCTACTTATTATATTTAGGTGAAGCTTTTTTGACATCTGATACTAGTACTGATGATGATACTATTCTACCAGCTGAACCACTTCATGTATCTCTTAAAACAAAAACTAGTCAAGAAGAGTCTATTACTAAAAGTAAATACACTACATATATGTGATGATATTTTACACTATATATACTTTGTAGTGTCAAAGATCAATGTTACTGATGATGATATAATAACAGAACCAGATGTTAAAGAGAAGTTTCCACATCATGTACTGCCAGTACCTTCTACTAGTGAGAGTAAATTTAATATAAGTATAGCTACACTACATTTTAAACCCCTTAATGAAATCTTTGGCAAATTAATTTAAAAACAATGCAATCAACTCTTTCAATGATGTTTAGATAAGTGGTTACTATACCTTTGTTTGTCACACCTATTTAATACAAATTTGACACACCCACTGAATTTCTTTTTATATTATCACTAGATCTAAAGTAGTGATATAATGAAAACATTTCATGTTTTATTTAGTAGAGTCAGAGATGACAGTGTTGTCAAAAGTAACAAAAGATGACATACCAATAGAACCAGAACCAGAGGTTAAGCAGAAGCCATTAGGTTTTCTACAGTCTCTATTTACAAGAAAAAGTAAGTAAATGTTATTGTTTTAACTGATGTATTTAGTATTAATATACTCTTCATCAAAAGACCCATAGCCACAAAATGCAACAATCTATTTATAGAGACATAATCATAATAAAAAATTAACCTAAAGATAAGAATACTATATATTATTGTCAGTATATTGAATAGTAGTGAGATCTATACTAAGGAGACCATCTTTATTTGTTAGAGTCACAGCCAATGAAAGATGACATTCCAATAGAACAAGATGATAAGGAGACATCATCTGGTGTTCTACAACTCCCAAAAGGTACTCATGTTATTATTTTAGTTAACTCCATTATTGTGTTCACTATTAAAATGTTCAGCATCAAAAACATTCACACCCATTTGTCTCATCCTCAGCCTACCATGCCCCATTGTGAAAAGTAGTCTGGTATCTTTGCTTAATTTTCTTGGGACAAAAAATAATATGGACATTGGTATTGTTGTGTCCAATGAAATTGCTCTTCAAATCTTGGAAAATGAATATTATTATTATCACAGATCATCTAAAACTAGAGTTATTATTTTTAGGGAACAGCACCTGGGACAATAAACATTATAATTGCAACATTTAAGACTTCTTGTCCCAAGAAAATCAACTCAAAACACCAGACTACTTTTGCTGTGAGGTGTGATAGTTACTTCATGTGTTTAGTTACTTAGTTGCTAAATGAGTAAGTCCTGCCTTCATATATGACTGACGTAACAGGTTACTGTCAGCATTAATCAAATGAGCCATTCATGGTATTTGTGTCAACATATATCATAAAATATGTACAGTAGGAATAGCTATGAATGACTAAATCTTTACTATCTACTGTTGTATATAGTGTCTGCATTACATCAATCATGACTAAACTCATATTAGTAGTACTGAACAAAATAGTCATATCAATGGCTATATATACAGCTAGTTAGTAAAAATAATGATAGTAAGACAATAATAATAATAATAATAATAATAATAATAATAATAATAATAATAATAATCTGTAGTAGTAATTCAGATAATTATTAAATTCAATGGCAGGAAATCCATAGATTATTACAGTAGCTCCACCCACTTTGTCTGCAGTGAAATTTTGATTATCATTTCACAACTTCTATCAATGTTGATAGGATATCAAATAATTATTGTTTCAAAAAAATATTGAAGTACATTATAAATGACATAACTTACATTATGATATCATATCACAACACTATATTTAATGTTTTATTACATCATGACATTTTTAAAGTAAAAGAGAAATGTCAATCAGTTGATATAAACACACAAAAGACAAGTCAAACAAAAACTCTGTTACCAGACATCATGATGATTCATGCTTGAGTGTTGCTTCTTAATTACGCGTGATCTTGACTAGTGATATAACTGAGTCATCCTCACTGACGTCTATCAGACAGTTCAGTACCTTGTGTGTCCGTCTCAATAGTAGATAGTGACGTCCCCATCCTGGTAGATCATCTAATATAGTAAATTATTAGTATAACACTCAGTAAATTTAAGTCCGTTTTGTGGAATCCGTTCATCTCCGTACATCATTGCTATAGTAACCTAACACTAGTAATGGCGTCGTCTTCTTCGTTAGGCCTTGACAATCGTAGTTGAGCATGTTAGAGTGTGTGTATAGCTATTGTTGTGTGTGTAAAATATTATATAGTAACTATGTTTTATTATAGGAGACACTGGAAGTGTTCAGTGGACTAGCGATAGTGTTACACTTACTTCATCTACTGTGGTGGAATGTAAAGAAGTGATACGTCAATTAAAGAGACGACAACACACAACATGGTATATTGTACTCAAGTCATTATCTCCTCAAAGTTTACTTACAATATTAACTGATATTGATGGATGTCAAGTGAGGGGACTTGATATAATGAACACTCCTTTTGATAGTAACTGTGTCAGTCAACTATCTCAAGTACTAACTTATAACCAAACAATGGAGGAACTACATCTTTCCTCCTCACCTCTCGTACCAGATACTTACCACTTATTAACAACTGCTGTAGTTGGTAATAAAATAATCAAGAGATTATACTTGTGGAATGACAATAATATTACTGATAAAGACATACCATATTTCTCTAATCTCATTATTAACACTAAAACATTACAAGTACTATATCTCTTTGGCTGTCCTAAAATTACTAAATTTGGTAAACAACAATTACAAAATGTTTGTGTTAACAATAATAGTTTGAGTGTGTGGTTTGATGGGGAAAGACTCCATTAATTATTAGTTATTTTTGTACTATTGCTGATATCTTTTTACTAAAAATAAATTATTTCAAATTCAAATAAGTCAATTATTAGTTAAATACTATAGTTTCCAGTTCTTTGTCTTCTAACAAAGTTAACAATTTTTATAATTCACTTCTTCTCTAGAAAAACTCAACTTCTCTACTTGACAATTGACCACGCCTACATTAATTAATAATAAAAGCTTCAATATCGTTATTTCTAATATTTACAAATACAATTATAACAAACAAACTAGACTAAATTCTACATTAATAGGCCTCTAGTTAGTAGCTATATAAAATTAAATATTATCGCTACGTCTAATACCACTAATTACTACTGCTAATAAAAAATCCATTAATTAAAGCCAATTAATTTGTCAAATCACCTAAAAACTTATTTCCTACACACACAGTTCACTTAACAAATTAATATTATATTTAATAACACGTTCTATTTAATAATACACTCACTTTTAACAATTCCATGAAAGTACTGATCCATACATAATGAGAAGATTTCTTGATAACATTACAACTATTAACTTACTACTAAACAAACTTAGTTTCTATTAACAGTAGTAGACTCTATCTAGTAGTTAGCAGTTTTGCTAGTTAGTTATCTTCTATCATTAGTAGTTTCTAGTAAAGAAGGCTTAAAGCAGTAAAGGCTTAAGCAGCAAACTTTTTCTCACCAACAGCTGCTGAATTCTACAGCTGCTACTTTAATAGGTGTGGTGTGTAACTATGGAAAAATGCAAACCCGCGAGTAAACATGGCGGTTAGTTACTTAGAATAATATTGTATTATGCTTCTTGTTTGCACAGACTGGGGGATGAGGAGAAAATCTAAACACAAAGAAGAAGTAGACAATCTGACAATAGCTGTATAATGTTGACCAATATGACAGATCTGCTTGTGTAATTGAAGTATGAAAGTTGAATAATTTGATATGAATTGTTTAATCTGTTTTTGATATAATTATAATCTTTTTGTACAATGAAAACTCACTCTATACAATACACACAATATAACAAAGAGTTCAATATTCTCATATAACAACAATACACATATGAGTTATAATGAGTGTACTCTTTTAGATACAAAGAACTGAAAAAGAAAAAAACAGTTTTTACAGTTAACATTTCTTTTCTCTTACTCACCTTTCTAACTGCTCCAAAGGCCTGACCAAAAGATGATGTAATTTGTAATTGTTTTCCTATCCATCTAGGTAGTTTACTATGTACAGTAGAAGTAGAGTATCTAATAAAGTAAAGATTGTTTTATATTTAAACAGTTTTGATCACTGAGTTTATGATTTGGAGGGCAGTATGAATAAATGTGCAAATAAATACATGGACAGACAGATAGATGAATGGACAGATAGACAAATGGATGGACAGATGATGTATAAACATATATAGAAATAAACAGCTGTTCAACTAGTCAATGTACCTATGATCAATTAATATAATCACTGCATAGTCTTCAACATGACGTATAGCACGTCCTATTGATTGATTTACTGCCTTCATACATAAATTATCATAATGTACTTGACCAGGGAGTTTACCAGTAATACTCTTTGGCTTTATTAAGAGAATACATCAGCTTTAATAAATACATGATTGATACAATATAACATGATAGTACTTGCTCTATAAAGAGTACATTATACTTCAAGAATTAAACATTAGGTCAGAGAGGTTAATTGACATTAACAGGAATATATTAGTCTTTTTAGTGAGTATTTATTTATCCAAGTACTTAATATTCATTTTATTATTATTATATTAATATTAAGATCACTCTGTTAAATACAGAAACATTTAGTTGTAAGTTTATTTACCTGTGTAGAATTGAGATAGTCCATCTTTTCATTTAATTCAGGTGATTTTATATTAGGATATGGTAACCCAATCATCACAATACAACTATATAAAGAGATAATGGTATATATTATGACCAGGAAACCTTAGCCTCTATACTGTTGTCCATATGTCTGTCCATTTGTCATTTGTCTATCTATCCATCTATCACTCTATTCATCCATCCTTATGTCAATCCATCTCTTTGTCTATTCATCTATCTGTCCATTCTTTAATCCATTCATCCATCAATACTTACCGTCCTAAATTATCAGAGAAATTTATTCCTTCACTTAATTTTCCACCAACAACACACATCATTAATGCACCAGTTACTCCTTCTGTATTTGTACTATTAAACTAGAGAGAGAGAGAGAGAGAGAGAGAGAGAGAGAGAGAGAGAGAGAGAGAGAGAGAGAGAGAGAGAGAGAGAGAGAGAGAGAGAGAGAGAGAGAGAGAGAGAGAGAGAGAGAGAGAGAGAGAGAGAGAGAGAGAGAGAGAGAGAGAGAGAGAGAGAGAGAGAGAGAGAGAGAGAGAGAGAGAGAGAGAGAAAGAGAATGATAATTAGCATAGGTATGTCACTAACCTCAATACATCTTGCATATTGTGACAATATTAGTTCAACTTGACTGGCAAGTTTGGGTTCTCTGAATATCTAACAAAACACAGTGTTTTAATATTTTAATGTTTAGAACTTTCTGGAAATATTATAATTTCTAACACTCTATCTTATGTCATTATATCTAACCTGTTTCTTTTTATTGATCTTATGTACTAAACCAGACTGTTCCCATATTGAGAGAACATGACGTTCATAGTCATATGAAGGAAAGAAACAGACCACACCTCCTGGAACAACAGTACAAAGATTAGAAATGGTCCTTCCTAGCTCCTCAATCTACAATAAGATCAGTAGAATTCAAACTGTATTGATGTAATCATTACTTAAAATCAAAACAAGTAATTATAGAGTATGATCAGTGATCAGTAGAAATCAAAACTGTGTTAATCATTAATTGAATTAAGATCACCACATAGTGGTTACATTATGTCCTATGTGCTTTTATAAATTACTAATTCATAGTACATTTCATCAAAATGTCATGTCATCATTATATATATATATATATATATATATATATATATATATATATATAATATGTAGTATGATTTGCAATAAGGGACCACTTCTATCAAACCTTTTAAAAACAAAACACTTGTATGTATGTAAGTAAGGAATTTTTAATAAAATGCTTAATAACTTTTGTATTCAAGTTATCTATTGTTTTTAAACTGAGATATAACTTAGTAAACATCCATTGAAAAATGTATGGTTGTGTACACACTAATTACATGTTTTTGAGATGTTTTAACAGAAGTGGTCCCTTTTCTTAAATCAGCTCACACACATACACACACACATACTATATCTATCTATATATATATAGTGTCTATTTATAGTATCAATATATATAGTGTCTATTTATAGTATCAACAATATAAATAAACCATTTGAGGATTTTGTCTGCTCTGATAAGTGAAGTCAAACTGGAGACCACTGGGACCTTTAATGAGTACCAAAGGAAGAAGATGGTCCTCTCTAATCACATGACCTTTATAACAATAGAAGGACACAGTTACCATAGTTACATGTACTAACCACAAGAAAACTCTATAAATCTGCTTGGGGGGACTCCAGCTATAGTGAAGAGTTGATCCTTGAATTCAGACATCTGGATAAATGGATAGATGAATGAATAAATACTTGAAAATGGATGAACACATGTTGGATAAATGGATGGATGAATTGTAGGATGGACAAATAGACAGATGAATGAATAGATGGATGCACTTTTGTAGATGACATGTTTGAATGGATGGATGGATAAATAGTAGGATGAACTAATGGACACATGTTGGATAAATGGATGGATGAATTGTAGGATGGACAAATAGACAGATGAATGAATAGATGGATGCACTTTTGTAGATGACATGTTTGAATGGATGGATGGATAAATAGTAGGATGAACTAATGGACAGATACTCACTGGTTCCATTGTACCACCAGCTACAATAATAGCTCTAGTATCTTGTACTATACTACTAAAGTGGATTGACGGGTTCAATAACAGGTATTTCAGACTTGACTGGTTTGAAGAACCTGATTGAATAGAAATAGAATGTGGTATTTAAAATTTTGTCCACATACCACTCCATTTAATAACTATTCTACAATCTTTATCAGCATTTGTAAGAGACTCCAAAAATTGTTCAAATATCATCAAAGGAGATCTCGGTACTGACCCCTCTCCTTCAAACTTTGCCCCTTCTTGTCTCATTGTTGATATATGTACCTGTCTTGATAATTCAGAGGGTTTTGAGGTGGGTGTGGTCTTAGTTCCAGAGGTCTCCTCTATTAAGTATCTCTCAGTAAAACCATTTAACTAAAATAAAAATAAATGATACCAAATATTTGTAAGTAAGATACACTACACTTTAACTGATCAAGTAAAACTACATAAGGACACACTCTGTATTCAGGACACTTGTTCTAGTCCAATATTAATACTATAGAGCATTGTTCAACCTCTATATTGAAGACAACTCTCAATACTTTGACAGCTGTCAATAACATATAGTCTATACTAAGAATAGTTTCCAAGGTACAAAATGTTCTCACAATATAACAATATATAACAATATTTAATACTAACAGTTTTGAGGTAGAGAGAATAAAAAGAGACAAACTTTAATGATTACCTTCTTTGCTATTTCACTTCTTTTACAATAATGGAGTATCTAGTAGATCATATAATAATAATAAGTTATTAATTATAAATACCTTAAAAATATTAACATTATCAATTTTCGTCCTCATTAAAAACTCATTCAATCGAAGCAGTTCACTGTGTTCTGTAAAATATAATATACATTTATTATATGTATTTAATATTACATGTATTATATGTATTTAATATTACACATATTATACATGTATTATATGTATTATATTATTTAATATTAACTATAATATTATCAAGTACCTTCATCTTCTGATTGCTTGCTGATAGTAGTATTGGTTTGAGCCTGAGTGGTATGAGTACGGGTCTGCAGTAGTTTTTGGAATGCAGTAAGAATGTATAGAATTTGATCAATGTACATTAAGTTTTTAGCTTTTAGTCGAGACCTATTCAATATAATAGAGACAAACAGACAATAGATAAATGGATGAAAAGAAGAGAGAAATTATTTAAGTAATGGATGAATGAAGAAGATAGATTGATGGACACTCTTTTCAGAAGGTAGATGACTCCATGTTTATATGAACTCACTGATAACGAGCTCTATATTGTGATAATTGTGAATGAATTCTCCTGATCTAATGTATTATACACACACATAAAATATATGACATTATAGACGATATAATTTACGTGTATTAAAGTGATCTGTACTGAATATATTGATGAGATAGTGTCCATTAAATTATGTGCTTCATCAATTATAACAATATTGTCTTTGAGTTTAATACCAACTGCCTCTCTTGTTGGAGTATGTAATAATGTATTATATGGTAACACAACAAGCTAAAGAAAAATAAACAACTCTAATTTGTTAACTAATATTACTTCTAATGTATTGAATTATTCATCCATTCCTCTTTTCATCTGTATATCCATCTATTCATCCATCCATCCATCCATCTATCCAACCAACTATCCATCCATCTATCCATCCAAACATCCATCTATCCATCTATCCATCCAAACATCCATCTATCCATCCATCCATTTATCCATCCAAACATCCATCTATCCATCCATCCATTTATCCATCCAAACATCCATCTATCCATCCATCCATTTATCCATCCAAACATCCATCTATCCATCCATCCATTTATCCATCCAAACATCCATCTATCCATCCAAACATCCATCTATCCATCCATCCATTTATCCATCCAAACATCCATCTATCCATCCATCCATTTATCCATCCAAACATCCATCTATCCATCCATCCATTTATCCATCCAAACATCCATCTATCCATCCATCCATTTATCCATCCAAACATCCATCTATCCATCCATCCATTTATCCATCCAAACATCCATCTATCCATTCAAACACCATCTATCCATCCATCCATTTATCCATCCATTCATCCATCCATCTACTTATAGACTTACTTGTGCTGCAGGAACAGCATAACGTGTGGCATAATAAGGACAGCCATTAATCTGTCTACCTACAGTTACCAGCTGTTCAATATCATGTATCTCACCCTGCATGTATTATAATATAAACCTCATATCTACTACCTTACCAAGGAGATGTCTCTGAGTGTTTCTATATTAACAGATTTATAATATGGACAACCATTACTATCACTTGTCTTCTGTCTTTTTTTCTTAAGAGACCCATCTTCTGTTCTCTTACTAGCTATTGTAAATAAAATAAAAATGACAGCTGCTCCTATCTATCCATTCTTTCATTTATCTATCCATCCATATTTCAGTCCATCTATCTATCAAATGTTCACATTTTTTCTTATTTCGTTGCAGTTCTAGACATCAGTCATTCATCAAAGTTAACGAGTGTAGACGTGTAACACTTTTGTTTAGACAGTAAGTCTGTCGAGATCCAAGGGGAACAACAGAGATAGTATCCTTATATGGTGTCTTCTGAATCTCATGTACGAATTGAGACAATTGAGAATGAGTCCGACTAGCATAGAATATCTGGAATGAAAACATGACAATTTGAGAATGAGGACAGTGGACAAACTTTTAATTCCTCTTCTTCTTTGTCGCTATCAGAATCTGAGCTATTGAAAATATAATAAGAATAGTAATTTCGAAAGTAATTTTATAAATACATTTTAAATTAGATTCTTTACCTATCATCATAGTTATCTTTTTCATCATCACTGTGGTATTCTAACAAGACAATATCAGAATCTGTTGTGTCATGAACTTCAGGATTCTCTAGTTGAGAACAAACATCCTCCAGACAAACATCCTTTGTATGGACAGATAGAAGAATAATTAAAGTATGGAATAATGATTGATTAATGTAATTAATGGATGGACATTGTCTTCAAATTACTTTCTCTTTTGTTTCATTGTTAGTTCTAATAAGAGATGTACCATATTGTGCCTTTAATCTTTTAATTCTGTCTTGTTGTTTTCTCTTCTTCTCTGCACTTTGCTACAAATAACACTTATTATTCATACACTATTACCAGCTGATAATAATACCAGCTGATAATATTACCAGCAGATAATATTATTAGCTGATAATAATACCTTTATTTTAAACACTTCATCTTGTAATCTTATTTTTCTTATTATATATTTCTCATGTTATTGTAGTGTATTAAATATAGTGACTGTGTTAATTTTTGCAACATTTGCTTCAAGTCTCTCCTCTTTAATGGACTTAACTTCCTCCTAGAGTAGCTATGGCACGTTTGTTCTTTCCTTGTACTACTACTAACTAACAGTACATTACATAATATATTTAATGCAGTACTTGTTATACTTATTATACTAATGTATTATAATATCATACAGTGTTTGTTATGTAACAGTATAAAAGACAAGACAAACTTGTTGTAACTTTAGGAGTTAGTTAGGTAGGTTTAGAAATAAATGTTACATTATTTAATCATACATAAATTATAAACGTATATATATTGATATTCTATTGCTTGCCAAAACTCAAGTATGGATTACTTGAACCATTAAATTATTATAGTTCTGGCAACCATGGGATATATTATGATGATAGAGAAATTATAAATATATATAACAATAGACTAGAGACTCCAGTAGTAGTTTAAATCACTGATTTCCCTGTTCCTTTGTCAACTAACAGTTCAACTATTTACATATTCAGTGTAATATATAATTACATATAATATGACAGATCTGCTTGTGTAATCAATTGAAGTATGAAAGTTGAATACTCATGAACATCTTGGTATCTACCAGGAACAAATGATTCATGCATATCTGTTTTCAATAAGAAGCTCCGATATTTATTGTATTTTTCTCTTTTACTCGATAGAGTTTGAACAAGTGTTGTTGTATCACTGTTATATCTGTGCATGCTGTATAAGTTTAGTAATACCTTCAGTAAACATAATCCTGTGTGACAGCATAAGTTTGTAATAATTTGAATTTTTTGAACTTTAAATTTACAATATATACATAACTTTGTACACTCACAACATGTATGTTGTTTGCTGGTTGATTGCAGGAATTCTAAAGAAAACCAAGTGATTCATCAGACACTGGAGGACACTACTAGCATAGCAATTGCTAGCTGTGTTGGTGATACCAGGAGGCTGTAATACTATGCAAAACAGCATGGCTATAATTTTATTTCAAAAATACACGTATATAATTTGCGCATGCGTGGACCTGTATTGAAAAAAGAGTTAAAAATTGAAGGATAACTTTATCAGACTTAGTGGTACTCCTTTTATTGCTTAAGTAGTAAAGTAGTTGGTAATAATTATGTTGAGAATTCAGCTGATATTATTTTGTTTGCTGGTCCTATCCAGTATCTAGGTTCTCGTTATACTAAACAATGTATTGGACATTATCTACCAGCTATCTGTATGAAGGAATTAACACAAGATTCGGGTCAGTCTTACAGGAGACAGAGGGTCTTTTTGTAAAGTGTAGTTCCAAATCAAAATTTATGGTATGTTCTATATTATAAAGTACATTATAATAGAATGACTTAGTTCTTAAGAACTTAGTAAGTGTGTTTATATGTGGATATGATAATTTACTCTTGGAAACCCAACCCCCTAGATTGAGATCTGATAAATATGTTCCTGATACTCTTAAATCAACAAAACCAATGTCTCTGCCCACACAAAACTAATTGGCTTTAATTATTTGATTAGAAGCTCAAAAAGTTATAAAGTAACCCGACCATTAGAGTTTTGAGTGCAATTTATTATGAAGACATTTTCTTGGCACAGATATTGATGAATTTATAGAGGCTCATATACTGGTTAAATTTTTCTTAGTTTTATTATAATTATAGGCTAATATACATGTATTTTCAGGTGGACAATTTGATAATTCAATTTGATATTGATGTATTTTCAATTAGGCTATTGGAAAAGATGATTTCTATCCTCCTGGTGATGACTTATTTCTGTAAACTGATGAAACTCCAGTTACTGAAAGCGTAATACAAATTTAACACTAATGAAATCTTTTTAATGTAACTTAATAATACATTAAAATCTTACTCATAGGTGGTAGCTAGTGATCATGACTCATGAGTATGACAGCAAATTTGGCCTGATGTCAATTCCCAGTAATAACTTGAAGAGTAGGTAATATTGACATGTTTAGAAGACTTAATTAATTGTTAATTAAATCAATTAAAAATGACTTATTATTGGTCACGTGTGGTGAAGGTGTGATGACATTTCCCGCCAAATTTGTCACGAGTGTGTTTCTTGTGCTGGTCAAAATGAAACATGACAGAGATGTCTTGGAAGTATAAAGTGACTCCATTTGCAAGCTTATGTTAGTACACAGACTCCCGTGGGTCTTCGTCGCTACGACTCGTCTCTTCGTTGGATCGCCGTCTTCACGATTCGTCTCTTCGTTCGTTACTTCTCGTTGAATCGTCCTTCTTCGCTGGATCATCTTTTTCATTCAGTTATGATCATTCTTTCTTTTCCTTTCTGTTTTTTTTTATTTAATTTTTTTCTTGTAATTTTTGTTTGGATCAGTCAGTTCTCTAATTGATTATTTCTCTTCATTTCTACAGGACTCAATTTGGAAGCTCTTACTATGGGTTCTCTGATGTTTTGAATGTTCTCAGTTCTCTGACGTTCTGATGTTTTGACTGTTCTCAGTTCTCTGACGTTCTCTCGATGTAAAAGATGAGTTGCTCTCCTGCCTGGTCTCTTCTGTCTTCTTCCTTCAAGCCTTCTTTCCTCTTCTTTTTATTTTTATTTTTATTTTTTTGGGCTATCTAGCCCATACACTATACACACACTCATACAAATCCTATTAATTATCTCTCCCCTGCCGCCTGGCGGCCTCAAAAAAAATTTTTTTTAATATCCAAGGCCGCCAGGTGGCGGGGGAGAGCTCTGATCTTCTAGGATGCGTGTGTGTGTGCTGTGTGTGTGTGTGTTGGTGGTCTTTTTTCACTTCCTCTGTCTCTCTTCACTCTCTATCCTCTCATTGTCACCATCAGTTCATAACTACTCTTTTTCTTTCCCTGCAGGAGCAGCACTGGTGACAAAGGTGAGCTGTCTCTCCATCCATCCATCCACATCTCATCCATTCTTTAGTAATCCAGTTGTTATTCTCTCTTTCTTCCTCTATGTTCTCAACTTGTGGACTGACTGGACTCTTGGGAACTCTCTATCTTTTCTTTCCTTACAATTGCTGGATTGGAGACCTTCACTGGACTTCTTGGGGACTCTCTCTCTTCTCTTTCCTACAATTGCTGGATTGGAGACCTTCACTGGACTTCTTGGGGACTCTCTATCTTCTCTTTCCTACAATTGCTGGACTGGAGACCTTCACTGGACTTCTTGGGGACTCTCTCTCTTCTCTTTCCTACAATTGCTGGATTGCAGACCTTCACTGGACTTCTTGGGAACTCTTCAACTACAGAGACTGTCTTATTTTTTTTTTGTTTTCATTTATTTTTTTACAGTTTTTCTTTACAATTTTTTGTTTTGTTGTTATAGATGTTAATTGTCTTTAAAAAAACTTTTTTACTAAAATTTGTCAAAAGTCAATCCTTACTTTAGTTTCAAAACTAAAGATATTTTTAAAGTTAATAATAATTATTATTATAACTTTAACTTTTTTCATAAAAAAACTGAATTAGTTTAGAACAAACTTTAATACAATTCTTTAGTTTGTATCATATAATATATTAATGTCCTTTTTTACAAAAAATTAACAAAACTATGATCATTAATTTTAATTAATAATCAATTTTTTACAAAAATTACTTTAAAGTGTTTTGCTTGTTAGGCGTGTGCTGATGGTTGATTTTTTCCCGCCATAATGTTGGTCACGCGTTTGCTGTTCCTTGCTAGGCGCGTGCTTTTGATCATGATTTTCCGGCCTGGCCAATGTGTACTAATTAGTAATGGATTCTTTGAAGACCTTCTTTGACCGGACTCTTGAGATCTTCACCTGTTGAGACACAGAGACAGTTTAATTTCTGTTTCGATGTTTATTTTAAATAATTTATTTAATTTCTAATAATGCCATGTTATTGTTTTTTATCTATTATAAAAATGGTTTGTTTTTGTGACTTGAAAACTGATTTAATTTTTAAAAGCTCTTCATCTTTTTTTGTTACTGAATCCATTTTATAGTCAAATTCAACCTAACAGATGTTGGAAAGTATACGGAGTTACATACTTTATTTGCATTTTATTTCTATACAAAATTTTAGAATGTTTTTGTATACCTCCGTATACTCTAATTATTTGAGAATGGCCAAGGAGGATGAAGAAGAGACACTCAAGGCTCAACTGATGACTTACAAAGACCAAGTAAGTATTATTATTTTGGAGAACATGATCATCTATTAACTTATAAATTACCATATCGATATGATGTCAGTATTCCTTGTTACAGTACATTTTATAGTTGTCTTCACTATCAGAATTTATTAATAATAATACTGAAGTTGATCCAGAGATGGTTGTGATTCAGAAAGATCTTCAACAGTTGATATCTCTAACAGAAGGTAAAATGGGAACATTTATTTTGGCATTGTATTGTTATAAAATTAGTACGTTATTGTGAAGACCATGTGTACTAGATGTGTTTTAAATTCCAGTTACCAAATAAGACTAAATTGATATCAAAATTAAAGAGGATACATGTATATTAATTACGTACATACTACACCATTTTATCATTCATGTAATGGGAATATATATTTGTTTATTCTTTTTTATTATGTGTCTTTCTCTTCTTCTACAGAGAGTCTTTTAGAATTAGCAAACAGAATTTATTACTATCTCTTTGATCAACTGACTTATTTGTAGACAAGGTTTGTAAGAGAGAATTGACTTACTATTCTCTATTGTTTAACTATACATTTATAATTAGAATTAATATACATTTTGTGAATTACAAGAAGTAGAATCAGAAATATCTGAAGTAGACAATACTACTATTACTATTATATTGCTACATGTATAACTATAAAGTCACTTGGAGTAGTAAGAATCTCTTTCTATTGTTAGACAGCTAATACTGACAGTAAAAATATTGAAAAAGATACCAATGTATTAGAAGAAGATAGTCTCAAGACAAAAATACCAAGCCCTATTAAAAGAGGTATTCTTTACAGAATGTACTAATAATTTTGATGTGTTATAAACAATACAATTATGACTAATAATAATTTATATAACTGATATTGTGTATAAATTTATAATTTTTCTGATAGTGTGTATAAATTTATAATTTTTCTAACATAATGTAGTTTTGATCTTGTTTTAGTCTAGGGGTACTCTTGTATATCATAAAACCGTGAAGAAGGTGGAGATGATATTGATTTTAATGTAAGTATCAAATATTACATACACAAATCAGGAGAAATACAAGTACATATATTATTATGTCTGAATATATGGAGGTTATTCAGGAGGCATGTCAATTACACATGGGCAAGTCCTGTTGGTACAGTGAGTGGTAAATGAGTTAGTATTAGCCATTACTGCTTTGTAAGGTGACACACCCAGTGAATCTTGTGACCTTTATTTAGCATGTGGTATTAGTAAAGGAGGGGCTGACAATGCAGAGAAAACTATAGTTAACAGCTGCTATATTCTATGTCTATCTAACATTCTAATTGTTGCTCACTCTAGGTATGAGTATTATTCACACATCCATGTTTTACGCATATAAAATCTTGTCAGTACTTCATGGATGGATGTTGCAGGTTTTCTAATGATAATGTTGTTATCTCATGGATATATTGTGTCTTTCTCTCAACTAAGGGCTTATCAGGAACCTGACTACAGGTATGTGGCATTAAATAGAAAATTAATTGTTTAATTCTCTCTTTGTTGCTATAGTAACCTTTGTATTGGCAGTAGGTGTCTTGTTAAACAACCAGATGAATTATGGGATGAGGCAGTAGTCAGGTATAATGTGTGTATGTTTCTGTAAAATTTTACGTATTAAATTACTTACTTTTAGTTCTATTGGTAAGACAATAATAGTGCAGTTTATTAATTAAACTGAAGTCAATATTGAAGATATTTTTCCAATTATCAGTAAGAAATAATAATAATAAATAATATATCATGTCATTGTACAGAGAATACATCTTGAAAACATCATTTTATTATATTATAAATATTGTCTTTGATTGCAATATTGTCTTTTCTTCCTTAATTTATATGGTTTTGGTTCAAGACTCATGTCTAAAATGGACTATATAATAGGGTAGAGCTATATTTATAACATAATGTAACTGTAGTTAGTACTCGCTCAATTAAAAATAAAATCAATATTCTGTGATTTTGACTATATCTGAATTATAGTTCAAGCTATTATGTAATATGAGAATAATAATATAAGTTTTATTGTGGATATTTAACAATGTTATTGAGTGAGGTATATGTATCAATTGAGTCTGTCATTATAATAATAATCAGTAAATCATATGTTCAGTGTATTATTGTAATAGTTTGTTATAACTTTAGTTTGTTTACTCAATAAATATCTCATGTTTTGTTCTATTACTTAGGCAGGGTCTAGGGAATAATTATAACTATAGTATTATGCATAGTTTGTATTGTATAATATAAATATTGTTTGACAAAAAATTAATTTAAAATCTATTAAAATGTTTTGTTTGTTATGTGTATACTAATGACTGATGTTTTCCCGCCATATAATGGTGGTTATATGTTTGCTGTTCCTTTCTAGTCACATGCTGATGATTATGGCCTGTCTGCCCTGGCCAATGTGTACTTGTTAGTAATGGATTCTTTGGAGACTTTCTTTGACTGAACTCTTGAGATCTTCACCTACTGAGACAGCTTAATTTCTATTTCAGTGTTTATTTAAAATTTATTTATTTTGTAAATTTATGCTATATTATTGTTTGTTATACATTATAAAACTCCTTTTACTTTACAAATCATTTTTGTGTCTTGAAAACTGTCTTAATTTTTAAAACGTTTTCATCGTTTTTATTACTGAATTTTTTACGATCAATTTCAACCTAACAGTTGTCGGAAAGTACACGGAATTACATAATTCTTTGCATTTTATTTCTATACAAAATTTTAGAATGTTTTTGTATACTTCCGTATACTTTAATTATAATTCGAGAATGGATGAAGAAGAAATACTCAAGGCTCAACTGCTGACTTACAAAGACCAGATAAGTATATTATTTTGAAGAACATCATTATCTATTAACTTACAAATTACCATATCAATATGATGTCAGTATTCCTTGTTAATGATACAGTACATTTTATATATACATGTCTTGACTATTAGAATTTATAAATAATAATCTTGAAGTTGATCAGAGATCATTGTGCTTGAGGAAAATCTTCAACAGTTGATATCTCTAACAAAGTTTTGTTAAAAGGGAACATGTATTTTGGTTTTGTTTTGTTATAAAATTAGTGAGTAATTGTGATGGTTACATGCACTAGATATGTTTTAATTTCCAGGTTTCCATTTATGACTAAATTAAAGAGGATACATGTATATTAATTAAGTACATACTATACCATTTTATCATTCATGTAATGGGAAGATATATTAGTTTATTCTTTTTTTACTTTGTGTCTTTCTCTTGTACAGAGATTCTTTTAGAAATTAGCAAAACAGAGGTAATTACTACTTCCTATATCAAGTGATGTATTTGTGGACAAGGTTCGTACATAAGAATGTATTGATTTTCTATTCTCTATTATTTGACTATACATTTAATACTTAAAACTGGCCATTTCAATTTTACTCACAACAAAACTATACTGATACATGACATATCTTAACAAATTATGTTCCAGAGTTTTTTTATAGAGTTAATTTAGAAGAAAGGTAGCAGAAATATCTAATCAAAGTATTCTTTCAAGACCCAGATGAAAAACCAATAACAATATATCACTTACTAAAATTATTTCAAACTGATCCAACAGTTATTGCCGGCAAAAAGTATGTCGTCTCAAAAGATTATGATGAAATCTTTTTTCTGATCCCACAAACACAATGTACAATCTTCATAATAACCCCAAACCTCTAGTACCAGCGATCAGACATGAGGTTGGGATTAATTATAAAGAACTTGAACAACATCAGTTGATGTCAATACTCTTTGCTCAGAAGATCAAATTAGAAATGCAAGATTTGAGTGACCAACTAAAGATAAGTAAAGAATTATACAAAAGTTATGAGATCATTTAGAAAAAGTTGAGGAAGAAGAAGAGATTGATGATCAAGATTGAAACTAGTGCTTTTTAAGTCTCAGACTCATGTTGAGTCTGTTTTGGGAGCTTGAGCTTGAATCACAGTATAAAGTTTTGTATACAACAGTTTCAGACCCAGATTTCCATTCCAGATCAAGTTTCAGGCTATATTACATTATTATCTCCACACAAAAATTTCATATATTTATGCATACTAATAAATTCATAGTAAGCTATTAATAAACTACTGGTAATAAATTTATAGCTTTTAATTGCTACTATAAATAGATCTGCATGTACAGCACTCTTTATAATAGACTCTCTACATTATAAAACAAACATCAGCTGACATACAATATAACCAATATTACAGTGACTCTTCTCTTAGTAACACACAACAATAATGCAGAATGATAATACAGACTTTACCTCTAGTGATGCTAAAGCTTCATTGACTCATCCTCACACTATGGATGTACTCATCAAAGACATCACAATTCACTTACTATAAGACATATGCAATCATTATTATAGTAGCCATATTGTCACAAATTTTACAAAATGTGGTGTTCTCACACTCTTTACTTCCATATAATAATGAACACAATATGAGAGGAAGAGGAGTGGGAGATGGAGAGTCCATGATGAGTAGATGGAATAAGATCTATCTAAGTATTAAAATGACTGATGTCATTATAGTTTCTTGATAAGCATATGTATTTCTCAACGAATTGTTTATTTTTAAGAGAATTAGTATTTATTGACATTGTTGTACAACAATGTTAATGAATACTAATTCTCTTTAAAAACATGTGAAAGGAATATCATCTAATATTGTGTTGATGCTATCACTTTCTGATTTACTGACATCATTACAGTTGACTTTTATTTTGGTACAAGTAGAAATTGTACCGGATATATATATATATATATATATATATATATATATAATATATATATATATATATGTTTTGATTTTTTCGTGCACGTCCGTATACGTTCATTACCTTTTAACTTTCCGGATAGAACTAAGAGCTAACTCGATAATAACTGTCCGGTACTGTTGCCACTCTCTCTCTCATGACAAACGTGCTAGCAAGCATGGGCTTTAAAAAAAGCCTTTTTCCTATCCTGTTTATGGTAATAGTTGTCTTTTCATTACTGACGCGACACACAAGGATCTCTGGTGATGTCAAAGTTCTTATGTTTAACAAACACAATATTAATACAGTTGACGATATAGCTAAATCGCTGGTTATTGTGACAGGATCGTCTTCTAACTTCTTTGAAGAACTTTTAAGTATGATCGGCTCTTTTCAACGTTATCTCAACGAAACAACTATCTTTGTATTCAACTTGGGATTGACTAGAAATCAATTCAGTAAGATCAACAAGATTCAGAATGTTAAAATAGTATCCTATAAGTTCTCTGACTATCCTTATTTTGCTGGTACACCTGGTTTGGGTGGCTACGCTTTTAAAGTGCATATTATAAACAAGATGTCTAAAAAGTATAATGTCGTTCTTTGGGCTGACACAAGTATTCGAATATCGAAACCATTTTCTAAAAGCCTCTTGAATAGACTTTTAGAATTTCCTATTATTGCAGGATCTAGACACGAGGTTTCAGGTCGATCCATAGTTGCCTTTACAAAGGACAGTACTTTGAACTATTTGAATATGAGTCGCAAAGATGGTCAAGGTGTCATTGGTTTCGAAGCTAATAGTCTTATATTCAACTTTGCTAATATTACAACACTCTTGCTGTTAAACAAATGGGTAGACTGTGCTTTACACAAGGAATGTATGGTTGGTGTTCCAATCCTTCCCTCAGATCATTCTGGTTGTCAATGGAAACATAATATATCTGATATCTCATTTATTGGCTGTCACAGATATGATCAAGCTGCACTAAATTTACTGGCTATTAAAACATTTGGCAAAGACATAACTGAACAGATTGTCACTCCAGAAGCTGAGAAGACTTTTAGTGTTGAGAGATGGGCAAACAATGAGTACAATAAGTATATCATGTGGAAATGAAGGACAGCAAGTTGATAACTTAACTTAAAATAAAAATTACATATTATTATGACATGACCACAAATAAATTTCTAGTGCAGTTGCATTCAGAAAATATGTTTTAATGTAAAGACAAATCTTTAGGTTTGTTGACTTTTGTGATCCATCTCAGGAATGTGGGCAGTGTTTGTGTGCAAGTATGAAAAGTGAATGTACAGTCTTGCAAAATGGCTTCTTCAAATTATACAGCTAAAGACAGGATTAGTGTAATGCATGACAAACCATGAAGTACGTGCAATAAGTGAGATCTACTGCTTTGGCTATGAACCATTGAGGGTACTACTAAAATTCTATATAGATATTCCTTCTCATCAAGCCACAACAGTATCAGGTCACATATAAGCTAATAATATTATGTATATAGAAAAGAAGTGAATACTTCATCTTTAGAATGCATTGAATAAAGGTTTGTTGAGTATATCCACTAATCACAGAGATATAAGTTTATTGGAAATTTACTGGCTTTATATACTACTGCACAATAGAATATCCTCTTTAAATAATATATATATATATATATATATATATATATATATATATATATATATATATATATATATATGCTGTTTTTGAATGATTTCCTCCCTTCTGGTTTAACATTAAATAAATTAAGAAATGCTTTATACTGATGTGACCATATTACAGTTTTTCATTTTAAGTAAAAAGAAAAAGTAGTGTCAATGAAGGAAGGTAATGTAGACACTGTTATGTCAGTGTTTTCACATTAAATATGAACACTGAAAATACAGAATAATAGTAAAAGCACACATCACACTAGAAGCTAAGATAGTAACTGTACATACATCAATTACATGAATTAGTAAAGAAAAGGCACATGTACATCACACTAGGAAAGTAGTATCTGTTGAAGACACTCATACATTTATGCCACAGAAAATATTGTTTATTTAGAGCCAGACAAACCCTCTCTCCCCTCCCAATTAAAATGTTATAAACATGTTATATTTGTCGTCCATTACTAAATTGTTTACCTACTATAGGAATTTCAGTACTGTCATTTGTACTGTGTTCTTGTTTATATTTTGCCACCACTATATTCCTGTGTTTTATGAATGTTTAGCAATAGTTGTATACAACATAATGTATCTGTGCATTACTATACAATGCAAGACACATTTTAGCTGTCTAATGTTGCTTTTTCCATGCAGAAAATTAAAGGAGTAAGATATGTGTCTGTTATAAATGATCCCTATATTGTACCATCTCTTCATATATATAGGCATTGCCATTGTCTACTTGACATCTTTTTTCTAGTCACCAACAGGAGCTATGTTTATATGAACAACACAGAGATTTGTATAATGTTTGATTGCTATGACTTTGTTAAGAACAAATTTATTTTTAGCAATGATAATAACTATAGATAAGCTTACAATATCATATTCAGCTAAGTTACATTTAATTTTATAGTAATATAATTGTTACATGATTGGTAATTTTTTCTTGTGCCAGAAAAAATGAGCTCACATTGTTTGAATACTTTAATTACTTTTTAGTTTTCACTGCAGCATTCATCCAAGCAGCTATTACAGGCATGAATGTAAAAAGAATGTAAGTTTAAGATTGTTGCACCAGTTAAACTGTCAATTAACATTGAAGTTATTCCTAGCAAAAATACCTCTCATGCTAAAAAAGCATTCATCTTCACATTGTTCTCCACACTATATATCACCTTCTAATCACTGATCCATCACTTTTTAATCACTGAACCATCACCTTTTAATCACTGATATCATCACCTTTTAATCACTGATCCATCACCTTTTAATCACTGAACCATCACTTTTTAATCACTGATATCATCACCTTTTAATCACTGAACCATCACTTTTTAATCACTGATACCATCACCTTTTAATCACTGCTACCATCACCTTTTAATCACTGATATCATCACCTTCACTGTACCAATTTGCCTACTCCTATACTCCTATTTTGTCTACTAAATGTTAAAAAGTACTATTTTGCTTACTTTATGAATAAAAAATATTAAATTGTATACTGCAGTTGTTAGTAGTCTACATGCAGTCCTCTACTGAAATAGTGTATCTGCTAAAATGAGTCTTTAACAAGTTATTTTGTGATCCCTATTGACTTCTACTAAGTGGATGTGTATACTAACTGTTGTTACAATGGCTCCACCTCTTTTGCCATTTGTTCACTTTCAATTACTTAAACAAATTCATAACAATTTTCTTACCTAACTATGTGTTTAAAACTGCTATATCCAGGATTCAAGATGCATGGTTAAACGAGTCATTCTCATCTACATTTCAATGTTTTCAAGACAAGTTACCAATTAATCACAATTAATGATATAACAGTAGTTATCACTAAAATCTATAGTTATATATCTACTCTCAACATAATGATAGTATTTCTAAGTGTATTATTGTTTGTCTATTACTAACTGTGATATTTTAGAGTTAAATTCTATTAATTTAGTAGATAAAGTGGTTCTTCTTTTAATTCATAGTAAACAAACAGGAGTAACCAGAACCATTAAATAGTACTAGTTTATTAGAAGGCAACACAATTTTGTTATAACTCCAGGGGGTCTTCATCCTATAAGATGTTACAAAAATTATCAATTCTATGATAAGTATATTCAAATCACTACATTGCATGTGTACCAGTAGTGCTAGGTTTACAAGTAAAAAATGAGAATAATGGACATGACACAAACAACCACCTTGTAAGTTGTTTACTGAACGAGCCCCACCCTAAAATGTCAATGGAATATGAATATTGTTGTTTGTGGGTGTTCTTAACTCCTACAGTTTCAGGTCAGCAAAAATAGAAAAAGAGTTATGGCAAAGAAACAAGTTGATGTAAAGCTATTGATATCCTTTCTAACTCAGGCTCAACTAGGTAAGGTCGATAGAAAATTATCTTCTTTACTATTAAGTATGATTGCTGACTAGTACTGTTTGAGTACTAGCTATCATTGAATATTTTTAATTTCCTTCTTAGATATCACTCACTTGAGTGATGTATTGGAAGTCTTGAACATGTTTCCATATCGAAGATGGTTCAAGTTAGGTCTGTTGTTGGGTATACTACAACCTACACTAGCAAAGGTTGAAGCAGACCATCGTAATGATGTAACTCGATGTCTTCAGGAGTGTATGACTTGTTGGTTGAGAAGAGTTGACAAGGTAGATGAGAAAGGAAGACCATCATGGGATGTACTAGTTAGTGCTTTGAAGAAGATGGAAGAAAATTATGTTGCTGAAAACATTACACAGACAGGTATGATATGATACTATATGTAGCTTGACTTATATATTGAAAATTATGATAATTTAATAGTAAAAGGAGAAATGCAGTCTGCTGCACAAGTTCTGATCTATCCTGTCCAAATGTCACAGCTGTTATATAGTGAGAAATGTATCAGTGAAGTAATCCTAGATGAAATGGAGACACTAGAGGTCTCAGTTGATAATAAGAGAACCACTCTCTTGTCTGCTATGCGTACTGCAGTGTCTTCTGAATACAAGAATATCAAAGTGCTTGCTAAAGTGTTGTTTAAATTTGAAGAGACAAGAGAATTAGCTGATAAACTACTCAAACAGTATTGTAAGTATTATTATACACATAATGTGATAGTTTTAGTTGTAACTTTTTTTACTGATCAGATCAAACATTTCCAGAAGATCTGGAGACATCATTGTCATTAGCTAGTGCTCCTTATGATATAATAACAGGTCCCAGTGATCAGATTAGTCCTGAACAATGTGCTAGTGGTATTCTCTGTTGTCACTATGCCACTCTATCCCAGTCTCTTCATGATCCTATTCGTGTAGCACAACTACTGTGTCATGAAGATTCAACAATAATATCAGATGATATACTAACTAGTATAGAAGCTATTGGACGATCTGAGGAATCAGAGATAGGGACAGTTTTGTTAAAAGCAGTGCGTAGAGCTGTTCGTGTCAGTCATCGTAACTTAGAGGTGTTTGCTAGTGTACTTAAGAGATTTCCAAAAAATGTTCCATTAGCTAATGCCATCTTAACTGATTACAGTAGGTTATTTACTGTCTAATTATTGTCATGATCTTACCACTCTTGCAGAGAAAGAATTTGAAACAGCTTTGCAAGATCTGGATTCTTCAACTAGTAAAGGTATATATATGTGTGTATATAAATTAACCTCTTATCATATAGCAAGCTCATAAAACAATCTAATCATGCCTTATTTTATTCATCAATGTAGTTAGAACAGACACAAACAGAAGTACTGAGATATCCAGTAATTCTGATACATATCAGAGTAAGAATATCCTCTATCTTTAATATAACTTTAATTGTTAATTCTATGATAGCTACAACAGAAGTACTAGTTCCATCATATATGGAGCCTACATTTAAGTGGATTCGAAAAGAGTTTGCAAAAGCTGTTTTAGATATTTCTTCTTTAATTGCCAAAAGTGTACCTCCTATTAAGGAAGTTAAAAGATTACTTCACCGATTTCCTGAATTGAAATTGGAGCTATCTAATGTTGATAATATTGATGACATCCTGGAAGTTGTTTGTGACAAGTGCACATTGATTGATATTAATTATCTAGAAACAATAGTAGAATACTTCAAAATTGAGAAAGCTAAATCACACATCAAATCATACCAGGAAATTGTTGAAACATTCTCAAAACAAGTATCAGTTGAGCTCTGTCTTGGTGAAAGCTTTCAAGTCTCAAAAGTCCCTTCTCCTCTCAAATGTGAGACAGCAAAATTTATCCTTGACTGGGATCCTACTGATGACTATGTATTGAAAGATATTAAAGATATTTTAGCAGTCTCATTTAAAAGATTAGCCAAAAGAGTAAAAATAGTTGTGATCAAAGAAGGCAACTCCATCACTGTGGTCTGTACCTTTCCGCTCAGTCTACTTGGTCCACTCATTGCCGTTGGTCAGGAAACTATTGAACTAGTGAGGAAGAGAGGATTGATTCGACTCTCTATTGGTCCTTGTGTCATTTGGGATATCAACAGTAGAGATCAGGTATGTATAAACTTATACTACAACAGTAACCATGTGTTTATGATATAGGAGATGAAATCTTTGGCGATGGACATAAAAGAGAAACAGATACATTTTGAGAGGCAGCTGCAGACACAGTACACAGTTAGCAGGAGAAAGACTCTGGAAATTGAAGATTTGAAATACAAACTCAAACAGCAGGAAGGTAAATTCATACTTATTGGCGTGTATGTTATTAGTATTAATGCAATATTACATGCACAATTACACCATATTGTCTATTAGTCAATGTAGAGGAGCTTCAGTTAAAGTCTCAAATGTCAGAACTAAAAGAGAAACAAAAGGAAATTGAGAAATTGAAGTTGACTATTGAAGAAAAGGAGAGTAAGAAATATTAATTAAATGTTATTAATTTATTTTAAAAGATTAATGTACATAATGATTATGAACAATTATAATAAAGCATTGCTTACAAGCTTTTTATTTATGTCAGGAGTTTAGCAAATCCTTTTTGCAATTTTTACCACCACACTAACACATTTATTACATTCATATCTTAGTGTGAAATTAATAAATCATCATTTTATCATTTCACACACCTATTTACAGAAACTGTTCAAGAAATATTAGAAGACAATCAAAAAGATGATGTGAAGTTGAGAACTAAACTTGAAGTACAGGAGATAACAATTAATGAGAAGACAATAGAGGTAGATGATTTAAAATCTATTCTTGGAGACAAAGAAGGTATATAACATTACAAGTAGTATATCATAAACTATACTCTATTTTAGTTGAGTTACACTTATTGAAGAAGACATCAGAACAGCAACAAGTAGAGATCAAAGAATTAAAATCTATTCTTCAAGAGAAGGAAGGTATCACTTAAGTTTTAAATTCTCTGATACTGTGTTATTTAATTTATTAATAATAATTATACAGTACAGTATTATAGCAGTAACTGTAAATATACATAATGGATTATATTAGATTTACTTACAATATTGTAGCTGCCGAAAAAACATTAAAGTCAAGAGTAATCGAAAAAGAAGTAGAGATAAAGTCTCTACAGGAGATGGTCATTTCACTTAACTCAAAATTAAAAGAGAGTGAAAAAGACAAAAGTTTTCCAGAGAAGAGCACAAAAGGTACCTGATATATTTATGTGATTATGTAGTTACTTATTTTATTTAGGTGAAGTTTTTTTGACATCTGATACTGATGATGATACTCTCCTACCAGCTGAACCACTTCATGTATCTCTTAAAGTAAAAAGTAGCCAAGAAGAGTTTATTACTAAAAGTAAGTACACTACATATATGTGATGATATTTACACTATATATACTATGTAGTGTCAAAGATCAATGTTACTGATAATGATATAATAACAGAACCAGATGTTAAAGAGAAGTTTCCACATCATGTACAGGCTAGCCCTGTACCTTCTACTAGTGAAGGTAAGTCTAGTTTACATGAAGTTACTAAATAGTTATAATATTATATATTATGACTTATCCTAATTATCCAAATGCATTCTTTAAAAGAAATTTGTCAAAATGTTTATTCTGGGGAGGACAATAAATAGTGCATAGTACGTATTGAAGATCTCCTACATTTACTAGAAGAACTACATGATGAGTCGTTCCATTTGCAATCTTTTAAATACTAAAATTAAAACATTATTAAACCTATGCTCTTGTAGTGAATGTAGATGATCTTCGTAACCACATCCATTTATTAAAATTTCAAATATATTCATTGATAAAGAGCCTATATTTAAATTAATATTTTCAATAGAGTAGTAACATAGGGAAAACTTCAATATCTTTATTTGGTAGAATCGGAGATTAAAGCATTGTCAAAAAAGACAAAAGATGATATACCAATAGAACCAGAACCAGAAGTTAAAGAGAAACCATTAGGTTTTCTACAGTCTCTATTTACAAGAAAAAGTAAGATGTTATTGTTCAATTGATTTATTTACTTTTAATATACTCCGCATCACAAGACCATAACAACATGAAATTATTCAAGATTTGAAGCCATGTCCATATAATGATATTAACCACTAAAATTCTGAAAATAAAACCTAAATCTTAAAAGACTCTGTAATATTATCAGTATAGTGTAGTAATGAGATCTATATGCTTCGAAGAAGACCTTATAAATGTATTTTTAATTAGAGTCACAGCCAATGAAAGATGACATATCAAGTGAACAAGAGGATAAAGAGAAATCATCAGGTCCTCTACAATCTCCAACAGGTAGTATATATTAGTCTTTCAGCTAATTCCATGTGTTCACTATTAAAATACTTTGCATCATAAGGCCAATAGCCATTGGCCCCTTGGAGCCACATCCATTTATTACTTAGAGACACACCTACTCAGGGGATAAACTGAGATGTGGTGTGTACCCACCTGCCAATGTATCTAGTACATTTCTTAGCATCAAAAGTATGATCTAATAAGTAAGTAGTTGTGCTAGTTTTCTCTTAAAGCATAAAAATTCTTAGTCATTATAATGAATACCAAATTCAATAGTTGATCGTGTGTTGTCATAGCAATGAAGTAATTTATTTGGTTATGTCTGAATGGGCAACTAGCAAGGAGACTTGTGTGTTTCTAGCTAACAATCTGTTGACTAGTTCATACTTTTAATATGTTATATATCTTTAATGTACTTATGATATTATTACTTAAATGCAAACATGTTAAAATTTAAAGAGATTAGTCAGGTAACCAACACGTTATTAGATTGCAAGATGGCAATAAACTGTGTGAGACTTTGTGGAAATAGTTAAATGGTTCAAGGGTTTTCATTAGAAGTAGATCTTTATTATGTAAACAAATATTATGCTTGCTTATTTGACATCAAATGTACTCAATTTGTTTGCTTGCTTGCTTTAAGCCTCAGTTAAATACTGTGTGTAATTACTCTATTGTTTACTGATTGGTCTTTGTTTTGTACATGGCTGGGGCATTGTAGTTACTATCAAGTGTAATTAATAGTGTCATCCCTATATAATTATGTATAGTAAAAATAGCTTGAAGACCCCGGATTTACTATGCCTTTTATGTTAGAATGTGTATAACTGTTATCATGTGTGTGAAATATTATGTAGTAACTATGTTTTATTCTAGGAGACACTGAAAGCATTCAATGGAATGAAAAGAACCTCTTTGGGCCTACAGTTACACTTACTTCACCTACTGTGGCAGAATGTAAAGAAGTGGTACGTCAATTAAAGAGACAACAACACACAACATGGAGGATTGAACTGTATTCATTATCTCGTGACAGTTTATTAACAGTATTAAGTAACCTCAATGAATGTCCAGTGAGAGTCCTTTTTGTAAGGAACACTCGTTTTAATCATGCTCGCTGTGTCAGTGAACTAGTAAAAGTAATGACTTATAACAAAACAATGAAGTCCCTACGTCTTTACTCCTCACCTCTCTTACCAGATACATATCATTTACTAACTGCTGCTCTTTCTAGTAATAAAACACTCAATTCATTACACTTGTGGTATGACAAGAACATTACTGACAATGACATACCTCACATCTGTGACCTTATCACAACAAATACAACATTAGAATATCTGTATCTCTACGACTGTCCAAATATCACTGAATCTGGCATACAAAAAATACAAAAAGAATTAGTTCATAATAAGAGTTTGGTTCGTTTTTTCATTAATGGTAGTACACTCCGTTCTTAGTAGTTATTTTTGTACTATTGTTGCTATATTTTGACGAAAAGAAATTTGATTATGTCAATTATTAGTTAAAAACTTTACTGTCCAGTTCTTTGTCTTCTAATAAAATAACCATTTTCATAATTCACTTCTCCCATACAAACTCAAGTTGAACTGACCACACCTACATTAATTAATAATAAGTATTTGCTGTGCCATTGTTCAAATATAATAAGTAGTATGTGGATTGCTTGATATTCTGTTACTATAATATATAATAACAATATATTATGTATTATAGTAGCAAATTTTGCAATAATATATTATATAAATAAGACAATATTGTTTTCTTTCTACAACCTGTCATGGATATCAATGTATTACATAAACTAGATAAAATTTGTACACTGAAATAAAACTGAATGAAAAAAGGATATTTGTTCACAGGTGTCCTATTATAGATCTTAGAGTAAATAAATTTATTTCATCATGAAAATTATCTATGATCCTATTTCCTTTTAGTCACATATACAAATATACTGATTTACAATAATACAAAGAGTACTTTACTCCCCACCTCTCTTGCATACCTAACACACTACAGATGATTAGTAGTAATCTCTCTAATAACATTACACTCTCTAAAATAACACTACTAGTTCCTGGTATGTGACCTTTCTGCTATGATAATGCATATGACCCTAATAGGGTCACATGTAGAAACCACAGGAGAGGAACATAAGGGCTTCTGGTTTCATGTAGATGGTGTATTGGGAGATGTATATACACCTTTTATAGAACTGGATCATTAACACAGCTTGCATTAGAAACTGGATACATGTTTTAAATAGAGATGGGTCATGAACACAGTTTGATCAAAGAGAAACCTGGTCCAGTATTTGATTTCCAACTGGACTATGTCTCTTCAATTCTCATCAGTAGGTACAAATGGGCAAGTAGCCAATGGTCTTGTGGTATACTTATGACCAAGACACTGAAGACAGGAATATGGATGAATGCTGCAGTATTCTCTAAGCCATTCCAACCCACAGGTTCAGGATCTCGTAATGGTCTTTCAACATTGGTATTGTTGACATTCATCAGTACATATTCCTATGACAAACAGGTCAAGATGATTGCTAGATGTTTACAGTTAGTTGAGTATGTAGTAGAGAGACTGAAGGATTTGGAAAAGGAGATATCTACTGAACTATGGATTCATCGTTCTAGATTGTCATTTATGAAACCTAATGACAATTTGATTTATAAATATAGTCTATTTTGTAAGCCTATAAACAACAAAGAATGTTATTACTATCATATTTATGTCATACCTAGTGTGACACAATACACGATTGATCAACTTATTGATGAGTTAAACAAAACAGATGCTTTTATGTAATTAACGCTATTACTTTTGTCAAACTATTAACCATTATTCAAACTCTGTGTTAATTGTAGTTATATTCTTCTAAGTCAATGTACAACATTAGTAATATTAAATATTAATAGCATGTAATTACATGTAAAATATTTTTTACTCATAATAGATGAAATGTAGTGACATATCAATAAGTAAACTAAGCTTTGATTATCACAGTAGAATATTCAGTATTATATATTATATTATTTATTAATATGATAGTACAGTCATTGATATGTAAACACATCATAAGATTACAACTAGTGTAATGAATGTACTATATAAACTAATTTAATAATGGATCAATGATTAACAAATGGACACATAGTAGTATATTATAGAGTCATTGCTTAATGGCAAGTTAGTGCATCACTTCCACATCATTTTAGATCTATCTATGGCATTCAATACTATACATTACCTTGACATAATGATCTTATAGTTATCTCTTAATGGTCTCCCTATATTCCCACATAACATTCTATCATGATCACTTCAATCTCCTCCTACAAGATTCTCTAGACAATATCATTATAACAATGTCTAGTTCTTTTCGCTTCATCTTCTGCTGCTCTTCATTCCCTCCATTTGTTCTCTTTGGAACACTCTGTCTAGTGACCTTAATCCTGCCATTTATTATCATCACTTAAAACAATGTTAAAGCATCACTTGTACCATTCATAGTAACTTAATTGCTGTGTACTATATAGAAATATATCCTCTCATTTTTATTCCATTATATTGTATGCATTCTGTCTATAAGCCTGTGTACGTTATTGAGTGTTTTATTAGTACGTGATATGAAACGAAATATAACGTTCAATGGGTGGGCACTCATATTAGTCTGACCCTTCACCTCAAAGGTCAGCGAACGTAGAGCTATGGCGAAGAAACAAACTGACGTAAAGCTATTGATATCTTTTCTGAGACAGGATGAACTAGGTAAGTAGCTAGATAATTGTCTTTTGTAATATAAACCTACGAGTATTGACTGGATCAGTAATATCAACGAGGTATTTTTTTAATTACCTCGTCATCAGATATCACTCACTTAAGTGATGTATTGGAAGTCTTGAACATGTTTCCATATCGAAGATGGTTCAAGTTAGGTCTGTTGTTGGGTATACTACAGCCTACACTAGCAAAGATTGAAGCAGACCACCGTAATGACGTAACTCGATGTCTTCAGGAGTGTATGACTTGTTGGTTGAGAAGAGTTGACAAGGTAGATGAGAAAGGAAGACCATCATGGAATGTACTAGTTAGTGCTTTGAAGAAGATGGAAGAAAATTATGTTGCTGAAAGCATTACACAGACAGGTATGATATGATACTATATGTATAGCTTGACTTATATATTGAAAATAATGATAATTTAATAGTAAAAGGAGAAATGCAGTCTGTTTCACAAGTTCTGATCTATCCTGTCCAAATGTCACAGCTGTTATATAGTGAGAGATGTATCAGTGAAGTGATCCTAGATGAAGTGGAGAATCTAGAGGTCTCAGTTGATAATAAGAGAACAACTCTCTTGTCTGCTGTACGTACTGCAGTGTCTTCTGATCACAAGAATATCAAAGTACTAGCGAAAGTGTTGTCTGAATTTGAAGAAACAAGAGAATTAGCAGATAAACTACTCAACCAGTATAGTAAGTACTATTATACACATAATATGGTAGTTTTATTTCTAATTTCTTATTTTACTGATCAGCTCAAACATTTCCAGAAGATCCAGAGACATCAATGTCATTAGCTAGTGCTCCTTATGATGTAGTAACAGGTCCCAGTAATCAGATCAGTCCTGAACAGTGTGCTAGTGATATTCTTTGTTGTCACTATGCCAGTCTATCCCGGTCTCTTCATGATCCTGTTGCTGTGGGACGATTTCTCCATTTTGAAGACTCAATAATGATATCAGAGCAAACACTAACTAATTTAGAATCTACAGGACAATCTGAGTCAGAGAGAAGAATAGTCTTGTTGAGAGCAGTACGTTATGCTGTCCGTACCAAATATAACAAACTAGAGGTGTTTGTTAATGTACTGCTAAAGTTTTCTATTAATGTGCCATTAGCTAATGCTATTCTAAAGGACTACAGTAAGTTAGAAGAAAGGCAGTTATACTTTTTAAAGTATTTTTAACTATAGAGAAAGAATTTAAAATGATCACAAAAGAAGAATCATTACCAGGAAGTACTATGTACAATAAAGTGATTCCAGATCAAAGTAAGTTGTAAAAATCAAATAACTTTAACAATATTTGTATCCACTGTTTAGCAACTATTGAGTTACTGATTCCTTTGGATATGGAGCCTACCTTTAGATCAATTAGAAAAGAGTTTGCCAAAGCAGTTTTTAGTATTCGTTCCTCTATTGCTAAAAGCCAACTCTCCATACAAGAAGTTAAGAACTTGCTTTATAGTTTTCCTGACCTGAAGCCAGAGTTAGCTGGTGCTAAAACAATTGACGATATCCTGAATCTAGTGCATGACAAATGTACTGTCATTGATGTAAGTTATATGGAAGCGATCGTCGAGCAGTTCAATATCGAAGAAGCTAAACTACACATTAAATCATACAAGGATATCATTGAAAAGTTTTCACAGGATGTAGCACTCGAACTGTGTCTTGAAGAAAGTTTTCCAGTCTCAAAAGTTCCCTCTCCCTTGAAATATGAGACAGCCAAGTTTGTCCTTGATTGGGATCCTGCTGACAACTATACTATCAATGATATCAGAAATATTCTAGCAGTGTCGTTAAAAAAATTATCCAAGAGAGTAAAAATAGTTGTCATCAAAAAAGACAACTCCATCACTGTGACATGTACCTTTCCTTTCCATCTACTTGGTCCACTAATGGCTGTTGCTCAAGAAACTATTGAACTTGTGAAGAAGAGGGGATTAATTCGACTCTCTATTGGTCCTTGTGTCATTTGGGATATCAACAGTAGAGATCAGGTATATATGAACTTATACGACAACAGTATCCATGTATTTATGATATAGGAGATGAAATCTTTGGCAATGGACATAAAAGAGAACCAGAAAAAATTTGAGAAACAGTTGGAGACACAGTATGCAATTAGCAGAAGAAAGACTCTGGAAATTGAAGATTTGAGAGCTAAACTGACACAGCAGGAAGGTAACAGGACTATAATTGTAGAAATAATCGTTAAAGATGATACAGTAAGACATTACTTGCATAAGATATCCAGAGGCTAGCACCAGAGAAGCAATCTAGTTAGAAGCTTCCAACTCTTACAAGTCACATGATTAATGTAATACTTGTATAGTAGAGGAGCGTAATCATTGAGTATACATCTGTGGTTAGAGTACATGTAGTTAAATGCTATTAGTTTGTTGCTTTAAATTGTCACATACAACAATAGAAGCTGATAGTATACAAATGTATATACTATTGCTTAGCTCTAAATAACTGTAGGACTGTTTGCATGCCAGGCAGTACAGTTATCAATGCTTCACTATTTCTATTTGTCATATTGTATTTGTTACACTATTATGTTTTGTGATATTAGCTGATAAATTGGGATTCCAATTAGAGACACAAATGTTAGAATTGAAGGAGAAAGATGAGGAGATTGATGAATTAAAATTAGCCCTTACAGAAAAGGAACGTAAGGAAACATGAAATGTTACAATAATTATAACATGTAATATTACATAGTGGATCATTTAGGCTATGCAAAATTAAATAATAGTGGTTTTACAAATTAATTTTGTAAAGTTTTACCATCACACCCACACATTATATTACATTCATTTCTTAATATGAAGTTCATAAACCATAGTATCATAATTTATCATTTCAAAGACCAATTTACAAGCAATTCATTGCCAAATTAACCCAACATTGATATAAATTAGTTTATATTAAAAATATTTTATGTATATAGTGTATTGGGTAATATTGAAGTACAATATATTTTATAGAAACTGTTCAAGAAATATTAGAAGACAAACAAAATGATAATGTTAAGTTTAGAACTAAACTTGAATTACAGGAGATAACAATTAATGAGAAGACAATGGAGATAGATGATTTAAAATCTATTCTTGGAGACAAAGAAGGTATATAACATTACAAGTAATATATCATGAACTATACTCTATTTTAGTTGAGTTACATTTATTGAAGCAGACATCAGAACAGCAACAAGTAGAGATCAAAGAGTTAAAATCCATTCTTCAAGAAAAGGAAGGTATGTAATATTAAATTATATCTCTCATACTAGCTCTAATGTCACTATGTATAAACATATTATAATATATAGCACGTGTAGTATTACCATATGGCAGTATTGTATAATGAATATAACTCTCCTAGCTTCAGAGAAGACAATAAGGTCAAAAGTAGTAGAGAGAGAAGAAGAAATAAAGTCTTTACAGGAAATGATTGTATCACTTACCTTAAAATTAAAAGAGAGAGAAAAAGATACAAGTGTTCCAGGGAAGAGCACAAAAGGTACCTGATTTATTGATGTGATTATGTAGTTACTTATTTTATTTAGGTGAAGCTTTTTTGACATCTGATACTGATGATGATACTCTTCTACTAGCTGAACCACTTCATGCATCTCTTAAAACGAAAACTAGCCAAGAAGAGTCTATTACTAAAAGTAAATACACTACATATAATATGATGATATTTACACTATATATACTTCGTAGTGTCAAAGACTAATGTTACTGATGATGATATAATAACAGAACCAGATGTTAAAGAGAGGTTTCCACATCATGTACAGCCAGTACCTTCTACTAGTGAAGGTAAATTTAATATAAATATAGCTGTACTACATTTTAAATCCCTTAATGAAACTTTTGGCAAATTAATTTAAAAATAATGCAATCAACTCTTTCAATGATGTTTATATAAGTGGTTACTATATCTTTGTTGTCACACCTATTTAATACAAATTTGACACACCCACTGAATTTCTTTTTATATTATCACTAGATCTAAAGTAGTGATATAATGAAAACATTTAATGTTTTATTTAGTAGAGTCAGAGATGACAGTGTTGTCAAAAGTAACAAAAGATGACATACCAATAGAACCAGAACCAGAGGTTAAAAAGAAGCCATTAGGTTTTCTACAGTCTCTATTTACAAGAAAAAGTAAGTAAATGTTATTGTTTTAACTGATATATTTAGTATTAATATACTCTTCATCAAAAGATCCATAGCCACAAAATGCAACAATCTATTTATAGAGACATAATCATAATAAAAAATTAACCTAAATATAAGAATACTATATATTATTGTTGACAGTATATTGAATAGTAGTGAGATCTATACTAAGGAGACCATCTTTATTTGTTAGAGTCACAGCCAATGAAAGATGACATTCCAATAGAACAAGATGATAAGGAGACATCATCTGGTCTTCTACAACTCCCAAAAGGTAGTCATGTTATTATTTTAGTTAACTCCATTATTGTGTTCACTATTAAAATATTTAGCATCAAAAAAGTTCACATCCATTCGTCTCATCCTCAGCCTACCATGCCCCATTGTGAAAAGTAGTCTGGTATCTTTGTTTGATTTTCTTGGGACAAAAAATAATATGCACATTGTTATTGTTGTGTCCAATGAAATTGCTCTTCAAATCTTGGGAAATGAATATTATTATTATCACAGATCATCTAAAACTAGAGTTATTATTTTTAGGGAACAGGACCTGGGACAATAAACATTATAATTACAACATTTAAGACTTCTTGTCCCAAGAAAATCAAGTCAAAACACTAGACTACTTTTGCTGTGAGGTGTGGTAGTTACTTGATGTGTTTAGTTACTTAGTTGCTAAATGAGTAAGTCCTGCCTTCATATATGACTGAGGTAACAGATTACTGTCAGCATTAATCAAATGAGTCATTCATGCTATTTGTGTCAACGTATATCATAAAATATGTACAGTAAGAATAGCTATGAATGACTAAATCTTTACTATCTACTGTTGTATAGTGTCTGCATTACATCAGTCATGACCATACTCATATTAGTAGTACTGAACAAAATAGTCAGATCACTGGCTATATATACAGCTAGTTAGTACACTAATGATAGTAAGACAATAATAATAGTAATAATAATAATAATAATAATAATAATAATCTGTAGTACTAATTCAGACTAATTATTAAACTCAATGGCAGGAAGTCCATAAAATAATTACAGTAGCTCCACCCACTTTGTCTGCAGTGAAATTTTGATTATCATTTCACAACTTCTATCAATGTTGATAGGATATCAAATAATTATTGTTTCAAAAAATATTGAAGTACATTATAAATGACATAACTTACATTATGATATGATATCACAACACTATATTTAATGTTTTATTACATCATGACATTTTTAAAGTAAAAGAGAAATGTCAATCAGTTGATATAAACACACAAAAGACAAGTCAAACAAAAACTCTATTACCAGACATCATGATGATTCATGCTTGAGTGTTGCTTCTTAATTATGAATCATTTTGACTAGTGATATGACTGAGTCATCCTCACTGACATCTATCAGACAGTTCTGTACCTTGTGTGTCCGTCTCAATAGTAGATAGTGACGTCCCCATCCTGGCAGATCATCTAATATAGTAAATTATTAGTATAACACTCAGTAAATTTAAGTCCGTTTTGTAGAATTCGTTCATCTCCGTACATCATTGCTATAGTAACCTAACACTAGTAATGGCGTCGTCTTCTTCGTTAGGCCTTGACAATCGTAGTTGAGCATGTTAGAGTGTGTGTATAGCTATTGTTGTGTGTGTAAAATATTATATAGTAACTATGTTTTATTATAGGAGACACTCGAAGTGTTATGTGGAAGAGTGATAGAGTTACACTTACTTCATCTACTGTGGCGGAATGTAAAGAAGTTATACGTCAATTAAAGGGACGACAACACACAACATGGATTATTGTAACCAACTCATTATCTCCTCAAAGTTTACTTACAGTATTAACTGATATTAATGAATGTCAAGTGAGGAGACTTTCTATATGGAACACTCCTTTTGATAGTAACTGTGTTAGTCAACTATCACAAGTACTAACTTATAACCAAACAATGGAGGACCTATATCTTTTCTCCTCACCTCTCGTACCAGATACTTACCACTTATTAACAACTGCTGTAGTTGGTAATAAAATAATCAAGGAATTAGGCTTGTGGATTGACAATAACATTACTGATAAAGACATACCACATTTCTCTAATCTCATTATTAACAATAAAACATTACAATTACTACGTCTCACTAACTGTCCTAAAATTACTAAATTTGGTAAACAACAATTACAAAATGTTTGTGTTAACAATAATAGTTTGAGTGTGTGGTTTGATTGGGAAAGACTCCGTTAATTATTAGTTATTTTTGTACTATTGCTGATATCTTTTTACAAAAAATAAATTATTTCAAATTCAAATAAGTCAATTATTAGTTAAATACTTTAGTTTCCAGTTCTTTGTCTTCTAACAAAGTTAATAATTTTTATAATTCACTTCTTCTCTAGAAAAACTCAACTTCTCTACTTGACAATTGACCACGCCTACATTAATTAATAATAAAAGCTTCAATATTGTTATTTCTAATATTTACAAATACAATTATAACAAACAAACTAGACTAAATTGTACATAATAGGCCTCTAGTTAGTAGCTATATAAAATTAAATATTATCGCTACGTCTAATACCACTAATTACTACTGCTAATAAAAAAATCCATTAATTAAAGCCAATTAATTTGTCAAATCACCTAAAAACTTATTTCCTACACACACAGTTCACTTAACAAATTAATATTATATTTATTAACACGTTCTATTTAATAATACACTCACTTTTAACAATTCCATGAAAGTACTGATCCATACAACATCAGAAGATTTCTTGATAACATTACAACTATTAACTTACTACTAAACAAACTTAGTTTCTATTAACAGTAGTAGACTGTATCTAGTAGTTAGCAGTTTTGCTAGTTAGTTATCTTCTATCATTAGTAGTTTCTAGTAAAGAAGGCTTAAAGCAGTAAAGGCTTAAGCAGCAAACTTTTTCTCACCGACAGCTGCTGGATTCTACAGCTGCTACTTTAATAGGTGTGGTGTGTAACTATGGAAAAATGCAAACCCGCGAGTAAACATGGCGGTTAGTTACTTAGAATAATATCGTATTATGCTTCTTGTTTGCACAGACTGATGGAGGAGGATATAATCTAAACACAAAGAAGAAGTAGACAATCTGAGAATAGCTGTATAATGTTGACCAATATGACAGATCTGCTTGTGTAATTGAAGTATGAAAGTTGAATAATTTGATATGAATTGTCACATGTTTGTTTAATCTGTTTTTGATATAATTATAATCTTTTTGTACAATGAAAACTCACTCTATATAATACACACAATATAACAAAGAGTTCAATATTCTTATATAACAACAATATACAGATGAGTTATAATGAGTGTACTCTTTTAGATACAAAGAACTGAAAAAGAAAAAACAGTTTTTACAGTTAAGATTTCTTCTCTCTCTCTCACCTTTCTAACTGCTCCAAAGGCCTGACCAAAAGATGATGTAATTTGTAATTGTTTTCCTATCCATCTAGGTAGTTTACTATGTACAGTAGAAGTAGAATATCTAATAAAGTAAAGATTGTTTTAAATTTAAACAGTTTTGATCACTGAGTTTATGATTTGGAGGGCAGTATGAATAAATGTGCAAATAAATACATGGACAGACAGATAGATGAATGGACAGATAGACAAATGGATGGACAGATGATGGATAGACAGATATAAACAGCTGTTCAACTAGTCAGTGTACCTATGATCAATTAATATAATCACTGCATAGTCTTCAACATGACGTATAGCACGTCCTATTGACTGATTTACTGCCTTCATGCATAAATTATCATAATGTACTTGACCAGGGAGTTTACCACTAATACTCCTTGGCTATATTAAGAGAATACATCAGCTTTAATAAATACATGATTGATACAATATAACATGATAGTACTTGCTCTATAAAGAGTACATTGTACTTCAAGAATTAAACATTAGGTCTGAGATGTAGTCTCATTGACATTAACAGGAATATATTAGTCTTTTTAGTGAGTATTTATTTATACAAGTACTTAATATTCATTATTATTATTATTAATATTAAGATCACTCTGTTAAATATAGAAATATTTAGTTGTAAGTTTATTTACTTGTGTAGAATTAAGATAGTCCATCTTTTCATTTAATTCAGGTGATTTTATATTAGGATATGGTAACCCAATCATCACAATACAACTATATAAAGAGACAATGACATATATATTATGACCAGGAAACCTTAGCCTCTATACTGTTGTCCATATGTCTGTCCATTTGTCATTTGTCTATCTATTCATCTATCACTCTATTCATCCATCCTTATGTCAATCCTCCTCTTTGTCTATTCACCTATCTGTCCATTCTTTAATCCATTCATCCATCATTACTTACCGTCCTAAATTATCAGAGAAATTTATTCCTTCACTTAATTTTCCACCAACAACACACATCATTAATGCACCAGTTACTCCTTCTGTATTTGTACTATTAAACTAGAGAGAGAGAGAGAGAGAGAGAGAGAGAGAGACAGAGAGACAGAGAGACGTTCTTTAACATGGGTATGTCACTAACCTCAATACATCTTGCATATTGTGACAATATTAGTTCAACTTGACTGGCAAGTTTGGGTTCTCTGAATATCTAACAAAACACAGTGTTTTAATATTTTAATGTTTAGTATTTTCTGGAAATATTATAATTTCTAACAACTCTATCTTATGTCATTATATCTAACCTGTTTCTTTTTATTGATCTTATGTACTAAACCAGATTGTTCCCATATTGAGAGAACATGACGTTCATAATCATACGAGGGAAAGAAACAGACCACACCTCCTGGAACAACAGTACAAAGATTAGAAATGGTCCTTCCTAGCTCCTCGATCTACAATAAGATCAGTAGAATTCAAACTGTATTGATGTAATCATTACTTAAAATCAAAACAACTAACTAGAGAGTATGATCAGTGATCAGTAGAAATCAAAACTGTGTTAATCATTAGTTGAGTTAAGATCACCACAAAAGTGGTTACATCATGTCCTATGTGCTTTTATAAATTACAACTAATTCATAGTACATTTCATCAAAAGGTCATGTCATCATTATATATTATATATATGTATATATATATATATATAATATATATATATATATATATATATATATATATATATATATATATATATATATATATATATATATATATTATATTATATATATATATATATATATATATATATATATAATATATATATATATATATATATATATATATATATATATATAATATAATATATATATATATATATATATATATATATATATATATATATATATATATATATATAATATGTAGTATGATTTGCAATAAGGGACCACTTCTATCAAACCTTTTAAAAACAAAACACTTGTATGTATGTAAGTAAGGAATTTTTAATAAAATGCTTAATAACTTTTGTATTCAAGTTATCTATTTTTTTAAACTGAGATATAACTTAGTAAACATCCATTGAAAAATGTATGGTTGTGTACACAATAATTACATGTTTTTGAGATGTTTTAACAGAAGTGGTCCCTTTTCTTAAATCAGCTCACACACATATACACACACGCATACTATATCTATCTATCTATATAGTGTCTATTTATAGTATCAATATATATAGTGTCTATTTATAGTATCAATATATAGTGTCTATTTATAGTATCAATATAAATAAACCATTTGAAGATTTTGTCTGCTCTGATAAGTGAAGTCAAACTGGAGACCACTGGGACCTTTAATGAGTACCAAAGGAAGAAGATGGTCCTCTCTAATCACATGACCTTTATAACAATAGAAGCACACAGTTACCATAGTTACATGTACTAACCACAAGAAAACTCTACAAATCCGCTTGGGGGGACTCCAGCTATAGTGAAGAGTTGATCCTTGAATTCAGACATCTGGATAAATGGATAGATGAATGTATAAATACTTGAAAATGGATGAACACATGTTGGATAAATGGATGGATGAATTGTAGGATGGACAAATAGACAGATGAATGAATAGATGGATGCACTTTTGTAGATGACATGTTTGAATGGATGGATGGATAAATAGTAGGATGAACTAATGGACACATGTTGGATAAATGGATGGATGAATTGTAGGATGGACAAATAGACAGATGAACGAATAGATGGATGCACTTTTGTAGATGACATGTTTGAATGGATGAATGGATAAATAGTAGGATGAACTAATGGACACATGTTAGATAAATGGATGGATGAATTGTAGGATGGACAAATAGACAGATGAATGAATAGATGGATGCACTTTTGTAGATGACATGTTTGAATGGATGGATGGATGGATAAATAGTAGAAGGAACTAATGGACAGATACTCACTGGTTCCATTGTACCACCAGCTACAATAATAGCTCTAGTATCTTGTACTATACTACTAAAGTGGATTGACGGGTTCAATAACAGGTATTTCAGACTTGACTGGTTTGAAGAACCTGATTGAATAGAAATAGAATGTGGTATTTAAAATTTTGTCTACATACCACTCCATTTAATAACTATTCTACAATCTTTATCAGCATTTGTAAGAGACTCCAAAAATTGTTCAAATATCATCAAAGGAGATCTCGGTACTGACCCCTCTCCTTCAAATTTTCCCCCTTCTTGTCTCATTGTTGATATGTGTACCTGTCTTGATAATTCAGAGGGTTTTGAGGTGGGCGTGGTCTTAGTTCCAGAGGTCTCCTCTATTAAGTATCTCTCAGTAAAACCATTTAACTAAAATAAAAATAAATGATACCACACTTATAAGATACTTGTAAGATACACTATACTTTAACTGATCAAATAAAACTACATAAGGACACACTCTATATTCAGGACATTTGTTTTAGTCCCATATTAATACTATATAGAGCATTGTTCAATATCTATATTGAGGACACTTGCTCTAGTCCAATATTAATACTATAGAGCATTGCTCAACCTCTATATTGAGGACACCTCTCAATACTATGGCAACTGTCAATAACATATAGTTTATACTAAGGATAGTTTTCAAGGTACAAAATGTTCTCACAATATAACAATATATAACAATATTTAATACTAACAGTTTTGAGGTAGAGAGAATAAAAAGAGACAAACTTTAATGATTACCTTCTTTGCTATTTCACTTCTTTTACAATAATGGAGTATCTAGTAGATCATATAATAATAATAAGTTATTTATTATAAATACCTTAAAAATATTAACGTTATCAATTTTAGTCCTCATTAAAAACTCATTCAATCGAAGCAGTTCACTGTGTTCTGTAAAATATAATATTATATGTATGATATGTATTTAATATTACATGTATTATATGTATTTAATATTATATGTATTATATGTATTTATTATTACATGTATTATATGTATTTAATATTATATGTATTATATGTATTTAATATTACATGTATTATATGTATTTAATATTACATGTATTATATGTATTTAATATTACACATATTATATGTATTCAATATTACATGTATTATAAGTATTTAATATTACATATATTATATGTATTCAATATTACATATATTATATGTATTTAATATTAACTATAATATTATCAAGTACCTTCATGTTCTGATTGCTTGCTGATAGCAGTATTGGTTTGAGCCTGAGTGGTATGAGTATGAGTCTGCAGTAGTTTTTGGAATGCAGTAAGAATGTATAGAATTTGATCAATGTACATTAAATTTTTAGCTTTTAGTCGAGACCTGTTCAAGATAATAGAGACAAACAGACAATAGATAAATGGATGAAAAGAAGAGAGAAATTATTTAAGTAATGGATAAATGGAGAAGATAGATTGATGGACACTCCTTTCAGAAGGTAGATGACTCCATGTTTATATGAACTCACTGATAACGAGCTCTATATTGTGATAATTGTGAATGAATTCTCCTGATCTAATATATTATACACACATATAAAATATATGACATTATAGATGGTATAATTTACATGTATTAAAGTGATCTGTACTGAATATATTGATGAGATAGTGTCCATTAAATTATGTGCTTCATCAATTATAACAATATTGTCTTTGAGTTTAATACCAACTGCCTCTCTTGTTGGAGTATGTAATAATGTATTATATGGTAACACAACAAGCTAAAGAAAAATAAACAACTCTAATTTGTTAACTAATATTACTTCTAATGTATTGAATTATTCATCCATTCCTCTTTTCATCTGTATATCCATCTATTCATCCATCTATCCATCCATCTATCCAACCAACTATCCATCCATCTATCCATCCAAACATCCATCTATCCATCTACCCATCCATCTATCCATCCAAACATCCATCTATCCATCCATCCATTTATCCATCCAAACATCCATCTATCCATCCATCCATTTATCCATCCAAACATCCATCTATCCATCCAAACACCATCTATCCATCCATCCATTTATCCATCCATCTACTTATAGACTTACTTGTGCTGCAGGGACAGCATAACGTGTGGCATAATAAGGACATCCATTAATCTGTCTACCTACAGTTACTAGCTGTTCAATATCATGTATCTCACCCTGCATGTATTATAATATAAACCTCATATCTACTATCTTACCAAGGACATGTCTCTGAGTGTCTCTATGTTAACAGATTTATAATATGGACAACCATTACTATCACTTGTCTTCTGTCTTTTTCTCTTAAGAGACCCATCTTCTGTTCTCTTACCAGCTATTGTAAATAAAATAAAAATGACAGCTGCTCCTATCTATCCATTCTTTCATTTATCTATCCATCCATACTTCAGTCCATCTATCTATCAAATGTTCACATTTTTTCTTATTTCGTTGCAGTTCTAAACATCGGTCATTCATCAAAGTTAACGAGTGTAGACGTGTAACACTTTTGTTTAGACAGTAAGTCTGTCGAGATCCAAGGGGAACAACAGAGATAGTATCCTTATATGGTGTCTTCTGAATCTCATGTACGAATTGAGACAATTGAGAATGAGTCCGACTAGCATAGAATATCTGGAATGAAAACATGACAATTTGAGAATGAGGACAGTGGACAAACTTTTAATTCCTCTTCTTCTTTGTCGCTATCAGAATCTGAGCTATTGAAAATATAATAAGAATAGTAATTTCGAAAGTAATTTTATAAATACATTTTAAATTAGATTCTTTACCTATCATCATAGTTATCGTTTTCATCATCACTGTGGTATTCTAACAAGACAATATCAGAATCTGTTGTGTCATGAACTTCAGGATTCTCTAGTTGAGAACAAACATCCTCCAGACAAACATCCTTTGTATGGACAGATAGAAGAATAATTAAAGTATGGAATAATGATTGATTAATGTAATTAATGGATGGACATTGTCTTCAAATTACTTTCTCTTTTGTTTCATTGTTAGGTCTAATAAGAGATGTACCATATTGTGCCTTTAATCTTTTAATTCTGTCTTGTCGTTTTCTCTTCTTCTCTGCACTTTGCTACAAATAACACTTATTATTCATACACTATTACCAGCTAATAATAATACCAGCTGATAATATTACCAGCTGATAATAATAATACTAGCTGATAATATTACCAGCTGATAATATTACCAGCTAATAATAATACCAGCTGATAATATTACCAGCTGATAATATTATTAGCTGATAATAATACCTTTATTTTAAACACTTCATCTTGTAATCTTTTACGTTGATCATATTCATTAAACCAATCAGGACTAATAGATGAAACTAGAAGAAAGAGAGATCATTAACACACATGAATGGTACTTGGACTATCTTTAGCCACACCCCTTACTTGTCTCCTCCTCCTTGTTATGGACATTCTTTGTTTCGTCTTCTTCAGTGGATGGAAGTGCTGTTATGTCACCAGCTAATATGGCTTCCATTCTTCTCTGTTCCTTCTCAAGATGATCAGTGAGCCATTTCAAACATCCACAGATAATACTTAGTGACTTGCCCTGTAATAAAGTACATTATGTATAATGTAGTCTCATTCCCAGGTTCCAAATTTCAATATTACAATGCATAGCTTAGGAATGAGACTACTTGATGAAAGTACAGTGTGAAGGATGTATTGAAAGCAGCTTTATGAATGGACTAGCCTCATTTCCACATAATCTAACTATTATTTTAAACATAATGTCTTACTGTTCCAGTGGGACTCTCAAATATCCCAATTTTCCTCCTTTCAAGGGTCTGGTAAAGGTGCCGCATAAAGTCTATTTGGATATCATACGGTTTGAAAGGAAATGGGAACTCTACAGGAGGTTCTAGCTCTTTCAAAAACTCTGACTTCTCTGCCATTCGAATACTGCAACACCCCACGTGTATAACATGCAAGTGGGTGTGGCTGAACTAAAGCCGCACCTTCTTACAATATGGCTGAACCTTTGGAAGGCAATGCAAGAAGAAAAGGTGTGACTCTTGTTAAGCCCATTATCTATGGAAATATTGCGCGGTATTTTGGGAAGAAGAGAGAAGAAGATGGCCACACTCACGCGTGGACTTGCTTCTTAAGACCTTATAAAAGCGAAGATATGTCTACCTTTATCAAGAAAGTTCAAATCAAATTACACGAGAGTTATCCCAATCCAGTACGAATAATCACCAAGCCCCCTTATGAGGTCCAAGAAACAGGTTGGGGTGAGTTTGAAATTGTCATCAAAGTATTCTTTCAAGACCCAGCTGAAAAACCAATAACAATATATCACTTACTAAAATTATTTCAAACTGATCCAGCAGTTATTGCCGGGAAAAAGAATGTCGTCTCAGAACATTATGATGAAATAGTTTTTTCTGATCCCACAAACACAATGTACAATCTTCTCAATAACCCCAAACCTCTGGTACCAGCGATCAGACACGAGGCTGGAATTGATTACAAAGAACTTGAAGAACGTCAGTTGATGTCAATACTCTCTGCTCAGAAGAAGATCAAATTGGAAATACAAGATTTGAGTGACAGATTAAAGATGAGTAAAGAAATTATACAAAAGTTACGAGACCATTTAGAAGAAGTTGAGGAAGAAGAAGAGATTGATGAACAAGATTGAGACTAGTGCATTTTAAAGTCTCAGACTCAAACATCCAGTCTGTTTTGGGGACTTAAACTTAAGTTGCAGTATAACATTTTTAAATACAACAGTTTCAGACTCAGTTTTCCATTCCGGATCAATTTTCAGACACTATTACATTTACTATATCCATGTAAAATTTTATATAATTACCCATTACTAATAATATTCATAGGAAGCTATTAATAAACTACTGTTAATAGTATTCATAGCTTTTAATTGTTACTATAAATAGATCTGCATTGACAGCAAGCAGTCTATATTGCACAACATGTTAGTAATAGATTTTCTACATTATAAAACAAACATCAGCTGATATACAACAGATTCAATCTTACAGTGACTCTTCTCTTAGTAACACACAACAACAATGCAGAGTGGTGATATAGATTTTACGTCTGGTGATGCTGAAGCTTCATTGACTCATCCTGTGAAGTGCTCCTCTCTTCGCAAAGGAGGGTTTGTTATGTTGCAAGGATTTCCTTGTAAAATTATGGAGATGTCTACTGCTCAACCTGGCAAGCATGGGCATGCTAAGATCCACCTGATTGGACTAGATGTATTTACTGGAAAGAAACATGAAGAGATTTGCCCAGCAAAGGAAAATATTGAGGTAAGTAAATCACAGCTGTTCATTATTTAGAATGTCCCCCTCATTTGTGAGTTAATTAATGTAATCATGATATCTCAAGCTAGTGGGTGGGGACTACATGTATATCTACAAACCTGTTTTATTAGGTACCTGTAATTCAAAGGACAGAGTACCAATTAATAAACCTGACTGACGGGTTTCTCGAGATGATGGACCAAGCTGGACGACTTCGAGATGATGTAAGACGACCAAAGAGGGAGCTCGGAAAGGAGATAGAGACACGCTGGGAAAAAGAGGAGGAGATACTTGTGACAGTGCTTCATGGTATGGGAGATAGCATAGCTATTTCCGTCCGCTCAGCTCCCAAATAAATGGCGGGCAACCTCATTTATAGACACCTATTAGTGAACTATATACAATAATTGTACATATATATATATTGATGTTGTCTGCTCAGTACCAAATGATTATACAGTTATTATATTGTGTATGAGGTATGGTACTATAGTATAGTATATTATAAATGAGTGTAATATACTATCTTTTGTTAAGTGTATTATGTATATATATATAATAATATATAAGAGTATTATCATATATTATGAGTGTGTGTAATATACTATTGTCTTATTAAGTGTGCTTCATGAATTATTTTATATTTTGTTCGTCTTCATGAATTATTTTATATTTTGTATGTTGAAGAATTATTGCTATCTTTAACTATATTTAAATTCAAAATGTAAATAAGGTTTCCATAGTTATAGCTAGTCATGTATTAACTAACAGACAAAAGCTCAAATCGTGACTAGTTCTTGCTAAATATTTTAGCTGATATTTTTATAACTACTTAATTAAATGATTTGTGTATTAATCAAACAATAAAAGGTCATTACATAATATAGTACATTAGATTTACTGTGTGTTCTATTATTATTCAGATTTTAGTCTTTTGCTGACACTAAAATTGAGAACAAAGAACATAAAATTTTAATATGCCAAGTCAATTTTTATTATATTTGTATTTACACACAATAATTCAGTGGATTCTCTTATAAAGGACACTCTAAAATAAAAATATCCTTTGCCTTGTTTTACTAATAGTCTAATAAGTTATATTAATTTAAACCTTTATATTGAGGACACCTCTAAACTAGGAACAATAGTGTCCATTATAAAGAAGTTTCACTGTCTTTTTTTTAACTATGCTTACCTTTCTAATTTTTGTGCCTTCCTTTTTTGAAGTATCTAGAGAAATTAGAATTAATAGAGTTAATATATGGGTGTGGTTTAGGGTGGAGTTTACACATAGTTGCAGCCCTACCTGACTAATCTGTTGCCATTCTCTGTTCAGTTTGGCCTTCTCATTTTTAACCCCTTGACGACGTGTTTTACGTCCATCATTCATCTTTACTCCATATTGAAATGCAGCTCTAATATGAAAAAAATGATAATGTAATAAAGGATGGACACCATTGCTTAATGTAATAAAGGAGGGAGATCATTGCTTAATGTAATAAAGGATGGAGACCATTGCTTAATGTAATAAAGTATGGAGACCATTACTTAATGTAATGTGGAGATTGAGACCATTGCTTAATATAATAAAGGACGGAGACCATTGCTTAATGTAATGTGGAGATGGAGATCATTACTGAAAATACAGTGTCTCTTGTATAACTCACTTTGGGAGAGCTTCTCTTGATGACTGATAGTTGCCATAGTCTTCATCATTATCAAAGTCCCATCTTTTTACAGGACCTTTACGATTACCCTGAAGGAAAGAGCAAGCGAGAGAGAGAGAGAGAGAGAGAGAGAGAGAGAGAGAGAGAGAGAGAGAGAGAGAGAGAGAGAGAGAGAGAGAGAGAGAGAGAGAGAGAGAGAGAGAGAGAGAGAGAGAGAGAGAGAGAGAGAGAGAGAGAGAGAGAGAGAGAGAGAGAGAGAGAGAGAGAGAGAGAGAGATGACCAGAATAAGTTACAAACCAACTCACCAAATCCATTTTCATAAAGTCAGCCTCATCATCACTATTAACAGTAGCATCCATTTCTTCCAAACCCCTGTAATCAAAAACACATAATGACTTACAAGAAAACATAACAAAATACAAGAAAACATGATAATAATAAATGAAATTATTAGGAACATACCCAGGGTAGCATTCAGCATAATGATCTTCAGTACTAAAACCACCAAACCCTGCATTATTTTTACTCTTTAACTGTGTAGGTGTAACAGTCTGAACTGTACTAACTCCAGTAGTATCATTACTGTATGATAACAAAGTTATCGTAACTTCACAAATAATCTCACAGTATATACCTTTTTTTGTTTGTCTCTCCCTTGGACCATCCCGTGGGTAACTCCCCCTCATCAGAGTCCTATACAATGCAACATTAATTACTCATTAAGGAGGTCTACAGTTATATATCTCACTGGAATTATAGTATTAGCATATTTCTTGCTGACAGCTTTGACAAATTCTGCAGTAGTTTTATGAATATCTTTCAGTCTAATCAAAGAAATATGCATCCATTTAAAAAAACTATCTGTCCATTCATTTACCTCTACATCAGTAGATTTACTATCAAAATATTGCATTGAACGATCTTTCTTTGATGAATGTGATGACTCACTTGGAGTGAACATATACTCACCAACATCAGGAAATATACTAGTGAGTAAAACCCGGTCATTAGTACACACAATTAATTCTAATACACAATACCTGTCTTCTGGTAGTTTTGGTTTTTTTGAGGTCTCAGGAACTTTATCTATTTTATTAGGAGTTGGGATTTCCATGGATATAGATTCTTCTACATGAGGTCATGTGATGTTCATGTGATAATCACATGATCAGTAGAACTGACCTTTTTCTTTCTTTTTGCTCTTTTTCGATGCTTTTGAGCCTTGTCTTAGGTAAGAGAGAATTTGAGTGAGTTTGTTGATGACAATATCATTAGTAGTAAGTGTAGTCTGTGTCTAAAGAAAGGGAGGATATAATTACATCATCACAAATGACATCATCAATAATGACATCATCAAGATGTCATCACAAATGACATCATCAATGACAGTCACTCAATTCCCAATCTATCCATCTAACTATGTGTCCATCCATTATCATTCATCCATTCACTGGTCTGTCCATCTTCTATCTATTGGTCAGTCAACCAATTCCTTTAACTCTCTAGTTAACTACCTCAAGAGAAGGACAATCTGCTTTGCTACGTATTAAAGTTGTTGGTATATCAGTGTCAGCATACTCATCATCTAATTCAAACACATATGCCTTCAATATAAGAATAGAGTAAGTTATTATATATATAATATGGATGTCCATACCATTCTACCAGGGAGAAAGAAATCATTTCTTTCTGGAGGATTTGAGTTAAAAAGAGTAGCGTAGACATTTTTAGCTAATAAAGAAAAGTGATTATGTAGTACTGTCAGTACAAATGTCCATCCATCCATTTATCCATCCATTTATCCATCCATCCATCCATCCATTTATCTATCCATCAACCAATCCATCCATCCATCCATTTGTCCTTACCCATTTTTGATTTAAAGGTGACCTCATCACTAAGTATGGCTTGTCTCTTTTCTTTTTCCTCTCGTTCTCTCTCTCTCTTCTTCTCAAGCAACTTCAATTCCTTTTTCTCTCGTTCTTTAACAGATAACTCACTCCGTACCTAAAGAAATATCAGAGATATTAATACATGTATAAAGTACATACCTTTTGGAGGAGGGCATAGTCCAGGCCTTTAACAAGATGGGTATGTTCCATGTCACCTCCGAGATATTTACTGTTAGCAATGACTTGTTTTCTCTGCTCGGCTACTCTAGATCTATGGATGAATGGTTAAAAATGGATCAATAGATAAAAATGAATAAATATAGGAATGAATAAATGGTTAAAAAATTGGCTAATGGTTATAACAAAGGAATTGTTGAATAAAAAATTAAACCATAATTATTGTTTACATACGGATCAGCATTAGGAGCAACAGCTCGATAGCCGGAGGTAGCAGGTTGAATATCAGTAAGACTAGGATAGTCAGGATTAGCTCCTTCTCTTCTCTCTTTAGCCTATGAATAAGACAGTGTTATCTTTATATGTCCATCCACTGGCTATCTATCTATTCATCACTCTATCCAGCTGGCACCTGTCCATTGTTCTGTCTGTCTGTCCATACATTTTTTCATTATCTTACTCTGTCACGATAATTCTTGGCCCATTCCGCTTCTCTCTCTTCATCTTCTCTCCTCAATTCAGCTAGCCATTCACTGTTAGCACTATTAAAGAGACAGTCCCTCAATTAATAACATTTAATTAAACACTAAATGACCAATACACATAAGTTCGTTAAAAAATGGATCAATATTCGTATAATGGACATATAAATATATATACATGAATTTTAACAATACCTTCTTTTGGGTTTAATAAACTCTTTAGGTGGGTGTGGTTTAGACTTCCTATTGTATTACAAAAAGGAGTAATTTAAGTTATATTATAATCAATGTAGATGAAATGATAAGTAGACATGTAGCCAGCAATGAGACTGGCCAACAAATAGACATAATCTCACTGTTTTGTCTGCACAGGCTTGCTATCTTCACTGCTACTCGAAGCAGTAGCACGAGGAGTCATCATGAGTTGACGAAAGTCATCATTAGAGAGACCACTCCTCCTGGAAAGAGTAATATTATAACATATTGGTTACCTTGTCATCTGTTTGCCTTACCTAGCTTGCTCTTTGTCTGGAGGAGCTATTGGATTGGAATATGGTTGGTGCATGTTACTGAAGCTCGACTGTCCAAATGGAATGAGGTTTTGAGAATGTGCCTGCAGCTAGAGGTATGAACATGGGCAGTACGAAAGTTCGAAATTCTAGTATACTGAATGGATTTCCGGAGGTTTCCAAGACTGCAATTCAATGAGTTTTCGCCTAAAAATACTATTGGAACTTATTTTTTAAAGTAATTTATTGGTGGAAAATGTTCTTCTTTTAAATACTTTTTAATTGACTAAACGTTTACTGTAAATATGTCAAATAAATTAGATTTCTAGGATTTCTTCAAGATTTTTGGGACTTTCCTTGTTTGCGCATTAACATAGCCCGCGAAACAGACGTAAACAAAGTAACATGGCTGAGTGTATGGAGATCTTAGAAACTAATTCTCCTCGTAGAATTAAGAAACTAGACGAGGCAGTAATTAATAGAATAGCTGCAGGAGAAGTAAGATTAGTCATAAAGAATAAATTGGTACGTTTTTGTTGATGTTAGGTGGTCCAACGCCCAGCAAATGCTTTAAAAGAAATGATAGAGAATAGGTAACTACAGCTGCTACCAGTACTATATATATTCTGATCTTTTAGTTTAGATGCTGGTGCCACTTCTATTCAAATCACAACAAAGAATGGTGGTTTGAAAATGCTACAAATACAGGACAATGGGTCTGGAATTAAGGTTTGTGTACCAGAACCCTAGGTTGATAAGTATATCGACTTTATGTTTATTGTGTTAATAGAAAGAAGATATGTCAATTGTATGTGAGCGTTTTACAACTAGTAAACTAGAGACGTTTGAAGATCTTAGTTCTATCAGGACATATGGTTTCAGGGGAGAGGTATAATGGATGGATGGACAGATATTGAATGGATGGATGAATGAATTGACGGATGAAGGGGTAGGCAGATGATGAATGGATGGACAGCTGATAAATTAATGGATAAGATAAAGATTTATTTTCATATAGGCTCTAGCTAGTATAAGTCATATTGCTCATGTTACAATTACCACAAGAACAGCCAACGATAAATGTGCTTTTAAGTAAGTCCTTTCTCTGTCTGTCTGTCTGTCTGTCTGTCTGTCTGTCTGTTTGTCTGTCTGTTTGTCTAGTTATTTATAATCTCATTCTATTTAGAGCTTGTTATAGTGATGGTAATTTGATACCTCAACGGCCAGGGGCTAACCCAGAACCAAAACCTTGTGCTGGTAATCAAGGCACTCTAATTCATGTTGAGGATCTATTTTATAATATGCCAACACGTCAGAAAGCTCTCAAAAATCCTTCTGAAGAATATCATAAAATTGTTGATGTTGTTGGAAAGTAAGTTGAATGGATGGACAGATAAATTAACAAATGACCATAACAGCAGGGTAATGATGAATGGATGGATGGATAGATGAATGGATGGCTAATGGATAGATGAATGGATGAATGACTTGACATACAAACATAACAACAGGATAATGATGAATGGATAGATGGATAGATGAATGGATGGTAAATTGATAACTATTGAGTAATGAAGTTTTATTATCTTCAGGTATGCTATTCATAATGCTGGAGTTAGTTTCAATGTTAAAAAGGTATATATCTAGTCTTTTGAGTTAGTCTCTTGTCCTTCTTGTACTGTAACAAAGAGAAGGCCTAGCTTAATAAAGTACCACCACAAGTAATATACATTACAGTATATGTACATATAATATACACATATAAATGTAATATAAAGTATATGTATATTAGTAATATGCAGTATATATAATATACATATAATATATACTACAATATTGTTTTGTATCTATAGTATGGAGAGAGTGCTGTTGATGTCAGAACAACTCAAGACATGTCAGTGACTGATAATATTGGTGCTATTTATGGACAATCTGTTGCTAGGTAACCATAGAAGTTACTAGAGGAATTAATTCTCTCTCTTTCTCTCACACTTACACACACACACACACACACAGAGAATTACTCTCAATATCACGTGATGATAATAAGTTAGGATTTAAGATGACTGGCTATATTACCAATGCTAATTACTCTGTCAAAAAGTTACATTTCTTACTCTTCATTAATCGTATGTTATTATCACTTACTTAATACTATAATAATTGTCTTTAATACTAAATGTATGACATCATAATAATACAATAACAAGAGCTTATACCTAAATTTAAAATATGAATTAATGGATAGATAGATTTATAAATAGACATATAGTCTTATAGGTGAATAGATGGACGAATGTACAAGCAATGGATGGATGTACATTTAATAGATACTCATTGTATTGATGTCTCTTTGTAGATCGTCTGGTAGACTGTAGTTCATTACGTAAATCTATTGAGAGTGTGTATAGTGCTTACTTACCAAAAAACACACATCCATTTGTTTATATGAGGTAAAGTATATTAGTATACACTACTAACTATAATACTGTATGTATTACTTTATATAATATTGTATGTACCTATATATAACTATAATAATATAACAATAATACTATTTGTACTATATGTATGTACTATATTATATGTATTGTGTATATTATATTATCTTTCTATATACTGTAGTATTGAAGTATTACCACGTAATGTTGATGTTAATGTACATCCAACAAAGTATGAGGTAATGTCTAGTTATCATCTAATACACTCCTAAACATCAATGTATCATTGTTATATATGGTAGTTATAAATGTAGATATGACCTAGGAAGAAAATGGCCACAATATCGTTTGTCATCCTTTTAACTCAACTCTTACCATGTGTGTGTGTGTGTGTGTGTGTGTGTGTGTGTGTGAGAGAGAGAGAGAGAGCCTGGCAAAGTGGTCTACAAGCTATATGCTACTTGCTTTAATAATTTTGTTTAATAGCAATAGCTTTCCTGTCTTTTACTATATGTCACTTTCATATATTTCTAATTATGATCTAATGAATTAACCAACTGCTTTATATTGGATAATGTACTTTATATTGGATAATGTGCATTATATTGGATAATGTGCTTTATATTGGATAATGTGTATTATATTGAATAATGTACTTTATATTGGATAAAGTGCTTTAGATTGGATAATGTGCTTTATATTGGATAATGTGCTTTATATTGGATAAAGTGCTTTAGATTGGATAATGTGCTTTATATTGGATAATGTGCATTATATTGGATAATGTGCTTTATATTGGATAAAGTGCTTTAGATTGGATAATGTGCTTTATATTGGATAATGTGCTTTATATTGGATAATGTGCTTTAGATTGGATAATGTGCTTTATATTGGATAATGTGCTTTAGATTGGATAATGTGCTTTATATTGGATAATGTGCTTTATATTGGATAATGTACTTTATATTGGATAATGTACTTTATATTGGATAATGTGCTTTAGTGGTTTTAACTTGTTTCTTGTTATCAAATTTGAATTGTAGCAATGCACACAAAATTAATAAATTCAAATTATGATATTAATATTATCATATATATATTATAGGTTTACATAGTTTAAAATAAAATAACAACAACTAACTAAAAAAATATTGAGGAATTTATTTTACCTAATAAAGAAAATACAATTCTTCGTTTTATTTTTATTCTTATTTTTGAAGAACATATTTTCATATCATGCTATACTAGAATCTAGTAGCTCTTGCTGAATTTCTTCTTCGAATGTTTGACTAACATTTACTATTAGAGAAATATTTTTAAGAAGTTTAACAATTTCAAGTAATGCATCACGTTTAGTGTTCTCCTGACTATCCATTTTATAAGTCACCAGATATGTATTAATCCACAGCAATGCTCCTGAAACAGCATTAATAGTTATAAAGGATGTTATCAACTCAAATGTTTGTCCTTCAATGATAACAGAGTCTAGAAGAAACTTTGTAATATGATACAATATCAATATGAACAGTGTCCAAAATATTATATCAAATATCAAGAATGCTAACCATCCACAACCGATCCAACACGATGTCAATATCTTATCTTTATTGTTTCTTGTTTCTTTGTTGTTTGTTGTTTCTTGTCCTTTTTGCTGCTGGCTAGCAGTAGAGGACTGTTGGCAACAATTCTTCATTGTGTTATTTTCTTTATAAGCAGTATACCAGCTGTCACTAATGTTTTTTATAATGATCCATATTGGAATTGTAACCAATATTGCAGGAACAACAAAACTACCACCAATCAAAATACGTCCAGGATAAGCCAGTAATGCTATTATTATCCAGAAGCCATGATATACTAAATAAACAATTCCATATAAGGAAATAAGAGTAGCACATATTAGACAATATTCTAAGACTTGCTTTAGACTATCATTTTGATCTTTACTGTTCTTTTGTTGATCCTTACTTTTATCATTGCTTTTCTTCATTCTATCTTTACGTATCTTTATTACAATTATTAGTGTTAAGACTGACATCCCTAGATTAAACAGGAAAAAAACTGGTGCTATAATAGGCATAGGAAAAATGTATAAAACGTTTTGGTCAAAGTTTAGAGAAGATTGACGATACTTGCAGTATGAAGCAATGTCTATGACAGTTACTCCAATGGTGGCAAATGTCATTGTAGGAAAAAATACTGTTCGGATAAAAAAGAATAATGTATATTCTGGTTTAGATGAAGATGGTGAATATTTTTTGCAATTGACTTTGGACTGAGATATTGAAGAATGCTCATCATCCATTGTAGACGCATTTTTGTCTGCAAATCTTCCGGGAAGTTTTCCTAATTGTTCTCGAGTTCCTTTAAACCACATGAGAACATGAGCTACACATATGCAACCAAAGGTTGTGATAAGTAGCCATGTTGCTATCATCTTTTTTGCTGGATCATAATCATGATTTTGAGATCTCAAGAAATCATCAAAATTACGAGAGTAGTAGAAATTTGTATCCATTCCTTCAATGGATTTTAGCTAAATAAATTCAACAGGAAATTAAAATTATATAGTTAATAAAATATCAAGTTACCTGTGAAGTTAGAGCTTGTAATAACTCCATTTCATTATTGTTGCAAAACTGAGGAACAACAAGATTCAATTCACCAATATTACCTAGATCTGCCAGTTCAAATGTTAATGCATTAAACAAATAATAGTCTACTACAAAGAAAATGGGATTGTCAGTCCAAATGTAGGTATAATTGGCAGTATTGTTATTATTACAAGGTTCCTCATAGCAATAATGAACTATCACATAATGAGGAGCTGTGTTCTTTTGAGGGTAGAAGGTTTGCCGAATATGAAGTACATTGTCTGTACTGGTCTTGTTTGTTTTGAAAACATCTATGAGAGACATCAGGTCCTCAACACAAGATGTATCAGCAATAGCAGCGAAAACACTGACATTTATCATGAGTACAAACAAACTGGCAATAATCCTGCTTGCCATAATGCTTTTGTCTTCTTTATTCAACAGTTAAAATTTTTTTTATATCGTCTATTGACAGGAAATGGATTGGCTACATCAGTTCTTGGAAATTATTATTAGGAAGAATGTATTACTGGCTATATAGGGATGGCCCCATACTATAAAAAAATTGATAGACATAATCAATATTGTAGTTATATTACAGGTCACATAATCAATATTGTAGTTATATTACAGGTCACATAATCAATATTATAGTTATATTAGAGGTCACAGTGTTGTTTTAGATTGCATTGAAAACATAAACTGTTTTGATTTACAATTGTACAGTTTATTGATCTCAATAAATAACTTATCAAAAAGGATATTAAATATCCTTTTTGATAAGTAAAATTTTTTGGTGGTGTTCTATCATAAATTTAATAGCAACAGTACTCACTCAATGATTTAGTGTCCATTTGTGTAACTGTGATACATTAAACAGAGTCTTGATAGTTTAGACAATTAACTGCACAACTGTTAGTTATAAGTTATATAACTTCTAGTTATAACTAATAGTTATAACTACCAGTTATAACTAATAGTTATAACTACCAGTTATAACTAATAGTTATAACGTTATTTTAGAAATAAAATTGTTATATTTACTATTTTTGGCATCTATTCTAATATTACATTAATGTATTTTTTTGTTATAATTACTTTTTTATAAGCAGTATACCAGCTGTCACTAATATTTTTTATAATGATCCATATTGGAATTGTAACCAATATTGCAGGAACAACAAAACTACCACCAATCAAAATACGTCCAGAAATAAGCCAGTAATGCTATTATTATCCAGAAGCCATGATATACTAAATAAACCATTCCATATAAGGAAATAAGAGTACCAAATATTAGACAATATTTAAAGACTTGCTTTAGACTATCATTTTGATCTTTACTGTTCTTTTGTTGATCCATACTTTTATCATTGCTTTTCTTCATTCTATCTTTACATATCTTTATTACAATTATTAGTGTTAAGACTGACATCCCTAGATTAAACAGGAAAAAAGTTGGTGCTATAACAGTCAACGAATGATATTTGATATTTATTGTCAATTGTTTATTTTCCTTACCTATATACATTATAATATTCTATTATTGACAATATTGGCTTCATTCTCTTTACTTGTGATGCATTTATTGACCCATTTCTCCATCTCAGGTTCATTTTCTTCATGAAGACAAGATAATAGAGACAATACAACAATGTATTGAAGATAAACTATTAGGATGTAATAACTCACGTACTTACTACACACAGACATTATTACCTGGTATATCAACATCATCATCACTTGAAGAGAGCACCACATCAAAGAACAGTGGTAAGAAATTTGAACTGTTTATCTATTTACTCAATCATCTATTAATTTATCTATGGCTCTATCCATCCATTCATCTATGCATACTTCAGTGTATATAATGTCCTCTCACTTCTTTCATTAGAAAGTAGAGTGTATGCTCATCAAATGGTACGTACAGACTCTAAGGAACAAAAGTTAGAAGCATTTTTACATCCTTCATCTCATGGACAAGATATGATGGAGACAGAGAAAGTAGATGAGGACTTTTGTGATGGACAGTCATCAGAAAAGAAACTTAAGAAAAAGAGTTCTCTAACTATTACTCAAAGGAAACGTGGACATCACAAACCAGTTCATTTAACTAGTGTAAACAAGTTATTACAAAAGATACGAAAAAAGAAACATCAAGGTAATATGTTTATAGGATATTGATAAATACTACACTATCATAACACTGTCATTAATATATTGTGTAATATTGTATTGTATATACTAAGTGACTATGTAGTACTTAAAACTAAAATCCTTTCTCTCCTTATTCTTCTCACTCTCACTATCTAACTGTCAAATATTTAATTACAGTTATTATACAGAGTAATATTGATATTGTTTAGGACGTGGTTAATGATGTGGTTAATGTATGTCTCTTTAGTACTAGTTATAAAGGGGATACTACCTTAATTAAGCTGAACCCTACTTTTGATATATTGATATTGTATAGGGTGTGGAGAGTTTAGTGTAGTAGTTGTGAGAGGCCACTCCCTTAATTAAAGTAATTAAGCTGGATCTTTATACATGTATTAAGAATAGTTTCCTTGTTACTATAGGATATGATTTCAATATTACTTTTTCTGTATGTACTTACAATTAGAACTGTCTTCTTTATTTAACGAACACAAGTTTGTTGGGTGTGTTGATCAAACAAGAGCTCTCATACAATATCAGGTGATACATGTAATTATTAAACTAATGAGTAGGATCCATCTCTACTTTTATAGACCAAACTCTATCTTATTAATTTAACTAAAGTCACGTGAGTATCACATGATAATCACATGAGACAACCAATAATTATAACATTTTCCTTGTAGACAAGAATTATTTTATCAATTAGTTTTGTTAGACTTTGCTAACTTTGGAACAATAAAACTCAATGTTAGTTTAATAATAGAATACAATATCCATTTGTCCATTACTATAGCCACCAGCTCCCATATATGAATTAGCTATGTTGGGTCTGGAGTCTCCAGATAGTGGTAAGGGGTCTCAGACATAGATTTGTTAGATTTTAATATGTTTGTCTAGGATGGACACCAGAAGATGGAGCAAAAGAATCATTAGCTCAAGTATGTTGTCAATTATTAACCCTTAACTCACTGATCTATTTCTTTGTTTCACTTTCATTTTGTCTTTGTTAGTATCTTGTTGACTTTTATAAGACAAAATCTGATATGCTTGAGGATTACTTCTCTCTCAAGATCAGTGATGATGGATGTATTCTATCACTTCCTTTGTTATTAGAGTCATACTCACCAAATCTTGATAGATTACCAATGTTCTTATTGAGACTAGTATCTGAAGTATGTTTGGATAAATAGAAAGATTGTTAGATAAATGGATGGATGGATAAACTGTTTGATGGATGAATGAATGTATAAATGGATGCATGAATAGGTGAGGGATGGCCAATTGAATTGATAAAGATGAACAGATAGTCAAAGAATTTTGAATGTGTACTGAACATGTACTCACATTAACTGAATTATTTTATAGGTAGATTGGGAAACAGAACAAGATTGTTTTGATGGTATAGCTACAGAGTGTTCTCTCTTCTATTGTATTCAAAATGATCCCTTTCTTATTGACAGTCAACAAAATAGTACAGAACAAAATGAAAATATGGAAGAAAGAACAGTAAGTGGATGGACAGATGGATGGATAAATGGATGAATGGGTACATACAAAGTTCAGTCCATATTTGGATTAATTGTTGAAGAATGAACAGATAATGTGTAAACCTCAAATGTAAAATTTTAAATTCATTTTCATTTAGTTTGATGCTGCCCTCCAAAAACAGTCACCATGGCGATGGGTTATGGAACATATCCTTTTTCCTGCACTACGAGTTGACTTGATTCCTCCTAAAGAAATGGCTGATGATGGTAGTATATTACAAATAGCTGATCTTCATGAATTATATAAAGTATTTGAAAGATGTTAGAAAAGAAGAATCATTTGATTGTTTCAATAAAAGACACAAAAAATTACAAAATAATAACTCATCATTAATGATTATTTACCACATTTTCAATAATAATAATATAATCACATTTGTGATCGATTCCTGTAATTGAGACTAGTTATGTTGCTCGTGTAACAATTGCAAAAAGAACAACAAATAACAAGTGTATGAATTTACAAGAAATTTCTTATTGTTCATCTGTTTGTCTAATCATTAATTGATTATTGTTTCATTTTCGAGATTATAAATTATGACCAGGTCTGGTCATAACTTATAAACTCTAAATGAAATTGACACTAGGGGACCAACCAGAGCCACACCTTTTTCTAGTAATCAAGGTACTCTAATTCATGATCTCTTCTGTTAGATAACAACACATCAGATAACTCTTTTTAGAAGAATATTAAAATTGTAAGTTGGATGGATGAATGGACTATGTATGATAACAGATAAATATGGAAATTTATGGTATATTATTCACACTGTTATATTCTGTTCACACTGCTGTATATTCACACTACTAAATATTAGTGACATTTTTTTCTGTTTACGCTACTGTAAATTCACACTGCTAAATATTAGTTGCACTTTTTATTCTGTTTACACTACTGTGTATTCTCACACTGCTAAATATTAATGACATTTTTGTATTTTGTTCACACTGCTACTATTCTCAATGCTAAATATTAGTCACATCTTTATACTCTGTTCATGAAAAGCTAGCCACACTGCATGTGCCAGGATGAAACAGTAGATGATATGTACATGTTTTGTGTTAATAGCATAGAGGAGTGCTGTTGATGTCAGACCATCTCAAGATATTTCAATGAGTGATAATATCTGAGCTATTTATGGACACTCTGTTGCTAGATAACCATAGATGTTACTAGATGGACTAATTCTCCTCTCTTTCTCTCTCTCTCTCTCTCTCTCTCTCTCTCTCTCTCTCTCTCTCTCTTGGTGACTCTCACAAAGAGCATATTTTCTACTCTTCATTTATTGAATACTGTATAAGTTACACATTGATAGATTTACAAGTGACTGATAGATGACAATGGACAGACATTTAGATAGATGTACTCTTTAAGTAATCTAATTTATATTTTAATTTTTTTTAGATTGTCTGGTAGATAGTAGTACATTATATAAAGCTATAGAGAGTAGTTAATGAAGAACACACATCTTTTGTTTATATGAGGTAGAGTATCTTAGTACACATTACTATATGTACTACTGAATGTACTACTGAATGGAAAATTACTGTTATAAGTTAACTCTCCCAATGATTATAATACATAATATAATCTATGTGTTACCATGGAAATGTATTTAATAAGTTAACGGGTTGTAGCTGACAACTCATTTAAATAAGCCTCACATTTTTGTCCATAATTGGTTTCTTATAAATTTATTGAACCAATCACTAAATGTTGTTTGCATTGTAGTCAGAATTCTGCAAATAGTTTTTATTTCAAATTACTTCATTCACTAAAAAAATCAATCAGTTGATTTAACCAAATATATGATCATTTAAATTACATACAAGACAGTGGCATTTTGTGATATTTTCAACAAATTTAGCAGAAACCACAATGTAAAATAGATTGATTGTTTTAACCAAGTCATGATCACTCTGGTTTATTACATGTCTACAAAGTAAATTGAAAAGTATTAATAATATATAGTTCTTTGATTACTATTTGCTATGAAATTGACAATTCATGTTCTTCAACAAAAACATTCTTAGAAAGTACAACTATGTCATGTGTAGGATTGTCCTGTTATAAACTCCATAGTAACACCCTTTACACATAGGTCCAGCATTCATGAAAATTTTGTGTCTAACTAATGAAGCAGTAAATTAAACAGAATCTACATAACTCTTACAATTAGCTACACAACTATCAGATATCACTATGAGAGTTCTGTACACAGTGCTTTAGATTATTTCAAAATATATTTGTTGCAATGGATACAAACTTAATCAACAATAATTGTTGTGAAAATGCAATTACAATTTTTCATGTCTAAGAAAAGAACTAATCAAAAATTTTAGACTCTACCAATTATACATGTAGGTATAATGTAATTATAGATGACTTCCAGTTATTTCAATCATTTCTATTTTACTATTCTTCTTTTTGTGGGGGTACAGATGTGTCGCCATCTTAAGTCTCTTTATTAGAGTCTTTATCCTTGTGTATGATGAGACATATATTAACCCATAGCAAAACTCCTGAAACAGCATTAATGGCTATATAGGACAATGCAGACTTAAGCTTTTCATCTTGTAAGCTAATAGAGCTAAGAAGGACTCTTGAAATGTAATACAGTATGACAAGAAATAGTGACCAAAATATAATGTCAACAAAAAGTAACACTGACCATCCACATCCAATACAAAGTGGCTTTAATACCTTCTTTTTGTTAGACTTACATCCTTTGTTATATGCCAGCTTCAAGGCACTATACCAATTATTAATAATTGTTATCAAAATGTTCCATATTGGAATGGTAACTAAAAATGCAGGAACAATGAAAATACCACCAATCAAAATACGTCCAGGATAAGCCAACAAAGCTACTATCATCCAGAAGCCATGATACAATAAATAAGTAATCCCGAATAGTAAAAAGAGTGTACCTGTTGGTAGTATGTATTCGTATATATTCTCAAATATATTCTGGTGTTTCAAGATTATGAATGTTGTTATTGTCATAATTGAGTTTACTGCAAAAAGAACTGGTGCTATAACAGGCATAGGGAAGAGAAAAAGAGGGTCTTCTTTATTTGAAAAAAGTTGACGATATTTTGCGTATAGATAAATGTCACCAACAGTTACTCCTATTACAGTTACCAACATTATAGGAAATATCACTCTTTGATTAAAGATAAAAAGTTGTTGTTCCTCTTCTGTTGCTTTGCATGATGTAGACTTTTGTCTGTTGGTTTTAGGTACAATTTTTTTTACTAGTTTCCCTAAATGCTCTCGAGATCCTTGAAACCACATGAGAGCATGAGCTACACATATGAAACCAAAGGTTATGAATAACAACCACACTGCTATCAACACTTTTGCCACATTGTAGTCATGATATTGAGAATTCTGCATTTCCTTAAAATTACGAGCATAGTAGAAATTCATATCAGTTCCTGTAAGTGACTTTAGCTAAAACGAACGAGAAAGAAATTTAGATGGCAAATAAAGTTAATGAAGTTATAATTACCTGTGAAGTTAGAGCTAATAACAAGTTCTTTGTGTTATTATTACAAGGTTCAGGAATTACAAAAGACACTTCACGAATGTCACCTAAATCTGCAAGAAATAATGTTAGTGCACTGAACAGATAATAGTCTAGTACAAAGAAAATAGCATTATCAGTCCAAATGTAGATATAATCTGCATTAGTCTTATTACAAGGTTCTTGATAGCAATAATAGACTATCACGTAATGAGCAGCTGCTTTATTTTGAGGGTAGAAAGTTTCTTGAATCCGAAGTATGTTATCAGTACTGGTTTTATTTGAAGTAAAAGCATCTATGAGAGACATCAGGTCCTCTACACATGAGGTATCAGCAGCAGAAACAAAAGCATCAAAATTAATTGAGAGTAGGAACAAAATTAAAATAATTCTGCTCGTAGGCATCATTGACCAGTGCTGTTGAGTATCTATCACACATCTTATTTATACCATTTTGACAGGAAATGCATTATGATGATTAAAACTGATTGGTTGTTTCTAATTAATTAAATTAGAATTTGGTTTTCTCCTATCACAACTTACTAAGAAGGTAGCATCTCATTCAGAAGAGAAATGTAGTTTCTTAGTTAACAGGTAAGTTATATGGTCAAACTATTGTGTTTCTCAAATCTCATATATCAATATAATAGCATGTTTGTATTAAGTAAAGTTTTGTACTTTACAACAACTGTTTTAAAATCAAAATTCAACAACTGTCAATTTGTCATCCATCCACTCATCTATCCAAACCTCAAATAATTTATCCATCCATTCATTTATCAATTTATTTCAGGTTCATTTTCTTCATGAAGACAAAATAATAGAGACAATACAACAATGTATTGAATGGATGAATGAATGGATAAATAAATAAATAAAGAGGTGAGGGATGGATGGTTGAATTAATCAATGAAGATAGACAGATAAATTTGTATGTGTACTGAACATGTACTTACACTAGCAGAATTATTTATAAGTGGATTGGGAAACAGAACAAGATTATTTTGATTGTATAACTACGGAGTGTTCTCACTTCCATTGTATTCAAAATGATCCCTTTCTTATTGACAGTCAACAAAATAGTACACAACAATATGATACTATGGAAGAAAGAACAGCGAGTAGAAGGACAGATGGAAGGATAAATAAATGGATGGATGCATACAAAGTTCATCCATGTATAGATTAATTGTTGACAAATGAACAGATGATGTGATAACCTCAAATGTGAAATTTTTGTAATTGTATTAAATGGATGAATGGATGCAGGCATGGATTAATTAATTGATTGATGCTGAAGTGTATGTGAGAACTCAAGGTAAAGTTTTCAAATCTCAGTTTGATGCTGCCCTCCTAAAGCAGTCACCATGGTGATCATGATGAGTTGTGGAACATATGCTTTTTCCTGTATTATGAGTACGTTGACTCCTATTTATCAAATTTGCATAATGGAAATACACACAAAATTAACTATGTATTATAGCAATGCATTGACAAGTTCTACATAACTCTAAAACATTTTCTAAGCTAATTAAGCATGAAAGTATATAGGGGAGTCATCAGTTAATCATATGTCTCTCTACAGGTATTTCAACTTGACTATTATCATTATTCTCATTATCCTGCTGTTGTCCACCTTGATTCTCATCATTATTCTCATTATTCTGGTGTTGTCCACCTTTATTCTCATCTTTATTCTCATTATTCTGCTGTTGTCCACGTTTATTCTCATCTTTATCCTGCTGATCTATTACCAAATCCATATTAAGCCAGGCCAGAATTCCTGAAATTGCAATGATGGCTATATAGGACAATGCCAGCTGAATTGCTTGCTCTTGTATCTTAATAGAACCAAGAAGAAATTTTGAAGTCAAAATTAATATGGTAATGAATAATCCCCAAAACACAATCTCATAAGCAAGTATTACTAACCACAAAATGCCCTTGCAAAATGGCTTCCATTTCAATTTACTTTCAGTATCTTCTTGGTCTTGTTGATTTTCGGTATCTTCTTGGACTGGATTATAATTTTTGTGATCTTTACAGCAGTGTCGAGTGCAGGGATAAGTTATACATAAGCAACAATAAATGCATAAGTAAATTATATACAAGCAGCAGTTACATGTGCAACAACGTTTGCAACAGTTTGATGCATCATACCAATTTGTAGCAATCTTTATTATTGTATTCCATATTGGAATGAGAACTAATATTAGAGGAACAATGAAAATACCACCAAGCAAAATGCGTCCAGGATAAACTAGTAAAGCTATTATTATCCAAAAGCCATGATAAAATAGATAAACAATCCCAAACAGTAAAACAAGTGTAGCAAATGTTAGGAACTTTTGACATTTATTACTTTCCTGTTTACACTCTTCTTTATTCCCACTGCTGTTGCTTTCAAACGTATTATAGCGGCTTCTAAAACCTTCCTGATTCTCTTCCTGTAGACGTTGTGATTGAGCCTCCTCTTTCGTTTCAAGCAGTTTATTACAGTGTTTGCGTAGTACTTCACAGCTATTCTTTAGGTCATCACAGCATCCCCTATCATTCCAGCTAGCCTTTAGTTCATTACAGAAATTCTTTACTTTATCCCAGTAAAAGAGCCTTATTGTTGTTGCCACTGACATGACTAAATTAACTACAAAAAAACATGGTGCTACATAAGGTATAGGGAAAAGGTATAAGAATTTTGGGTCATTATATGAAGACGTGTTATGATATTTCCTGTAGAAATATATGTCAACACCTGTTACTAAAACTACACCAACCAGCATCACAGGAAAAAAGATTCTTTCAATAAAAAAGAATAATACTTTTTCATGAGATAACGAGGAATCCTTTTGATCAATTGAATACATAAACGCAAATCTTTTTAGATGCTTCCCTAAATGTTCTCGTGCTCCCTTCATACACATGAGGATATGAACTGTAATTAAACTGCCAAGGGTTGTGAATATTAACCATGTGGTTATCGCTATTTTTGCTGCGTCATAATCATGCCTTTGAGACTTTTTATGAAAGTAACGGGCATAGTATAAGTTCTTATCTGTTCCTCCAATTGACTTTAACTAAAATGGAATGTAAAGAAAAGTTATATACATGGTAAATGAAATTAGTGAAGTTACCTGTAAAGTTAGAGCTAGTAACAAGTTCTCTGTATTATTATTACAAGGTTCAGGAACTACAAAAGACACTTCACGAATGCCACCTAAATCTGCCAGTTCAAATGTTAGTGTACTAAACAGATAATAGTCTACTACAAAGAAAATAGGATTGTCTGCCCAAACATACGTATAATCTACAGTAGTCTCATCACAAGGTTCCTCAAAGCAATAATAAACAGTTACGTAATGGGGAGATGGCTTATTATGAGGGTAGAATGTTTCCTGGATCCTCAGTATGTTGTCAGTACTGGTCTCATTTGAGCTGAAAGCAGCTATGAGAGATGGTAGGTCCACTACACATGATTGTGAAACAGACGCATTGAAATTTATCAAGAATACAAATAAAATAAAAATTATCCTCTTTGCCATGTTGAGCACTGTAAACTGCGTTATTATTTCCCATATATTTATACTCTCCTTTGACAGAAATTGTATTCATAGCAACAATTAATAAATTGACTATGTTGATTGACAGACCACAGTAAGATGAAAAATTGGATGCTATCGAAACCAAATATCTCGTAGCAACAATATTCTACAGATTGCAGATTGTTATAAGTTTGAGAAGCATGAGAAACTATCAATGCTTTTAATTTAATGGCGATAGTACACAAGCTAAATATGAAATTACCTCTACTGTAGCTGTTGATGCTATATCTTTTGATTTTATTTGTATCCTTAAGTACACTTAGGATGCTAAAAATCAACGCTAGATAAACAGTTGTCATCTTTTTCCATCGTCCAAGTGAGTTTATTTAATTATTACGCTAGTTTATTCATTGTTTTGTTCTTAGGTTTTGCTAATTGTATTCACGTATTTTAAACATTTTTTGATTTGTTTATTTCTTTGAATATATTTAAACAGAACTTACATAATGTCTAAATATATTCAAAGAAATAAACAAATAAACAAATGTTTAAGCAAAACACGAATACTATTAGATAGTATGATTTACACTGTTATATACTTCACCGAATGTTTCAAATTTACTTCCCTGATCCATTTTCTTCAAATAGAAGTTGACAATGACAATGCATATGTCATGTTTAGTTGTATTCATGTTTTTTCTTATTAAACTTTTGTTGATTTGTTTATTTCTTTTAATATATTTAAGCAGAACTTGCATAGAGATAGATTAAACATATTCAAAGAAATACACAAAAGTTTTGGCAAAACATGAATACTATCAGTATATAATTTCACACTCCATAAAAGTTATTAATGATCCAGCACCATACTGAATGTTTTAAACTTATTATAGTTACTTCCCTGATCCACCTACTTGACAAATCTAGAGAAGTCCCATTCCTTGGTTTAACAAAGTAGTCAAATAGTTAATCAAGATAATCCTCTATCTTTACTATAGTAGGAAGTAATATAGTTCCATCTCTCAATCTGCAGTAATTATAAAAAAGAAGAGAAAGCTCCATAAGCTAGATTTTCCATAATATGAGCTCAATAGGATAAGTGAGGTTGAGCCCAGCCCATGCAGTTATTAGAGCTAGCTAATTATTTTCAGGTTAGCCAATATGATAGGAGGAGCTATATAGTTGTTACTTATATCTTCTAAAGGTGTAATCAGGAAAACTCAGAGAGTCAGAGATAGTTGTTGTACATGTGGACTAGTAGGACCTGGGATACAGATATAAACAAAGCAGATGTGACTATGATATAGCACATAAAGATCCTCAATATATAATATATGTGTCATGTATGATCTGTACATATAATAAATGATTCTGTACATTCCTAAATAGCTATTGGTTTAGTTTTCATATATTTTAAGTGTAGTTCCAAGACCTATTGAATTGTCTCTTTCCAACTTATATATTATTAGCACTTCATGAATCAGAGGTCATACTCAAATTGGGGAGAGCATAGTAAAGGTTATGATAGAGTAGTTCAATTAGTTGAAACGTTCTACCTCTAAACTTAGCACCAAATGTTTTGCATTGCACAAGCACATGCAGTCATACACTAGCAAGGATTATAACTATTTTTTTGTATTCAAATTCTAATGTAAAGATACACACAAAATTAATAACACGTTATTGTAGCAATGCATTTACAAGATTTATGTAGCTGAAAACATTATTTACCAAACAAAACAAGTTTGTATTGTAGTCATAAGTGATGGATTTCTATAACTAATTAAATGTCATACTTATTGTCTTGATTGTGCCACTAGTGTTCATCTTAATTATCTGCTGGTGTTCAACTTGAATATATTCATTGTCCTGCTGGTGTTCTTTTCTGAGGGTGTATTACTAATTCTGTATTAAGCCATGCTAGAATTCCTGAACCTGAAGCAACTGTATAGTATAATACCAGGTGAAACATTTTATTTTGTAAGTTGATATCGTCATAGTCAATAAGAACTCTTGAAGTATAAAATAATATGACAATGAGTAATCCCCAAAATACTATCTCATAAACAAGTATTGCTAACCACACACAACCATCACAACGTGGCTTCCATTTGCATTTATTTTTGGAAACTTCACAAATATTTTTACAGCAAGAAATGCGAGAGAAGAATCTACATAAGTGGCAATGGATGCAACAGTTACATTTATATGTGCAGCAACAGATGCAACATGATGATGACTCATTACAAACACCAAACCAGTTTTCAGCAATCTTTATGATTGTATTCCATATTGGAATAGTAACAAACATTAAAGGAACAACAAAAATACCACCAATCAAAATACGTTCAGGATAAACCAGTAAAGCTATTGCTATCCAGAAGCCATGATAAAATAGATAAATACTCCCAAATGGTAAAATGAGTGAAACAAATGTTAGGAACTTCTTTAGTTTAGCAGAGTGTTCATTTGGTTCATCACAGTAAAAGATTTTTGTTGCTGTTACCACTGACATCACAAAATTTACTGCAAACATACTTGGTGCTACATAAGGTATAGGGAAGAGATATAAGAATGTTTTATCATAATATGATGAGTGATATTTCCTGTATAAGTAAATGTCAAAGCCAGTCACTATAAGTACAGCAACCAGCATCACAGGGAAAACCACTCTTTCAATTAAAAAGAAAAATATTTTTTCATCTTTAAATTTTAATATTGAGGACCTCCTTTTATCAATAATCACTATAGACCTGTAATGATTAGACAAAATTTTTTTTAGCTGTTTCCCTAAATGTTTTCGTGCTTCCTTCATACATGTAAGGACATGGGCGATAATTAAGCAGCCAAGGGTTGCAGATATTAACCACGTGGTTGTCACTATTTTTACTATATCATAATCATGACTTTGAGACTGTTTATAAATGTTTTCAAGGTAATGGTATGAATTGTTGTGAGTTTCTCCAATTTTTGCTAACTGAAATGTAAAGAATTTAAAAATAAACTTAAAGTAAAAATTACCTCTTTAGTTAGAGCTAGTAATAACTCCTCTGTCTTTAACTTTGTAGTATTGCAAAATTGGGGAACTACAAAATACTGTTCACAAATGTCACCCAAATCTGCAAATTCAAATGTTAGTGCTCTAAACAGATGATAGCCTAGTACCATGAAAAATGTATTATCAGTCCAAAAGTACACATCTTTTGCGTTGGAATTATTACATGGTTCCTCATAGCAATAATGAACAATTACATAACGAGGAGCTAGTTTACTATTTTGAGGATAGAAGGTCTCCTGAATCTTCAATATGTTATCCTTTGTCTTAAAATGAGCTTTGAGAGATTCTAGATCCTTGATGCATGCATCAGCAGTTGAAACAAAAAGATTGAAATGTATTGAGAGTATACAGGCAAAAATTAAAATAATTCTTCTTGCCATGGTGAGCGCTTTTATCTGTGTAATCTATTACGCTTCTCTTTCTTATATAGAGGTTATGCAGTGGGAGGAGCTGAATGACGTGATAACCGTTATCCGCCATTTTGAGTGGCAAAAGGAAAACATAAAAGCTGTTGTGCTGTAGGCTGTACTAATCGTTACACAAAAGGCTTTCAGCAGTTTGTTATGATTTTGATGAAGCTGCGCCTTAATCTAGGGGATCAGGATCTTGCATACAGATTTGGAGTCAACTATTGCACGACATGCGAAGAAATGGATTAATATATAGTATATTCGATTGGGTCCTCTTGTTAAATGGCCAGATAGAGGAGAACTGGTATGGACTCTGCCTATGGAATTCAGAAAGAGCTTTGGAAAATGTGTTGTGATTATAGACTGTTTTGAAGTTTTCATGGAAAGACCCACTAACTTGAAAGCCAGAGCTCAAACTTGGTCTAATTACAAGCACTACAACACTGCCAAATTCTTTATAGGAGTAGCTCCACAAGGTGTGATCACATTTATATCTAAAGAATGGGGAGGTAGGATTTCAGATATACATCTGACAGAAAACTGGTATTTTGGAGAACCTACTACCAGGTGATATAGTTTTGGCAGATAGGGGATTTAATATACATGATAGTGCTGACCTTTACTGTGCTGTAGTGAAACTACCTCCTTTTACTCGAGGAAAAAAACAGCTGAGCAAAGCTGATGTGGATTTCTCTTGTCAACTATCTCATGTCTGTATTGATGTCGAAAGAGTAATTGGCCTAGTCAGGCAAAAATATACTATCTTACAGTGAACACTTCATTATGTGTAATGAGGAGGAAGACACTAGCACTGTAAATAAAGTAGTTGTTGTTTGTTGTGTATTGTGGAATTCCTGTGAATCAGTTGTTTCATTTAATTAAATTAATGCATGTTATCAAACAACAGTAATCTTAAAAATAATAATTATTATTAAAACAACATCCTAGTGCCTTTTTTGGTTTTCTCTGACAATCAGGACAGTACCATTTACCCTTTGGAATTGTGGTAATCTGAAGGCAAGTTGTGTGAAACCATTGTATACAACAATCGTTATTGTCACAATAGATCATTAATTCCCCATATTCCTCTTTCCTGCAGTAGCACCATAACATCTCCACATGCACATTCTTCAACTTGTTCGTTTCCTGTTGATGAGATTGATGCTACTGGCTCCCTAGAGTACCACTTGCCCAATAGCTCTGGAAGAACAGCAAGCTTTATAAGGATGGATCCTCTAATGCACCGAGCTTCTCCATCTTCTCCCTGTAGCGTTGCTTGGCAGTGTTATCCAACACGTAGTAGTACGAGGAATACATTGGTGTCTCCCACTGTCTCGTGTTGCATAGTACCTGGCTAATCTGGCTTCAGATGCTGCCACTCTTGTGTATGAACGTGCTTTTGCCACTCAAGATGGCGCCCTAGCAACAGTTGCTATTTTTTATTACGTTTCGTGACGTCAGTGCATAAGCTCTATACCGTCCTTTGACAGGAATGCGTCATCATGATTAAAACTGATTGGTTGTTTCTAATCAATTAAATTAATTATATACAAAAACTTTGGTTTCCTCCTATCACAACTAAGAAGGAAGGATTTTATTCAGAAGAGAAATGTAGTTATTTAGTTAACAGATAAGTTATGGCTAAAATTATTGTCATGTTCTTGCCATGGTGAGCGCTGTTATCTGTATAATCAATTACGCTTCTCTTTATTATATATCCTTCTTTGACAGGAAATACTCTGAATATATGTATTTATAAATGTCAATGATGACAGGGTTAAAAATGCATTTGGGTGGGTCCACTTATTTATGATAAAAATTATATTTATTATATATATATAATTCTATTAGTGGGATTGCCTGTGATTTCAATTCTACCAGCTAACTATTAAAACTGATTGATATTTTAATCTATTCCAATGGATTCCAGCAATGGGTGTTATGAGTGAAATTATGATAAGGAACAAGAAAAGTATGACAAAATTGCTACTCCTCCAATAGATTTGATAATTTATAACGGTTTACTACTAGGAATAGTACAGGTAGTTCCTGCAGTGATTGGGTAATTATTTGTCCAATGTTTTTACTGACAAAAGTCTACATTAACAGCCTATGATGTAGCATTTTAAAGTTGAAAGTCATGTTTCATTCACAGAACCTTTTGAGATCAATATAATTTTAAAATGCCCCAAAAATGTGGTGCTTTTAGCAGTCTCCAAAGACAAAGTGTGATATTGATATTATATAAATTTATCATATGTTTTATGTACACAATAAATGTGGATTATTACATACTGAAGTAAATGTCAAAGCTTAAGATTGATAATTGTAAATGAGATGGTACATCTGGACCATATTTAGTCTGGTGTTGCCAACCCTTCACTAAGAGAGGAGTCTGCAATGTCAGACTAGACCATATCCCTGTCTTTTCTTGTTTTAAAAAAATCTGTCCTTTTCACCTAGCTAATCTATCCATCCATTATCTATGTATCCCTAATTCATCCATTATATATCCAGGTTTGTTTCTTCATGAAAACAAGATCGTATAGTATTGAAATAGATTGATTGTTTTAACTAATTGATGGCCACTTGGGTTCCATACGCGTCTATAAAATGTACTTTGTTTTTGTAAAGCATCAACAACACATGCTGTTTTGATTTACTATGGAATTGATGGGTCATGTAGTTCAACAATATCATCCTCAGAAGGGTATGTATGTGGTTAAGAAGGGCTGTCCCTATATAAACCTTATTGATAGCCTTCACATGCACATGTCTGATATCCATGATAATTCGATATACTGTTTTATTACAAATTACTATAGAATTGACAGATCATGTAGTTCAACAATATCATTCTCTAAAAGGGTATGTATGTTACATAGAAGACTGTCCTAATATAACTTTATAGTAACAGCCCTCACATGTACATGTCTGGTATCCATGGTAATTCTTTTGTCTAACTAATGATATAATCTTATAGTTCAGACAGTAATTTACTACATGCCTTATCAATTAATATGTTAAATGAATTGCTATTTCATTATGCATATTATTATATATATATATATACTGATTAAATCAACCAATTCATCTTACAGTGACATGTAGAGATAAGATGGATAACTATTTGAATAGAGTTGAGATTTGAGACATCATCCATTCATATGTCCATCTGTTTTTCCATCTATCCATCCATCATAAGAACTCACATATTTGATGCACAGAATGCAAAAATATAATATAATACAAAATGTGTGGTCAAACTAACTAACTAGTTACCTACTATAGTGCCAAGTCCTACAATTGACTAAAATATGCTCATTGTGTGTTATTTTTATAATTATAAGTTGAATGAGTGTTATATAGTACAATCTGTCTATCCTCCATGTATTAATACATCTATTCACCTATCCATCTATCCAATAATCCACACTTAAAATAGCATTTTGTCATTTCAACCATTGTCTTTGTTACCATAATCTCATCAATATGATGTAAGCCCAATATTGAGTTACCGCAAAGCCAAACTCAATATGTATAAAGTCAACTAGAAGCCAAAAAGTACTCTATGTAGTTTATGTCCAATAACAAACTATGAGGGAGACTGAGAGAGGTAGATACTATTTCAACTTAACTATCTGGGTTAGTTTCAGTTGAAACTGTATCTGCTTATAGCTTCAATTCAAGCCATGATTCAATTACTATAACAAAGTGGGTGTAAAAGCAATGTGGTTGTAGATGAAACTAGTTGGCACATACCAATCTATTCATTTATTTCAGGTTCATTTTCTTCATGAAGACAAGATAATAAAGACAATACAACAATGTATTGAAGATAAACTATTAGGATGTAATACCTCATGTACTTACTACACACAGACATTATTATCTATACAGTTAGAAAAAATCACAATGTTTTCATAATTACTAATGGATGGATACCTTGTGATCATGTAGTTAATTGTATGAGTTAAGAAGATTCTGTTTAATTTATTGCCTCATTAGTTAGACACAAGAGTTTTCATTAATACTGGGCCTATGTATAAAAAGGCTGTCACTATGAACAGGATAGTCCTACATATCACATAGTCCTTGTCCTTTCTAAGAAGCAATTTTTTGAAGCACATGAATTGTCAATTTCATAGCAAATAGTAATCAAAGCAGTATATGTTGTTAATACTTTTGATTTACTTTGTAGGCATGTTTGAAAAAACCAGAGTGACCATGAATTGGTTAAAACAATCAATTTATTTTGGATTGTGGTTTCTACTATAAATTGTTGAAAGGATCGCTCTTTGCATTGCAATGAGAGTTCTCTACACAGTGCTTTAGATTATTTCAAAATATATTTGTTGCAATTGATAAAAACTTAATCAACAATAATTGTTGTGAAAATGCAATTACAAACTTTTTCATGTCTAGAAAATTTCTAGTGTTGTTTTGGTATATCAAAACTAAAGTTTAAGTACTTTTAGTAAGGCATTTGACTTTTGGTAAACTAAAACTAAAACTGAAACTATCTTCCTTCATAACTAATACTAATACTAATACTAAAAGTTTAGCTCTTACTAAAACTAAAACTAAACTAAAACTATTAACTTTGCTTTTAGTTTTAGTACATTCACAGATCCATCTGTTGAATGTCACACATGCAATATTTGGAAGAAGAAGATAAGAGTTTATGTTTGGTAACTTTGAGTGATGGTGAGCATGGTCGATGTGGTCGTCATTCCATCCAAGGAACGTTTCCTACTACCTTAAAGTGCCATTTAAAAATGTATTTAACTAATAGGAAAACTTTTTTAAAACTAAAACTAAAACCAAAATGCTTTACATTATAGTAACTAAAACTATAACTAAAACAAAAAAAACAAAATTACATTTCCTACTAAAACTAATACTAATACTAAATTATTTGCATTACCAAAACAACACTGAAAATTTCATGTCTAAGAAAACAAACTAATCAAAATTTTGAACTCTACCAATTATACATGTAGGTATAATGTAATTATACATTAGTGTCATTTTGGTCTTCTTCATTATTCTCTTCATTTTGCGGGGATACAGGTGTGTTGTTTTCTTGAGTCTCTTGATTAGAGTCTTCATCCTTCTGGTATATGACAAGATCTGTATTAATCCAAAGCAAAATTCCTGAAACAGCAGTAATGGCTATATAGGACAATGCAGACTTAAGCTTTTCATCGTCTAAGCTAATAGTGTCAAGAAGAAATCTTGAAATGAAATAAAGTATGATAATAAATAGTAACCAAAATAGAAAGTCAACAATAAGTAACACTAACCATCCACATCCAATACAAAATGGCTTTAATGCCTCTTTCTTACATCCCAGCTTGTAGGCTTTATACCAATCTCTAATAACATACATAAACAAGTTCCATAATGGTATGATAACTACAAATGCTGGAACAATGAAAACACCACCAATCAAAATACGTCCAGGATAAGCCAATAAAGCTATTATCATCCAGAAGCCATGATAAAATAGATAAGTAATACCAAATAGTAAAAGGAGTGTACCTGTTGGTAGTATGTAATCGTATATATGCTTAAATATTTTCTGACGTTTCAAGATTATGAATGTTATTATTGTCATGATTGAGTTTACCACAATAACAAGTGGTACTATAACAGGCATAGGGAAGAGAAAAAGTGGATCTTCTTTATCTGAAAAAGGGTGACTATATTTTGCGTATATATAAATGTCTCCAACAGTTACTCCTATTACAGCTAGCAGCATCATAGGAAAAATGACTCTTTGATTAAAGAAAAAAAGTTGTTGTTGATATTCTGTTACTTCGTTGGTTTCAGGTAAACATTTTTTTACCAGTTTCCCTAAATGCTCTCGAGACCCTTGAAACCACATGAGAACATGAGCTACACATATGAAACCAAAGGTTATGTATAACAACCACACTGCTATCAACACTTTTGCCACATCGTAGTCATGATATTGAGAATTCTGCATTTCCTTAAAATTACGAGCATAGTAGAAATTCGTGTCAGTTCCCCTAATTGACTTTAGCTAAAATGAACGAGAATAACGTCAGATGACAAATAAAGTTAATGAAGTTATAATTACCTGTGAAGTTAGAGCTAATAACAAGTCCTCTGTGTTATTATTACAAGGTTCAGGAATTACAAAAGACACTTCACGAATATCACCTAAATCTGCAAGAAATAATGTTAGTGCACTAAACAGATAATAGTCTACTACAAAGAAAATAGCATTATCTGCCCAAATGTAGATATAATCTGCATTAGTCTTATTACAAGGTTCTTGATAGCAATAACAGACTATCACATAATGAGCAGTTGCTTTATTTTGAGGGTAGAAAGTTTCTTGAATCCGAAGTACGTTGTCACTACTGGTTTTATTTGAACTAAAAGCATCTATGAGAGACATCAGGTCCTCTACACATGATATATCAGTAGCTGAAACAAAAGCATCAAAATTAATTGAGAGTAGGAACAAAATTAAAATAATTCTGTTTGCAGGCATCATCATTGGCGTGTGTTGCCGAGTTATCTATCAGCTATCACCATCTTATTTATACTACGGAAGCCGAAGGCGGACATCCATTTCTATTTCGAATTTCATATACTCTGCTTTGAAGTTTGCCGAATATATCCAATTCTACTTTGCAGTTTTCCAAAAATATTCCAATTCCAACTCTATTTTCTATCCTTCGATGGAATATTTAACAACTAAAATCCTATAGCCCCACCCTATAACCGGAAACATGTCGCTTCGCTCCATTCTAAGAAACAGCTCGCGGTGCTCGCTTCAGTTCATTGAGCGATGGAAAGTAGAATTGGAATTGGGTGTCCGCCTTCGGCTTCCGTATTATACCGTCCTATGACAAGAAATGCGTCATCACGATTAAAACTGATTGGTTGTTTCTAATCAATTAAATTAATTATATACAATAACTTTGGTTTCCTCCTATCACAACTAAGAAGGAAGGATTTTATTCAGAAGAGAAATGTAGTTATTTAGTTAACAGATAAGTTATGGCCAAAACTATTGTGTTTCTTAAATCTCATATATTAATATAATAGCATGTTTGTATTAAATTAAGTAAAGTTGTGTACTTTATGATTACTCTTTTATAAATTAAAATTCGACAACTATCAATTTATCCATCCACCCACTCATCTATCCACCTCTCAAATAATTTATGCATTCCCTCCATCCAAACATCCATCCATCTATCCATATATCTACTGTTACTCAAAAGAAACATGGACAGGATCCAAACATTCTCCATTTACCTGTCTATCTATCCATATATCCACCCCCACCATCCAAATATTCATTCATCCATCTATTCGTATATCCATCAAGCATTCATCCATTGATCCATCTATCTTATTTATCCTTCCATTCATCCATCCATTCATCTATTCATTAATTTCAGGTTCATTTTCTTTATGAAGACAAGATAATAGGGACAATACAGCAACGTAAGATAAATTAAGATGTAATGTACTTATGTACTTACTACACAGAGACATTATTACCTGATATATCTCTGTTATCTCTCTTATTTCACTAGAAATAAGAGAGATATCCATTATTTTTGTAAAGTATCAACTAGACATACTGTTTTGATTACTAATTACTATAGAATCAACGGTTCATGTACTTCAACACTATCATCCTCAGAAAGTGCATGTATGTTGTGTCCTAATGTAAACATTATAGTAACAGCCCTCACATGCACATGTCTGGTATCCATGATAATTTGATATGCAGTTTTTATTACTAATTACTAAGGAATTGACAGTTCTCGTGCTACAACGCTATCATCCTTAGAAAGGGCATGTATATTATATGGAAAGTTGTCCTAATATCAAGATTATTGTAACAGTCCTCACATGTACACATCTGGTATCCATGATACTTCTTTTGTCTAACTAACAGATTTGATACACAGAATATCACTGTGTGGGATTGGGATAGGTCAAAATAACTAGTTATGATAAACCTACTATAATTCCAAGAACATAACTCAACTGTAACATGTTCATAGTGTTCATTGGTTTTATAATTATAAGGTCAATGAGTGTTATATAGTACAACACATTCATCCATACATCCATTAATCTATACCAATCTACTCTGTATTTTCAGGTTCATTTCTTCATGAAGACAAGATAATAGAGACAATACAACAATGTATTGAAGATAAACTATTAAGATGTAAATACTCACATACTTACTACACACAGATATTATTACCTGGTATATCAGTATCATCACTTGAAGAGAATACCACGTAAAGAACAGTAGTGAGAAAGTTGAAACTGTTCACCTATTCATTTGTCCATCCATCTTTTCATCTTTCTTTCATAAAAATCCATCCATCCATTCATCCATTCAGCTTAGTATGAAGTATTCAGACTTCAAGGATGTACAATGTTATTTGTAATGGCTTCCTACTCTCTCTTTTTTCATTTCTGAGAAAGCAATGTGTACTGAGAACTTTGCACTATTGACCATACTTGATCCAGAGTAAGATATAGGATATGGAAAGTTGTAAAGAGGACATCATATCATTACATACATATGCTGTTTTATATTACTAATTACAATGGAATACATGAACCATCAACTAGTTGATGATTGATGTAGTTCAACAATATCTTCCTTAGAAAGGGCACACATAATCTGAAATCTGTCCTAATGTAAACATTATAGTAACAGCCCTCACATGCACATATCTGACATCTATGATAATTTGATATGCGGTTTTTATTACTAATTACTAAGGAATTGACAGTTCTTGTATTACAATACTATCATCTTTAGAAAGGGCATGTATGTTACATGGAAAGTTGTCCTAATATCAAGATTATTGTAACAGTCCTCACATGTACATGTCTGATATCCATGATACTTCTTTTGTCTAACTAATAACATAATTTCATAATTGCTGACAATAATTTTCTACATGACTCATCAATTAGTATATTAATATTGAATTACTATCTCATTATATATACTGGTTAAATCAACCAATTTATTTACAGTGGTATATAGAGACAAGACCGAATTATTTTGAATAGTGCTAAAGAGTTGAGATATCATCCATTCATATACATACTTATATTGGGATAGGTTATGCAAAACAACCTTTCCAAGAATTACCACTGACATGGGTGGGATTATATACCTGTATTGGGATAAGACAAATAACTAAACTTGAGAATTGTAGTATAATTCTAAGATATAAAGCTTTATTGGTAGTACTATTTCTTGTCTTCTTGAAGAAAATGAACCTGAATCTGTCCAATCATCCAGGTATATGTACAGTCATCATCCATTCATCCTTTTTAGGTTCATTTTCTTCATGAAGACAAGATAATAGAGACAATACAACAATGTATTGAAGATAAACTATTAGGATGTAATAACTCACATACTTACTACACACAGATATTATTACCTGGTATATCAGCAGCAGCATCACTTGAAATGAATACCACATCAAAGAACAGTGGTAAGAAAGTTGAATTGTTTATCTATTCACCCATTCATCCATTAATTCATCTATGTGTCTATCTACCTTTCATCTATGCATACTTCAGTGTATATAATGTCCTCTCACTTCTTTCATTAGAAAGTAGAGTGTATGCTCATCAAATGGTACGTACAGACTCTAAAGAACAAAAGTTAGAACCATTTTTACATCCTTTATCTCATGGATAAGATATGGAGACACAGAAAGAAGCAGATGAGGACTTTTGTGATGGACAGTCGTCAGGAAAGAAACTTAATAGAAAGAATTCTCTAACTATTACTCAAAGGAAACGTGGACATCACAAACCAGTTCATTTAACTAGTGTAAACAAGTTATTACAACAGACACAAAATAATAAACATCAAGGTAATATGTTTATAGGATATTGATAAGTAATTCTCTTAAGGCTATCATGATGTGTAATAATTATATACTGTATAATGATAATTATAATATCATACATAGTAAGTGATATTGTAGTATAAAAATCACTTCACTATTGTATCATTAATATAAATAGATTGAGAGACAAAACAAGATTGTTTTTGTGGTATAACTACAGGGTGTTCTCTCTTTTATTGTATTCAAAATGGCTCTTTTGTATTGACACAATACACAGCAATATGATAATATGCAAGAAAGAACAGTGAGTGAATGGACTGATGGATGGATAAATGGATGCATACCAGGAAAGTCCAATCCATTGATAGATTTTACAATTGATGACAAATGAACAAAACCTCATTATGAAATATCTGCGCTGTAATGAATGAAGCCTTTTTGGTTTACGTATATACTTTAATACTGACCTTATTAAGAAACAATGGGTTAACCCACATGACTGTTTTCTATATTCCATACTAGTATTAGTCTAGACAGTATTATAGTACTTTCAAATTTGAAAATCAAGAGCTAGCACTATATTCACTGAGGTTTCAAAGTCATTAGTAATTTCAAATTTGCAAATTAATTTAAAATTGACATGATTGACTCAGTTGACAATTTGATGAGTTAATGAATTCTACCACCTGTATTATTCCATTTGGTTCATTTTTACTGTCTGGCCTAGTACAGCATGTCTTATTACATGTCAAACATTTCTGTTTACTTGTCTGCTTAGTACTAGTTTCAACAAGAGAAAGCTTTTTGAACACTTTTTGCTAGAGTTGTTTTTCAATATTTATCTACTTTGACTAACCCTAGGTAGTAGCTAGATTACATATGTATGTGATGTAAATAAGCTCTTTAAGGGTTTAAGGATCAATAAAGGAGTGTACAGTGGTTTGTTCCACATATACCACCTGACACAATAACAGATCATTGTAAGAGTTCCTGGTTTTAATAATACATTGAATATTATAATAAGATCATCTGTAATTTCAAACTTACAGATTACTTTTAAATTGACAAGATTGGTTTAGTTGACAATCTGGTGAGTCAATGAGTAACAAGTTTACTTCCCATTAATCCATATGGTTCATGTTTACTTCTTACCTGAACAGACATACCATGTTTTATATGCCAGACATTCTTGTTTGTGCGTCTACTTAATAATAGTTAAATTTAGTTTGAACAAGAGAAAGCTTTTTAACACTATTCTTGGTAATACATTTCAACAGTCATTTTGCTTTCTTCTCATTAACAATTATAGACTGTAGTATGATGTGTAACTAAAAAGCTCTTTAAGGGTTTATACAGTATTAATATAAGAAAGTGTACAGTGGCTTGTTCCACAGACATCACCTGTCACAACAACATGTCCTTCTAATATCATTCTAAGAATTCCTGGTTTTGATTATACACCAAATATAAGCCTTTCCAAGAATTACCACTGACATGGGTGGGATTATATACCTGTATTGGGATAAGACAAATAACTAAACTTAAGAATTGTAGTATAATTCTAAGATATAAAGTTTTATTGGTAGTACCATTTCTTGTCTTCTTGAAGAAAATGAACCTGAATCTGTCCAATCATCCAGGTACATGTACAGTCATCATCAATTCGTCCTTTTTAGGTTCATTTTCTTTATGAAGACAAGATAATAGAGATAATATGACAATGTATTGAAGATAAACTATTAGGATGTAATAACTCACATACTTACTACACACAGACATTATTACCTGGTATATCAACATCATCATCACTTGAAAAGAATACCACATCAAAGAACAGTGGTGAGAAAGTTGAACTGTTTATCTATTCACCCACTCATCCATTAATTCATCTATGGGTCTATCCACCTTTCATCTATGCATACTTCAGTGTATATAATGTCCTCTCACTTCTTTCATTAGAAAGTAGAGTGTATGCTCATCAGATGGTATGCACAGACTCTAAAGAACGAAAGTTAGAAGCATTTTTACATTCTTTATCTCAAGCACAAGATATGGAGACATAGAAAGAAGCAGATAAGGACTTTTGTGATGGACAATCGTCAGGAAAGAAACTTAAGAGAAAGAGTTCTCTAACTATTACTCAAAGGAAACGTGGACGTCACAAACCAGTTTATTGAACTAGTGTAAACAAGTTATTACAAGAGACACAAAATAATAAACATCAAGGTAATATGTTTATAGGATATTGATAAAGAATTCCCTTAAGGCTATCATGATGTGTAATAATTATATACTGTATAATGATAATTATAATATCGTACATAGTAAGTGATATTGTAATATAAAAATCACTTCACCATTGTTTTATTAATATAAATAGATTGAAAGACAAAACAAGATTGTTTTTGTGGTATAGCTACAGAGTGTTCTCTCTTCTATTGTATTCAAAATGGTCCCTTTCTTATTGACACAATACACAGCAATATGATAATATGCAAGAAAGAACAGTGAGTGAATGGACAGATGAATGGATAAATGGATGCATACAGGAAAGGCCAATCCATTGATAGATTTTACAATTGATGACAAATGAACAAAACCTCATTATAAAATATCTGCAGCTGTAATGAATGAAGCCTTTTTGGTTTACTTTAATACTGACCTTATCAAGAAGCAATGGGTTACACCACATGATTGTTTTCTCTATTCCATAATACGAGTGGACTTAATTCCTCCTAGAGAAATACCAGTGATCAGTGATGGCAGTATATTATAATAACTGATCTTCACGAATTATATAAAGTATTTGAAATATGCTAGGAAAGAAAATCACTTGATCATTTTATTAATAAATGACAATAATAATCAATTATAAACTATCATGAATAATTACTTAGCTATGAATAATTGCATTACTAATTTTCATGTGATCGAGCCCAGCCCAGTTATTAGAGAAGCCAGACTATTGCTCCCTTGATTACTAGGCTCTTTTTACCTGGTACAGTGGTACTAGGATCAAGCTAGGCTATGTCCGCGCCTAGTAAACTAAAACACTGCCTCACTCTAGTCACTATTGCTAGTTTCTTCGTAGCAGGAGGCATTGAATACAGTACGTTTAATAATCAATATGTTAACAACGTTTCCAACTTGTTATTGTTCTTGTTATTGTATTGTTCTTGTCTTCAGGTGTCATTATCCCTACATGTTGGAATTATATGCATGACAACTTTGGAGCAGAGAAATGGCTGTATGGACTCACTTTAGCTGCAATGAGTATATCAAATTTTGTGATGGGACCGATAATGGGAGCTTTATATGATCGAACTCATAAACCAAAATATATCGTGTTGTTTCTCAATCTCTTTGAAATTGGAGGTAAATTGAAGTCTCTTATGTATCCATTGTTGCTATGTATGTATCCTTTTTTTTTTCTCAGGGAATTTTATGTATTTTGCTGCATCATCAAAATATATGATATTAACAAGTAGATTTTTAACAGGTATGGATGGATAGATGGATCGATAGATGGATGAATGGATGGATGGATGGATGGATGGATAGATGAATCCATGGATGGATGGATTAATGGATTGGCAGATGAATGGATGGATTGATATCAGAAGGGATAAATGAAGTGATAAACAAAGAATGGACAGACAGATGAATGGATGAATGAGACAAATGGACATACATTAGTCATTAGATGCTGAGCCATCATTTGGTTGTGATGATGTAGTTAATTCACACTGTTGTTGCTATGGTTGCAGGTCTAGGTTGGAGTGCTGGTGCTGTGATATATGGCCATTTGGCAAGAATATCCCCTAAGAGCCGGAGGACAGCAGTATATTCTGTTATGATGAGTTTAAGACAGTTTGGAGTGATTTTAGGTAAGTTGTTGTTATTAAACACTGTATCGTTATTATACAATTATTGCTATTAATCAATATATTTTCTGATTACAGGTCCTGGATTTAATCTTATTTATAGAACATTTAATTTTGATATGGGTTCTTACAGTGTTGATAAATACACAGCACCAGGGGTATGACCTGTTTATCAATCCATTCATAAACCCATTCATTTTAAATATGTTTGTTCATCAACAATTCCATCTGTCCATTTATCTGTTTACCAATTCATCTATTGTTTGTCCATTAATACATCCATTCATCCATTGTTTGTCCAATAATACATCCATTCATCCATTGTTTGTCTAATAATACATCCATTTATCAATTTTCTCTAGCTTTTTATGATGGTGGTATGGACGATAATAGAGATTATGTTTTTATTCTTATTCTTTGAACTCCCACCGCTCGGAGAACTAGAACTCAAAAGAGAAAATGAAAATCGTCAGAAGCAGACCACACCCCATAGATCACAATCACCAACAGACAATCCTATGAACACACCTGGACATTATCGACATGTCTTTATTAATGATGATACTCATGGAGTGATGTCTAATTCAGATCTATTACCAAATAATGACGGTTCTCCATTACTACGTAGTACTAAAGATATGTTTACATCATCTGTTGGTACTCCAGTGCTGAGTCTGAACAACACTGAAGAGAAAGGAACAATAACAAAGGAAGAAAGAGGAACAATAAGAGAGAGAGAGAGACGAACATTAAGAGGAAGTGATAACAATACAGATAAAGAGGGAACTAGACTCGAGAGTGAGGCTGAAGGAACTTATCAGGGTGAAGTAACATCAAGAAGCAAAGTTTATGGGACATTTGGTAGTGTTAGTACAGAGGGGATTAGATCATCATCAAATGATACAATAAAATGTGGTCTTTGTTCTGGAGTCTTTGTATATCTTAGTATGAAGTTAAAAAGGTTGTGCTGGTTAATAAGTGAACTTATTAGAGAAGAAATAGTTGTGTTGTTAGCTGTGTTATTTTTTACTATGTTTGACGAACTAGTATTAGAGGTAAATAAAAAGAGCAGTCCATATTAAGTCAGTCTGTCTGTCCATTTTTCATGCAACTTGTCCATTAGTCAGTCAGTCATACTATTGAACAAATCCATTTATCCATTGACCATCTATTTATCTATTTGTCTTTCTACTCGTTTGTCTTTGCATCCATCCATCCATTTATCTGTTCATATATCCATATAGACTGGACTTGTTCCAATGGCTGAAACACTATTGAACTGGACAGATTTTGAAACTGGTATTTTCTTTTCAAGTCAATCTACTGTGGTATGTCACCACATCACACATTACATACACACGCAAACACACATACACACCTGTGACACTACTTTACATGCACACCTGTAGCACTATATCACACACCTAAACAACATCACATCACACCCTTGGACTAATATCCTCTTTCTTTGTAGAATATAATCTGCTTGTTAACTGTTTTGTTTTTAAGTCAAAAAGTCAAGATACCAGATAGGTCAGTGATAATGGAGAAAAATTAGTTATTAATGAGTCTTATATTAGATATATGATATATTTTGGTATCTTTGTGGAATTGTTTGCTATTACCTGGCTAATGGGATTCTTTGGTAGTGGTTCTGCTTTGAGTAAGTAGAGAGAGAGAGAGAGAGTATATATACTACACTCATTCATTAGGTACAAAAATATTGGCTATTGCTGAGTTTAGTGTTGGTCTTTGTTTGGTTATCATTGGTCTCTCATTCTCGTGGGTAACCAGTAACTCTCTCTATTCTAAATTACTTCCAATGTCCGTACAAGGTATCAAAGAACACACCCACTTATTACTGACCCTTAATGTGATGTTATATATTCTAGGTTTTGGACAAGGAGTACGGAGGTCAGTGGAATCATTAGCCGCTATTATGGGACCATTATGGGCTGGAGCAGCTTTTGAGTTTAGTACAAGTTATTATCCTTTTTATGGTGTACAGATTGGAGTATTATTGATGGTGATGGTAAGTATGGACAGATGGATGGATGGATGGATGGATGGATGGATGGATAGATGGATGGATGAATAATTATCAAGAGATGAAATGATGGATGGATGAATAATTATCAGAGATGAAATGATGGATGAATGGATGGATGGATGGTTGGATGGATAGATGGATAGATGGATAGATGGATGGATGAATAATTATCAAGAGATGAAATGATGGATGAATGAATGGATAGATAGTAGGATGGATAGATGGATAAATGGATGGATGGATAGACAGTAAGATGAATGGTTTGACAGGTAGATAAATTAATGGACAAACTCACTAAAGGAAAACAAACAGCTTGTAATTATGTACATTAATAATTATTAATATAATAATTATGATACTTTTAATATTATATTATATAACATTATAATAGTATATTATATAACACTACAATATTATATTATATAACATTATAATATATTATATAACATTATTATTATATTATACAACGTTATATAGGTATTAATGACATTATCATTCAGAAAGCTAAATTATACATCAAATAATTCTGATAACAATCGAGAAGTACAAACATAGTCTGTATTAAAATAGCAGCTGCTATAAAGAAATATTTTATTGCGTCAAATATTTTTATGTTATTTTTTCAGTCCATTAATCACTTTAATAAATTATATTGCTTTATATCATCCACATACAATACCAGTATATGATATTATGCTACTATAATTATTATTATTATTATTAAAATTAATTATTATTGTCAAATTTATTTTTAACCCTTTCCTTTTAATTGATTATTAATTTTCATTGAGAGTGGTAGTAAAGTTTGCCGTCGTTACAGCCTTCTTTCACGACATGAAATCAGATGTCGTGGTGTCAAGACCACCAACCACATCAACGACAGAAACAACAAGCTCTATCAAAATATGGCTGACTAGATTTACAATAGCTTGCTTCTTTCTCTCAGGAGGCATTGAATACAGTGAGTGATATGATGAAATCTCCTTCCATTGTCTCGTAGTCTTGGTTACTGACCAGCTCTGTCTTTCTAGGTGTCATTCTCCCGACATGTTGGGATTATATGCATAATGATTTTGGAGCAGAGAAATGGTTGTATGGACTGACTATATCTGCTCTGAGTATATCAAATTTTATGATAGGGCCGATAATGGGAGCTTTGTATGATAGAACACATCAAACAAAATTAATAGTGTTGTTTTTAAATCTTTTTGAAATTGGAGGTAAGTGGTAAAAGAGTAAAATCACAGAAATACTGGTACAGAATTATTTCTCTTTGTCTATTCTGATGGTTAATTGGCAAGGGGAGGAGTCTGATATAAGTTGGAAACAAATGAAAATTCTATTAACTCATTTATATTGTAGAGTCTAGACATCAGAGATCAATACATTAGAGATCAGTACATTAGAGATCAGTACGTTAGAGATCAGTACGTTAGAGATCAGTACATTAGAGATCAGTACGTTAGAGATCAGTACATTAGAGATCAATACATTAGAGATCAGTACATTAGAGATCAGTACGTTAGAGATCAGTACATTAGAGATCAGTACATTAGAGATCAATACATTAGAGATCAGTACATTAGAGATCAGTACATTAGAGATCAATACATTAGAGATCAATACATTAGAGATCAATACATTAGAGATCAGTACGTTAGAGATCAGTACATTAGAGATCAGTACGTTAGAGATCAGTACGTTAGAGATCAGTACGTTAGAGATCAGTACATTAGAGATCAGTACGTTAGAGATCAGTACATTAGAGATCAGTACATTAGAGATCAGTACATTAGAGATCAGTACATTAGAGATCAATACATTAGAGATCAATACATTAGAGATCAATACATTAGAGATCAGTACGTTAGAGATCAGTACATTAGAGATCAGTACATTAGAGATCAGTACGTTAGAGATCAGTACGTTAGAGATCAGTACATTAGAGATCAGTACGTTAGAGATCAGTACATTAGAGATCAGTACATTAGAGATCAGTACGTTAGAGATCAGTACGTTAGAGATCAGTACGTTAGAGATCAGTACGTTAGAGATCAGTACATTAGAGATCAGTACATTAGAGATCAGTACGTTAGAGATCAGTACATTAGAGATCAGTACGTTAGAGATCAGTA